>CM046333.1:8360036-9031615 GCA_025403435.1 Artocarpus heterophyllus
TATTCTCCTAACGGGTATTGAGGTAATTAAATTAATTTTTAATGTATAAAAAAAATTGCTTCATTTAAATTTATTTTATAATATTTATTTTATCTATTTTTAAGTTTTCTAAAATTCTCCTATATTTATTTAGTATGATTACTAAAAAGCCTTAGAACTTCTAATAAATCTCAAAAATGTCATATTGGCATTATGTGTGTTAAAGTCTTTAGATGAGACATAAGGATATCTTTTCCAACTACTCTTGACCCTCATTTTCTTTATTTCCTCCGTGACATGCTTCAACATGTCTCCTCTATAATTGTTTCTATCACTTCTCTTCAAGACTTCATCTTTTCTTCCTTTCTCTTCCACGGTTCCCACACTCTTCTTCTTATTTCTTTGCTGAAGCAAAATACTTAGAGAACTTCTTCAAGGCAGCCATAAAAATCAGCCACCATCACCTCCATTTGAGCAAGAATTTCAGTCATATCGAAGTAAAAGAACCTGTTTTGAAAGCCATTTCAAGCTTCCAACTAACCATAATCCGAGGTCAGAATCTTATGAACAAATTTAGTCTTTCATTTATAAATTTTCTTTTATACTAAAGGATTATTCAAATTTGCGTTCTTAAACTTAAGTATATGTTTGTTGCTATTTTGGAGCATATGTATGAAGTCTAAGTGTATATGCCCTAGACAGAAAATTTATATTGTTAAACTTTGTAATACCTCTATGGGCAGTGGTTATTTCTTGAAATTCTAAGATTAAATTAAAATAAATTTTATGAATGTAGTTGTATGTTGTGCTTTAGTTTTAATTGTCCTTATGCACGCCTTAGGATCAAGGGAGTATGGAGCTAACGTTTAATTGATTCCAGGATTAAGAGACTGTTGATAAGCTTAAAAGGTAGGGATTCTATTACTCATCTTTTGTGAGGTTTTTATAGAATTAAAATTGATTGTTTTGCCGCAATATATATATATCTATGTTGAACTGATATTATATGAGTATCACATATGAAACTATGACATGGACTCGTCTTGTATTGTACGGCGAGGAACATAATGAATTGACACATGTTATAAATTGAGAAGCATGGTTAGGAAAACTAACTCTATTGATAATGATTCAATATAGAGAAATTGTGAGACATGAAAAGGGCGACGGTTACGTCCTTGGGCATGAATACCCTAAAAGGTAAAGTAGGGGGAAGGCGATGACGCTTCCTTGGGTTGAAAGTCCCAGAACACACTGTACAGGAATTGATTTGGTGAGGACTCGGGGCTTGATGTCCCCTCACCGGAACACCCTTGGAATGTTTATAGGGTGATCAAGTGCGCCCATTTGGGTCTCGATGAGTTGAGTGATACTCAATTTAACATGGATACCTAAGAACAATGATGATTGGTAATATTTGTATAAATGTGTAATTATGACACTTGGTAATGATTAACTACGGTATCCATAAGATGTGATCATAATAAACCTCATAATCTGTAATATGATGTGACTTACTGACCATGCAGATTTTAATGTGGTAATGATAAAAACCTAAAGGTGAGTAATGGCTTTCTCTACTGAGCATAGTGTTGCTCATTCCCTTATGTTTATATCTTTTCAGGACTCACTAAGTGTGAGGTGGCTACGAGAAATATAGTTGAGGAAGTGATGTAACTATATTACATTGGGACTGCTTCAATCGTTGAGAATGTTCTTCATGATAATGTAAGCATCAATTGTTACTTTCTGTGACTGTATTATAATGTGTTGAGGGTTAAAATGATGATGACAACAGTTTATATTATTAAATTTAAGGTGCTACATTAAAACTGTGGTTTATTTATCGTTTATATTTTTTATTTTTGAGTTGAGAGTTTTCATTTAAGTCCCGGGTAAATTTTATTTTTAAGGTTTTACTTTTATTATTTATTTTTATTTTATCTCATTAAAAACTGTTAACCCCCCATATAGGGGTGTTACAGGCCCTATAACTATGAGAAAGTTTTCAACCGAGCAAAATTACCATATGCCAAATAGCACTATATATCTAAATTAATCAACCAATAGGCAATCAAATAAACTCTTACATTAACAATAATAAAGGAGTTAATTAAAAAAAGAGAGTAAAGAGAAATTATAATTGTTGAATAATATGTCTACGTCTATTATCGTTAAGAACTGACCACGTAACATCTTACATCGTCGTAATCAACTATCAGTACCATTAGGCCTTCTACAAACGATGAACTTTTCTGCAAGATCCTCACCATACTCTCTACAATCGTCAATATTTGTAAGTGAAATAACTTGCCTATCACCACTAAATTACAAGGCTTGGCAGTTCATCAGTGGACTGCCCTAAAAAAAAGTAGTGGAGTCACAACCTTCGACATTTGATCTGACTTTTTGAACCCAAAAAATTTTCCAACGAAAAAAGCAAATCTTTTTAAAAATACAGAATTCCGCTGTCGTTTACGTAACGTCTCTTCGAAGATTTCACACGCCTCCACACAATTATCCCACGATTCCCAAATCCCACCTCAGCATTTTCTTTTCTTTTCTTTTCTTTTTCTCTCCTCCCAAACCCACTGCCATTACTTGACTAACCAGTATCTCTCCCTCCTTTTCTTTTTCTTTTTTTTTTTCGCCCGCAAATCCTTCACCTGGCAACGTTCTTCGTCGCGTGCAAACCAAGCCCACTACTTATTTTACCAAAATACCCTCCCCTATTCTCGTATCTCGCGCGTATTACGTCACCGCACACAATCCGGCGCGTACTAGGCTTCCGTATTTATTTTATTTTATTACATAGAAAAAAAAGAGAACATTTAAAAAATAGGAAAAAAATAGTTTAGATACAGTTAAGCCGAAAAATACGACAGTTATACTCTCTCCAACATCGCCTAAATAAACTTTTCCCTTCCCTCTCCTCTCTTGCTTTCTCCTCATTCTCAGCAGTCAGCTGCCCCACCACCCTTTCCTCTCTCTCTCATCTCTCTCTTTCTCTCTCCTCCTCGCCGTCGGCGTAACGGTCATATTTCTTACGATTTTCGTATCAATTTCTCTCTCTTAAATCCCACAATAAATAGGAAAAACAAGGGAAAAAAAGGTCTACGCGCTTCCTCTTCTTTTCTCTGTTACTCTCTCACTCCATTCAAATCTCTTTTTCTTTTCACCTTTTCTGGTTTTCTTCTGTGTTTTTTGCTGATTGGGGTTGAGCTTTGGAAGATGAGATTTGGGAGGAGAATTTCTTGATGAATGTTTTCAATGGTAGCCGCCGTCCGTACGACGATAAACCCTAAGACTCCTTCCCAAGGTGGAGGGGGAGGAGTAAGGGGAGAGAGGCCTCAGAATCCGACGAGGCCTCCGCTGCTTCCGTCGGAGCCCGACAATGGTCTCGCTCCTCGCCGGCCTAAATCGAGGGAGGTCACCTCTCGGTATATGGCCTCTTCGACTTCGTCTCTGACTTCGTCTTCTTCCTCGTCTTCCAATTCCAGGCGATGCCCGTCGCCGTTGGTGTCGAGGACCGCGGCGGTGGCCTCGACACCTGCGGCGGTGACTCCGAAGCAGTCGTGTACTCCCGCTGTGAAGCGGTCTCAATCAGTGGAGAGGCCGCGGAGGGCGACTCCTCGTCCTAGCTCATTGGATTTGCGGAATTGGAGCGGCGGCGGCGGAGGAGGTGAGATGAGCGCGGCGCAGAAGCTTCTGTGTACTTCGACGAGGAGCTTATCGGTTTCGTTTCAGGGCGAGTCGTTCTCGTACAAGGTAAGCAGGGTGAAGCCGGCGCCGGCGCACTCTCCTAGCGTAAGGAAAGGCGCAACGCCGGAGAGAAGGAAGGTGGCGGCGACGACGACTCCGGCGAAAGGAGATCAGAGCGAGAACTTGAAGCCGATCGAGCAGCAACTGTGGCCAGGAAGGTTGAAGCAATCCAATTGCGTTAATAGGAGCTTGGATTACAACGATGAGAGGAGGAGCGGGAGTGGATCTGGTGGAAATGTGGTCAGAACGTTGCCAAACTCCATGGATGATGATGGTGGAAGATTGACCTCTGCTTCAAGCAATGCAGAAATTCCGGAAGCTGCGGAGCCTGTTGTTGAGGCCAATTCGGCGATTGGATCTGAATCACAGTCTGATCATGTGGCTTCTTCTGATTCTGAAAGTGTTTCTTCTGGTTGTGCTACTCCAGGAGCACTCGACGGAATCGGTCAAGGCCAGCGTGGGTCTCGAGGGTTCGTGGTGCCTGCGAGGTTTTGGCAAGAGACTAAGAACAGGTTGCAGCGACCAACGGACCCCGGCTCTCCGCTTTGTAGGAGTCCTGGGGCGGTGAAAGCTTTGGCAGCTTCTAAGTTGGCTCCACCGAGGAAATCAATTGATAGAAGTCCTGTTTCATCCCCTCGGGGAGTTGTCAACAGCAAGGGGCGGTCATCTCCCATTAGGGGGCCGTTTCGGCCTTCGTCGCCAATCGGGGCGGCGACGTCGCCTCCGATGAGGGGAGTGAGCCCATCTCGCGTGAGGAGTTTGGTTCCGGGCACGCCGAGGAGTAACTTGAACAACGTGCCGTCAATTTTGAGTTTCGCGGCGGATATAAGAAGAGGAAAAGCAGGGGAGAACAAGATACTAGACGCACATGTGCTTAGGCTATTGTATAATCGTCTCATGCAATGGCGATTTGTAAATGCTAGAGCTGATGCTGCAAATTTGGCACAGAAACTAAATGCAGAGGTGCGGCTCTTGAACTTAAATTCTCATGGCAATGCTTACACAGCTCTCTCTCTCTCTCTCTCTCTCTGTGGGTTTTTTTTTTTTTTTTTGTTTTATACAACAAATCGAAGTTCTGGACGCTGTGTTTTTGTTTTTGTTAAATTGTTATATAGGCTATATTTGATAAAAATTATAACCAAGTTTTTACTGTAAACGTAAAAGTTAGTTGTTAAGTCTTTACATGCTGGTTAATGTCTAGATCCTGTGAAGCCGCATATTGCGTGGTTTATATTGGAAAATTGGTTTTTTCCAGTTCTGTTTAGAGATTCATGTCTTGACAATTTCAGTATTTTCTTGTATTATGTTTGCGTTCGAAACCCATGCATGAGCAGGTTAATTATAGAACGATAGTGTTGCATAGTCATGCTTTTGGTAGTGAAGAAAGTGGGAGATTCAAAGCTGCTTGTTGCTGGCATTCTCTGTGTACTGCTTTTGTATGCGGCATTTAGTTGGTGGAAAGTAAAAACCTCTTAGAACATGCTGTTATTTATCTTCTTAGGTGTTCTACCAAGAAAATATTTATCTTCTTAGTTGGTGCCTCTGGTACAAATGTCCTTGTAGAAGAGTTTTGAGTTTAATTGTGGTGGCAACAAAAGATTAGCAAACCAGTTTTTTGCAGCAAATTTGGCGCCTCTGGGCTTTTATGGATTTGCAATATTAAAGGTCTATTTGGGAGGGCATCCTGTAAGCTGTTTTTTGGTTTCCTGAGTCCAAAAGCTGTCTGTAAAAGTATTTGGATGATCTGTTAAAAGTGTTTTTGTTCTCCTATAAAAGCCATAAAATGTAGTTTTTTAAAAAAGTACTTCTAAAATAGACTTAAAAACTTCTGATATAGTGTTTACAATATATTAAAAGCTTAAACATAACATATTTTAACTTTTAAAAAGAATTGAAATTGTTTTGACCTGTTAAATTTCTTTTAAAAATATAGTTCCACACACTTATTGAAAAGCTATAGTTTTTGCTTCTTATTTTATTGATTAAAAACACAAGTAGAAGCCGTGCCAAATGGACCTTGAGGAAGTGCTTGCTGGGTTGAAATTAAAATTAAAAAAAAAAAACCTAAAAGGTTAATAGTTGTTTGTGGGCCGTGGAAAGTGTGGATGCCATTAGCATTGGGGCTGCTGTTTGCTTATAAAATTGTTTTCGGAAAATTGCACTAAATAGCATGGTTTTAATTTTTAATATAAGTAAATAGTATACTTCAAAAAATTTTAATACATAGTATTTTTAAAATCGCTTGTTCTTTTTAAACACTTGAATTTTCAATTTTACCTCATCTTTTTTCCTCTTTTTTCTTTTTCTCTATTGGTTTTTTGTTATCTTAATGTTGTTTCGTGTTTTTCTCTACATTATTTTATATCAAAATAAATTTCGTTTTAATCTAATTAGGTTATTAACATTTTTATATTTTAGTCTATTTATTTTTAATCCTAATAAATAGTGGTCTAATTCCCTCCTTCTCTCTTGTTTTCCTCTGTCTAGATTCTTTTAGAAATATCTTTTTAATTATGGTGCAAGTTATTAATTTAGAATTTAGACAGGAGATTTACGTCGTGTAGAACATTAGGGAGAGGATTTGACCATCATTTTTTTAGGGGTTGACCATCCATACTTTCGTTATATAGGTTGGGTGGATAGATGTTAGGATTTCACTGAAAAGAGAAATTTCAACTTGGGTCTTTAACACCTAGTTTGTGTCTTGGTCAACTGTTTTTCAAGAGGTGTTTATAAGAAAGTATATTATCAAAACTGAGGATCTTGCCTTCTACCACGTGGCTTGCTGAGCTATCTTCGACAAGGGTTCACTTGCTTGACATATAACTTCTTTACAGAGGCTTCAAGCATGCTCACATATTTGCACTCAGATTATTAGAGGATTTGATAGGAGGAAATCGAGGGAATTTAACTCAAATTTAACAATCAACATTAGTAGTATTAGAGGGAAACTATAATTTGCTTATATTTAACAAGGGAGAACCATCTGATTCATATTTCGTACTTTACTATCATTTTGCAAGTGGAAACATCTTGCTTAAATTTCTTCTTTCTATCAGAGAAGCCTTTACCATGCTTGGGTCACAACAGCAAAACTCCGTGAATCTGTTAGAGCAAAAAGGACTGAATTACAACTGATGAGGCAAACTTTGAAGCTAATTTCAGTCCTCAAGGAGCAAGTAAGATTTCTTGCTAAATTCTGCTTTATCTCACTTATTAAGGCCTATCTTGACTTTTCCTGTTCTAATAGTTGTTCGTGATACGCTCCTTTTTTATAACTTTAATTTATAACAATTTCCAAGCCCTAGTCTCCTATCCATGATATCCTCAATTCGCCATTGAACTTCATCGGTCCTTTTTAAGAGAGGATCTCTCTTTGTTTTCAGCTTGTTGAGTAACTTGAAATTTTGTTTGTGTTATACAGGTTTTTTGCACTTAGAATGAGAATTCAATTAAAATCTGTTTCATATCTCCATTAAGGAACAGAGACCGTGCTTAACATGTGTCCATTGTGCATCGAGATAAATATTATTTTATGGTTGATGGAATATTTTGCCTTAAATACTTATTGTATATTACTTTACGATTACAGATGGTGTATTTAGAAGAGTGGTCTCTTTTGGATCGGGATTACACTGATTCTTTATCAGGAGCCATTGAAGCTTTGAGGGCTAGCACTCTCCGCCTGCCTGTTATTGGCGGGGCAAGGGTATGTGGTTTTTCTTAACTTTTTCCCTTTGACCTCCTCGCTGCTTATCTTTTCCTCTTTAGTCAGTTCCCAATTATCTGTGATATTTTTGTTGCCCAATAGCACAGTATGGTTAGTAGTTCTCTGTTTTCGTTTATGCAGGTAGAGACCCAGAACGTAAAGGATGCTATTTGTTCGGCAGTTGATGTGATGCAGGCGATGGCATCGTCAATATGCTTATTGTTACCGAAGGTGAATCTCTCTCTTCTCATATGTATATATAGGATGACACTGCATACTTGAATGTATATATAGGATGACACTGCATACTTGAATGTAATATATGTAAAAATTATACATGTATAACATATGTACATTTACACATAGGCATATAATCAATTTTCCCTTTTGCTGTACGTAGCCTCTAGAATGTGATGCTAGTTGAAGGACAAAATGGTTAAACCGTATTACTTGTTTTAAGTTTCTATTTCTAATGATATTATGATTATTTGCTTTCAAATATCTCTTTCGAGCTCCTTATGCTCTTCTTTTTTCACTATATATGGTATACTTTTTTCCAATATTTCCCTATAGTTTATCAAAACTGATTGTCTTTTTTGGCCCTCTCATTTATGGTTTATTTTTGTTTAATTTAATTAGACTAATTTTTTCTTCTTGCATTCTTATCACTGGAGGTTGCTTCACTGGCAATCAAATTCTTTTTTTTTTTTTTTTTTCAATCTAGGGCCACGGAATCTTTATGTTTGTTCCAACTATCACGTAATGCTTTGCAATTTCTTAAGTTATTTTTTTCTTATATTTACCTACTTGTCATCAATCAAATCAGAATATGAATATTCTGTTAGATCTTAAACTGTAAATCCCCTTTGGACAAAAGGTAGTCATATATTATGCTAATTAAAGTTTTGTAACTGATCTGGTACCATTTTTCGTTGATAGGTTGGGGAAGTGAACTCTCTGGTGGGTGAACTTTCAAATCTAAAGGCCAAGGAGCTTGCTTTCCTTGGTCAGTGCCACAATCTTTTATCAATGGTTGCAGCTTTGCAGGTGAGTGTTTGTTCTCATGCATTGTGAAGCATATCTCATTTTAGGCTTACAAATACCTTACGCTTTGGAGGTAAGATTAGAATTATGGGACTCCACCTTCATCATAGTCATCAACAATTCAAACAAACCTTAAATTATTAATTCCCATATTTATATTAGCCAAGTCAGAATTGAATATTCCTATGCAATAAAATGTTTGAAAATATGGCCAATTAGGGCATATATTTTGACCCTACCGATAGGTCCTGTAATTTTAGCCATTAAATTAACCTTTCAATGGTATGTTGTATGATTAAAAACAGTTCTGCATCACATGCTGTAAATTTTTAATATGAATAGTTGTAGATTAGGCCATTGAAAAGTTAATTCAACGGCCAAAATAATAAAATATACCGATAGGGTCAAAATGTATATCCTACTATAAGAGTTCTTAAATAATTATAATTTGGTCAATTCATGGAGAAATCAAATTCATTTAGACGTAGGAAGGCTTTCAAGAGCAATTTATTTTTGACTTCATAACATCCTTGTATATTGCCAATATTCAAACTTACATGCAAAAAGCTTTTTTGACCAGGTGAATGAATGCAGCCTCAGAACACATCTTATACAACTAAATCGTGTGCAAATCTGACAGCCAAAGTGTAAAGCTCACATCATATGACCGCTCACCTCAAAAATCTAACAACAGCAAATGGATTTTTTTTTCACCCTCGATTTATTTTCTTGGATTTGTGAAAGCATGATTATAAATAATGGAAATGAGTCGGTTTGGTTTATAATAGCATAAGAGTGCTCGCTTTGGTTTTTGTGGGATGAATGAAATTAAAAATGTCTGATGTATTTTAGTTGTCAATATCAAATTAGATTGCATACATGTACTTTGTTCATAGGACAGGGGAATGTATATGTAAATATCTGCTGTGATATATATTTTTTTAATTTTCTCCAAGTCAACCTACTCTCGATTTTGATCAAGTTTCTACTTTTTAGTCTCTGTTCTAGTGGATGGATTTTTTAAAAAGTGAAAATTTTTGTAGGCTCTAATCTGGCTATTTGTATTTTTTTTAAAATAAGTAATTGTTATTATTATTATTATTATTTTTATTTTTAATTCAATGGTAGCTCCTTTCAGGATTAAAACATGTGATCTTTTCTTTAACTCACCCTATATTTACCAATTGGGCTAACCCTGGTTGCATTGGTGTTGTTTGGTGATAATGTGTTTGATGAGTAGTTCGTGCATTTACATTTTGTTGTCCACTTGAAATTGCAATTTTACTTGTATAAAGATATAGAAAATGCAATTTTATTTTTGTCTTATTATTGTATATCTTTTCCTATTTGTATCATGCTATGAACAAATTTAAGACTTCTTTATGTTAAGATAAACAGAATTCAGCCAATTTTTTAAAGTTGTACATAATTAAGACTTTGTGTTGAAGAGGAAAAAAGGAGCAGAATTAAGACCTACAGAATTATAATCCTGTTTGTATGAAAGAGAAATAAAAGTTTAGTGAGGAATTTGAGTACCACTTCGATTCTTTATTAGATTTTTGAAAATTTTTACAAGTTTGATTGGGAGGGGAAAAGTCCGATGTTTATAAATGTGAATAATTTCTTTGATCAAACTCTCCTTGTTGCTGGATTGTCGTTTATTTGTGCTAATATGGCCACTACTTTTCAACGTAGAGGGAGAAGCTAAAACCACATTAGCTCCTTGTTTGATCAGACATTAAGAGAATGTTTGGTAACCTAATTGGAACTCATAATTTTAATTATAAACAGTGTAAAACAAAATTATACCATATTATAAAGCTCTTATATGTTACAATATTTATAGAGCCCAGGAGTCAAGACTTTTCATAGTAGGAAATATCTTTTTGTGCTTTGTGTGTGTGTTTTTTTTAACCAACGGTACTCTTTATCTTGTGGTCAAGTTGGACGTGGATTTATTATTAGACCATGCTTGTAGGTTGTAGTCACAATATTGCTTTTATACATGTTTGGCACATCCAAAACTGTATAAAACTCTCGTATATACCTGTAAAGCAAAAAAAAAAAATATCGTGTAAAGCACTAACTTGTTCTAGTGTTTGAACCAAAACTATCAATATGCTATCGGTAATTAAAAATGACAATTCCTACGAAAAAATACCAATATTTGTTAAGCATCTCAATTTTTGGGTAGCCTTTTATTTCACGGCATATCTAGCAAGTCCTTTTATTCTTTATTTTTAATGTATAATTTGTCTAGTTTATTATTCACACTGAGTTGACGCTTTATCTCAAAGGGATAAAGCAGTCTAGTAAGATTTACCCTCAATTTTTTTGTGATAGCATAAAAATAAGGCTTCTTTGTAGGATTATATCAGATTGGCTTGGGCTTGGCCTTCACACCTTTTTCATGCCCAAGAATTTTATCGTTCTATGGATGTTTAAATACCAAGAAAATCGATGACGTACGACCTTTGAATCTCATTCCTCTTAATAAGGAACAAAAATATTCGACTTCTACGGATCAACAGTTCTAGCAAAACTAACGAGGAAAAGAGAGAGAAAGAGAAGAAGAAAATACCAAAAATTTTTTAAAAAAAGTGTTTTCTAATTAGATGTGATTTTCATATGGTACTTTGAGGTTAACCTCTCGTGTTCTTTGGGAAACGTTTTCCGTTTTCACCATCTCTAATACGTCTATATGAAAACTACCTTTTTTTTTTTAGAGAGAGAGAGAGAGAATTAGTTCGAAAATTGTACTTTAACAAGCACCATGTTATTATTACTAATATTATTTTGTAATCGCGCATGCCGTTTACATCATCAAGATGAAAACTGCTTTCCAAGATCATTGAGTGTTCTTCTAAAAACGATTTCTCATCTTTAGTAGAAACGCTCACTGTCTCAATATCAGCAAACCAACATGTATTACGTACTTCTTTTGCATTTCTTAATGCGTCATGAAAGACATGAAGCCAGAGAAGAACTCCACAATAAAAGACACAAAAAAGAAAAAATCAGTTTGTTATTTTGTGTCGCAACACAGAGACGAGAATGGTCATGTCTTAAGTACGTGGTGGGACCAGAGCATGTGCGCTTGAGAGACGCGGCGAATCGCATGGGATGTTGTCGTTTTCCTAGGTTAACTTTTTTTTTTCCCTGTTTTTTTGGATAAATAAAGGATGAAGAAAATACAATAGGTGGTGATGGCGTGGAACCCACTTACGATGGCGGAGGACTCTGTCCTCGTAGTAGGGCTGACGTGCACCGCACCATTGTTTTGCTTTCCAGTAAAAATCTACAATGTTTTCTCTAAAGGCTTTGATGTGAATTTGGGGCCCACATTCTCCTCCTTCTTCCACTCGCTGCAAAATATTAATCTAAAGCCTTTGTGGTAGAATCATTCTACTGATTGGTATGTCTATATCATAAAAGAGTCTGCTTGGTGAGAGAGGGGTGGAGGGAGGGAGAGGTTAGGAGGAGAGTCTAAGTTTATTGTTTGGTTAGAAGGAAAAAAGAAGGGAGAGAGTCTCTAGTAATCCATCAAACTCAAGTTAAAAAGGACAGCATTGTCTGTCTGTTCTCTGTAAAATAAATTTTTATCACCCCACACTAAATAAGATGAGATTACTACAGTATCTATTATTTATCCTTTTAATTCTATTCTCTTTTATTAGACAATCATAGAGATTACTATAATCTTTTTTATCTTTTACATTTGTCATCCGCCATACTTTTTTCATCCTTCCTATTCCCTACATCTCCCTCCAAACATAGCCTAAAATTAAATAAAAATTACAAAAATGAAAATTTCTTTTTTCCTTTTCAAAAAGGAAAATTATATTTTACAACATCAAAAAGGTAATCCAAACTCGAAAGCTATACCTAAATAGCCTCTTACTAAAAGAATTATAAACATGATACCAACAAACAACTTCTTCAATCTGTAAACTTGAACAAAAACTCTCTAGAAAAAATTGATAGAATGTGTCGGACGCTAAAACAGACCATCGAAAAGGTTCACCAAAGATAAAGTACACATATAGCTCGTATCAAATCCTCTATAGTTCATACTATATCTTATCAACTGATGGTAAAAAACACATAACACTAAGGTCACAAAAAAAAGGCTAAGAAACAAATTTAGTGCATAGAAAGCATAAAGCACACTAAGCAAATGAGACAAAAGCACAAACAAGTCAGGTTAAAATTCATCGTTATTGCAAACTCAACCAAATTAAACTATAAAAAGAGGCAAAAAAAAGGGGAGGGGGGTGGCGACGATAACAAACGACAATGATATAATTTTAAACGGAGATGACCATCAATGCGATAAAAAAAAAGAAGAAGAAAAGAATTACATATAGCATATTTAAATTTTTATTCTTAAGAATACCTTTTCACATAACTCTAAATCACAAAATCCAATTTTGTGATGGAACATACAAAAAGAATCCCTTATTGAGCCATCACCGATCAACAATTCTTCAGTTTGGCTGCTTGGGTGCCACGAGACAAAGAGTCAAATAATCAGCTGACTCCATGTGAAATAAGTCTTCTTTGTTTTGGAATTTGGTTGGACCGACCTACTTCATAGCCTGACATGGACAACATCAGTCACATATAATATAATATAGGTGTGTGGACCAACTTCTAGAACTTTGTTTCGGCGATACGTAAAATGGAAAGGCTGCTAATGTTATGAACTTAGGCCAAGAGTTATAATTGAATATGTGGAAATAATATGCGTTTCTTACCTAGAAAACTAGTCAACAAATCTTGATTATCTCACAATGGTAGAGCAGATAAAAGGTTCATAACAAAGATGTTTAGACATTGGAGCTAACATTTTTTTTAACTTACTTTTTCTTTTCTCTAAACGCAAGTTAGTGCAGTCTTTGGAGATTGCTATTTTCTGTGTTGCTTTCTTGGAATGTCTTTTTTCTAGAAATACAAGGAATGAAAAAAAAAGGGAATGAATAGGATTCTTAAGCATTGATAAAAATACAAAACAAATCTCAATTAAGAATATTAGCTTTTATGCATGGAGACTGGATGGAGTTGAAATTAGAGAGTATATTTTTTCTACACGACTAGCTTAAAGAGTCGTGTAAAATTGTGTCTAGCCCAAAACTATCTCATTAAAAAAAAAAAAAAAAGTTCTAATTGAACGTATACTTGTTGGAGGAAAAAACCACCCATGGAAGCTGACAAAACCAAAAAACGCTCGTCACAAGATGCCAACCACACCCACGTCATAATTAGCAACAAACCCCTAATTATCCCCCGGAAAAAGGCAATCAAAAAAGTTTTCCATTTTCCACTTTTGTTCTCTTCTGTTATAAATTAAATTAAAAAGACAAAAGAAAAAAGAAAATTGAAGCGGAGAATCTGAGCAGAAACTCGCCGGAGGATTGAAATCCCGGCGAAGAGAAAAGAAGAAGAGTCTTCATTTATCATCTTCTTCCCCTTTTTACATTCATTTGTTTATTCACTCAGACGTGAAAATACTACTGAGCTTTCTTTCAACCAAAAACTCTCTCTCCATATTTCTCTTTCTATATATATAACATATATATCTATATATGGTCATATTCAGACAAAGAGATTTAAAAGCTTCCGTTCCTTTCGGTCACCGATTCCAAAGCTCGTGGTCGTAACCGAATCCTCAGACTCTCTTCTGAGCCTCCCCCTCGCACTCGCACTCGCACTCGCACTTGCGACAACACTCGCGCTTCCTCCGCCATCTCTGAGAAGATTCGGCGCGGCTACCGAGGAGGCGTTGAACGTGGCCTGATCATCCTGCTTCGGAAACGACGACGACGGATAGAAGTACTGACGAAGATTTGGAATCGGCAAAGACGACGATTCGTCGACAGCCTGTGCCTGCGGCCTCGCCATCGTCGGAGCCAAAATCCCCTGCATCGGGGGAAGAACTCCGCCGGCGAGCACCGTCTCCACCGCCGTCTGGCACACGTGCCAGTTCCCGCTCGACAGAAGCCCCACCGCTCCGTTCACCGGGTTCACTGTCCTCCCACACGCTTCGAATAACAGCGACTGAAACAAAGCTGAAGAAAAACCAAAAATCGGACATATATATATATATATATTGTAATGGAAGAAAAGAAATTAAGGGACAATATGGGAAATGGTACGGACCAGGGCGTTGGTGGCCGGGGACGGAGGAGACGAAGGAGATGAGGTCGCTGCGGCCGAAGAACTTGGCGAGGAACAAGGTGGCGTGGCCTTGGGCTTCTGGGGAGTCGATCCACTGCAGGCAAGACCTCAGTACGCACGTCTCGCTGCAACCTTTCCTAAGCACTCTGCACCCGTTGCAGCTCATGATGATCAAGATTTTGATCAGATCAGACTCTCGAACAAATCTTCTTTTTTTTTTTCCCTAATAACGGTGATTGCTTGTTGGATTTGGATATGGGCTTTCTTGAGCAGGAAGCAAAAGAAGGTTGAGAGGCTTAGGGAAGTGTGAGAGAGTAAGTTTTAAGAGTTTTTGTTTTTGTTTGTGGGTTATGTTTTTTTTTTAGTCTGAAGAAACCAAATTCCTTGTTCTCTTACTTGCTTAGTTTGGGCTGCGGAGCTGCAAAAGCTGACGGGGAATTGGAATTGGGGTTAAGTTTCAAAGGCCAAACCATGGTTGAGTTTGAGTTTGTGAGTTTTCTCTCTTTTTTTTCTCTCTTTTTTATTTTTTTCCTTTAAAAAAATGGGAATGTATTGACGGTGGAACTTTTTTCTTCTTTTTTGGGTGAGGAAGGTGGGGCCTGCCAGGGTGGGGCTGTCGAGGGGGGGAATATCTTCCAAACTCTGGGCGAGAGCGGCTCCGTGTTTCCGCGACTCTCTTGTTCCCTCGGTCAATCTCACCGTTGGATCTTCTACTTTCTTGATCTTCTGTCGTTGGATTTAGAGCTCTATTTTTCGTACCATTGTTAATTACTTATTATATACGACCTCTCGGCTGGCTGGATTGCGAGGAGCCCCACTTCTATGACTACAGTCAGACCTCCTATAACCCCTTTGTTGGGTAGTACTAGACTCTTTTCCCTCCTATACAGCCTCCAAAGAAACATACCTTGGATATTTTTCAGGTAGAAATTTTAAAAATTAATAATAATAAAATAACCTATTTGTTGCCGTGGATTTCCGTCAATAATATCCTCACAAATCTCTCCTGTCTGTACCAGTGTTATTAAAATACTTACTGATGCAGGACCTAAAACTTAAAACTTAAAATAAATAAAAGTAAATAAGAAAAAAATGTTAAATTGACTAAGATAGGAAGTTCTACTAGTTTTCTAATCTCCTTTTTCTAGGGACATAGCTTAAAGTTCAACAGGTATAATGATATTAACCTTATAATATGAAATTACGAGTTCTTTTAAAAAAAATAACAAATGTTATAATATATATCATTTTATAAATAAGAAAAAAAAATATTATAAGTAAGACTGAACACCTTCACACAAAACCCTTCCCCAATCGTTTCCCCTTTCACTGGATGAAATATAACTAGGTTAGATATGTTGCCTAGAGTGGTTTCTCTCTCTTCTTCTTCTTTTGCTTTTCCATAAGAAGTAGTAACCACCTGTTTGTAAGTGGCTAACTCCTTGACCTATGTTGACAAGTTTTTAGGAAAAGTGGCTAACTCAACAGGACTTTTTAGAAGGTCCTTTTTTTTATTTTATTTTTTTAAAAGAAAGTAACATTTCACCGCAAAAGCTTATAACTGGTACTATGGTGATTAATTTTACCGAAAAAAGAAAAACTTGAATTTGGATAATTTATCGTGAAGAACTAAATTAATTGCAAGACGAATAGTTTAATCTCGTTTAATTTTTATTCCAAAAATATCTAGTTTGGTTTATTGCCCAAAAACATTGAAACATTTCCATTAGAACAAATTATGAGCTTTTTATGTTAAAAAGAAAATCATGTTAAAATATGGGGAAAAAACTAATAATAAGGTAGAATTTTTTACCATACTATTTTCAATGAAAAATGCCATTGTCAATAATATGTTATTAAAAAAAATGAAAAAGACACATTTGGCACACTTTTATTTTATGCTCTTATATGCAATGTTATTTCAAATGTAATATTTATTTAGTATTATAAGTGTTGAGCATAAGATATAAAGTAAATTTTTTATGATTTTAAAAATAATTTTTACATGACAATGTCATAATGATTAAATGAAAAAATGAATATATCAGCAAACAAAAATATAATTAAAGTTTGAGAAATATTATACTTGATGTCAAATAGAGTATATGTTAAACTTAACATAAAAAATAAGATTATAATGGAGCGAGATTTCCTAAAAAATGTTAAAATTCGACATTGACACTATTTGATGTCGCATTTTGGAGATGTTCTTAGATCTCTTTTTTCTTTTTTTTCTTCCCTTTTTTTACATGTTCTCTTAGATCATGTTACGAACATATCAAATAAAAATATGATATACGAGAAATATTATGATTTATTTTTAATTTCCAATCCTATTCAATTCAAGTAACCTGCGCCAATAATTTTACCTCAACTATGCGGCGGGCCATATTTCTTGACGTCCTGACATACCATGACGATTCACTAAAATGATATAGAATTTTTTACCTAATATAATATTTAATGTTGTTGGTTTCATATAATAGGAGGTAGTTTAGAAAAATCTTTGTTCTCTTATCTAATTTTAAATTGGTAAGATATGATTAAATGTGGGGAAAAAATCCCATTCTTCAGGTGTACTTTCAGTAAATTTGAAGTTTTTTCTTCTTCTTTTTTTTTTTCCCAATTTTCTAGAAGGAGTTTTGAATTTTAAAGCTTGTGTCGTGTATATCCCAGCCAATGTCTTTATGTCTATGCTTTGGTACGTAAATACTATATTTGTGTCATCCATAGCTGATAGATGTAGATTATTAAAGATGTTGGAAAAAGATATATTAATCGTGAAAGCAATGCAATAATTTTTTTTTTTTTACCTAGATTCCGTCTTCCTTTATATGCAGGTCAGCCATGGGTAATAATTATTCTATTATTGATTCACCAATCAAAACATTATATTATCCAGACTTATGAAGTCTGAACCTATTAAAAGATAAAAATTAGCAAACTATACCCATATAAACACACGTACTTTTATAACTACACAGCCCGATCAAATTATATTTTTTAGAAAATAGTTTAATATTTAGATTTTTTTAATTTTAAAGAAGATTTATGTAACAATGAGCTCATTAATTAAGTAAATTATGTAAATTAATAAATTAGTAGATATTTATATGTAATTGGAGGCTTCGTGAGAATAAATTCGATTTAGGAAATTTACTCTTCCCATAAATCTTGTAAATCTCAGATTAATTGCCAAATTGGAGTATGGGTTGCTCCAATAAATTCCGAATTTCTTTATGAAGCATTTACAGGAGTTGATATTGCCTCATAATATCACTATGTTGTCATTCTTTTTTTTTTTTTTTTTTTGGAAGAGGCCATGAAGTGCTCCAGGTGGGGTAGCATAGGTATGGATCGTCATGTAGGCCCAATTTTACTCATTCAAGCTGGCGGGCTTGTAGAAGAAAGGAGGCCATGGGTATGGCCTATTCCTTGAAAATTTCGGAAAGAAGAAACTTTAGAGAAGTGTTCCGTTAATGAGGCATAGAGATTAATGTGGATCAATTTGAGAAACACCACTTCTGTTCTATTGTTTTTTAATTTTACTATTTTTATAAGAAAATGTAAATATACCACTTTCAAAAAATATATAAGCATAATTAAACACAAGTATTTTAGGTTAAAGTTAGACAAACATATGTTATCTAAGGGTATTTTAGTCTTTTTAATTAGGAAATATGGTATAAATCAAAGAAAGGGTCAAAAAAAAATAATCGACTACAAAAGTTGTAGTTTAAAAAGTGATATACCACCTAACTTACTCAATTAACATTGTTTCTACACAACTATAAAAAAAGGTCCTTCCCAAATACTATAAGATTTTTGTCCCTAATTTTAAAATTTTAATTTAATTAATTAAGAAGGACGAGGAAGAATTTCAAGATAATAACACAAAACTTAAAAAGCAAAAAAAAAAAAAAAAAAGAAAATTGAGGATGACAGATTGCCAAATTTCCACAAATTAACACTTTTTTAATGGGTTAACACATTTTTGAATTTGAGGTAACCCTTTTTTATACAGGAGCCAATATTGCACGACAGGAGAAATTTAGGGGGGATAATGGTGGCAAAAAAAAAAAAAAAAAAAAAACCCTTCAAAACAAGAAGAATACAACTCTTATTTTAGAAAAAAAAAAAATTTCTTCCAAATTGTTTTCTCTAAAAAGAAAAATTCTAGCTTGTGCTGTGTTGGCAAACTACAATTAGTTAATTTACCGGTACCCAGTGGTCCATGCATATTGTGTATATTTTTCTTACTGGCAAAGTGATACTGATATCTTCTCATCACATTCAAAAGAAAACAAACTTGACCCACTTAATTAGATTTAACAAGTCTTCATGGGTGGAGGACTCATGAAGGCTTCCATGGGATTGTGGAGGACTCTTGGGCAAGAGGGGAGCACGGTGGGGGCAGGAAAGGCCTAGTACAGCTCCTTCATGGGTGTGGAATGGAGCTTTCCGTATTTGGTAACTTGTCTCGAAAAGCGAAGGAGTTGCAAGAAGATATTAAAAAGCTAGACAGGCATGTTTTTACGTCAGAGGTAAAATGCTTAGTTCGATGTAAAGAAAGGGAGCTAGATCGGGTTTTAGCATGGGAAGAACATTACTGGAGGCAGCGGTTGAGAGTGGATTGACCTCGTGGCGGCGATCACAACACCAAATTTTTTCATTCTAAAGCCTCAGAGAGGAAAAAATGCAACTCGATTGAAGGACTTGAAGGACATGACGGAGCTTGGAAAGGGAATAAGGAAGGTATTGTTTCTGAACTTCAGAATTACTTTAATTCAATTTTCACTTCTTCCTCGCCTCAGTTGCAAAATGCAGTTGTAGATGTGGTGGATTCAAAAGTCTCCCCAGATATGAAAGAATGGTTAGAGGCTTTGTTTACGGTGGAGGAGATCAAGAGGGCTCTTTTTGGAATGGGATCAAATAAAGCCCCTGGCCCAGATGGTTTCCACCACTAGTAGAAATTATAGATTACACGACGGTTTTAAGTGATATGTTTTCACGACGGTTTAAAAACCATCGTGTAATCGTAATCGTTCGTTGTAGTACCAACGAGACTTTTTATGACGGTTTTTTGCCGTCGTGGATTCTTTATTTTGGTGGGGTTATGGGATCTTAGGATGAGGCTACAACGACAGTTTTTACTAAAAACCGTCGTGAAAGGCTAAGCTTATACGATGGTTTTTAGAAAAACCATCGTATAAGCTATACCTTACACGACGGTTTTTATAAAAACTGTCGTGTAAGGCTCTTGTTTTACAACCGTTTCATTAAAAACCGTCGTGAAAAAGTTGGTCTAAAGTTAAAAAAAATAACTTGAATTTCTGGTTTTCCACGGGATGAATGGTCCCGTGTTTTCACTATTAATACAATGATATAATTTCATAATCACATAATTATATTGAACTATAAAATTTTTATAAAATCATATATATATTTATATTGTAAAGTCATATACTCTTTCATGCTTGCACAACAGTTGATGGATTTTTGGTGTCTAAGTCCATGCATGTTATCATGTGTGAGGTAAAGAAAGAAAAACAAAAATAAATATAATTAACAAAAACAATGAAAATAAAACTAATTAACTAAAACACAAACACAAATACAAACACACAGTCATAGAAGTTTTTCATCAAACATACGGTGGTCATCACAATAATACTTAGGCATCACAAACACGTAAAAAGTAACATATTTTCACACCAAAATGCTAAATGTTGTTCAAAGTTCTCTCAAACACCAAATACAAGTAACACATACTAAATGACAAATAACAAATTAATATAACTATTATTAAAACTAAAGCTAAAGCTGAATAACACTAAAATAACTAAATAATACTAAGTTTAGAACTAACAATAACGCTAAAACTAAAAGTAATGGTTTGAAATTTACCAACGGCGGTAGAGTCGGTGGAACGGCAAAGGATGAGTCGAACGATGGTGGAGTCAGTAGAATGTCAAGGGATGAGGATGAACAGTGGTGAATAGTGTCGGGTTTGTTAGGTGGGTTGTGGAGAAAGTGACAGAGGAATGTCAAAATTGGTGGAGTGCAGTGGGGGTTAGGTTCGTCAGTGGCTAGGTAGTGGGGGGAGAAGTTAGAGAGAAAAAGGTGTTTGAGACTTAGTGGGTTTGAGTTAGAGAAATTTTGAATAAATAGGGAAGGCCATATCATTGGCGCGAGATACTAAAAATTTTAAACATATAGAACATTTCATGATGATTTTTAGTAAAAAATGTTGTAAAAGGTCTTTCCTTCCATGACGGTTTTTATAAAAACCATCGTAAAAAGCCCCGAGGCTTCCACGACGGTTTTTATAAAACCGTCGTGGAAGCCCTTTCATAACGGTTTTTATAGAAATCGTCGCAGAAGCCCTTTCACAACGGTTTTTATAAAAACCGTCGTGGAAGGTTCTTATGTTTGAAATTTTTAGTATGTCATCAAATTTAACCTTTCACGATGATTTTTATAAAAAACCATCATGGAAGGTTTGTATGTTTGAAATTTTTAGTTTCCAACCCAAATTTAACCTTCGTGAAAGATTAAATTTTGGCAGACTACTAAAAATTTCAAACATGTAGAACCTTCCATGAGGGTTTTTGTAAAAACCGTCGTGAAAGGTTAATTAGGTAGGATACTAAAAATTTCAAACATCCAAACCTTCCACGACGGTTTTTATAAAAACTATCGTGAGAGATTAAATTTTCTAAAGATTTTAAAACCTTCCACGATACTTTTTATAAAAACCATTGTGATAGGTTTAATCTTACACGACGGTTTTTTAAAACACCGTCATGGTAGCTCCTGCCAATACCATGACGGTTTTCGTCTTTATGGACGTAACTCGCTGCCTTTTTTTTTTCTTATTACGACAGTTTTTGAGAAACAGTCGTTAAATAAAAATCGTATAATCTTGAATTTGTTGTAGTGCACGCTGTGTTTTACTAGAAGAATTAGGATTCGGTTGTTCTGGAGTTGGTTGAGGTAGTTCTTAGAGTCCTCAATGGTTCTAATTTAGTTAGAGATCTCAATGAGGCCCGCATTGTTCTTATTCCAAAGATAAATGAGCCAAAAAAGATTTCTTACTTTAGACCGATCAGTTTGTGTAGTGTCACTTACAAGATCATTACTAGACTTTGGCAAATAACCTTAAGTGAGTTTTGCCATTGATTATTTCAGAGAAACAAAGCGCTTTTGCCCTACGTAGGCTTATTAAGGATAATGTTCTTGTCGCCTTTGAGGTTCTTTAATCAATTTGACGAAATACAGGAGGGAGAAAAGGTCTTATGGGTTTGAAACTTGACATGAGTAAAGCTTATGACAGGATTGAGTGGGAATTTTTGGAGGCTATGATGAAGTAGTTGGGGATTGGTAGAAGGTAGATTTGAGTAGTAATAGACTACATGTTGAGGTTAGCTTCTTTTTCATTATGTATGGGTTTGTAGCTGGCAATGTTGTCCCATCCAGGGGCCTTTGCTAGGGTTGTCTACTCTCACCTTATTTGTTCTTGTTATGTGTTGAGGGTTTTTTAATGTTGCTACGGAAGGCTGAGGTGGAAGGGGCGATCAGAGGTATTGTGTCACTTTAAGCATCTAAGATTTCTCACCTACTCTTTGCAGATGATTCCATTGTGTTTGGAAGGGCCTCTTTATAGGACTATGATGCTATTCAAGACGTGTTGGAGTTCTATGGAAGAGTGTCGGGGCAAGTAGTTAACTTCTCTAAGTCTCTCATCACCCTTAGTCCTAACGTCAATAATGAGCTTAAAGGGGAGATTCAACGAAGGCTTTGTTGCGGAAAATCTGCAAGTGCACAGAATCGTAGACAAGCAATAAAGAGTAAGTAGAGTATCGTTCCCATGAGGATTGTGTTAATTTAGCTAAGTACTAAAATTGGTTAACTCTAAAATTATTTGAACAATCAAATATAAAATAGAAAAATAACAAAACAAAAAAAAATAAATGAAAACCTAAATAATAAAAGACTATGGTATCCGATTTCACCTAAATTAATCCTATTCAAATTATCTAATTTAATCAACTAATGCTTATTCTTATGCCAATAATGAATTTCTCTTAGGTAGTCATTAATCTTTCTCAAGCATTAATAATTTATCCCAGTTAGCAAGTTTCATACATCTCTGTGGAAACTCTAAACTTACAAAGATTCATTAAGAACAAGAAATTCATAGTGTTACACAAGTGTCATAGATATCTCTATCCTATAATGATCTCATGATATTCAATCATGGTCTAATTTAGTTATCGCTTCTCAGCCTCAAATTAAATCACAAATCATGAAAAATGTGCGCAAACTTTTACAAGCATTAAAATCAGATTAAACACTCAGCATAGATAATGAATAAACATCAAATTGAATTAAATTAAATAAAAGTAAACATTCATAATCTGGCTACATCATAGCCTTAGAATAGAGAAAATTAGTTCCTAATGAAACTAAAAACAATCCTAAATAATGTCTTAAACATGATGAGTGAAGGAAAAGAACTGTGTTTGGATACAAAGATGATTTCCGTCTCCGAGTTGTACCGTTCTTTCTCTCCAAAGTAGTGAGTTCTCCCTTCTTGTTTATAGTTTTTCTCTGTTAGAATTCGTCCTTCAACCCTCTATAATGTTCTATTTATAGGGTAGGGTTTGAAAGGGCAATTTTGGAACAAAATTAGCTTAGAATTTGAATTGGGATCGCAATGGCGCCTAGGCTCAATTTTCTGGCACCTAGGCTTCATTCCGGCACCTAGGCGCCATGATTGTAGCGCCTAGGCGCTAGACTTGACCGTGCATCGTTTCTGAACTGGCGCCTAGGCGCCATGAATACGGCGCCTAGGCTTAGAAGTAGCGCCTAGGCGCCAGGATTGTAGCGCCTAGGCGCTACTACTGGTCGGCCTGATGGCGCCTAGGCGCCCAAATTATGGCGCATAGGCGCTATGCTCTCGGGTCATTTTGCCTGAAAATTCATCTTCAATAGCGCCTAGGCACCCAGAAATTGGCGTCTAGGCTCCATTTTGTTCCCAAGTCCACTTGTCCTTATTTTCGGTCCGTTTTGTTCTGCACTTTGCTATCATGCATCATTTTTCCTCAAAACCTAAAAAAGAACATAGAACACTATCAAATTCTTATAAATTGCTTAAAACTAACGAAAATATTAAGTGAGAATCATCTAATTAATTAGCCTAAAACTAACTTATCAAATACCCCCAAACTTAAGATTTTGCTAGTCCTCGAGCAAAAGACACAAACAAAAAAAAAAAAAACAATGAACAAGACAAAAAGATGGGACTAACACTAACACACGACATAGTTCGAGCATAAATTAAATTTTTCATCATACTTTGCCTCAAAGATTGCATAAATTTTATGACTTAAAGGAAACTCTAACCATTGTCATCATGTAAAAAATATATATATCAATTGAAATCTCAATTTTACCATACTTATAATTCCTTGAGTGTGTGTGTGTATGATGCCTCTAGCATTTATGTACCTACACTCGGATTAGTTTATGTCAACAAGCTTATTATGAAAGATATCTAGATTAGTGAAATTTATGAACTCCATAGGCCTATTTTTCAAACCCACTCTCTACTAATGTAGACTATCACAATATCAAAGATCATTAAGACTTTATTCGGCTTGTAATGTGTGGCTAAGGTAAATAGGTAAAATAAAGGATATAATATGGCTCAAAATTCACCCATAAATACACAATTTGTCTCAAGACCTCATGAGAACATCATTTCTCCTTTTTAAGTACACCCCTAAACTTATGTTGCACTCCCTTTGACATTCACATTTATTTGATGTTTCTTTTTCTTTTTTTAAATTCTTTTCTTTTTTTTTTCTTTTTTTTTTGTGTTTTTTTTTTTGACAATGAATAAACATGAATACATAATCCCTTGATAACAATACTCAAAACTCTACCCATGATTGAATGATAGGAAAACATATTTCCTTGATAAGTTCTTCAAAACTCCACCCATCCTCCCATAATACCTACTACCTTCAAATAATTTCCTAGACAAACTAATCATGCTTATGAGTGAGGGACTAAGTAGGATAAAATTATTTAAAGGCTAGGTTGATTATGTGGGTAACAAAGAAAATGGTTAATAAGGCTCAACGAGGTAACTAGTGATTAAATGTGTCAATGGTAGGCTTGAAAGGCCCAAACGGTCCAAAAATAGCCTAAATCATGTCCTTAATAATGTGTAGCCTAGGATTTCGCCTTGAGTGGTTATCAAATAGGTTCTAGCATTCATTTGAGATCAAAAATATCACTTAATCAACATAAAAGTCCTCTAAGTGTAGAATATTTAGGTGATCAAGGCGTGAGTGCTCAAAGTGCTCAAAGAATCACAGCATGGCAAAAAAAATCACAAGAAAAACAAGGATAGACCAACAATAATTATTATCCCCTAAAAGCCATATTCAATTTCAACCATCATCTTATCATTGGCCTCCTATGATTCAAGTTAAACAGTGCTCAAACGACACAACTTTACTATCCTAATTACTATCAAATGCAAAGAAAAAAAAAACCTAAACTAAAACCTAATTAAACCATAATGACTAATTGACACAAAAAAAAAAAATAAAGCAACACACCACCCCCAAACTTGAACAATATATTGTCCTCAATGTCAAACGAAAACAAAAATAAGAAAGAAAAGAACACTCCCTAAACTAAGGTTGCGGCAGCCTATTCCTCCTCATCCTCATTCTCTTCATTATCTTCATTGAAAGTAGAGACTGTGAAAACATTGTCCAAGTTCATGTTCAGATGCATGGCCATGTGGTTCATCATCTGTGCCAGGTTGCCGATATAGTTTCAGTTTTTGAATTTTTTTTTAGCAAGCTGAGCACCTTGATGTCCCCCGAAAACCTGAAATCACCACAAACAAGACTTACATCATGATTAAGTAGCAAAAAAGACTAAAACTAAAAGAAACAACTAATAAACTAAATAATATTATGAAAACTAAAATTAAAAAGGATAGAGAGCTTAGGTTGCCTCCTAAGAAGCGCTTGTTTTATAGTCATCAGCCTGACTTTTAGAGAAGCGCTCGTCAAGGAGCGGCTTTCGCCCATAGTAAGTGTCAAATAACATTGCATACGGGTCTTGGTTATAGATGCCCTCAAGCTTGGCAAGATTTAGAAGTGATTCACACGTTGCACCAACAACAAATGTCTTTAAATGATGCACTTTTGATGGGAACTTCATTAATGGCTCCAGCTTGAGCATGGTGAGATGTGATGGTGGTGATGAACATGGCCAACAGGAATCAGTTAGTGTCTTATATGTTGGAACCATTGATGAGCTCAAATCAATAGTCTTATGTGCTTCTATATCTTCCAACGACCCTCGCAGCTTCTCCTCATATAGGAATTCCTCTAATGACCCTTCTATTTGCTCTTTCCTTTCCTTTTGGCTATCCATTAGCATGCTTGTGATTTGGTCTTCATAAAAGTTAAAGTTTTGGATAGACTCCTCTTGATTTAGCAAGTATACATCGTTGTTGATTGAGCAAGATCCCAACTCAGCAAATGGTTGAGCTAAGACAATTTCAAAGGGTTCTTGTTCTTCATCTTGAGGTTCCATTTCCTCTAGAGGCTCAAATTCCTGAGGTTTCGCACAATCATCATCAAACAAAACCACATTCTTTATCGTTTTATGGTCACCACAAGGATTTGACGTTGTAATTTCCTCCTCTAGATGAGTATCTAAAATTGTGCTCTTTAAATATATTGGTTCATCAAGATATCGCCTAGAGTTGAAAATTTCATGACTTCCCTCAGGAGTGGCCTTTACACGATCTAAAGCAACTTCCAAAGGTGTCTTCTCTTCTTGATATTGGCTATAGGATTGTTCCATCATGTTGGAGTGGATATTCCATGAAAGATTTTGGTGCCTCTCCCAGCAAGAATTATGCATTGAAGAATTCAAATGCCAATGATAATTGAAGGCTGCCATATCCTCCAATAAGTAGTAAACTTCATCAACAGTTCTTGAAAAGAAAGAATGACCGTCAGAAACTACGCCTTTTTCCACCCAATCTCTAGCTTCAAAATGCAATCCTTCAATAAAAATTTGGAGAAGTGCCCACTTTGGCAAGTTGTGATGTGGATACCGCTCAAGCATATCTTTAAATCGCTCCCAAACCATATAAAATGGTTCCATATGTTGTTGGGCAAAACTTATAAGGAAATTCTGATGAAACATCATGAAGTTCCTTGGAAAGCAAATGACTTAAAAAAAAAAAAAGAACAAATAAAAACGAAATGAAAAGAATAAAAAAAATATTCAAAGTAATCTTAGAGCTAATTGGTATCGATATTAACTAAATTAAACAACAATCCCCGGCAACGGCGCCAAAAACTTGTTGTGAAAAATCTGCAAGTGCACAGAATCGTAGACAAGTAATAAAGAGTGAGTAGAGTATCGTTCCCACGAGGATTGCGTTAATCTAGCTAAGTACCAAAATTGGTTAACTCTAAAATTATTTAAACAATCAAATATAAAATAGAAAAATAACAAAACAAAAAAATATATAAATGAAAACCTAAATAATAAAAGACTAGGGCATTCGATTTCATATAAATTAATCCTATTCAAATTATCTAATTTAATCAACTGATGTTTACTCCTATGCCAATAACGAATTTCTCTTAGGTAGTCATTAATCTTTCTCAAGCATTAATAATTTATCCCAGTTAGCAAATTTCCTACATCTCTGTGGAAACTCTAAATTTACCAAGATTTATTAAGAACAAGAAATTAATAGTGTTACACAAGTCTCATAGATATCTCTATTCTATGATGATCTCATGGCATTCAATCATGGTCTAATTTAGTTATCGCTTCTCAGCCTCAAATTAAATCATAAATCATGAAAAAGGTGCGCAAACTTTTACAAGCATTAAAATCAAATTAAACACTCAGTACAGATAATGAATAAACATCAAATTGAATTAAATTAAATAAAAGCAAACATTCATAATCCGGCTATATCATAGCCCTAGAATAGAGAAAATTAGTTCCTAATGAAACTAAAAACAATCCTAAATAATCTCTTAAACATGATAAGTGAAAGAAAAGAACTCTATTTGGATGCGAAGATGGTTTCCGTCTCCGGGTTGCACCATTCTTCCTCTCCAAAGTAGTGAGTTCTCCCCTCTTGTTTATAGTTTTCCTCTGTTAGAATTCGTCCTTCAACCCTCTATAATGTGCTATTTATAGGGTAGGGCTTGAAAGGGCAATTTTAGAACGAAATTACATTAAAATTTGAATTAGGATAGCAATGGCGCCTAGGCTTGATTTTCTGGCGCCTAGGCTTCATTACGGCGCCTAGGCACCATGATTGTAGCGCCTAGGGGCTAGACTTGACCGTGGATCCTTTCTGAACTGGCGCCTAGGTGCCATGGATACGGCGCCTAGGCGCCATGAATACGGCGCCTAGGCTTCGAAGTAGCGCCTAGGCACCAGGATTGTAGCGCCTAGGCGCTACTGCTGGTCGGCCTAATGGCGCCTAGGCGCCCAAATTATGGCACCTAGGCGCTATGCCCTCGGGTCTTTTTGCCTAAGAATTCATCTTCAAAAGCGCCTAGGCGTCCAAAAGCTGGCGTCTAGGCTCCATTTTGTTCCCAAGTCCACTTGTGCTTATTTTCAGTCCGTTTTGTCCTGCACTTTGCTATCATGCATCATTTTTCCTCAAAACCTACAAAAGAACATAGAACACTATCAAATTCTTATAAATTGCTCAAAACTAACAAAAATATTAAGTGAGAATCATCTAATTAATTAGCCTAAAACTAACTTATCAGGCTTAGGTTGCAAGAAGATGTCAAACAACACAACAACTACTTGGGACTACCTTTTTTTATTGGGAAGAATAAGCGCAACATTTTTAATGGGATTAAGGAGAGAGTGTCAAAAAAGCTCCAATTGTGGCGGAGGGGGTTATTTTCCGCAAGTGGAAAGGAGGTTTTAATCAACATAGTTACCCAATCAATCACTAACACAAAGACTATTTTTTGGATTCTGGCAGGGCTATGTTATGACCTCTAAGCTATGTTTCACTACAAGAAAAACTACATTTAACGACATATTATTTACGACATGTAGTTTTTGAATGTCGTTGAAAACTACATACAACAACATCTCCAACAAATATGTCATTAACAACATTTGCAACAATAATTAACGACATCTATATAAATGTCGCATTAAAGGTCTCCTTTTAACGACAATAGTTTAGTGTCGTTAAATTATTTAACGACAAGTAGGAGATGTCGTCAAAGCCTTGGAGATTCTACGACACCCCTTATAGACGACATTGGTCAAGATGTCGTCTATAAGGGGTGTCGTGGAATCTCCAAGGTTTTGACGACATCTCCTACTTGTCGTTAAATAATTTAACGACACTAAACTATTGTCGTTAAAAGGAGACCTTTAATACGACATCTATATAGATGTTGTTAATTATTGTTTTAAATATTATTAACGACATGTTTGCAGGAGATGTCGTTGTATGTACTTTTCAACAACATTTAAAAACTACATGTCGTAAATAATATGTCGTTAAATGTAGTTTTTCTTGTAGTGTTTGCATGTTTTTAGTAGGGTGGTGCAAAAGGTGAGAGGAAGATCCATTGGCTAAAATGGGACAAATTGTTGTTTGTTAATTCCATCAAAATGACTACATATAGAGGTTTGAAGCTACACCTAGAAGCCTTACAATAAGTCGTTTTATGTGGAGTCTTTTATACAGCAGAGCACAATCTTTGCGCTACACATGGACCGTTATCTCATTGTTATTAACTAGTATAAATGTGTCATTTTGAGTTAGGGTTCAAGTGTGTTCTCATTTGTGCCTCCGATGGGTTTAGAAAGAGAGAGAGTTGCTCAGAGAGGGTTTTCTATTGTATATTGAGAAAGAGGGTTATGGTGTTTTGAGATTGAGAGAATTTGGGACTGTAGTACTGATCCCACTGGGTATTCTTCTCTATAAACACAAGGTTCTTTCTTTGGGTTTGTAATTGCTAAGCAATTAGGGTTTCTCTTTTCTGTTTGACATTCTTGGTAAGGATTGAGAGTGTAATTTCAATCTCTATAGTGAAAGAGCTTTCTGTGGGAAAGCTCAACGAGAACGTAGGACAATCTCAGTCAGAACTTTGGTAAAATCTCTGATGTTGAATTTTGTCATCTTTATTTCTATTCTTCTTGAATCTTTGAGTTTCTTGCCCAAGTTTCCAACAATTGTGTATGCCGAAGAAGTTTGGGAGACTTGGGTTTCGTGATGTGGAGTCTTTCAACTAAGCTCTTCTTGCTAAACAAGGGTGGCACCTTATTCAATTTCCTGAATCACTTGCTAGTGGTGTGTTGAAGGCTAAGTATTTTCCCTCATGATTTTTTTTTTTGGAAGCGGGATATTGTTTTAATTTCTCATATACATGGCGTAGCATCTTATGGGGGCGAGAGCTTCTTAACAAGGGCGTACAGTGGAGAGTGGGAAATGGGGAAGATATATCGGTTTTTCAATCTCTATGTGGCTTCCAAAGCTGAGTTCCTTCAAGACGATCATTGTACTTACCGATGCTTCAAGGGAACTTTATGTGGCTGACATCATTAGAGATAATAGATGGGATTTGGAGGTTTTAAGACAGGTATTATGGCCCATAGACGTTGATCTGGTTTTGACTATCCCACTTGGACGTTCGGAGGTTAGGGACTGCCTAATTTGGCATTACAATAGTAAGGGTGTATACACAGTAAGGTCAGGTTATTGGTTGTCTAAAGAGTTGGGTGTCCGACAGAGTGCATTGGGGGTGGGGAGGGATTATAGGTGGTGCTCTCGGACGTGGAACTTGAACATCCCAAACAAAATTAAGATTTTCATATGGCGAGCTTTCCATGAAGCCTTACCGTATGCGTGGGGGCTGGTAAGAAGAGGTGTAAACTGTGGGCCGATTTGTCGAAGGTGTAACAAGGCCAAGAGACGGTTTGGCATGCTTTGTGGAGCTGTGTAGGTGCTAGGGAGATTTGGGATCGGTCCTCCATATGGCAAAAAATGAAGGAAAATAGAGTCTTCTTCTTTGAAGGTTTATGCGTGTATGCAAGCTTCACACTGGAACGGGAGGAGCTGTAGGTTTTTATCATGATCACTTGGAGCTTGTAGGGTTCCCGCAATATTGGTGTTCCAAAACAAGTGAAGAGATGCAGTTGACGTCCTTTCAATTGCGGGAAGAGTACTTAGAGACCTCTAGATATGTAATGCCCTGGATATCTCTAATACTGAAGGCCTGTGGGTGGGTTGTAGGAAGACGATGGCTGTGCCCCAGGCGGGTAGGCTCAAGATCAATGTCGATGCTTCCTTCGTACGAGGTATTCAGGTGATAGGGGTTGGGGTGGTTATAAGAGATGAGCAGGGGGCAGCACTATCTTATTTGGCGAAGAAAGTGGATGGCTCTCTCAGTGTGGGTTTGAGGTTCACATGATAGAATCCGATGCTGTGAATGTTGTGGCTGCTGTTAATTCTCCTGTAACATGGGATGAGGCCGGGCCAATAATTGCGGATATTAGACATCAAATGTCTATTATTTCTGGTGGAATTCATTACAACCATGTTTCCAACAAGCAAATATGGTTGCCCACCTATTAGCAGGCTTCGTTTTTAGGAAAGATATTGATATTATTGCTGTAGACTATGTTCCTTATTTTATTTCTGATAACTGATTGGACTAATTAATAAATTTCAGCCTTTTACTCAAAACTAAAAAAAGTCAAGAAATTAAATATATGTCGCCATAAAGCAAAAGAAACATCCATTTCATGGCTTTGGAAGGACGAAATTAAACTCGCATAACATAACTCACGATAATAAGCAATTAAAAAATGTTTTAATAAAAACATAATAGATTATTAATTTTAGCCCATGTATAGGAGCAATTTAACTCCTCAATCGCATAAATAAAGGGCAATCATAACGGAAAAATAAGTAACTAATTAGCTCATTGACTTATTCAAACCGAAACTAAAAAATAATAAACATAAACATAAAAATAACTGGTAACAAACTTGCATGGGTGAATATATATCACATGCATTTAACATTTTCTTTTTTCATTTTTGCTAGCATAGCATACCACACGCATGCAGATTCATGATGTGTGAATCGATCATGTAATTAGTAATTCAATAACGTAGCACTTTCATTTTATTTTTTTTTTGAAAAAAAAAATTGCATTTTTTCGTTCTTTGTATTATGAAAAAGAAGCTTCATATGACGCATGCTTAGACAACTGAAATATGGATGAGTGACCATAATCTGAATTTGCAGCCCTCTGAAAAAGCCATTATGTATTTTATCAAACCAAAGCACTTGTTACTAATTGAAAACAACCATTGGGTTCTCAAGCTCGTGGGTAGATTCAGTTTTTATACGGAAGCATAACTGTCGAATTAGTGTAAAACGACCGCGTTTTGAACAAAAACAACACCTCTTTCCACCCACCACTATCATAAATTGATATAGAACCATGCCCTCGCAGACAAATCTAATCTCAAAATTCCCCGTTTGGGTGACCAGGCACCAAAATGTTTTCATCATACTCAAATACTTGAGCAACAACACTAGTAGTAGTCGTAGACATTTTCCTTGACGCTCACAACTTTGAAAATTTCGACGGCCCGAACAATATGATCAGCTTCACCGCTAGTAGTGCTACTACTACCTATCCTTAGTTTCCCGCTCTTCTTCATCACCATTACGCATCTCCACACTAAAAACAGCAAAATGCCGACGTGTTGTGCAGTAACTGATCGATGCTGAACATGTGATATTGTTATTATCGGATGTTAATTTCTTTCTATTTGGAAGATGAATTGCCTCATGAATAAACGCTTTGAACAAGAAAAGGCATTGCTCATAATGATGATAATCTTCCCATGTTCTTTGAATTAGCAACCACCCAGACTTTACATTGGCCGGAATCAAAAATAAGCTGGCCATTAGATTTGTATCCGGCTTTGTTCTTAAAGGTGTATTTCTCTGGTCCAGGGATTGTAGAGAAGGTACTCTTTCATGCATTACACAATCCGGCTCCAAAATATCGTCTATGAGAAGCCATGGGAGTTTATCGTCAGGCTTGATGACTCTCATCAATTAGTCGTTAGCTCTTGGGACGGCGCGGAATCTATCTAATTTGACCCACAAAAGAATGGTGTTTCATGATACAGCCTAGTATGTATTTCACTCTTTTATTCGCCATCTGATCAATGAAAATACAAGAAAAAGAATATATATGGCATGTGTGTGTATATATATATATTGTTGGGGAATTAGACGACTCCTAATTCCAAGGATCGCAAGAACGAACAATTGCAGAAAATAAATAGGAGAAAAGAAGAAAAAGAGACACCAAATTTTTATACAGGTTCGTCCAAAATTGAGACTACGTCCTGTTTCTGCCGCTTGCAGATTCCACTATGATGAAGGAGATTACAGATTACAAGAGCAGTTTCTCACACACTCACAAATTGTGCTTACCAAAACTCTCTTCTATCTAACACCCAATGGGAATTTTTCTTCTCTCAAGGATGGAGCTCTCAAGAATTATGCCTCTCACAAAATTATGCCACTCACAATTTTCACACACACAACCCTAGCCACCTTGTGTCTATTTATAACCAAAGGAGGAGAAAATAGCAACTAATGGGAAACCCTAGTGGTTTCCCATTTTTGGGACCTTTGAATTCGACTTTGATTCAAAACACATCGCGCAGCACAGCGCGTCAGCGCCGCGGCGCTCGAAACGAGCGCTGCGGCGCTCCCCTGCGGCGCCTAGGCGCTCTTTTCCTGGCGCCTAGGCGCCATCCTCTTTGAGCCTAGGCGTAAAGCCCTTGGCGCCTAGGCGCTATGTGGCAAGCGCCTAGGCGCTCTTGTCCTGGCGCCTAGGCGCCTTCGCCCCAGCGCCGCGGCGCTCTTCTGCCAGAGCCGCGGCGCTTGCTCTCTGCCTTCGAGGACGCGATTTTCTCCCTTTTCCTTCCTTTTGCTGGGTTGTCAACTTGATTTGGCTCCACATCTGCAACAATCTCCCACTTGGAGACTAATCAATCACCATGTCTCCCACTGCAGCGGCAACGACTTCTCACGCCTCATGGAGAAGTCCAACTGAAGTTGCGCACAACTTCAGTTTCTCGATCGGAACCGTCTTGGTGAGCATATCTGCCGGATTCTGGCTCCCAAGAATCTTCTCTAACTTCAACACTCCATCTTCCAAAGCCGACCTGATGAAGTGATACCGCAATTGTATATGCTTCGTCCTAGCATGGAATGCGGGATTTTTTGCCAAATGAATGGCGCTCTGACTGTCACTATGTAATGTACCCTTTTCCTGCTTGTGACCCAATTCTTCCAGAAACGACCGCAACCAAATCATCTCCTTGCTCGCTTCTGTCATTGCCACATACTCTGCTTCTGTAGTATAGAGTGCAACTATCTTCTGCAGCTTCGAGACCCAACTAATTGCAGTGCCACCCAAAGTGTAGACATAACCGGTGGTACTTTTTCTGCCATCAATGTCTCCAGCCATATCAGCATCAACATAGCCCTGTAGTCCCAAGTCTGACTTCTTGAAACACAATGCTAAACCCGTAGTACCTCTCAGATATCTGAGAATCCACTTCACTGCCTCCCAATGCTGTTTACCTGGATTACTCATGTACCTACTCACAACTCCCACTGCATGTGCAATGTCCGGTCTGGTATAAACCATGGCATACATAAGACTGCCTATAGCGGAAGCATATGGCACCTTGGCCATGTGGTCTCGTTCCTGCTTTGTGGTCGGTGATTGCTCCTTTGATAACTTGAAGTGACTGGCCAAATGAGTATTCACAGGCTTCGCATTACCCATGTTGAATCTACTCAGCACCTTTTCAACATATTCTTCCTGTGACAGTTTTAGACTGTTGCGGTTCCTCGTTATTCTCATCCCAAGGATTTGTTTTGCAGCACCCAAATCCTTCATTGCAAACTCCTTAGACAGCTCCTTCTTCAGCTTGTCAATCTCCTGTTTGCAACCTCCTACTATCAGCATATCATCGACATATAGCAACAGTATGATGTAAGAATCACCAAAATTTTTCACATAACAACAGTGATCTCCCTAACACCTCAGGAAACCGTTGCTGCACATGAACCCGTCAAACTTCTTGTACCACTGCCTGGGAGCTTGTTTGAGGCCATACAAGCTCTTCTGAAGTTTGCACACTAAGTTCTCCTTACCCAGTACTTCGAATCCTTGTGGCTGCTTCATGTAGATCTCTTCCTCCAAATCACCGTGGAGAAAAGCTGTCTTCACATCCAACTGTTCCAAGAACAAGTCCTCATTAGCCACTAGCGCAAGTACCGTCCTGATCGTGGTTAGCTTCACCACCGGAGAAAAAATCTCATTGAAGTCGATGCCTTCTTTCTGCTGAAAGCCTTTTACCACCAACCTTGCCTTATACCGTTTGCTGCCATCAGATTCATCTTTAATCCGGTATACCCACTTATTGTGCAAGGACTTTTTACCCTGTGGTAACTTTACCAGTTGCCATGTCTGATTGGACATTAAGGAATCCATCTCATCCCTCATGGCTAACTCCCACTTGACCGAATCTCCTGCCTCCACAGCTTCATCATAGCTTTCTGGCTCACCTTTATCGGTCAACAAGATGTAATGCAGAGATGGGGAGTATCTCTGCGGCGGTCTAATTGTCCTGCTAGACCTCCTAACTGGTGTGGCAGGAGTCCTCTGGTTTCCTTCTGGAGCTGCGTCTTCATGGTCTTCAACCTCTGGATTTTGCACCTCCACTTCAGGAAGATCCTTCAATGGGATCACCTCAGGCTTCTTATCTTCAGAACCTGAACCCCTGGAGTCCGCGCTGTCTCTGTCCTTGTACAGAACACCTTCGTTGAAGATCACATCCTTGCTCCTGATAATCTTCCGACTTTGGTCATCCCAGAGACGATAACCAAACTCAAGTCCGCCATAGCCAACCAGAAAACACTTCTTTGACTTGGCATCCAGTTTACTTCTAGCAGCAGAATCAATGTGTGCATAAAAAAACCAAACACTCTCAAGTAAGAGAGATCAACCTGTTTATGGCTCCAGACTTCTTCTGGTAGCTTGAACTTCAGCGGTGTGGATGGACTTCTGTTGATCAGATGAGCGGCTGTGTTAATTGCCTCAGCCCAAAACATCTTTGGCAGCCCCGCATGCAACCTCATGCTCCTAGCACGCTCGTTTAAAGTCCTGTTCATCCTTTCAGCTACCCCATTCTGTTGTGGTTTCCCTGGAATGGTCTTCCTCATCTTTATCCCATTCTCAGCACAGTACCGCCTGAAATCTTTATCTAGGTACTCTCCCCCATTGTCAGACTGCAAGTACTTTACCTTCAAATCTGTCTCGTTCTCCACCATGGCTTTCCATCTCTTGAAAGCATCGAACACATCAGATTTGTTTTTTAGAAAGTAAACCCATACCTTCCTGCTTGAGTCATCAATGACCGTCACATAGTAGTTTGCGCCACCAAGGGAAGTCACCGGTGCAGGCCGCCACACATCTGTGTGAACAAGCTCCAATTTCCTGGACTTAGGCTCTCTACCCATCTTTGAGAAACTCACTCTCTTCTGTTTACCAAAGATGCAGGCTTCACACAAACTGTGATCAACAGTTTTCAAACCCGGCAGTTTTCCTTTGCAGTGAAGCACCTTCATACCCTTCTCACTCATGTGACCGAGCCTATAATGCCATAGCTCAGTATTGGCAGCAGAATCAGCAACTGCTAGGGTATCTCTGCAACTAGAGTTCATGTAGAGAGTTCCAGCCTTGCGTCCCCGAGCAATAACCATCGCTCCTTTTGTGACTTTCCAACCTCCACAATTGAAGGTCACTTTATGTCCTTCATCATCCAGTTGCCCCACCGAAATCAAGTTGCGCATTAACTTAGGAACATGTCTCACCTTATGAATCTTCCATACCGACCCATTAGGCATTTTTAAACTGACATCTCCAATGCCAACTTTATCCAAAGGTTCTCCATCAGCGAGATAAACCTTACCATGATTTCCGGCAACGTAGTTCTCCAGGACATGACGGTGTGCTGTGGTGTGGAATGATGCTCCTGAGTCCATCACCCACGAATCAAAAGAACTGTCGACAGACAAGATTAAGGCATCCTGTTGCTCTTCAGTGGCGGCGTTAGCTTCATCATTATTCTTGTCTTCGTTCTTCCTTGGAGCCCTGCAGTTCTTTTTCAAGTGGCCCGTCTTCCCACAGTTCCAACACTCCATAGTCCTACCGTTCCTTGACTTGCTTCTCCCATTCCTCGACTTGCCTCTCCTGCCATTATCCCTGTTGGATTGCCTATCAAGTTTCCTGCCCCTATTATCAACATTAAGGGCCGAGTTCGACGAAGAGGCTTCACCTGAGTCCTTCCTGCGAACTTCTTCCGCCAGAATAGAGTTTCTGACATCAACAAACTTCAATTTGGCATTCCCAAGCGAATTTGTAATGGCCACCCTCATGGGTTCCCAACTGTTTGGTAACGAGGCCAAGAGGATTAGGGCATTGATCTCATCATCGAATTTAATCTCTACCGAGACCAATTGGTTTAGGACAGTGTTGAAACTGTTCAGGTGCTCTACCACCGAGGCACCTTCAGGCATCTTTAAATTGAAAAGCTTCTTCATGAGATGTACCTTGTTATTGGCTGAGGGCTTCTCATACATCTCTGACAGAGCCTTCATCATCCCTGCTGTAGTGGTCTCCTTCGCAACGTTGTGGGCAACGTTCTTTGACAAAGTCAAACGGATCACACCGAGTACCTGTCTATCAAGGAGACTCCACTCCTCATCCTTCATGCCTTCGGGTTTATTACCCAAGGGCAAGTGCAGTTTCCTGCTGTATAGGTAGTCCTCTACTTGCATCCTCCAATAGGAAAAATCTGAACCATCAAATTTGGTGATGCCGGCTGCCATACCTTCTTCTCCAGTCATCGTTCTTGATCAAAACCTCCGCTCTGATACCAGTTGTTGGGGAATTAGACGACTCCTAATTCCAAGGATCGCAAGAATGAACAATTGCAGAAAATAAATAGGAGAAAAGAAGAAAAAGAGACACCAAATTTTTATACAGGTTCGTCCAAAATTGAGACTACGTCCTGTTTCTGCCGCTTGCAGATTCCACTATGATGAATGAGATTACAGATTACAAGAGCAGTTTCTCACACACTCACAAATTGTGCTTACCAAAACTCTCTTCTATCTAACACCCAATGGGAATTTTTCTCTCTCAAGGATGGAGCTCTCAAGAATTATGCCTCTCACAAAATTATGCCACTCACAATTTTCACACACACAACCCTAGCCACCTTGTGTCTATTTATAACCAAAAGAGGAGAAAATAGCAACTAATGGGAAACCCTAGTGGTTTCCCGTTTTTGGGACCTTTGAATTCGACTTTGATTCAAAACACATCGCGCAGCACAGCGCGTCAGCGCCGCGGCGCTCGAAACGAGCGCTGCGGCACTCCCCTGCGGCGCCTAGGCGCTCGAAACGAGCGCTACGGCGCTCCCCTGCGGCGCCTAGGCGCTCTTCTCCTGGCGCCTAGGCGCCATCCTCTTTGAGCCTAGGCGTAAAGCCCTTGGCGCCTAGGCGCTATGTGGCAAGCGCCTAGGCGCTCTTCACCTGGCGCCTAGGCGCCTTCGCCCCAGCGCCGCGGCGCTCTTCTGCCAGAGCCGCGGCGCTTGCTCTCTGCGTTCGAGGACGCGATTTTCTCCCTTTTCCTTCCTTTTGTTGGGTTGTCAACTTGATTTGGCTCCACATCTGCAACATATATATATATCATAAATCTATAAAATATACAGGGAAAGAAAATTGTGGAGATATATCATCAAGTCCGTCAATATACATGAAAGTTAATTCTCTCGTTAAAATTGATGAACTTTCTGTTTATTAGTTTCCTAAAAAGAAAGTCAACACTCCAAAATATGATATTTAACACTAGAGGGACAAAAAAAAGGCCGAGATAGATATATAAATTAAAAAGGGAAAAAAAGATCAAGACGGAAAGCAGTTAAGAACATCGAGGGTTTTGCAGATTTTTTCTTTTTTCGTGCATTTAAAAAAAAATAGAAATGTAGAAAACTTTTACATACTACACCCAGTGCACACTCCATTAAATACTCTCCATGTAAAGGAGAAAACATGTTCTTTACGAGCACAATATGAAGCCCCCCATATACCAAAATTATAGTAAATAGGATTTTTGTAAAATTAATAATAATAAATAGCAAATTATGAAAATATTTGTAGTAAATATTAAATTTATGGTGTAAATATTTTATTTAGCTTCAGTGTAAATAATTTTTATTTACACATTAAATATGTTTAAGATGCAGATAATTTATTTACCCCTTGTTTACAATGTAAATAATTCTAATTTACACGGTATATAAGTTAATTTGTTATTTAACTACAAATATTTTCAAAACCTGCAATTCAATTCAAAAAGTTTTTCAAATATGCTCTTTCTTTCATCCTCCCCATCATATTTGTAATGTATATAGCATGATTAGAGGTGTTAAAAAGGTTAGGCCGGGACGCTAGGCCCATGATGGGCTTGTGTTGTGTCAGGCTTGGCCTTCTACAGTAGAGGTTTGTGCCTGGGGGAAAACCTCAGGCCCAGCTCTGGCCCTTGAAGGGCCATGTCAGGCCTGGGCCTAGGCTCTGTAGGGCCGGTCATATAATTTTTAATTTTTTATTCATTTTTAAAGTAATTTTTGATAAAAAAAATTAATGTATAAAATCATGACGCTAATAAGTGTAAGGAAATATTTCTAAATATTATATAGAATATTAAAGAATAGAAATTCTTATTTTTTTTCAATGTGTGTTTTAAGCAAATTTACATTTAAATTTGTAATATGTGTATAGACATGATAAATATAGTTGAAAATCAAAAATCACACCAATAACTGTCTAATTTAGTGGTTGAAAGATTCTTATTAGAGTAAAACCTCAAAGAGCTCAAAATAATGGTATTTTTTTAAACACCTAAAGGGCTAAGCTTGAAGGGCCTTTAGTGTGCTTGGGCTAGGCCGACCCTCACTTGAACCCTATGAGCCTAGGAGGTCAGGCCCAGCCCTAGCCCATCAGGCATGCCGCGCCAACCTGGTCCACTACAATGTAGAGCTGGGCTGGGTACCTTACACTATTAAGTGTTAGGCCGAGCCGTCTATGGACATCCTGGCTCATTTGACACCTCTAAACATGATAATGTAAAATGCATGTATATATATTGTATTTAAAAAATTACAATGTTGAAACCCATAAACCAGAAAAGTGAAAATCCAAGAATATCGTATGTGGAGACATTTATATTTGATAAAAACAGATGATCAGGCATGACAGGGAAGAAAGTAAGGATAAAAGAAATATACCCAAAAACAAATTAACGTCCCTAAATTTTAGGAGAAACAAAATACATTGTCCTTCTTATTTTGAGCAACTTATAAAGACCTATGGTAAGGGAACAAAAGGCTTTTAAGCAGTATATATTCACGGCAAGACAATGAATGAAGTCCATCAACTGGTGAGATTAATAGGGTGTTTAGGAGAGTAATTTAAACTATTAGTTTGAAGTTTGAGTTTGAGTTTGAGAACTATAGTATATAAAAGCTTTACACTGTAGTTTTAATTGTAACATATGAGAGCTTTATACTGTTTGTTTGAACTACTCTTTCAAACTCCCTTTAAGCAATTTGGTTTGAAAGAGAAATCCAAGCCTTCATACAGTTCTGAGAGGCAAACTAATAAGTTTAAGTACAAAATTATATTGGCCGCATTTTACATGACCTAAGAACTTTCTTTTCAAGAAGATCGGTAAAGCAAACAAAGTTTGATGCGAAACCCCTGTCTATTGGAGCCCTAGAACGAGAGAGAGAGAGAATGTGTGTGGGAAGAGAAGTTGGACTGAGAGTGAGTTTGTGTTGGAGAAGAGAGGAATCCTGTCTTGACCTTGAGAGTGAACAAAAAAAATAAATAAAAGGAAAAACTATTGCTGAAGAGACAAAATAAGTTGACGAAAATGTGAATATCAATATGTGAGATATGATATGGTAACAAAGTGTCTCTTCTTCTGTTATAGATTACAGATTATGGTTATAATAAGGTTTACTATTGAGTTTGTTAAATTGGAACAAAATCACATCGATCTTCCAAATGAGTACGGAATATAAAAATATCTAATCTTGTTACTCTATTGGACTTAAATTACATTTTGTTTTCGTCCTTCAGCTAAATAATTTACATATCATTCTTTTTTTTTTTTGACATTGAAATTTAAGTATGCTATGGCGCAAATGGATGAATGCACCTAAAACTATGACTTTTCAACGAGCTAACTAGAATGGCACGTGTTTAATAACCTCTCGCCGAATTTATTGTACATGTGTTTTTATGGAGAAAAGTTCAACAACCTCTCCAGATCGTTAGCAACTCTAATCACATAGTCGTGTGGTCCTTTTACACTTGTAGGATTGTTTGGAAGCCTGGTGGAAGGGTATTTGGAAAGCTAATGAAAACCGTTAATTATAACTATTTTTTCTGTAGCATATAAGAGTTTTATATTGTAGTAATTTTTTTTATTAATATAATATGTTAAAACTTTATATTATTTATAACTAAAAAAATAATAAATATTGTAATTTCTACTATCTTTGAAACACTCGGTTTTGAAAAGAAACTACATATGTATGAACATAGATATTTGCCCGCCAAAAAAAAAATAGAAAAAAGGAGAAATAAATATTTTTACTAGCAATTTTCTTTTGCAGTGGTCAGCTGGGGAATCGAAATTTATTAGGAATCAGAAAATGATGCAGTTCAGTTAATTACTGATGAGAAACCTCCCAATCCCGTGCTGACATCTGACCAGGAATACAAAAATATTCCAACTGCCAACTGTGCAACAGTACAAGTAGATACACTTATTATACGTGGACCGGCAGATATTGAAATCTTTTTTCTTTTTTTTTTTCTTTTTGGTCTTGTTTTTATCGCCGTGAGAAAAATGATTCTTTATAACATAAAACCATAGAAAATAACAGGAGTCTAAGGAATAGAAAAAAAAAAAAGATCAATAGGATGTTTAAAAGAGTAGATTAAACTATCAATTTAGGTTTAAAAATTACAATATGTAAAAATTTTACGTTTTAACTTTTTACTGTAGTATATAAAAACATTATACTGTTCATAATTTGATGGTTTAAACTACTCCTCTACAATTGTTTTAGCTCAGTCCCCTGTGGCCACCCGTGAAACATGATCTCGTGTTCACTCCCCCACTTCATTCACTACTGCTTGTGTAATATTTGTTAATATATATGGACTTGTATATCGTATTATATGTATATTGCTTATATCTAAAAATGATATGAGGTGTAGGAAAATGGTTGAAATATTTAATATAGGAGAAATTGAGATGCCAAAGCCACCAGTTGTACTGTTTAACATGGTGGTCCACTAGATTATATGTATATGTATATGTATATGTATATGTATATGTATAATACAGAGAATAAAACGCGTGTTTTTGACGTTTTGGGCTGGCTGTGTCACCATATAGAAACATACAGTTTTTAGTGTTAGGTTGTGGTACTTTGAACTTCCACTGAAAAAAGAGCTAACATGCTTGTGAACGCCACTAGTGAGTGAAATTTCATGGGCTCATATGCTTCACACAAAATAGACCCATGTCTTCTTTTTTTTTTCCTCGTAAAAAATGTATAATGGGTTTTGATTGGATCCTAATGTGAACACGTTAAACTGGTTGGTGATTGGTGACTCACAAAAAAAAAAAAAAAAAGTTGGTGGGAATTACATCAAACACCTCAGAAATTCATGTACTTAAGAAAATAATGTTGGTGTTTTGACTAATTGGCCTTGTATGCTTATGTTTTTGAAGGAAGGTATATTGAAAGGTGAATATTGGTTTGTTTTCTTTATTGGCGAAAAAGAAATTTTTTTGTTTAGCCACCAAAGTGGACCGCCGTTCCCAAAGTCTACTCGTAAAGTATGTTACAGAACAGAAGAAAACCTCGCCTGAAGAAGCTTCTAGGAAGAATCGGTACTTCTAGTTTGGCGGTTGAAAACACGTGTCTAAATACACAGCCCCATTTTTCTTCCCAAAAGTTGGGCCAAGGATCAAACCCGACTAATAATTAACTAAATGCACCGTCGAAGCATTCAAAGTGCATCGATTTTATCAACCGCAGGAAATATTTTTCAATTCAATTATGAAGAAAACCTTGGCTGAAGAAGCTTCTAGGAAGAATCGGTGCTTCTACTTTGGCGGTTGAAAACAAGTGTCTAAATACATAGCCCCATTTTTCTTCCCAAAAGTTGGGCCAAGGAGCAAACCCGACTAATAATTAACTGAATGCACCGTCGAAGCATTAAAAGTGCACCGATTTTATCGACCGCAAAAAAGATTTTTCAATTCAAATAAGAATAGTGCACCACGGAATTTTGCTATACTTTTCATTCGACGCATCTAGAAGTTCTTTCCTTGTAATTGGACATATCAAGTCTAGAAATCCTCCTAGAGAACCAAACAAATGTACTCACACACATGTGTCGAAGCTGTACTGGTTTCTAGCCATCAAAAAGCTTCTTAATTTATACCGCACGTTTGAAACTAAAAGTTATTAGTACTAAATTTAAACTTTGTTAAAAAATTATTATATAATTAATTTGAACTAAAAATTTTATAGTTTAAATTAGATTTACAAACATCCTATTAAACATTATATGTTTAGACTTAAAATAATTATTAGACTGTTTAAAAGAACAATTAGAATCAATAATATTAATTTAAAAGAACGGTTAGAACCAATAGCAATTTTTTGTTTTTTACAGTAGCATGTAAAAGCTTTATACTTTTTACAGTTATAACTGATAGTTTTAACAGCCAACCGTTCTTCTAAACGGCCTATATGACTTGCAATATTATTTTTCATTATGAGAAACCGATGTTGTAAATTGTTTTATTATGTTCACACTATCCAATCGAGTATTACTTATCACATATTCAACTTTTTGTCAATTTATTAAGCAATTGTCCAACCCATTTCAAAAAGGCCCCTGATTAATTTTTGTGTTTGTATTTATTATTATCTTAATGTATTCAATCTTGTTGTCAATTTATTAAGCAACTGTCTAACCCATTTCAAAAAGGTCCTGATTAATTTTTGTGTTTGTATTTATTCTTATCTTAATGACTATTTTGCAGTAACAGCTTTAAATGTAAACGAAACACATTATTTTATAGAATTAGGGGGAAAAAAAGAATTACTTGGAAGTTGTTTTTAGTCGTTGTTTGAATTTTAATCCTAAATAACTATGAAAAAAACATATTATTTAATAAAATGCATGAATAAATATATATATTTTTTAAAAATGGGCTCCATTAAAAATTGTTGTCCAGAAGACCAAAATTAAGCCGACCTGTCATTTTTTAGGGAGTACTAGCACATGAAAATGTCGGTGGTAGCTTGGCACTAGGGCTTAGTCTAATAATTAATAATCATAAAGAGATTAATTAATAATAATGAAATGGGAGAAATAAACACTAAGTTACAAAAATAATTACGGTTGGTAATTTATCTGATCATAAAGTCATGTGAGATGAATAATCGTTATACTCATCCAGTTATGTGCTAGTAATTAATCAATTATGTGCCATGTCACTTTGCATGCCAAATTAATTATAATTATCAGTTTTTAAGCTAGATGAAAAAAAGTTAATTCGCACCCTTAAGGTGTCTTATTCCAACTTGTTAGTTAGCCGACAATTAGGTTAGTCGAGACATTATGGAGTGCAATTCGGTTGGACAAACAAATATTAATGCATGTCATTATATGTCCTCCAACAGAGATTAACCCATCCTTTGGTCTAGACTAGTTAGTTGTGAGACTGGCAACCACAACATGGAAGGCGCGATGGCTTCGGTTGAAAGGAGGAGGAATAATAATAATAATAATAATAATAATAATAATAATAATAATAAAGAGATTTATTTTCCTATTTAATCATGTGTTTATTTTTTTTTTTTTTGAAAAATGGTAATTGTATTTTAAACTAGAAAGATACAAACATAAATTCAGACGTGAAAAACTAAAACGCATTTAGCTACTCAACTCCAACAACAGACCGGAATCACCAATAGATTCGATTGAAACGCTTAAGGGGTAAAACGCATACCAAGTTCCAACAAGAGGAGACACAACTGGCACATCACAAATCAAGCACACAAAAGGCTCTTTCATACACACTACTATAAGCAGTGATAAAAAAAATAAAACTACAGTGTAAATCTCTTACATACTATAGTTTTCACTTGAAAAGTTTAAGTTCTAACCATACTTTTCAAACACCTTAAATCTATTTATATAAAGTAAGTTACAATGTAAAGCTCTCATGGTTTGCTTTGATTCATATAAGCAATCTCAACAAAAGGGGACAAATAATGTTTTAAGGAAAATATATTTTAGTGCGTGTTTCAAGTCTTGGTTTCATATTTTAAGCAAACCATTTATAAGTTTAGTGAACACCTAAAAATAGATTGTTTCACCTCACACTATTTAATAGATAAGTAAACACCAAAAAAACTAATAATATGATTTTTTTTAATCTATTTACCTATTCGATTATATTCCTTATTAATAGCTTCGCAAACACGTCCTAAACTTATTCCAGTACGGTGGGGCTGTGCTAAGCTTCTTACTTTGGGAGATATTTTGAACTTTGATTTAATTTTCAAGTCGTGAATAGGAAGTGTGAAAACGTTTATATGGATAGAGTTGGTACCGGATATAGACTAAAGAGAGATGAGACTTGTGAGTAGACTCCTATGCAGTTCCGCGCGTTTACACGGTGCTATTTGCTTCCTAGATAGTGTGCTTAATTGCTAGTTAATCTTGCTAATTAATTTTTTAATGGGACATAGGAAGATTAGCTATATTACTCATTTTTATATTTTAGCTTTGTATTATTTATTAGTTTATCGTTGTTTGTCTAAGTAGTCATTTGTTGTAGTAAGTATTTGTAATCCTTTTGTTAATTATAAGAGACTTAGATTATTGAGTGTTGAATACAAATTTAATAATTTTTGCTTCAATTTGTGGATTTTTTCTTTGAGGGGTTTTCCTTTAATGGATTTCAAACCCTCCATTCGGGTTAAGTCCGTAAAATCCGTTTTCCCAATTCCGTTGCATTATAGTGTTAACTTAATTGTAGGTGTTTATTCATTTAATGACTGCTAATGTTTTCGTCGAATATGGATTATGGGGTTCATCTTATTCGTATTCAAATTTATCTTCCACACGCAATAGGGCCTTGTAATTTCATATTCCTTGGCCCCTTTTCAGCAAACCACGTCTTGAAGCAACTTTATTTGCTCCGTCAATTTCTGAACAAACCTTCAATATCGTGGAAGATGTTCCTTTTATATATTTTGAGACAAGAGTTATGTGCCCAAAAAGTCTCGAGGGTACTTCTTTATACGTTTCTTTCGTTTTGCAAAAGTCTTAGTTTGGCAGAGACGCTTTGCCTAAAAATATAAAAATCATTAAAGTAGGTTTAAAAACACTGGTTTAAACAAAAAATAAAAATAAAAATAAATTTAAACTAATTTTATTACGTTATTTTTTTTCATAAAATTTAAATTACTACAACACTGCTTTAACCTTTAATTCAAGTTATGTTTTCAAAGGCCCTTTAAGTGTTAACTAAGTATTTATAATTACTAAACAATATGACAAGTTAATCGTCATTTATTATTTTAATTAGTACATTTTTCATCCGCTAAAAGATTATATTACATATTTATTTTGGGAGAGGGATAACTCATAGCCATATTGAAAATTTTGTAAATAATTTGCCACGTCAATTAAAGGCTACTTGTGCTGTACTACTCGGGTTTGGCAAAAGCCCCTCGGTTGACCTATAGCTAGAGTTATGCAAACCTTGCCTTAGCAAGGTGCCTGAAAAAGTTGGTCATCGATCTCTATCTTTTCAATTATATAATCTGGTTAACTTGCTATTCTAATCACTCATAATTATCATACAATAATTGGGGGGAAAAAAAAAAAGAAGAGGCCCTAGTGAGTAGATAGTGATAACTGATTATCACTATAAACAATACCCGGACGACAGAGACCAGAAAAATATAAGCACTATACCACGTTTGATCAGCACAAACAATCTATAAACCGCAAAACGGTTATCGTTTCTTCCAAGTTCTAACCATCATTAATCAAGTAAAACAAGTAAATGACCAAGCTAACCACACACGCAAAGGCGGTGAAGCCAATAATTTTAAAATAATAATAATAATATAATAACAAATCCACATGTTAAACGCCGTTGATAGAGAGACACATATACATACATACATACATATATATATATATATATCGTGTTGTGCGTCGTGGCAACACGGAGGACAGATCCAGTTCTTTCTTTGAGCTTTCACGCGTGTTAAAAAAGCTTTAAAAGGTTCCAAAATTAAGTACCCGTCAAAAAAAGGCCACACCAGAAACGAGAAATTTATGAGACGAAATAGTAATAAGCGAAATAAAAAACAGAGGAACCCAAATCAAAAACGTAGAAATAGGAAGAGGGAGAGAATATTAAAAGGGAAACCTGAGATTGAAAGAAACATGATTAAGTAATGCCTACCTGTCATCCTAATCAGTAGTAGTAGTCCCACACGCAAACAAACAATGTGCCCGAAACAAACAATTTCCGTCTCTTCTTATCCACCAAAAATTTATCTAATCCTCATCAGCCATCACTCGTCGCCTCACAGTGTAATACAGTATTACTCGAATAAAACCATTTATTTGGTAAAAATTATAATTTTTTTTATAAAATTACGCAATATTAGAAACAAATAATGACAAGGCGAGAACTCAAGCTAAAAAAAGACACGCACTTGCGCGTGATCCTCATGGACAGTACCATGCTTTGTTAGTTGTTGTTTACTGTGTGTAATGTAAACCAAAACAGTGAAAGCCGCCGTACTCGGCCACTGACAAACGCCCTTTTAATTTTTATTTTTTATCTTTTTATTCTTTATTGTTTTTTTTTCAGACATGCGCAAGTGGCCTCAACTGAACTCACAACCCAACTAACACTGTCACCGGTTCTTGCCTCCATCACGCGTTTGCTAACTCATCATGGCGTTAATATTATATCATTATATAATTATTTTTCGCACAATTCAGAGACTAATGAAGAGGAAAATAATAAATTACTTAATTTGGTTCTTGGAAATAAAAAAATAATTAATTGAATCTTCATTAATAATACAACCGAGAAACTAAACAGAGTTCTTTAGCTTGTATGTACAGAAAAAAATTTGTGTCAAGCACAAGAAGTAGATAAGGGAAAAAAAAAAACAGAAAATTGAATTTTCCTAGGACTGAAACGAAGCCAAAGAGCAAAAGAAAAGGAAAAATAATTGCTAATTTTAGTGGTGTTGGGAGATTTGGATCTTCAGAGGCGTCACGAGGCGGGATTTTTTCGAGGGATGAGGACTCTCGACCTCGTCGTCAGCGGAGATGAAGTAAGCGCTCGAGAACTCTGGTACGGCAGGGAGGTTGAGGTCAAAGTCACGGTGGCTCTGGCTGAAGGCGGTGTGAGTCGTGGAGCCCACGCCTTCCGAGGAAGTCACAGCGCTGTTTGCGGCGGGGACGGAGGCCGAGGCAGTGGCGGTGGCGTTACCGCCGTCATAGTGACACCTCTTGTGTCCGCCGAGAGCCTGGCCGGTGGGAAAACTCTTGTGGCAGATGGAGCACTCGTGAGACTTACTAGTACCGTTGGAGGCCCCCGTGGCAGCGGCGGTTGTGGTGGTGGCGGAGGTCGTGGTGGTGGACGACGTGGACTGATCCTCGCCGCCAGATCCCTTCCTGTGGCTGGCTTTGTGTCCTCCGAGAGCCTGGTAAGAGGGGAACGCCTTGTTGCAGACAGAACACTTGTAGCTCAGCTTCGCGGCGGATTCCTCCGGCCGAGGAGCGGAAATAACCGGCTTCTGACGGCGGTTTGTGGTGCCGCTTCCGCCCCGAGCAAGCATGATGAGGCAGAGAGCGAGGTACTCTTCCTCAGTGGGAGAGTGGTCGAGGCGTGGGCGCTTAGAGCGCTTCCGCTTCGCCCACGGCTGGTCGAGGTACTGGAGGCTGGCGGCATCCTCGAAGCGGAACGAAGGCGCCGCTGTGGTCGGAGAGTTGAGAGCTTCTAAAGCCATCTCTCTGATAAGAGTGTGAGAAATATGCTTTGCTAATACAAGAGAGAAGAAAAGAGAGTTTTTGGGTTGTGGTGTTTTTGGCTTTGAAATGTTAATTGAGAGTAGGGCGTTGGTTTGGCGTGTATATAAGGGGAGGCAGCGGAAGTTGCGTGTCGGGTGGGTGGGAAAGTAAGAGGGGAAGAAAGAGCGGGACCAAACCTACTTTTCTTTAAAAAATAAATAAATAAATAAAAAAGAGGAACCCATTTACAATTTACAATTTGCAAAAGAAGGGAGTGAAGCACGCTTATTTGATAAGCGCTTTCTTTCTTGGTGGGCAAGGATGGAGTCAACTTAAGTCGGTCAAATAGAGTGAGACTGTGGAGAGACGACTAAGAAGTGGCAAGTGTGCGTTGGTGTAGGACCATATGAACCTGACGAGTGAGATTACCTAATAGTGGTTTTTGTTGGCTCAAAAAACATTGAATTGTATAAAACTCAATAGAAGGCTGACTGAGGCCAGAAAGACGGCTTTTAAAAGTCAAAGTAGATGGGGAGAGAGAGGAGGAGGGGGTGGTCCTGAAATTGAACAAACGCGGTCAGATACAAGATTAGATCTATAGGTTAATGGGAATAGCAGCCGGCGTCTTAGGTAATAGCAGCGACTTTTCCTTTTCAGATTTCGCTTTGGTGGGGGCCGACTCTTTTAGATTAGAGTACAACCGTGTTTGTCTTGGCTTTTTTTCTTTTTTCTTTTTTAAGGAGGTAAATGGAAGAATTTGTTTGGCAAGTTGGAAAGTGATTCCATGAATTAGGACACCGTCATACTTAATTGTCGTGATTAAGGGCCCGTACACGTGGGATTAACAACAAAGCGGAGGACAGTATCTTTCTATCTATCTATCTATCTGTTTTTTGCCGATTCAATTAATTCAATTAAGATGGTTATATCACGCATGGAATTTTGTTGCTGTAGTCTAATTTTTTTTTTAAATCTTTTTGGCGAAGCAATTTAGTCTTCGGTTATTGGTATTACAGTTGGCCCTTGTTAGTCGTGTTCGTTGAAAACTAAAGTGATGGAAAAGTCACCGGGATGCTTCCAGATATCTTAACAGGGTTATCCTGTGTTGAAGAAAAAAGAAGAGATTGGTTAAGACTCATTTTTTTCCAAATAGAAAATTTGCATTTAATCTAGAGTTTGAAAATCAGCTTAGATAAAGATCTCCCAAATGGTTTTTTTGGCATGATACACACTTCTTTTCCTCATTTCATAAAAACCGGCTGAACTTCAATCGTATTTAAGTCAGTAATTGATAAGGTTAATGGGGACCTTATCGATAGGATTATGTTCTAAACGTTGAATCTAGTCTGTCCTTTTCTGACAAATTTGTTGAAAAAGATACCTATTAGAATATATACATATATATATATATATATATTCACTAGCTACCCTAGAAATCACCTATGGAGAAAAATAGTGGGCATAGTTGGGGAACTTCTTGAAGGACCTTTTTTACCCCCAACTCTATTGATTCCCAACACTTGCCAAAGCCGTATTTGACGTATCTAGTGGGCTAAGAAACCCCACTCGAGAATTGTACGTGTGAAATCCATTTCAACAACGCTGGTGGCGGTGGTGGGTCGATTAAATGTGATTTTTTTTTTTTTTCAGAAAACACGTAAAATGTGAAATACTTGCCGAATCACCAGTAAAAAAAAAAAGAAAAGAAAAAGATTTGCTTGACCTTTTTTAATAACCGTTGTCCAGCTCCGACTATGATTTATTTTAGTAAAAAATTGCCACACAAAGACATGGCCTTTTTCATAATGTTAAATGAAAGGCCACCGACTAATTCAAAACTTTTATGTAAATTAAGCTCTACATAGTATTTCTGAAGTCTAATATACATCACTAGTAAATTTTATGCATAAATTAAGTTTAATTTTTTACAAGAAAAATATATATATATTTAAATATTAATTTTTCGATTGGTGTTTAAAAAAATATGTTAGATTTTTGTGTTTAGATCTTGAGTCTTGGGTTTAAACCTGAAAGGATGCAATTATAAATAAAAAAATAAAAATAATAAATTCTATAAATGGTATGTTAGAGGTGCAAACAAAGTCCTACGTTGGCAACAAATGTAACCTGTGATGGGTTGATAAAAGAATGAGCTGCTCCACTCAATAGGTTGATATTTTGAATTGGAACCCCATTCTCTTATGGTGAAACCCATGGTTATAATAATTCGTATCAGAGCTGAGACTCAGATGTTGCCAAGTATACTGACGAGATAAATCCTTGATGTGTCAATTGAAGGTGTGGGCCTTAGGTCATGATGGAGAAGAATTCTATGAACGCTCAAGGTGGACCTTCCCTCCACAGTAACGCGGGGCGAAAGACATGGTGGAGACCTCGAAGTTGTTGTGCAGACCATGAAATGTGGAGATATGCAATGGAGAGCATGAGGTGATGGGATCTTCATGTAATGTAATAAAGGTGCGATGGAGGATCCAATAGATGGCAAGAGTTATTGTTCAAAGGAGGGGCCGTTGTATTTCGTTTGAAGGAGGAATTGTTAGAAGTGCACACAAAGTTTCATATTGGCAACAAATGGAAGCTATGATGGTTTTATAAAAGAATGGGCCACTCCACTCAATAGATTAACATTTTGAATTAGAACCCCATTCTTTTATGGTGAAGCCTATGGTTCTAACATGGTATTCCTTAATTCAAGCCAAAATTACCATGGCACTTCCCGGAGTTTATAGTGCAAAGATGGGGAAGCAGCCTGCTTACAACACCTTCACTTGTCGGCTACCATGCTGTCTACCTTTTGGCTGCGGTCCCTTTGCATAATAGATTATAGCCGTCCTACAAGCAGTGGTTGAAATTACTTACACTTAATCAAAAGGGAAAATAATTGGGAATTAGATAAAATGCCCAAGTGGTGAGAAATTAGGGCCCACCAATGGGGTGATATATATATATATATATATATATATATATATATATATATATATATATATTAAATTAAAATAAAAGAAAATTACTGTGCTCCTTCTTCTTGTTACCTGAGTAGGTGCTTCTGTGATTACCTTTTTTTTTTTTTTTTATATACTACTAGTTTATTATTGTTGTTTTGTCCGAGTGCTCCCAACAAACGGAGAGGAGTTAAAACTTTAAGGATAGGACTATATATACTGTAGCGTGTAAAAATTTTGTATTATAGTAAATTTTTACTTTACGTTATAACATGTAAGAGTATTATAAAATTTACGTTTGAAACTACATGGTTGAAATTTCTAACTCTAAACACCTTATAATATAGAAAAGCAGACATATATACATATACACATTTTTATTTATTTTATTTAGCACAATAAACAAAACAACTTGGTTTTTAATTGTCCAATTCCAGGGGCTTTATGTCAAAATGAAAGCAGTACTGGGGACAGTATTATTTTATCACCCTAAGCATATTTAACGCAATTTCTTCATGTTGATCCATAACTAACAGCCAATAGTTCATTAGGCAGCACGAATATAAGTTTCTTGTCATGTTTATCCCATGAAATGCAACTTTTTCTAGGATTCGATAACCATCCGTAATGGAAAATAGCAAAGAAAAAAGATTTACTTGATCTTTATCTTGAACTCGTTTCTTTTTTTTTTTTTCAAATCTGGAGATTGACTAGTAATTTTGACCTTTGACTGATTGTTCGTTGAATATCAGGAAATAAAAAAGATGTTTTAAACAGGAACGTATACAGATCAGACATAAGACACCCAAATACGGAGGTGCTTAACACATGATAGGAGATACCCATGACAAAGGCCTATCAATTTTTTTTTTCCTATAAAACATAAAAAAAAGAGGGAAAATTTGTGAATAGTTTGACAATTTCCTTTTAGCCAAACAAAAATAAAAAGGAAGGAAAGAGAGAGAGAAGCTGAGAGTTCCTTTGGAGGAAAAAAAAAAAAGGAATTTAAAAAAATAATTCCTCAAAAGGCATATATCGATTTCATCTTCGAATAAGAAGCAACGGCGCTCAAACATCTCAGTTTGTGAATTGCCATATGTCACAAAACCACGCCGTGGCACTGAAAGAAGATTACACCCCTTTTTAGCGACCAAGAAGAACTTTTTTTCTTCAACCCAAAGAATAAAGAATAAAAAATACATAAATAAATAAATGCCTAAAAGGAGAGAGTGAACTTGTATCGTTCGTTCGTTAAGGTGAAGCTTTGTGAAGTCATTGCTTAGCTAATGGTTGTCCAATAACGCAGCCGAAACAAATGGTTAGAAGGCGGCTTATGTTTGTCTGTTCTGTCCAGTTGGATTTTAGTTTTAGTTTTTTTCATTTTAGGGATGATGTTGGTTTTATTCATTTGCAGCTTTTTTTAAGGGGGTTCCGTACTTTTATGTATTTTAGCCAATTGATTGCATGCGGAAAGGTTCGCGGAAACTGCAATGGGGACTAGATGACATATATGCTTGACTGCTTCCCCGGCCAAGGAAATGGAGAGGCTGTTGCGGTTTAAGGGAAAAAAAAAAAAAAGTAGTAAGTTACAGTTTTGAAGTGCCAAATTTTACACAGTTGTATTTAAACAACTCTTGAAACTTTTTAAAATGTTTTCAATGACTTTCAGTTGATTTCTTTCTTTTTTACATTTGGTAAGGTTCTTTAGTTTGAGAGATGACATTGTAGTAAAGGTTAACAATTTTTGTTAGATTCTTGGGTGCCATTCTAAAATGTTGGCCCCTTAGGGGGAGTTATTTTAGTCGTTTTAAACCTGTTATAATTTAATGGCTAGCTAAATATATGAGTTATATACTCTTAAAAATCAATTCTCCCTCAAACGGAACCCACAATTCTCCCTAAATAGTGAATCTATTATCTTTTTACAAATAACAAACCAAAGATATTATAAATTTATTGAGATTTCCGTCGTGTTTTGAGACTCACATTTCCATGGAAATTTCATCAATAATGATTTAACTCTAGGGGCCCATCAACCTTCATTTGTTTTTCTCCAGACGTTTGTTATGTGCAAACACATGACTACATCTAGAAACTAGTTCTGATACTTATGGTTGGATATATAAGGCTTTGCCCTAAAATTATAATCCTAAACCCTTTTAATTCCATTCTTAGTTCCATGTTGTATGGGGTGTACACAGCACGTTGTTCGAGGACCTCCCTTGGAGCCCGCTGACCACCCTACTCAGCACATGTCGCCATTGCACTGACATCAAGATCACTAGAAAACTACTTGATCGATAGTCACATTGAAAGGCCTTTCCAGTTGCAGCCAACCACAATATAAGGGGAGGCCAAGCTAGTCCGATCAGAATGCTTTGCTAGGCGCTAGTAACGGTCCTACCAAATACAACAACACCCACATACGGAGGTGAATGATCCCTCAAGACCATCATGTGGCACCACTTCAACCTTTCGATGGAAAATCTTCTACACAAGGAGATCGTCACACCTATCACTTGCTACCTTAACATTGTACTATGATACCCCCAGGTCATGGGTGAACCCACCTCGTACTTGGTCCATGTCAAACACTATAAATAGAAGTATTAACTCTACCCCTTAAGGTAAGTGGACACTCTTTCACCTACTCCCAGCATCTCTTTAGGCCAAACAGATACTCGACTTGAGCGTCGAAAAGCCCTTGGCTAGCACCACACTTGTGTCTCCTTTGACTCTCAAGGCGTTCCTTCCTCTTGCAGATATGACTAAGATAGCTGCGAAGAGGCTGGGAAGATAGTCCAACTACTGTGCGCAGTCACACGTGATATTGATTAGTTCCAATGCATCAACACATGTCAAGCCAATACAGGCAATGGCATAGGCGGCCTTATACTTTACGGGTGTATATACTAGATGTGCATTAAAGAAATAAACTGAACGTGGGATCTTTATTTGCACAATCTCAATAAAAATAAATAAGAAGTTTCTTTATTTGCACAATCTAAATAAAAATAAATAAGAGACTTCTATGGTAGAACACAGGACTTGAAAAAATACACTACTAAAGAGCTTTGATTTTAATCTGTCATATTTTTAAAATTTCACGTTTCACATTTTTATTTATTTTTATTTATTTTGCTAATATTTAATAGCAGAAAAACATGCACTATTAGTATAAGATTCTATCATAGAAAGACCAAAATAAATAACAATACAACATTGCAACCAATGATGAAAATTCTGATATCGACGGAAATATTGATATTTAAATTTTACGAAAATTTCAAGAAAATATTGATATTAATGAAAATTTTAGCAAAGTTTATGGAAATTACAAAAAATTTATATTAAGTATACCACTAATACTTTAAAATATGATAAATATTTAAAAAGAAATATAAATAAACATGATTTACATATTTAACTCTATATGTATTAAATTTGTCAATACTAAAAGGAAGTTCTATAAGACTCAAACATGATTACGATTCCATCTTTATTGAAACAATATTGGTGACATGACATATTATTTGAGTAGTGCTGAATATAGTTATGAATATACCACATGTAGGATTGTTGAATTCTTCCCACTGTATTTCCATGCATGGGAAACTGAATTCTCCCAATTGTTTGCCTGAGATGGTGGTGATATGTTCACATGAGGATAATTGAAAATTCCATAATCGTCATAGTTTCCATAGTGAGGAAGGTTGAATCTTGCTGTAAATTTAGTGTGTATAAAACAAATATTTATTCATTGAAAGTATAAAATGTTGATGTATTATTTAAAAGGAAAAAAACTATTAAATTTTATAATTTTTGACATTACCAACATTTTGTCTAAATTTTGCCAATATGTACCAAAATTTTATGCAAAATTCACTGCATAATTTTTTATATCTATATCTTTACCAAAATTTACCAATCTCCAATATTTTACCGAAATCTATAATACAGTTGAAAGATATTTCAATATCTCAAAATTTTTTAAATTTTACTAAAATTTTCATCCTTCATTGCAACAATGTGAGGTAACATGTGTTGTCGTTTGTCGAGAAATTCATACGAGCCTAGCTAATTTGTTTTAAGTCTTGAAGACTCCGTTTGTTTCAAGGGTTCAATTTGAATTTTCTGGGTTTGAGATAAAAAGTTTGAAAAATATGTAGTTTGAAACTAGAATCATGGTGGTTATTTGAATGTATAATTGATTTTGAGCCCGAGACGAAAGATGAAAAAAGCTAAGTTTAAGTTTAAGAAAAAGGTAAATTCGAACTGGGTGGTTTTTGAGCTCAAATTATCTTGTCAGATTTTGAGTTTGAACACATCCAAACACTTGCTTAGAGGAAAATGTAGGTTTAAACATTTTGAACCCTCTAAACAAATGCCCCCGAAGATTTTTGAATACCAAACTCAGAAAAAAAAAAAAAAAAAAAAAAAAAGTTCTTCAAAAACCTCCATTCATATTTCATCAAAATGACCGAGGAACCCTTCCTTTTCTTGGGCCAAGAGCGAAGCCCATCTAGTTGCTTATACAGGCTTGACAAACATGAGGACAGCAAAATCCTGATCATATCTACCGATTATCACTCGACATCATGATTATCAGTGGAAGGTAGACTAAATAAAAAGGCAAAACCTCCCACCACATCCCAATTCGTGAGTGGAAAGTTTAGTTGGAGCAGCATGAGCGTTTGTTTCCTTCTTCCTATTCATTTTGCAACTTTTTTTTTTTAAGAAAAAGTGGTTCAACTTTCCTCCATATAAATAAACAAATAAATAAGAATTTAATCACAATTGACGAAGTAAATATTTATATCCCCGCATTTCACCAAGTGGGAAGCCATCCAACCCCCATGGGCCATGCCACTGTTTTTTTTTTTTTTTTTTTTTTGTTGATGAAAATCAGTCATGCCATTTGGCCATGAATAATGACGTTATACTATTATACCATTTCTTTATTATATTTCATGGTTGGTGAAATTGAATAGACAAAAACGCCCTTATCCAGAGCACGACATATCTCTTGATTTCCCGCATGCAAATCTTTACTTGGAAACGAAAATCAAGTCAAAACCAACATCCCCAAAAAGAAAAAAAAGTTCACGCGCTAATTCCGCTTGTCTTTCCCACTATATACTTCACTTTGGACCAAACTCCAATGGCGCAAAACACCTCACTTTTGTGTTCCTCAAACTCACCATCTCTCTACCCCACAGCCGCCGCCACAAACTGCCGTCGACTCGGAGCTCCGTCAACATTGACGACAGTTTCCGCTTTTTCCCCTCTTCAGTTCCCCTCGATTCGCTTCCATCCGTACCGATCCGCCGTCTCTCCTCTCTGCTGCACCGGTAATTCCACACTTCGTCGTTTTTTCAGATCCCACTGTCTTTCGTTTTCTTAAGGCTATTTTTGTCAACTCAAAAGAACAGATTCAACAAGATATTCAGGAAAGGGGCAATGTGGTCACAATTTTTATTTTACAAATACTTTTTTAACTAAAAATAATATGCAAGTCTGAAGCTTGAAAGACAAAAGTAAAGAAGTGGGGGTTATTATTATTTCTTGCTGAGCAGTGCGTCGTCACTTAGTTGAAGAAGAAGAAGATCGAAAAATGGCCTCTGAAGACGGCCAAGACCTTCGCATAGCAAGAATCGCTTCTGCCATTCGAGTGATCCCCAACTTTCCCAAACCTGGTACTCTTTTTCATCTACTCTTTCTTATTTGTTTTCTTTACTTTTACGCTTGCATTTCCTTTTGTCTCCGTAGTGATTAGTTTTTTGGGTTAAAAGGCTTCCTTCTTTCCTTTGATTTCTCATCTGGGCAGTGGCTACTTTTTGTTGGTGTGCGCGTTATTTTGGCGTTTATTGGTTTTGAGACTGAATTTTCCGATTTCGTTTTGCAGGGATTATGTTCCAGGATCTCACCACGTTGCTTCTGGACACCAAGGCTTTCAAAGACACGATTGATTTGTTCGTCGAGAGGTATAAAGACAAAAATATCTCCGTTGTCGCAGGTACTCTTGCTAATCATCTGTTGAAGCGTATTGTTTCAGATTCGCGTTTAGTTTTAATTGAGGAATTCGAGAAAAACTTGATCTTTTTGTTCTTACTTTTATGGTTCTGTCCCCCAATGGTTTCATGCTTAGGGAAGTAAATAGTTTGCTTCATGCATGATGAATATTATTACACCATGTTCTGAGGTCCAAAAATTGGCCTTTTTTTGGGAAAGGATGGATTAAACAGTGTTGAATTGGACCTGGGAAAGAAAATGGCTTTCCATGCTATGTAGCGGCACTTTTCCTTGACCCCACGGTTTGATGACATTGTCTTGTTGTAATAAGTTGTCGAGTTTATAACTCAGCCAAAAAATAAATAGCTGAGTTAATAATAGTGCACGGATTTAAGTGGAGAGGCTCCTTCTTGTGACTGAGTTTAAATTTGGTTTGGATTTTGTAATTGAAATGTTTCAAAAATTTGCCTGATCTGGAGCAGGATTTTGACATTTGTTAAGATTTGAGCTCATGCTTCCAAGGAGTCGTCTAGTTTGGGATTTTACTTTAAAGATTTTAGCAATTTTAGCTAGTTGTAATGCCATAATATTTCATCTGTCAGACAACATTGTTTTTCTTGGCAATTGTATTAGAAATGCACTGTTCATTGTTCTGAACACATATTGTTGAAAGCCATATTTTAGGAGTCTTTATCAGTTGGTGGCTGTTTCTCTTGTATCTACTACTTGTGAGTTTCATTTAAAATCTGTTGTTATATTGTTGTTGGTTCTCAGGTATTGAAGCAAGAGGTTTCATTTTTGGCCCACCAATTGCGTTGGCTATAGGAGCAAAATTTGTGCCTATGAGAAAACCGAATAAATTGCCTGGTACATCCCTGCACCTCTTTAATCCTTATTGCAGTCTACACTCTACAATTGAGAGGAGTTATTTTATAACTCCGGCATGTGAGAGTCCTACATTCCTTAGTGGTGAACATGATAAGGCGAAGAACAATAACTGACCTCCTGTGCAAAGCAAACTTTAAGTTCGTGAGGAAATCAACTTAGTGTTTTCACCTTTGCTAATGAATGCTTTGTTGTAAGGAATGCACAATAGAAAGGATTGGAAGTAGTACGAGGTTGAGAAAGAGACCTGTTCATGTTGCAAGCAGAGAGATTATATAGATTTTGGTACTCTGTTTTCAGTTTACTGACTTGCTCCTATTTTTATTAATGCATGTGTCATTTGTTTCCTCAGGGAAGGTCATATCAGAAGAATATTCTTTGGAGTATGGAACTGACAAGATGGAGATGCATGTTGGAGCTGTAGAAGCAGGAGAGCGTGCTCTTGTCATAGACGATCTTATTGCAACGGGGGGAACCTTGTGTGCTGCGATTAGGCTACTTGGTACCATACAAAGGCTTATTTCCCTTTAGATGTTCTTAGCCTGCCAAATTTTAACTTCACCAATTGCATAAAATTGCTTGCTCCAAATTTCTATTACCTTCGCCATATAATCATTTGCTTGCTCTTTTATTGGAGTTAATTTTTGCATTAGAATAATGAAAAAATTGAACCAATTTTCCAACCTTAATTCCTCTTATGTGTAACTCTGTACAACAATTGTGGGTGTTTTGTTCACCTACAGTTAGTATGTTTCACAGTTTGAGTGAGAGCCTTCTTGGATTCCGTCCCTTTTGCATTTCAAGCCCCCAAGGCATAACCCATCTCTAATTCACAGGCTCACATCCTGTTTGGCCTTTTCTTTTGCAGAACGTGTAGGGGTAGAAGTGGTTGAGTGTGCTTGTGTGATTGAATTGCCTGAGCTAAAGGTATGATATTGTGCATTATCCTCTTACTCATTGAAATTTACGTATATAATACACAAATGATCCATATATCTCTTAGGGCGTTGCTGATGCTTTTTTATTGCTGATTTCAGGGTCGGGAACGATTGGGAAACAAACCATTGTTTGTTCTAGTTGATGCAGCTTGCTGAGCAACATCTGTGGCATTAGTGTTTCTTGGCTGTGAAGTTAGTATGAGTGTATCCTGAAACTTTTTCTATGAAGTCGTGGATTTCAGAAGACCTTTTGATATTTAAGGGAAGGGGCTCATAGATAATAAAAGGTTTTGTTAAAGTTCGATGGTTGAGACTGGTTGCTGATACGCAGCGAATAAATTGTTAATTGATTGTTGTTTTCTGAAAAGGTGGTACAATTTTCTATGAAAGTGAAGATTGGTGACCAAATTCAGTACCTGATGAACTCTCAAACATTTTTCTTCTCTTTTTCTTTTTTTTTTTTTGATAAAAATATTAGAACCTTTATTAAATAGTATAAATTACTCAAGAGGTCCCAACTTCTTTAACAAGATATATTTGATCCTTAACTCTTTTTTTTTTAATTTAACTGGATCTAACTGTTAAATAATGTGTAACTTAGTCCCTAACTATTTAATTTTAGACGGAAAAAAGCTTCAAACAACATTTTTAATTAAAATTATTAAATTACCCTTCAAAAGTTTCTCTTAATTCTTCCATAATCTCTCCTAAAATAAAATAAAATAAAAAAGAACATTCTTTCATCCTCTATAAAATGAGAACAAGCTTGCAGATTCTCAAAAGGCTCCTAGGTATTGGCTGTCTCAAGCCAACCACGCCCTTTCAAAGCAAACAAACATACCAAACCTGTAACGACCCTATATGGGGGTTAACAGTTTTTAATAAATGAAAATAAAAATCTGAAATAAAAGTAAAACCTTAAAAATAAAATTGCTCGGGGCTTAAATGAAAACTCTTAAATGAAAAATAAAAATATAAACGACAATTAAACCACAATTTAATGTAGCACCTTAAATTTAATAATATAAACTGTTGTAATCATCATTTTAACCCTTAACGCATTTTAATACAGGCACATAAAGTAACAATTGGTGCTTACATTATCATGAAGAACATTCTTAACAATTGAAGCAGTCCCAATGTAATATAGCTACATAGTTTTCTTAACTATTTTTCTCGTAGCCACCTCACACTTAGTGAGTCCTGAAAAGATAAAAATATAAGGGAATGAGCGACAATATGCTCAGTAGAGAAAACCATTACTCACCTTTAGGTATTTATCATTACCACATTAAAACCTGCATGGTTATTTAATAATCATCATTATTCATATTATGATATTTATTATAATCATATTCTGTGGATACCGTAGTTAATCATTACCGAGTTTCATACATATACATATATACAAATGTTACAGTTCATCATTATTCCTAGGTACTCACGTTCAATAGAGTATCACTCAACTCATCGAAACCCAAATAGGCGTGCTTGATCACCCTTTAAACATTCCAAGGGTGTTCGGGTGAGGGGAAATCAAGCCCCAAGTCCTCACCAAGTCGATTCATGTACAGTTCATTCTGGGACTTTCAACCTAGGGAAGCGTCATCACTTTCCCCCTATTTTACCTTTTAGGGTATTCATGCCCAAGGACGTAACCGTCGCCCTCTTCACGTCTCACCATTTCTCTATATTCAATCATTATTAATAGAGTCAGTTTTCCTAACCATGCTTCTCAATTTATAACATGTGTCAATTCATTATGTTCCTCGCCGTACAATATAAGACCAGTCCATGTCATAGTTTCATATGTGATACTTATATAATAGCAGTTCAACATAGATATATATATATATATATCTTGCGGTAAAACAATCAATTTTAATTCCATAAAAACCTCACAAAAGATGAGTAATAGAATCCCTACCTTTCAAGCTTATCAACAATCTTTAAATCCCGAAATCAATTAACGTTAGCTCTACACTCCCTTGATCCTAAGGCGTGCACAAGGACAATTAAAACTAAAGCACAACATACAACCACATTCATAAATAAATCATGTGTAAATCCATCTTATTAGTGTGTCATTAAAGCCTTTTATGCAAATCTTTTTTTGAATACCACAGTAAACAATTTTTGTCTTAACACAATATAAAATTAAACAATTAATCTATATGTTTTAGTCCCTAATAAGATTCATCAATCACTTAGGATAATATTGGAAAGGTTGCAAAACATTAAGGAATTAGGTGGTGAGCAAAGATGGGTTCTTGGTTCAGGTTAACAGTTGGTATACCATGACAAACTGACAGGTTTACTAGTTTCCAATCCGAAAATTTAAAAATTCATAGAAAATAAAATACAACTCTGATTTAGGTTTATGATAGCTCGTTAGAAAGCTTAGGATGTCTACTTTTTAAATATGCAAACCAATTCATAAAATTCATTTTAATTTAATCCCAGAATTTCAAGAAATAGCCACTGCCCATAGAAGTATTACAAAGTTTATGGAATGTCAAATTTTTCTTTAACCCAAAACATATTATCCTTGTTCAAAATCTTAAAACCATTCCAAAATATGCAGCTTGTATTATATAATCACAATAAACATATTTTCATGAGTTTTATACTAAAATAATCATCAAACTATATCTCTAGCCCTTTTTACAAATAAGGGTGAAAACATGCTTAGGTCAAACTTTTTCATTCAAAACCATAAAATCTAAATTATGCAGCAAAATAAATGAGCAATTTCAAAGTAAAGATGGTAGATAAGACTAGATTAATTTTCTAAAATCTTACCCTAAAATCTCATTGAAAACTTTAAGTCATCAATTCAAGAGATTAAAGCTCAAGTTCAACTTTAGCATGGGAACTTTTGAACCACATGGAGCTGGGTTTATCAAGTTTAGAGAGCAGAAAAAGGAAGAAGAAGAAGAGAATGAGAGGAAGACATTTCAAGGAGAAAGGGAAAGATAAGTGTTGCACGGAGAAAAGAAAATGAATGTATGGTTTTCTTTGTTAGAGGGCCCGATTGAAGGAAAATAATAGGAAGTGGGAGACAAGTTGTAACGCCCTAGAATTTATTTAATGTTAATGTAATATAAATGATGAATTAGTGTGCCATAATTAATGTTTCAACATTAGTTTGATTAATGGGTTGGATTTTGAATTTTTGGTTGTTTTGTTAATTTGATGAATTCAAATGATTTCTTATTGTTTTAAAATAATGTTTTGAGTTTTAAAATACAAAAATTAGTAAAATGTTAAAAATATTCCGTTTTACAAAACTGTGGGCGGCACATGGTTTTTGCACAGTAAAATCGCCCACCGTTTTCCTCTATTTATTCTCTCTTTTCCTCCTCTCTCCTCACTCTCCCTGATTTCTCTCTCTCTCTCTTTCTCTCTTTCACCCGTGAGCCATCTCTCCTCTCTCTCTACTTCTCTCTCAAATTTTTTTGAAATCAAATTCGAATCCAAGCTTCGGGTTAGCAAGGAGGAAGCTCGGGGACGTGATTTAGCAACCGAGAACACGGATTGAAGCTTCGATTCGATATTAGTTTTGAAATTTCTAAACTTTTTACAAAATTTTTAATTTTGTGCATTTTTGAAATCTAGGTTTGTTTAAGCCTAGAAAACCTTAGATTTGAGTTAAATGAACTTAGAACAACTAGAATCTAAGCTTAGATTGAAGAAAAAAGGATTGAATTCAAGATTTTTCATTTTTCTCCCTATTTGCTCATTTTTGGATTTTTGAGATTTTTGAGTTTAAATCTTGTTTAAATGAGTCTAAATGTGTTCTAGTAGGTTTTTCTATCAATTATGATTGTTTTCTATGCCTGGGATTTGAGAAAAACAGGTTAGAATCAAGATTTGTGTTTTGGGGATCGAGAAACCCGTGGTTGGATTTTTGGGTTTTCCCAGTTCGGCAGGCCGGATCACGTGTTCGGCAGGTCGGAATAGGGATCGGCAGGCCAGTGTTCTTCAGTCCGGCAAGCCGAACCTTGGGATGTTCGGTCGACCGAACTTTGCTTCCGGCAGGCCAAACTGTACAGTTCGGCCGGCCGAAGCAGGGAGTTCGGCAGGCCGACCGAGGCATGGAAAATTTTATGATTTTCACCCGTTTTCACTGTTTTGAACCCTGATTTAAATTCTAACCTTATAGAATGATTTTAAAGGTACAAATGGCACACTAGGACATCATGAAATGATTTAGTAACATAGAATGTCTTGAACTAGATATTGATCGACTTAGTTGGTATTTAGGATCGTTCGTGGTTTCGCGGAGCTAACGTATAGCGGACCGAGATTACGGTGTGGGGCACTGGCACGAGTATTGAGGTAGGACTTCTATCCTTCCTTAGTAGCCTAGTTTCAAAATGATTTGGCTTTAAAAAGGATTTCTATTAAAATATTTTCAACGGTTGTTTGAAAATGGATTTATCGGTTATATTTTAATATACCGTGAACTGAAATGGACTTTATAATGAATGTAAATGGCAACACTCGGTAATTGGGTTTTGAATGAGGATGATAACAAACATATAGGCATGATGCCATATCAGAGATCGGGTCGTGTAGCGATCGACCTTGGGGGCAGGTCCCGAAACCCAGCTGGGCCACTACGGTGGTGATATTAATATGGTTTGCCTAGGAAAAGAAAATGATATTTCTAGTTATCCAAGTAAACTGTTCTGGGTAAGAATGGTTTACCTAAAATTGTTCATCTATTTAAGGTTTCTTTTTAATAACTCATGAATAATGACCTGTTTCTTTAAATTAAATTATTTTATAAAACATAGTCCTACTGAGCTTTTCGCTCACGTTTTATTTGTTTTTAAATTTTCCCCATTCTAGGTGGTTTTTCATTTAGGTTTGGAGAGGATTCTTCGGACAAAATTCAGGAGCAACAGAGGGACTAGTAAACTTATTTGTATTATTTAAATCAAGGCATGTAAGACTTTAACTTTATTTGTACTTGGACTGTAATTGTATTTATGATGTTGTCAGTACCATGTGTGTGCACAAGTTGTGGGTTTATGGAACCCATACTCGCTATGTTATTCTTTTATATAAATTTTTCATGAATGGTCTTCTTCAAATTTTCATATTTTATATCTAACTCGACCCTTAAACTTTGGATTTTAATTAAATTCTCTTTTAATTAATTTAAATAATCCACCACGTCACCTCCCGTACTCCGGGGCGTGACACAAGTAGGTGAAGCATTAAGTGCATTATGTCTCCTTCGGAGACTTTAGTTCATATAATGCCAAATAGCATTTTAGTAATTAATTTGATGTTCCAAGAGCGTTTCAGTAAATTTACTAAATAGATATAGAAAAATTTTAGAAAATTTTGAAATAGGTATAAATAAATAGGATGAAATAGATTTTAGATGAAATAAATTTTAGTTAGCATACTAATAATTAATTTAATTACCATATTACCTGTTAAGAAAATAATGGGTGTCACAACTCTACCCCCTTAAAGAAATTTCGTCCTCGAAATTTTAAATCTAACAATACTAGTAAGAATCAAAATTCTGTAATGATATCTACTTCGACTCTAAACCGTCAATGTTGTTTGTCCCTAAGTGTGAGTTATTGTATCTCCCTTCATTTGCTTGGAGTATTAACCTTACTCCAATAGTAAATACTTCAACAAGAGTATTTCTGACTTGTTCAAAATTCACAACACTGCATTATGGTTTAACATTTTTTATCGGAGAATACAGATGCTAATCATACCATTTTTCAGTCCTTCACTATCCTTGGACTATGATTTACGATTACATTCAGGATATTATTCGAGAACTTCTACATACTTTATTTTTGGTTTCCTTTTCTTTTTGAGTAAGTAAAAGTCAAGGATAGTTGATTTTTATATTTCAACTAATAAACTAAAACATAATCGTGAAACATATAATACAAACACTTCTACTCAAAACCATACATTAAATTTATTTATAGAAATATTAGACGGAATCTCAAAGTTGTTAACAAACCTGACAGATTTTTCATTAAACAGTTATCCTCATGACACAAATGTTCAACCCAAATAATATACTCATATTTCCTACAAAATCTCCCCACAACTGACTTTGATACTTTCACATAATATTAAAAGAATGCTACACATTACAAACATGATACGGATACGTTTCGAGAGTCCAAGGTACTCCTTATATTCAGCTATCCATATCAGGCATGCTTGGAGAATACAAAAACATTGATAAACAAAAGATCAGACCTTAAGTGGGATGCGTTTTGAGAGTATCAAGTACTCCGTATCCAGCCATCCAGGCATTAGGCTCAATGAATCTAAAAGATTGAACAACGGCATACCACAAGAAATACAAAATGCAAAGTAAACGGTTATTCGTGACACACGAAATACGGACACATATGCCTACATACCATAAATAAAACCAAAAGATTACAGATGAAGATTCAAGTCAATTGGCTGCTCTCGGCTTTCCCTTTTCTATTCAAGCTTAAATGTTGCAGTGTCGGATTTTGGATGTATGATTTACATCTTATCTATCAATTCCTCAGCCGTTGAAGCAGTAACAAAGATTTGTCTCTTTGATTCTACAATGATGTTTTCTTCTACAGCGTAATCTAGAAATTTCAAAAGACCATCATAAAAACCATTTACATTCAGTAGTCCCAAGGGTTTAGAATGAAAGCCCAATAATTGCTCACAAGCAACTACGAATATTTCCTCAAGAGTACCTAGGCCACCAGGTAATGCTATAAAAGCACCAGAATTATTGATTATGGCTTTAAAATTTCTAAGGATGCTCCTGACTCCTTTTCCCTTACCTATGGTTTCTGTATAAAGGTTTCCTTCAGCTAGAATATGAGGCCAAATTCCTACAACTATAGCGTCACTAGACCTAGCTGCTAGCGTCATATTTCCATCATTTTTGTACTACCACCCCTATGGATTATATTAATCTTCCTGCGTGCTAGGACTTGCCCTAAGTGTTTTGTAGCTTCTAAATAGGCTTTATCTTTTCCAACGCTGGAACCACAAAAGACACAGACATTCTTTATTTTCTTCATGGACTGGGAGGTATACATATATGGTTTATATAAGTGATTGATTATGGCCACCAGGTAATGTTATAAAAGCATCAGAATTATTGATTATGGCTTTAAAATTTCTAGGGATGCTCCTGACTCCTTTTCCCTTACCTATGGTTTCCTTATAAAGGTTTCCTTCAGCTAGAATATGAGGCCAAATTCCTACAACTATAGCGTCACTAGACCTAGCTGCTAGCGTCATATTTTTCATCATTTTTATACTACCATCCTCATAGATTATGTTAATCTTTCTCATGCTAGGACTTGCCCTAAGTGTTTTGCAGCTTCTAAATAGGCTTTATTTTTTCCAAGGCTGGAATCACAAAAGACACAGACATTATTTATTTTCTTCGTGGACTGGGAGGTAGACATATTTGGTTTATATAAGTGATTACTTAATGTCTGCTCCACTTAGACTTCGGGTTCTACATGAGATTTTAAGGATGAGGAATACACAAAAAGGGCTAAAGAGACAGACGAGTAGGTAATAAAAAGGTAATCCAAAGATTTAAACAAAATCTTGTATGGATAAGAAAGTAAGATAAGGTGATTGATAGTTTATAGAAAATCTGATTCACTTTTTGAAAAAGATTAGACTTTAATTGTATGACTTTTGACAATTGAGAACAGTTTGACAGAAAACTCTCTTGACACAACTATAGACCTTTTGACAAGTATACACCGAGTCTAAAAATTCAATATAAATGACAAATACTGTAGAACTTTTGAAATTTGAGACACAAATCTTGAAATATCTGGATAAGTTTTCAAAATTCAAACATGTTACTGTACCGTATGTGACGTGTCTGATAAGATAATATATTTTATTTTATATATATTTAAGAAAACCATAAATTAAATGAGATATTAACACTTACTATATCAATCTAATAATCACAATTATTTCGAACACAAAGGCAAATATTCTGAGTAAAAGAAAAACACAAACTGTTGAACATCAACTGAAACTGTTTCAAATAAGCAAAGACTAAACAACCTTTATAAAGTGATGACTTATTCCCCATCTAGTTTTCTTATGGCTTGGCAAACAGGATCTAGAAATACCATATTCCTGAGGCGTTGTCTTTCTGCATAAAATTTAGGCCAGAGTTTAAAAATAGCTCCTTGAACATATCTACTAGGGTGACCATGAAGAGGAGGATGGATGCTATCCAAGTTCTCCTTTGAAAGTCAATCCCTACAAAACCTTATTTTATCCTCTCTATTCGTAGACATATAACCAGGTGAAGTACATTTACCGTTACAATTTTGTCTTCCACATTTGTTACAAGTGACCACGATGGCACGAGCTCTTCTTTTCATTGCACTACGACTGGTACCCGTTCCTGGTAAACCAACATCTTGACTGAAGTTATTTAGATGGATCTTCCCCTCTATCAACATTCTCACATCACAAGGGATGCCAAAACGCATAAGAATCCACAACTGAGTGATTCTAGCCTTGTATTTCTTTCTGAGAATCTTTTGGGAGAGTGATAGGAAGTACTTTCTTAGGTGTTGATACTTTGGGTCCATGATGAGATGAAAGAAGAGTAAATAGAAAGGAAAAATTAAGATAGTAAGTTACAGAATCCTAGAATTCCTTCTTCTTTTAGAGGGAAAGAAGAATTTCTAGTGAAAAAGAAAAGGATTTCCGATTTAGAGAGAAATAACAAATTAAGAGAGAGAAAGTGAGCTTGGAGAAATAAGCTCCTATGCACAGTAAACGTATATGTAAACAATAATTAAACCACTGTAGATGACACGTATAGAGACCACGTGGGAGAGATAGTGTGAATCAAACTGATTTAGGATATGAACTAGACCCAAATGTTCTAAGTTGAAAAGGATAAGGTTGTTTCGGGCCTTAACACATTTAGAACGAGTTAAATAACAAACATAAAATTGAAAACCAATTTGTATAGATCTTAAACCGAATTCAAAGCCTACTATAGATAAAATTAACTATGAACAACAAATCTAATTTAACGACAATCAAGAATCTTTCTGAATGGTATTTAAAATCATTTCATAACAACATAATCTTCTAGCAACTCAAATAATTTTGTTTTAATCAAAACCTTATTGAATAATGCATACACCTATATGTTATCACTAATACTCAACATCTATCAATGGATTCATCATCATTACTACCAAGGGTTTAGAATGTGACTAACCTTGAAATCAATACGATTTATGTCTTCCAACATAGACCATATCAATGAACAAAGACACTTGATGTTACTACTTAAGAACATCTACAATCCCCACAATTCCACTTATACAATATTTAATTTTCTCATATAACAAAACCTTAGGTAACCAAAAGATTCACATCTAAACATCTAGAAGTTAAACCTTTTATCATAATTATCCAAAATTATTATAGGTGCCTTAAGTATTATGATTTACTTCAAGAAACTCCTATTGGTCATTTTCACATTGCATCTATGCATAAATATTCACTGATACACTTAAATACAATGTACGTAACAAAATATTCTAACCTTGAAATTCATACATTCTTACCTTTACACAGTCTCAACAGATCAAAAGTCTAACATTTGTCTCACTCAAGATTCAATACCATGAATTCCTAACTTTTCTCATATTCCTCAAGTAAATAGAACTTTCAAGAAAAGTTATTAACACTTATGTGCTCCACTGAATCCACACATAATCATTACTTAGGTCTGAATCAATTACGAAGAATTTGGCACATCTATGCCAAACTTTGAAATCAATAAATCAAGCCTTATATTTCTTATTATTTTTCACGAGACAAAAGGCTCTTAAATCCTCGTATCTACACGAATTTCTCATCGTTTTATATGAATTAGATATGCTTATAGATCCTAATTTATTCGAATCTCTCATAAGTATTTTACTTATAAACCCATTCCATATAATTATCATTCCCTCATAACTATTAATACTTTTCTTCTATATAATTATCGTACTCATATAACCGTTAGTATTTTTATTCTTAGGCCTTTCCATGTTACATCCTTCTAGACTGTATAAATCAATGTGAATGTTCATTTTGATGATGATAATGGAAATTCAGTTTCAAAACCATTTCAAAAATAATTTTTTTTTAAGTGGTGCTACACTCCCTAGGTTAACCGAACCTAGGCTCTAATACCAAAAATTCTATAACGTCCTTATATGGGGGTTAACAGTTTTTAATGAATTAAAATAAAAATAAAAAATAAAAGTAAAACCTTAAAAATATAATCACCCAGGGCTTAAATGAAAACTCTCAAATCAAAAATAAAAATATAAACGACAATTAAACCACAGTTTAATGTAGCACCTTAAATTTAATAATATAAACTGTCGTCATCATCATTTTAACCCTCAACGCATTTTAATACAGGCACAGAAAGTAACAATTGGTGCTTACATTATCATGAAGAACATTCTTAACAATTGAAGCAGTCCCAATGTAATATGGCTACATAGCTTCCTCAACTATTTTTCTCGTAGTCATCTCACACTTAGTGAGTCCTGAAAAGATAAAAATATAAGGGAATGAGCGACAATATGCTCAGTAGAGAAAACCATTACTCACCTTTAGGTTTTTATCATTATCATATTAAAACCTGCATGGTTATTTAATACTCATAATTATTCATATTATGAGATTTATTATAATCATATTCTGTGGATACCATAGTTAATCATTACCGAGTTTTATACATATACATATATACAAATGTTACAGTTCATCATTATTCTTAGGTACCCACGTTCAATAGAGTATCACTCAACTCATCGAAACCCAAATGGGCGTGCTTAATTACCCTCTAAACATTCCAAGGGTGTTCCGGTGAGGGGACATTAAGCCCCGAGTCCTCACCAAGTTGATTTCTGTATAGTGCATTCTGAGACTTTCAACCCAAGGAAGCGTCATCACCTTCCACCTATTTTACCTTTTAGGATATTCATGCCCAAAGACGTAACCGCCGCCCTCTTCACGTCTCACCATTTCTCTATATTCAATCATTATTAATAGAGTCAGTTTTCCTAACCATGCTTCTCAATTTATAACATGTGTCAATTCATTATGTTCCTCGCCGTACAATACAAGACCAGTCCATGTCATAGTTTCATATGTGACACTCATATAATAGCAGTTCAACATAGATATATATATATATATATATATATCTTGCGGTAAAACAATCAATTTTAATTCTATAAAAACCTCACAAAAGATGAGTAATAGAATCCCTACCTTCCAAGCTTATCAACAATCTTTAAATCCTGGAATCAATTAATGTTAGCTCCACACTCCCTTGATCCTAAGGCGTACATAAGGACAATTAAAACTAAAGCACAACATACAACCACATTCATAAATAAATCATGTGTAAATCCATCTTATTAGTGTGCCATTAAAGCCTTTATGCAAATCTTTTTTTGAATACCACAGTAAACAATTTTTGTCTTAACACAATATAAAATTAAATAATTAATCTATATATTTTAGTCCCTAATAAGATTCATCAATCACTTAGGATAATATTGGAAAGGTTGCAAAACATTAAGGAATTAGGTGGTGAGCAAAGATGGGTTCTTGGTTCAAGTTAGCAGCTGGTATACCATGACAAACTGGCAGGTTTACTAGTTTCCAATCCGAAAATTTAAAAATTCATAGAAAATAAAATACAACTCTAATTTTGGTTTATGATAGCTCGTTCGAAAGCTTAGGATGTCTACTTTTTAAATATGCAAACCAATTTATAAAATTCATTTTAATTTAATCCCAGAAATTTAAGAAATAGCCACTGCCCATAGAGGTATTACAAAGTTTATAGAATGTCAAATTTTTCTTTAACCCAAAACATATTATCCTTGTTCAAAATCTTAAAATCATTCCAAAATATGCAGCTTGTATTATATAATCACAATAAACATATTTTTATGAGTTTTATACTAAAATCATCGTCAAACTATATCTCTAGCCCTTTTTACAAATAAGGGTGAAAATATGCTTATGTCAAACTTTCTGATTCAAAACCATAAAATCTAAATTGTGCAGCAAAATAAATGAGCAATTTCAAAGTAAAGATGGTAGATAAGACTAGATTAATTTTCAAAAATCTTACCTTAAAATCTCATTGAAAACTTTAAGTCATCAATTCAAGAGATTAAAGCTCAAGTTCAACTTTAGCATGAGAACTTTTGAACGACATGGAGCTGGGTTTCTCAAGTTTAGAGAGCAGAAAAAGGAAGAAGAAGAAGATAATGAGAGGAAGACATTTCAAGGAGAAAGGGAAAGATAAGTGTTGCACAGAGAAAAGAAAATAAATGTATGGTTTTCTTTGTTAGAGGGCCCGATTGAAGGAAAATAATGGGAAGTGGGAGACAAGTAAGTGAAGCATTAAGTGCATTATGTCTCCTTTGGAGACTTTAGTTCATATAATGCCAAATAGCATTTTAGTAATTAATTTGATGTTCCAATAGCGTTTTGGTAAATTTACTAAATATATATAAAAAAATTTTAGAAAATTTTGAAATAGGTATAAATAAATAGGATGAAATAAATTTTAGTTAGCATACTAATAATTAATTTAATTACCATATTACCTGTTAAGAAAATAATGGGTGTCACAAAACCAACTCCAAACAAAATTGAAATCAATTAACCACCCATGACTAGAATGCTTAAGAATAAGATAAAATTAAGATATGACAAACCAACACGCACCATTGTTTGAGGTACTGAAGCTGACAGTCAGAATTTTTGCAATGAAAACTACCACCAAGAAGAAAGAAACCACCAATAATAAGATAAAACAATTAGAATAGAACAAGACTCAACATTTATCTTGCACTAAAAAACACACTGAAATTTTTAAAAGGAAGATTTATCAGAGTAGGAAATAGAAAAAGAGTAACTTGCGAACCTTTTTACGGCAAATGGCTTCGATGTCGTAAAAACCCTCGTCAAAATCTCCGCCGAAATTTTCTTCTTCCTCCGCGCTCACCAGAAGTAGCGCTTCCCAGCTCTTCCTTCTACCTCCACCTTTCACTTTCTATTTTTTTTTTTTTTGGTTTGGTCTGTTTGGAAAGAAGGAAAATTGGGTGGGTAAATGGTGGAGAAAAAAGGTGGTGAGTAAACCAAAGGGAAGGGAACGAAAGGGCTCACTTCTGGCAGCGCTTGCTGACGTTAGATGAGGGAGAGAGGGGTTGGGGGACCGGATGTTGTGTATTTTTTTTCTCTTTTTTTTTTTTTGATTTGTATGGATATCATGTATTGTCTTTTTATTTTTATTCTTTTTTTTATTTAATTTTAATTTCTAAAAAAGAATATTAAGTATTTTACTAAAATATTCTTATTATACACTCATGTGCAACTCACATGAGGAGAATTTTAACGCCTTTCATCCAAAATTAAAGGGTGGAGGTAAACTGCACCATTTTTTAATGGTTAAACCTAGTAAAATTAAGGAAAAAAAAGGTTAGAGAACAAATTGTTTTTATTTAAAAAAGTTGAGGACCTCCTGAACAATTTACCCTATTAAATATTGTCATCAATGATAGAGAAATGGAATAAAACAAGAGCATGTAATTACTTATTAGTCACAGAAAATATAAAAGTGTATGTTTTATCTTTAAAAACAAAAAAAAAATCATTTCCTCCTTAACAACAACAATAAGCAAATGATAAGAAAAATACTTAAAACACCCTATGTGTTTTGCTTAAATATCACTTTTTGCTTTTTTTTAATTAAAATACTCAAAACATCCAATGTGTTTACATAATCACACTCAAAATACCCCATCAAACAATTAATTTTTTTTAAAAAAATTAAGATTATCATTTCCTAGATATATTAAATGTTATCTTAAATATGACTTGACTTAAAAATTAAAGACAAGGTAATTTAAAATGTTCAAATAAATATTTCAATTAAGCAAATAATTCAATTATTTTGACTTGACTTAAAAATTAAAAACACAAAAATGCTGTGGATATTTCATAACAAAAGGAGCAAAAGTAGTATTTTAGTAAAATACAGGTGGTGTTTTGGGTATTTTCCTGAGGATAAAAACTAAATTAGAAAAAGGTAAACTTGGAGGTTGCATTCTTGCACAAACAAAAGAGTTGTATATATCTTGTATATTTATTTGTTTGTACATTTTTAGTAAATAACATGTATGTATGTACATTTGTATGCATGTATGAATGCATGAGTGTACGTAGGCCATGTATTTTTTATACCTAAAAATTATAATAATTTATTGTTTCCCTTTATGCGATTTGATGTAGGCTCATACAAGGGAAATCGATAATGTAATAATACTTTATACTATACGTATAATATTCAGAACTCACCAGAGTACTTGGACTTCAAAGTGTAATAGTTAATTCAACAACCAATAGAAAAGAAAACGTATTACAAGCTTGATAATTTCCTGACTAATATGATCAGGTTAAAATTATTTATTTATTAAGTATCCAAAATTGAAACAATTATTATATATGAAATAATGGTTTATGGGCAAGGTTACATGTTTGTGAATGTTTGATGTCGTTGTCATGCAATTACTGGCAGCTTTTAATAATTGGTAGGGAATAATTGTCCAGCAGTGGGTCAAAGAAATACTTTTCTGGTCCCGATAGTTTGTTAACTTAATTATGTTATCTACATCAATTTTAATTATGGAAACATAAAATAATGTAGGTTCATTTAATTAAATATAGGCATATATGCACTAACTTAATTATGTCATATAAGTCGGTTTACATCAATTTTAATTACGAAAACATAAAATAACATAGGGCGTATTTTACTAATGGCTATACAAGTATAGTAATATTTTTTGCGTATAAATATACACCACATACTTGTTTAAAGAAAAAAAGTTTCTTTTGAATAGTCAGGAAACAAACATTATATCATTAAATGAATAGAGAAATAAGTGTTTATACAAGTCACGCTGTAGACATGCACAATTTTTTTTTCTCCATACATTAAACGGGACACATGCAGTTTGTATTTGGTACCTATACATATAATAAACATATACGATACACACCTATATATTGTACAATGTATGTGTACGAATTAACCTACTAGTTTGTAAAGAAGGTTCAATATTTTATTCCGTAATGCGTATAAATACTCGCGCAGTAAAATATAAAATGACAATAAACAAATTAAAAGAGGAAAAAAGGGAATAAAAAACTGTAGTTACATACGGGCATAGATTAGTGATAAATTCACACTGACTTGTTTATGGTTGATATGCTTCACCCGCTTAAAAAAAAAAAGAAAAGAAAAAAGAAAGAAAGAAAGAAAAAAGAAGAAGATAAAATTAATAGTCAACACCTTAAAAGCTTACTACCAACCCTTTATAACGTGCTCAGTTTGTTATTGGTTTGTAAGTCATACTCTGTAAAACCTCAACAACAGTGTATTAATACATTTTCAAACTTCATAGAAAATTAATATTTTCTTCTGCTCATAGTCGGTTAAGAAATAAGCAAAGCATGAAAGTTAATTAAAGGAAAATGCCGACTTTAATTAAGAATAAAAATATTTAGCCTCCCTTGAGCTGTGTGGCTAAGATTAGTTTTCCAAACATTCAATAAACAACTATTATTCTTAATTATCTTATAAAAAAGCTATTATTTTAAATTAATATGCTGTGTTATTCTATGGATCAGACTTGGTTATGAAGATACGACGAGTTGCCAAAATTGCCTTTTTTTTTAATGCTTAAAGGGTGCAAACGAAGCATCTGAGCGACCAAAAAAAAAAAAACAACAACAACAACAACACAGCGTTTCTCTTGGGGAATAAAATCAGATTTTTTAGCGGGTTTTGCTAATTATTTCCTTCTGTCTGGATATTACTCCTTCTTAATATACTTATATGTCTCCCAAATTTTACAGATTTTTGGGGTCATTTTTTTGTGGGTTATTTTTTTTTTAAAAGAAGGTTGTGCATTAATGGCCGGTGCAATCCCCAAAAGCCCTTTCATACAAGATAAATAAAAATAATATTATCAATAAAAACTAGGGTCTTCATCATCAGACTCGTGGAAGTGACATCAAGCGTGAGAATCGGCGGAGTCGAAGGGAATAGTTGCATACGTGTTCATGGCTTGGTTCTGGAAGCCAATATTATGTGGATTGCTGCTTCTGAGAGGCTTATTCGGGGCAAAAATATTTATATGGATTTTGGATGGTTAACATCTTATTACAGCTGGATTTGGCTTGGGCTTACCGTAAATATTACTCTTGTGGAAAGTTCTTTGGTTTAATTTTTTTCCCCTTTTCTTTTGTTTGTTATTTGCCATCGAATTTTTTTTTTTTTTTACTGTTACTCGCTTATATATATAACTTGAGAAATTATGGCAGTTATAATTAAATTGTAATTGATCTATGTTAGCTAGCCGTGAAACAAGAGAGATTGGAAATTATTCATTAAATGAGTAAATTTTATCTTAAGAGTTCAGTATGTCTTCTTTATTAACTAATATCGAATTATTATCTTCATTACAATAAAAGGTTTTAGAACATGCGATTAGAACTTTGTAAATGTATGTAAACTCATACTGATCAATTACGAAAGGTCTGAGCTAGAACATAAGTATGTGTCAAATTTTAGAACTTTGTTAACATTGTTTGTAGACTCGTATTGATCAATGGTTAGAGTTAACGGATTATTTATACATAATTTAGTTTGGATATGATAATTTTGGATTGAAAACCTCCTTATTTCCTTGCAAGGTTGGAAGTCGGGTACATATATTACTAAGAAGACGGCATATAATTGGTTTTGTTGGAGAATGGTGTAATCAAGGCATGGAGGCAAGAGATATCAGAAAATATGAAAACGTGAGGATATATTATATGCACGTAACGGAATATACAACGATAAATATAAGAGGGGAACTTACAAAATGTGATTTTCAATCTGGAGATGAATTGTCAACTATACGTGTATGTATACGAAAATTAAAGGTACGGATATGATCATGAGGTGTAAACAGATTGACACATTAATTTGCAATTATAATTAAGGTGACTGTGAAGTTGAAAAACCAGGCCTCGAGGGACATATAGTAGGTTTTGGCCAAATCAGAGAAAGACAAAGAACGAGTATTAAGGTGTTACCTTGTCGGAATTTCAAATTAAGTGCCCTTTTGTTGTTTTTAATTTAAGAATGTCATACTCATCCGCACGATGTGGCCGTCCTTTTGCTTCAATTTTTTTTTTTTTTTTAAATTCCTCCCTCTAACAGAATTCCCTAATCACTCTTTTTTATTATATTGTAAGGAGAAGACTCCCCACGTTCTTATAGTTGTTTACATATATATGTAATATATATAATATGTATACGCGTTGGTTTTTATAATTCCTTTTAGGGCATGCTCTTGCTTTCATGGTGTCTTAATTAGCATAATTATCTTCTGTTTGGAGACTAATTAATCGTAGTTTGAGACCCTTCAATTATTGTATCTTATGGAGTTAGAGTCATTCAGCCATTATGGATGGGTCTTAAGATGTCTAAAGGCCTCTGAAATTCTGAAACCCTTATTTTTTAAATTCATAACTGCATGAACTTGGCCGTTTCATGAGTTGTACATGGCCTGGTGTTGGCCCCACAGTGGACTCCTGAGTTCAGTTACAGAGAATTGGGACCCACCCATGGGCAATGATTGGGAATTTAAAAATGTATTTACAATTCAAGTCAATCCTTCCTGACATTCCTTTTTTTGTGTTGTGGGTTGGAATCCTTGCTAACAAATTTCTTGTTGGAATTGAGTGATTAAAGGCAATTCTTACATGAGTAACATGGAAGAGTTAGTAGTCAAAATTGAAACCCTAAGGGCAAAAAGTAATGAAAACTGGGTATTTTACGGCCTATTTCTTGAGGAACCTCAACAAGAAGATAAAATAAAAAATTTAATATTTTTTGATGACTTTTTTGTCCATTCACATTTTTGTATTATCCTATATCTACTAGTCACAAACATGATTATTTTTTTAGAAAAATAAAAACCAAAATAATGCATCACATGTAGATATCAATAAAATCAAATCTATCCAACTCAACTCAAACTTCTAAAATCATTTTACCACCTATACCTACTAAAAATATCTCAATGATTTAAATTGTACAAATTGAAATAGTTTAACGTGGTCTACTAGTCTGTCAGAGATTTTCTCTTACCTTTTTCTTCTCTTAGTCTCATACTTTGCAATGCTTATAACTGATATTTTAGGAATATCTCTGCCTATTACGATCGCTTTTCCCTTCTTTTAATCTGTTTCATAGTTTAATCTTTATATATTAGACAAAGATATATGTCTATTTAGATCTAAATTTATAGAAGTCGTAATGTTTTTTCTTTACTTAGATCTCGATCTAATTATGGTTTCACATTTAGTTTTATTATTTTGGCGTGCTATTCTGTGGCTTTTCATCAAATCTAAGGCTTCTAAAGGCTAAATCTAGAGGTTTTCAGTAGACAAATAACAACATCGACAATAAATTCATTATTATTGATATAATCAAAAGAATCTACACCAGAGGCATGGGTCATTAAAAGAGCCAAATATTTATCAACTTATTTGTTTTGTCGGTTTGAATTACAGTTTAAACTATTTTGTTAAAGTATTTTTTCTTTCAAAAATTTAAATTTTCGTTCAAATTTTATGTTTAAACATAATATTTTAGTCGAGTTTTGTTTTATCTCTCTTGCGCTATAAAATACACACTAATCCAAAAAAAAAAAAACCTAGACAAATAATTTATACGTTTATTTACAACTACATAAATAATTTATACGTTTTATTTACTATAACGAATGTCTTATTATCTCGATCTTGATATTTATACTACATCTACAAAATAATATTTGTTTTGGTTGAATAAAAAAACCCACCTATGTCAAAAACACACACACAAAATAAAAAAAGAACCTGTGGCCCACTCGGCCCCGCGTCAACTTATTGCATGCTACATACATTCAGTGATCAGCTATAAATACGCTACATACACTCAGGCATGCATTATCATTTTCTAATCAAAGCACTAAGCTTTCATTAGGGGGAAAAAAAAAAGAGTTAAAAAACCCCCTTTCTATTTCTCCAAAAACTCAAGTGTAACTGAACATAACAATGGAGTCTATTGGAGCTTTTCCCGAAGGAGATTGGGAGTCCTCCTTTGGCAGAATGTTCTCCTCCGAAGATCTTGACTTCACACCTCACTTTCTGGATCAGTTCTCATTTCCTAATTATTCTCACAACGACAATATTGAGGGAATGTTAAACCTTGGCCAGCCTTCATCAATTTGCCCCATTATTTCTCATGATCAAGCCAACTCTGAGAGCAGCCTATTTCACACCTTAGATTCTCTCAACTCTAATCTCCATTTCTATTCTCAAGAGAGCAGTTATAGCAGTACTTCCACGGCACAAGAGAATTATTACTTCAGTGATTCTTGTCACATGCCAATGACAAATGATGTTTCTTTGCCCATTTTCCCTATGGATCGTGACAATGTCCCTGCATTTAGTGACAACATGATCATTGAAGAAACCTTGTGCAATGTCAAGGAAGATTCTGGCAATCACCTTAAAAGAATCGATGTGCCGGACCTCGACAAAACAGACCCCGAATCACCGCCTAATCCGAAGAAGAGAGCTCGGGTTTCGAGAGATGTAAGTTCAGATTTAATGTTACTGCTTGTTTCAATATGATTTTGGGTTTTAGGGAAAGTCTTCTAATCCGTCCTGTCACTTTTTCTTTTTTTTTAATAAATGCAGGCTCAAAAGAGTAAGAAAATTGTGGAGTCATCAAAGAAGAGCCAAGAGAACAACACCGATATTGATGGAAATGGCACTAGCAGTTACAACTCAGAGGATGACAATGCCTCTCAAGAGACTAACGGCGGAGCAATCGCTGGCACAACCAAGTCGTCAACAGCCGTTAATTCGAACGGCAAGGCCAGAGCCAGCAGAGGCTCTGCCACTGATCCCCAAAGCCTCTATGCAAGGGTATGATTACAAGTACTACTACAATACATTCTTGAGAAAGTAGCCAATTTATAGAATGTGACACTAATTCGTTATTGATTAAATCTTGCAGAAAAGAAGAGAGAGGATTAATGAGAGGTTGAGGATCTTACAAAATCTTGTCCCCAACGGAACAAAAGTAAGTGATATTTAGTATTCTAATCAAATCTAATGGTTGTTAACCTTTTAATTAAGCCATATGAAAATCTTTTATGTTTCACGAAAATATGTCACAGGTGGACATAAGCACAATGCTTGAAGAGGCTGTCCATTATGTTAAGTTTTTGCATTTTCAAATCAAGGTGAGAAATTAAACAAATATGCAAAAAAAAAAAAATGAAATATATATATATATATATACATATATATTGCTACATTGTCACTAATCCGTGTGTTCTTATTATTACTTGTAGCTTTTGAGCTCCGATGATCTATGGATGTACGCACCGCTAGCCTATAATGGAATGGATATTGGTCTAAACAAGAAGCTTTCTCAGCTTTCATGACATCAGATGGAAGCTGCTGTATTATTATTAATTTTTTACATATATTCTTTTTCTTCTTTTTTTTTAATGGCAAAATGAGAGAGCGGAGAAATGTTTCATTTGTTACTTTAATGAGTAAAAGTTGAGAATCACGAGGAGAATCCTTGGTGTTTTCTAATGTACACGTCATCTACACGAAAATAATACTAATTTATAACTTCCGACCAATACGTATACGTGCCAAACAAATATTACTTAGTATTTCTTAAACAAGTATAATATTCGGATACCTTTTTTTTTTTTTTTGCACCAATATATTTAAGTGAAAAATTTTTAAGCAATAATATATCTCTGATATATATATTATATATATTGAGAGGACCTCTGATAGTTTTAAAGTCCGTTTTATTAGTTTTTTGTCTTCTAATTTTTCGCTCTCTTAAATTGTGCCTCTGTTACTTTCATTTAAGAACAAGGAGCATGTACATAATAAAAGTGTTTCTTTTTGGTGAAAGGATTGAAAAATTGTAAAAATAATAATTAAGAGTGTTTGAAAAGATTATAAAGCGTTAGAAATATGATGCGGGTGACGTAATTGGGGGTGTTCAAGAATATTATTGTTAGTTCTAATTGGCTAAGAGTATTTGGTCGTAATTAAATACACTTTCTCTTGCTCTCTATATACGTATTGTATATTCATTACACTCGTATATTATTCGTATATAAATGTGAAATTGGGGATAATCAAGTAATAAAATATATACAATATCTGTACCACTTTTTTTTTTTTCTCAAAGGGAAATACAGAAACAAGAAGTATTGATTTTCAGAATTAATTAGTCGTTTTAGCAGCTAACTAGTATGTATGAATTTTTAATTGATAATGGTTGGATTTGACTTAACAGGTGTAACACGTATTCAGGTTTGAAGAAAAATATACATTTTTAATTAATTAAATATTAAATTGTGGCTAAGTTAACAAGGTTTGGTAACAAGAGTGGGAGACATGATATCAGAGGTTCAAGAGTTTACACGTTTACTTGTACATTCGACTATTCTTCCCTATCTAATATTCAGAAAAAAAAAAAAAAAAAAAAAAGAGAGAAAGAGAGAAAAGAAAAGAAAAGACGCATGTGTAGGAACGACTTCCATTAAATCTCTTACTAATCGTAATATAGATATGGTTTTACATAAATTAATTTGATAAAAAGAAGTTCAGCTCAGCTTGCGAAAAGGAAAAAAAAAAAAAAACAACAAGGAATATATCGTTGATCCAGTTATTGAAACGATTATTGATCAGCAGAAATTCATGTTTAAACAAAATATTATCGAGCTATATAAGACATCAAGAATCATGATTATCAACCATTTTATTAATTTTTGAGTTTTTTTAGTTAAAAAGGTCTTATATGATTGTTAATACATTGTTAACACTTATATTTGCAAGATGAAATGGTGAGAGGGAAAAAAAATTTGTCTAATTAAGAAGGAAAATCGAGAAAACAAAGATATTTGAAAAAAAAAAAAAAAAAAAAAACTCCTTATAAATTTACAACAAATACTGGATTGTAGAATAGCCTCTAGCCAAAAAAAAAAGAAAAAAAAAAGAAAAAGAAAAAGAAGAGAAAAAATAGATGAGAGGTTGACACTTGTCAAATTTAGAGAGTCGATAAAAAAAAGAGTTGTCTCTTTTATATATGCACTAACAAGGGACAAAGCAGGCGCACATTCTTTCTCGTAAATTTATCAAAAACATAAATTGAAGGAGTTGAGTTCTGTAAGTTATCATATCATCACAAAACCTTGCTGGCTCATTAAACTTCAAATTCAAGAAATACAGAAAGTTGGGGTAAATAAAAAACAACAACAGCAACAAAGATATTCACTATAAAAACAATGTATTTTCTCCATAAGATCTCAAAAAGAATTCACTAAATTCTTAACTTGCCTATCGATAACTATCCTTGCAAGCATAAGACAGCTTGCAAAGAAAATAATAAGACAAATACAACAGAAGTTGGTGGTATTTCTGATAATGTTCCTCTCCTTTTCTTCGGTGTGTATGCCATGTATCAGCTAGAACATTCTCTGAACTCTCCCCCAACCACACAGAATTTAAGGTCCAAATCATGTACGTCAAGCCTATAGCAGTAGCATGAAAAACACCCTCAGAAGCAAACTATTTACATTTTAGCTCAAACCTCATATTACTTATACATGTGACGCTAGGAAAAAGAATTACCATGATATTTATACGACAAAGCAAGTTTTTTTTTTTTTTTTAAAAAAGAAAAATAAAGCTACTATGGTAGCATTATTATTGTTTCTTTTCAATAAGAAAGTCTAAGCTTGTTTTTCAATAAAGAGCATAGAAAACACCTGAAAAGAGGAATCAAGGACCCCACAAACAGAAAAAGAGAGAGAGAGAGAGAGAGAGAGAGAGAGAGAGAATGAACATCAATGATCTTGATTGCAAAATATGTTGACGCTAAAAAGTGATCAATGCTTTTCATTATACAAGAATATAAATAAATATAGATATTAGTTCATCAACTAATGATAAGACGATAAAAGTTTCTTGTATTATAATGTAATTTCTCTTATGTTAGGCAACATTAAGATTTCAAAGGCGAATCTATAATTTATAAAGGTCTAATTTCATTTTAACGTGAACAAAATTTAACAAATAAATACAAAATTATCCTTAAGATTTGAACGTGTAAAGGAAAGCTCAAAAACAGTCTATATAACTTACCTAGCATACAAAGCAGGCTGTCCACATTGGTATCTCCCACAAATTACATTGCAAGGCACGAATGAAATTGCACCTGTAATAAAAAAGCATAGAGCATAAAAAATAAATAAATTATACTTGATTAAAATTTTTGTAATAGTTTTAGCAAATAAGAGGAAAATAGTTATTAACCTTTAGTCAAAGCAGAGTCTACCAATACTACAATTTTTTCACAGAATATTTTGAGAACATTACAAGAATCCACGTCATTAGATGGAGTATCTATTAAGATTTTAATGGCATTTTCTTTTTCACTTTTGACAATGCAACATAAAATTGCATGCCTCTGTACAAAAACTGGTTTAGGAAGACACAACACAACAAAAAAATGGATGTAAAAGGTCATTTTTCCAAAATAATAATAGATTTGTTGTAATCTTCGTCATCTACACTTGTGCTTGCTAGAGCATAGCTTCTGGTTTTTATATTGTGTTCTTTTATTATATTTACCAAAATTCTTTGCTTCTCCTTTTTTTTTTAAAAAAAAAAAACAAAAGTTAATGATACTGATAGTTATTCATAATGAGAAATGTTATGCTCTTACATCTTTTGTTCTGTTTCCAACAAGTATTCCAAGTAGTTAAGTTGAATTTTCTCTCTTGAAGCACTAAAATCTTAATTTTATTTGGTTGATATTATAGACAATAATAAGTTTCTGATGTATTTAAAAGTTGAAACTATTATGTATTTGTATAATACAATTTAAATTCACCATCTATAAATAACACAAAACGTGGCCTTTTGCAAATTGATCAGAGGAATTACACAAACACTGCACCTGAAATTTGATGGTATCCCCATGGTTAATGGCAAGCAAGTTTTTAGTTCTTTCATACGTGATAATGAATTCACATGAATGATTTACAATTTCAAAATATTGTCTGGTTATGCTTATCTTCCATATGCATGCATGTAATTACAAGAGAACCAATCAATTTTTAAGAGAGAAAACAATAATTGTTGTGTAAGATCTATGAACAACTAGCTCAAAAGAAGGAAAAAAAAAATTGAAAAGCAACCCACACACACTAATAATGAGAAACAAAGTATGAAGCAATCTGTTTCATATAATTCATTTGGTCAATAAACCAAATAGGTTTTGGGAGACTGAAAGAACAAGCAAGCAATCAATTTGAAATCCAAAATGAAACACTACTAACGAATAACAGAAGAATATCGTTAATTGTTTAAGATAAATATGAACAAAAATTAAGTATGAAATTACAATACCTAGAATGATTGCTAGAGTTGCAGGAAAATAAATCGATAACAGATAGTTTCGTAGCCTAACAAAGGAAAATTAAAGAAGAACGTTGGAGCAGAAGAGGACAAAATAGAGCGACGAAAACTTGAACAGTGATTTAAGGAGTAGATTTGTGCCCTAGAAACGTTTTGAAGCTCTGAAGAGTTCCTCATAAAGGAACATACCAGTTGACTTTATATATATTCTGATCCTGGACAAATGTCATCTAGGGCCAATTGGATTTGGTTGTTGTTGCTGAATATCTAGCAGCGCATTTTTGGAATGAAAGAACTCGAACCTCAGGTCGGGATACATAACTTTTAACAATATTTTATAGTAGATCCTAATTGGAGGTTTGGTGATGAAAAATCTAAGCAATGAAGCAATCATTGTGTTATTATAATTTTAAGTACTGTATGATTTTTCACTAATTATAAAAAATGCGTGTAATTAATAATCGCCTCTCTTTGCATACTGCCATTTTTTCCATGTTTACGAGCGTTGTAGCGCAGTATTTGTAAAGTGAAACATTCATTTTTGTTAGTTTTCTTAGCTTCTATAAACGATGTTTCTACTATATACATATATATATATATATATATATATATGTATATAATGGAATATCTTTGAAACTTTATATTCTCCTAAATTTATATCAAAATGCAGAAGTATGCTATTGTCACGTTTACAAGTTTTTTAGTGAGCATTTGTAAAGTGAGACATTCATTATTATTATTATTTTTATTTATAAAATCAGATGTTCCTATGGAGACGTATTTTAAAACGTTGTAATGTTGTATCTACTCAAAGTTACATCTAAACATCAAAGTATGCAGAAGTGACACAATAAATACAAATTTAATTGTTCAAAATATGAGTTCTATGGATATATATTATATATATATGTTTTCAGATCCTATTGTGAAATTGTCATACTTACTTCTTTAAGAAATGATTTTTGTTTTCTTTAGTTGGGGAACGAGGGTATTCAAACTTCTTGTTAATATAGTGACATAGAGATACATCTATTTTTTTTTTCTTTTCTTTTCTCAAGGAAAATAGAAACAAATAAAACCTTGAGTGTGGGAAAGTCTAAACTCATAATTAAGATTTGTATAGAAGTGTCAGTAAATTAAGTCTACAATTAGAAGATAAATCTAGTATAAAAAGAGCTAGCTTGTAAATTCATTGCCGCATCAAGCCCGACTGGCAACCCCATCTAAGCTTTTGTGATATTTATGTTTTATGCCACACTTTTTTTTAGTGTGGATTGATTTTTGTTATATTTAAAAAATCTATCTAATTAAATGTCATAAATAAATATAATAATTGAATTAAAAAGATTAAAAGACTTTTAGTAACAATTAAAAACTATCTTATTTTTTATAAAATCTAATTTAAACTTTGAGGATATATTTAATATTATAAATTATAATATGATGATATGTCATGATATTTTTTGTAATTATTTTTTTTGGCATAAATTAATCTAAGCTTTATTTTTTGTGACATATCTATAAGAAACCCAAGTCTTTTAACGCCAAGCTCTAGACAAGCCCCGTTTATTCATCGTGCTTGTCCTTCTATAATGCCCTTATCTTGTTTGGTGAAAATTTTGCAAAAAAAAAAAATAAAAATTAAGGATAAAATATGGTAAGTCTTTAACAAAATGAAATACGTCATTAAAATTTGATTCATTAGGAACTTAAAAAAAAAAAAAAAAAAAAAACTCTAGGAAAAGATCATTGTAGATAAGAAAGAGTCCAATTATAAATCTCATAAAAACATCCTTTTAAAAATGGGCCAATGGGACATGTGGCTCCCTTTTTTTATTTGTAAATTTAAAATATGTCTCTAGTTTATGAATATTTTTTATATGTCTAGATACATATTTATAAAGATATTAATGACATAAATAATAATATTGTTAGTTTTAATTATTTTTTTAGAATAATAAAATATACGTATTTAATATTTCAAATGGATTATGATATCATTATATTTAAAAAATCCATGAAATTAGGCTTTTGTTGTTTAAATTTAAATTGGTATTCAAAATAACGATTTTAAAATTCTCTTAACTAAAATATAGAATTTTTTATGGAATTATGTTTTTATTGACAAATTGAAATTAAGATGATGTAATTAAATTAATAATATAGTATTTATTAATTCTTTTTTTTTGTGTCTTACAGGTTATATAACTAACATATTATTAAGTTAATGATACGTAATGACATTCATTTTTTAAAACTTCAAGTGGTAATGACATTTTCCTTTTTTTGGTGATAGGTAATTAAATTAATGAAATAACATTTATAATGTCTTTTTGTGTGTCTTATGGGTTGTATAATTGATATATTATTAAGTTAATGATATTTAATGACATTCATTTTTTAAGACTTCAAATAATAATGATACTTCTTTTTAGGGTGTGGTAATGTTACGGATTGGTAATACAAACAATATTACATTAAGTTAATGATATTTATTTTTTATTGCTTCTTGTATTTTTATAAATTCTATTGTGAGTAATTTAATGACATTCATGATTTTTTTGTTGTTGTTTAAGTTATATTGTAATTAATTAAGTATATTTGTATTTTTCTAATATTATTTTTTTAACAACTCAACTATAAAAAAATAAAGAGATTTATTAAAAAAATAAAAATAAATATATGATAAAATCTACTTAAAGGGTATTTTTGGATTCTCAATATATGTAATTTTAAAAAAAGACATATAAGTAATATTTGTAAAACGAAGACAAATTTTAATTCACTTCTTAAAAAGGGTCACATTGTATAATTTTACTTGAAAAGTTAAAATAAGTAAATAAAAACAAATATACTTAATACAATAAAAGATTAAAATCCACATAACAAGAAAAAGAACTAACCTATTAGGTGGATTATTTATTTTGTATAGTAGATTAATTTTTGTAAAGCCAGGTCAACTTATTTTAGGATTTTATTTTTATAAGACTAATTATTATTCATATTTTTAAAGATTTTTGTATGCACTTTTAATGAATTTGAAAGTAATTTTTTTTTTTTTACCAATGTAAAACGTACACCCTATTATTACTCTTCCCAAAGATCTTATATGTCTCTTGCTGTGTATCCTGTATGGACTCGTTTGGAAGGGCTTTTTATAAGTTGTTTTAGATTTTTTGAGTGCAAAAGTTATTTTTAAAAGTGTATAAATAATCTGTCAAAAGTGCTTTTGTTTTCTATAAGTGCTTCTTGTCAAATCTATAAAATATTAAAAAAAAACACTTCTAAGAAAGACTTCAAAACTTGTATCATAGTGAATAATATGTTATAAATTTAAATATTATATTTTCATAACTTTTAAAAAAATTAAAATCATTTCAACTCATAAAAGTTTTTATAAAAATATGGCTCCAAATACTGAAAAGTTACAGCTTTTATTTTCTTTCTATTGATTAAAAACACAAGTAAAAATTATATCAAACAGGTCCTATATCATGTTATCTAATATTATGGCACTGTAACAACTAAAATATACTACGTAATATTTTAATTAAGGTGAAATAATATGTGAATTGATATGACGTTAATTAACGTTATCTAGTTTAATTAGAGAGACACGCAGACAAAACAAGTAAAGAGACATAAAAGTCGAATGCACGGCACAGTTCCGGTTTTGCCCTCTATTTACAAGTGTTAATTATGAATGGGCAGATAAATCGAACGGTTAGTCGCCACGGGCCTCTCCGTTCTTTTATGGTGGGACCCTTCGTCCCCCATTGAAGAGGGTAGATCTGTAATTTCGCAACTTCCCAGCCACAAGAGCTCATTGATGATCCAACTGGGAAACGGAAGACGACGCCGGTTCGAACCCTAAAAAACCCTTCATCTTCTTCTGACACAATAACAATGGACTGATGACATAGGCACCGACCCAAATATCTGAATTCTGAACAACAGAGCACGCGTTTCGTTCGCTCTCTTTTGTAATTTGCTTCCATGGCCGCAGTGGAGCAGCCTCCGAAGAAGCGTAAGCTATACGAAGCAGTCCAGCACGAGCCCGAGCCCGAGCCAGCTCCGCCGCAAACCATAGCCGCGCCGCAGAACGTCGTCGCTTCGCCGCCGCCGCCGCCGTCGCCGCAGGAGGAGATTCTGAAGAAGCGGAGGAACAGGGAGGAGATCCGAAGCGTCTACGACTGCTACAAGCGAATTAAGTTTTGCCTCTCGCAGAAGAAGGAGTCTCCTCTCGCTCCCGACCTAGAACAGGCTTATCTCTCCCTCATCTCTGCTTCTAGAGGTCCGTCCGTCTTGCTTTTTGCCCTTTTGGTTCAATTGTGTTTTAATTAATCCCGAACTCAAGGTCGCTAGTATTGAGTGTTGATTAATTGCTTCTTTTTCTTTTTTCTTCTTTCCTTGTAAAGTAGAATTTGATCTTTGATAGGATAATATCAAGTTTACTCAAGTGTATGTTGTGTTTTGAGATTCCAGTAACTGATTTTTTTTTATTTTTATTTTTTGTGGAGATGGCGTATGCAATTACAGTTCATTTATTTTTTAAATGAATTTTAGTTTAGTTTAAGGAAAATTTATAATTTAATTTCACCAGGAACTTTGATGAATCAGGGTTTGGCTTTGCCCTTTTTATGTTATTTTGCCTTTTAACTCTTTCACTGATAGCGAAATGAGAGACTGGATAGTAAGTTTTCTCTGCATTGCAATTTAGTAGGTTCTAAAGTATTGTGTCTGGGACAGCTTATCAGCATTGTCTTTTAAGATACACACACACACACACACACACACACATATGTATGTATGTATCTATACGCGTGCTATTTTGCTCCCATTAATAAGAATATAACGAAGAATGATTTTTAATGATTCGATAAATGAGATTCGTCACCCAAAACGTGATAAACAATCTAATATGCTAGTATTTTGTTTAGGCGTAGAATAATTTTTTTCATAAATGTAGTGACCTGCCTGCTAACTTTGCAGGTTCTACAAGTGTACAACGTATTGTGGCCGACCTGATTCCTCGATATGCATCGTACTGTTTGACTGCTCTTGAAGCTGCCGCTAAAGTTGTCATCAACATGCATAATTGGAGCTTGGCCATGATAAATAGGGGAGAGGATGCCGATGGTGTTGCGTTTCAGACTGCTAGATCATGTATTCTTGGCCTGTCAGATATTTGTTGCACAGCTTGTTCAGAAGCACCAACATCGTCTGTGATCCAGGGAATTTGCTCTGCAGTTTTGCAGGACGCTCTTGCCTTTTTCATATCCTCCTTTGAGGAGAAGGATATCTTTCAGATTTTTGGAAAGGAAATTGTACAAATACAAGATTCTGCTGATAATTTCAATGAGCTGAAACAAAAATTTTCAGATGAAAATGAATCTCCAATTATCGTACTATTCAAATTACGTGCTCTTAGTCTGTTTAGAATTTTCTTCCGTTATCCAAAAAATTTGCTTGCTGCCTGTTTTGATATGTTCAACTCTACTGCGTCAGAAGGAATTCAAAAAGGACTTTATTTTCTAAGCCAGTTGACAAGAAAGCTTGATCATGATGAGACCCATCCACCTGAAAATACCAGTTGTGAACATAGACCAAGTACAAGCTCCATTGAAACAGGCACCAGAGGCAATAAAGCTATTGGTGGGGAGCTTGTGTCCGATGACAACAATATTTCTCCCAATGCCTCTCCAATTGCAGACAACTGCTTCTTGACACAGGTATTATTTAGGTTAGTCTTATGTCATTTCCTTGAGCTGACTACCTGATATTTTATGGGTTGACTATAATTTTTTTCACATTGGGTGTCAAAAGATTTTAAGGATGGACTTCAATTAGTCTCATCTTACCTTACCGAGAGCTTCTGTAAATGGACTTCTTTTTTCAAATAACAGGTTCTTGGCAAAGATCCATCCCTTCGAAGTTGGATGTTCACAATGTACAAGAAGATATCTAAATTGCCACCTTCCAAATCCTTTTTCGAGATTAAATCTGTCATGAAAGGTATTGTTGAATCATTTGCGGAAATAGCAGGGATAGAAGGCAATCGAGTAGATAGTCATGTTCAGAATTCTGATTCATTTGAATCTATCAACCGATCAAGTTTGGTGTCTGTTATCTCTTATCAACACGAAACTTCTAGTGAAATATCTGGCTTAGATACTAATACAAGAGTTTGCGGTGGATATGGTGATGATGTTGTTGCTGAAAATGTTTCAGTCCAATTTTTGGGCTCCTGCAATGAAGTTAATGTCCACTTAAGATCTGGTAATCAAGATAGTGGTGGCATGAGGCCCATGGACTTTGGAATGGAACATAAAGACATCAGGCATGGCAATTCTTCTATGTCCAGGGATCCAACTTTCCACCAGATGGTTTCACCAGTCACAAGGGAATTTCGGACAAACTCATTTGACGGTAGAAGCCTTACTGTCAATGTTGACAATATCCAAGTAACACAAACAGATTTTTGGTCACCCACTTTGAGATCTAGTGGAGGTGTAAGTAATCCTTTTGCATCTCCTAAAACCCCTTTGGCTGCTGCTTCTCAAATTGTTTGGTATTCTGACGGAGATCCCGCAGCCATGGATGTCTTCTCTGCTTCTAAACAGCTCTGGGCAGGCCTTTTAGGACCCAATATTTCTGAAGCTCATGTAAGATACGAACTTGAGAGGTTTGGTCCGATTGAACAATATTTTTCCTTCCCGATGAAAGGGTTTTGTGTGGTTGAATATAGGAACACTTTTGATGCTATAAAGGCTCGGGACTATTTGCGTAGGCATTTCCACTGCTGTGTAAAGTTTATGGATGCAGGGTTGGGTACTAGAGGTGTAATGAATGGTGTCGCTGTTGGTTCTAGCTGTCAAGTTTATATTGGAAATGTTTCAAGTCAGTGGGCAAAGGATGAAATTCTGCATGAATCAAGGAAAGTGCTATACCGGGGTCCTTCCATGGTTACGGATCTTAAGAATGAATGTGCATTGCTGATGGAATTTGAAACTCCTGAAGAAGCTGCTGCTGTAATGGCACATCTGAGACATCATCGCAAGGAAAGAAGTAATCATCAGCAATCTCTTAATGGGGGACAAACTAATGTCACTTTTTCTCATATGGATGGTGCAAGATCTGCACCCACTCCTACACATGTTGATGTCGGAAACAACACTGGAAACATGTCTAACAGGTCATCACATGCAAATATGGTGCTGGATAGTCCTGCTGATAGCTGTAGGGGAAGGATGTCTCCTTTAAATTCCTTACTTTTATCATTACGTACCAAATATAACATCAATCAAAATTCAAGTTATTTTGACAATTATACGTCTGGAAATTACAATGCTGCCATGCGGGAAGAAGATAGAATGCCTTCAAGCACTCTTTTGATTAATACTCCAAACATCAGTTCTCCTTTCCTTGCAGATGAAGAGATTATGAATGTTTGCACTGCTGCTATTGGCAATGCAGGCTCCATAATCAGGTTAACACGGACAAATTCATTAAGTGGGTGTACTTGGTATGTTGAATGCAGCAGTGTAGATGCCGCAGTAGCTGTTTTGAAGAATCTGCGTGCTTGTCCTGGAATATTCTTTCAGATAGAATTCAGGTCCGAATTCATTCATTTTGTATTAAAATTTTTGTCTTGTAGAAGTAGATTTAAAGTGGTTTGCTTGGCCTTTGTTGTCTTGGCATGCATATTCTTATACAAGTTAGTATTCAGGCTTATAGCTTTCCGCTACAGATCTAAGTTGCTAGATGATGAATTTCCAAGATTGTTATCTAAAGTCAACGAGTCAATGCAGAATTATGTAAATCCTAGAATGGTACTTAAGAATTGTATGTATGTTATGTTTTTCCAACTTAAACTGTATAGTCATGAATATGCCCGTGTGGTTCTATTGAGATTTTGAATTAGGAAAATGATTTCCTCACACTGTATATTGCCATGTTGTCTGAGCAGTCAACAGAGAATGCAACCTGCCACACCCTTCCCGGTGAGAAATGAAAGCCACTCCATGGAGCTTGTATCTCCCAGAGTAACATCCGAGAATCATGGGAATTCAACACAAGGTGGACATTCAGTTAACAGACCTGCGTCTGTCTGTACTGAGATGTCTGAAGTTGGATCCAGAAAAATTGATGGTAGTGATGTAAACATGGTATTGGATCCTTCACATGGAGGTGATTGTTTATGTTATAAGATATGAATTATGACTTCATACTTTGTCTCCACCCCCAGTTTCATCCTCTGATAAGGCAACTGGATGTTGAATGATTCTGTTTTCAGGTAGCCATGTTGTTTCTGGTGCCATGGAGCAGACTTGGATGTATGCAAAACCTGATTTGGAGCTGCATCCTGCACCAGGGAGCGTTCCAAGCATTCATGTGAAAACACAAGGACCTCCCATTCCCCCTCCACCACAAATTCAGCCATCCCCATTTATGCGACCAGCTTACCTTCCTCCAAATAGTTGTTGGGATTCACGGGGTTTGCAACAAAATTTTCCTTTGAACCCGATCTCACCAGTTGCAGTGCCTAATAATGTGCATGGTAATGCTTTTGCAGCTCCTTTTGTGCCGGCCTCTGTCACTCCACTTTCGCAAATACAGGGAACTCCAATGCAGCATTTCGACCCAATGTTTTCATTGCCCATGGTACCGCCACCGCCACTACCACCACCATTAACGTCTTTGCCCCCTCCTCCCCAGGAGATTCCACCTCTGCCTCCATCGCCACCACCTTTGCCTCAAGTTCCTCCGCCACCTAGTTCACCACCACCTCCGCCTCCACCTGTTTCAGAATCACTTCAAGTAGAAAGTTCAGGACAATGTCAACAGTATCAGTGGCAGGGACAATTATGTAAAAGTGGGGTTCATTATTGCACAATTTATGCACTGAGAGTTGATTCAGATGTTTGCAAGTATTCCAATGCCATGTCCGAACCTACAGAGTAAGCATTTTATGTTTCACTGCCATTAATTTTCCTCAAATCCCACCCACCCCTATTGTCCTCCCCACCACCCTCCCCCTTTTCAAACGTGGACTAGATCCCATTTACAAAGTTCCCTGGGTAATTTGGTGCAGATGGCCAGCCAAATTAGATATGACCAAACGCACAGACTTTCGTCATGTGCAGGCGACATTTACTAATACTCCACCTCATAAAGTGAGTACCTTAATGTTCCAATCTGATGGCCGAATATATATTTCATCATTTTGATTCCGTTTTTATGGAATTTTTCTGGCTTGTAATGCAGAGGGAAATATGTAGACTCGTCCCATCTTCTCCTAACGACCAGAAAGGCGTAAGTCATTCTACTACTTTTAATTGCCTTACAATAGTTTTTCATTAGGTGGTTTTCAACCTCCAAGACGTACGACTTTGATTAGGGCAGTGTCTTACGATATTCTTTCTGCAGTTTCAGGATTTTATATCATACTTGAAACAGAGAGAATGCGCCGGAGTGATAAAGATTCCAGCCTCGAAATCGATTTGGGCAAGGCTTCTCTTCATCCTTCCATACTCCCTTGACGTGTGCTCTATGCTCTCAATTGCACCTAGTACGCAAGATTGTCTTGTTGCTTTACTTTTGCCTAAAGAAACAAATTTTGAATGGGTATGATACCGTGATAATATAATTTTGGGTGTGTTCTCTAGGCATAAATTGCTGCTCGTAGACTCAAAGCACATTGCATTGACAGTCCGTAGAGATACGTGGGTTTCTGATTAGGTATAGGACACAAGCTGTCACATGCAGAATTTTGTTGTACATAAAGAAAATCGACCTTAGGCTTACCCCTTTTCTTTTCATTATTATTGTTTTTATTTTTCACCGCCTTCCTTCTGGTTGAGTCATGATGTGCTTCTTTTTTGACCGATCTTTTGATGGTTTTTGATAAATGTTATTTAATGTTTACAATTTTCTCAACTTGTCATTTCTCCGTGTTGTATATAAACGTTGACGTTTGCCTCTTGATTGTCGTTTTATTTTCTATAATTTACGTCGTCTCTAATTTTCTCAATGTGCGCGTATTCATCACGTTCGGGGCTTGCATTCTTCACATTTTTTGATACAAGATTAAAAAAATATACATGAGAGTGTTTAGAAACAAAGTTAAAACTTAAATACTATAGCAAATGAGAGCTTTATATTGTAGCAAATTTTTATTTTTTGCTGTAGTATATAAAAGCTTATACTGTAACAAGTTAAAACTTAAATTTCAACTAAGTTGCTAAACTAAGTCTATGTCTTATTAAATTTAGTTTTAATTCATTACCCTCTTGAATGTTCTGTTTAGAATATGTAAAAAGGAAAAAAAAATTTACAAGGAAAAAAGTTGTTAATCGGGAAATTTAGGAGGAAAGAAAAAAAGAAGCACAAACTTGAGAAGGATTAACAACTCTAAAGGTTCTTGAACTTTTAATATTGTAACAATTTGGTCTTTAAATTAATTTAATTGGCTAATATAGTCCTTGAACTCTAAAAAATTATGACAATTTGGTATGTGAATTAATTTAATAGGTTAAAATAATCACTGAATCAATTTTAAATAGCAAGTCAGTCTTATCTATTAGTCATTGTTAAAATTTTAACGGAAAAAATCACGGCAGGCTTTTACCATGTGGCCCTATTCTCCATACACCATGTGGCACTATTATAGTGTACCATCATAGTGAAATCGTGTTAGCAATCACTATTATAGCTTAGTAAATTATTTTAAGGTTCGTATTGTTATAAAATTAAAAGTTCAAATGTTTGTTTTAGCCTATTAAATTAATTTAAAGGCCAAATTGTCAATGTTAAAAGATCTAGGCTATTTGAGCCCATTAAATTAATACAATGACTAAATTGTCACAGTGTTAATAGTTTGGGGACCTCTAAAGTTATTAACCCAAATGAAAAATATAAAGGACAAAATATGCAAATAGGAAAAACAAGGCCAAAAGGTAGAAAAATGAATAATTAAGAGTTCGTTTGAGAAATCAGTTAACTTAAAATTGGAACCTAAATACTGTAACATATGAGAGCTTTACACTGTAGCAAACAAAACTTGTTTTTAAACATGCTTCTCAAATGAAGTGTAAATAAGCAAAAAACAAAACAAAAAAGAAAAAAAAATTAAAGAAATCTATGCTATGTGTTAATCTCATGTACAAAAGCACATTCATACTTTTATATGCAAATGTATTCTTCACATATGGTGCTTGCATTCTTCATAACTTTTTGGATACAAAATAGAAAATTTATATCTTATTAAATTTAGTTTTATTTTATTACTTTCTTTATCATTTTATTCAGTAAAAAATAAGCAGAGAATATTTAAAAGGGAAAAAGTTATTCTTCGGGAAATTTAGAAGGAAGGAAAAAAAAACACCAAAAAAAAAAAAAAAATAGGGGACATACATGTATATAGGAAAAAGAAGACCAAAAAGCAAAAAATCAATAAGTAAATATATAAGCAAGAAGAAAAAAAAATAAAATAAAGATTAAAAAGCACATTCACGTTTTTATAAGTAAAGATTAAAAGAAAAAAAAGTTATAAATCGAGAAATTAAGATGAAAGAAAAAAAAAAACACAAAAGTAAGAAAAAATGAAGGGCTAATACGCAAATAGGAAAAAAAGAAGACCAAAAAAAGAAGCAAAAAGTTAAAAAAATGAATGAATGAATGAATAAATAAATAAACCATGCCACACTTTTCTATATAGTAAAGATAGAAATTTGGCGAAAGGAAAGTAATTTGAAAAGAACGTTTCTTGGAGCACTTCTTCTGTTTCATGTAGCATTTTTTACGAATGAATCTAATCTATCCTTGGTTATCAATTTTTTAAGCAATGTCATTTTATTTTAAATTAACAATTAATTTGAACTAATTTTAGTTAAAAATACTCTCACAAGACAACTTTATATTATAGCAACTAAAAATTTTGGTTGAAACTCACGATATTAAACATTGTAAAACACCATATTATCTTATCAATGGCATTGAGTTTACCTTTGGATTGAAAATATCAAAAAGATTATTGCTACATAAAAAAAATTGCCCAAAACATACCGATTTTGAAAAAAAAATACCAATTTTGAAAATGGCATAAATTTATGAAAACGACATATATTTTACGCACTTAAAAGATAGAAAAGCTTTCAGACTTTTATAATTTTTTCCCCCAAAATCATATCGTTTAAGATGTAAACGACAACTGTCTTTTTTAACTACGATGACAAGTTGTTCCATTCATCCAAACGACTGGAAATACTCACTTTTTCGTCTTTCATATCTTGTTTCTCAAACACATTTTTTTTTTGGCTGGCCCAAGCAAAAACTTTTTTTTTTTTTTTTTGAGAAGACCTAATAACAAAACTCACTTTTTTTTAACCATGAAAAAAGACGTGTTTGATACATTGATTTGGTTTGAATCAGTGACAATATAAAACTCTCATATGTTATAGTATAAAAGTAAAAGCAATCGATAATGTAAAGCTCTCACATTCATAATGACGGATACAGGAGGAGGCAGGCAGCTATAAGTATGTGTATAAATTAGACTTGACTCCTCTTAAATTAATAGTTCTATACATTTTATTTAGCCAGCCATTTAGATTTTAAAAAATAAAATATTCAATTTAAATAAGTCCATAAACATTAGTATAATCTTGATTTAAAAATTTGGCCTCTACCAATAAATCCTAATTTCGTCATTGCACATACAATAATATTTTAGATAGGTTGTTTGGTTTTTCCAAACATTATAAACTAAGAGTATGTAAAAAAGCTGATAAACCACTGAACCAAACCAGTTCAACGATTACCAAACTATTAAAACCATACTGTTGAAAAAGAGTCTCAAACCAAATTAGTCTTTTTTTTAAATGATCTGCTCTGGTCTCAAAATATTTCTCCACGATCCAAATTGAATCAGACCGTTTATCTAAAAATTAAAATATATAAAATATTTTTTTACCTCTCAATAACTACAATGGAATTTGGTTCCATTGTTGTTATTTGTGTACATAATTAAAATTTATCTTTTTAGATTTATTTAATGGTGCTTCTCTTCATTTTCTCTCTCTATCGTGATTTAATGATTGCGTGCTTGTTCTTTCATCTATCAACACACAAGAAATATCTTTATAAGTTTGAGTTTTTTATTTGGTCACTAAAAGAATTTAAGACACAAAAGCCTTGCGATCTAAATGAGTCAGTTGCTTATCGTCTTGTTTGTATTCTAATGCACCAAGTTACTGGTCTTGCAGGCTGCATTTGATAAAGTAGTGCAACCGATAGTGGGCAAGAAGGGATCTGGGAAGCTTGCTGAAATGAGACGTGACAACTTTTTTAATTTCTCTCCGTGTGTATGTGTGTGTATGTATTATGTAGATGTGCGATTGTACCTAAGAGACTTTTGTAAGAAAGAAAGATGAAAATCACAATAGTTGATTCTGTTTTTCTTTATATAGATGTATGATTCTTTTATACACACACACACAAGTTTCAAAGCTTGTTGATTCCCTTATTCTTTACGTGGTATTTTTGTTTTCTTTTTTCCTTTTAGAATGTTATTAGTTTCTTAGATATTTAAAAGAGTTTTGAAAAAATAAAATATATTATTAAAAAATAACCAAAACAATAAGTCTTAAAACGTTCTAAACTGCAATTCAAACTAGACCGGATTGTTTAGAACGGTCCGGTTTGTCCCAACTGTTAAACGTTCCGGTTCAATCTTATTTTTCCCAAACTGCCAAAAATGGTCTGATTCTAAAAATTTGTCGTTTTAGGACTAGATCAGACCATGCATACCTCTACTACAAACTACAAACTTATTTGTTGTTATTATTATTATTATTATTATTAAAATATTTTTTATCTAAACGGCAAGAAACAATATCTCATTCCCCTGTATTTTCTTTGTACAGGACTGTAATATTTAAAAACGACGACATATTGTTCAACCCAATATAAAAACAAACTCCAAAAAAAGATATTATCATTTTGGTACCTTATATCTTAAAGAAATATCAAATTGATATTCTGTTATTTAGAAAATATCAAAATGATACCCTACAGTTTTCAAAAAATCATTTCGGTAACTTGAATTTGTGTTTTTGATGTAAAATTTTCTTTTTACCCCTTTATTAATAAATTCTAAATTAATTTTGTAAAACTGTAATAAAAAAATCAAAACAAAAAATTAAACAAAACTTGTCAAAGAAAATCATATATGTGGACTTATTCATTTTTATTGGCATTATTTACATTTATTTTCTTTTTTAGTTTTCACAAAATAATTTTAGATTTGTTAATAAAATAAAAAGTTGAAAATTTCAGGTCATAAACACAAACTCAAGGTACTAAAATAATATTTTTAAAAACTATAAAATACCATTTTAATATTTTCTAAACAACATAATACTAATATGATATTTTTTTAAGACACAGAGATACCAAAATAGTAACCAGACTGGATGATTCACACCCCTACTGCAAACTTATTTGTTATTATTATTATTGTTATTATTATTAAAAAACAAATTTTATTTAAACAATACGATATAATATATCCTTTTTTGGTACTTCTGTTCCACAAGACCATAACATTTAAAAGATGACATATCGTTCAACCTAATATAAAAATCGCCATTAAAAAAAATTAAGGTAAATTGTATAATTAGTCCTCAATTTTTACAAAAGTTAGATTTTAGTTCTTAAATTTATTTTTATTATTTTTCAATCTTCAATCTTTTATTTTAATTATTGAGGGACTAAATTAACGGTCCTCCGTTAAGTTCATGTCATATGAGTGACACGTGATCTTATTATTAATAAGAGTATTTTAGTAAAATAGTTAATATTTTTTTTTAAAAAATAAAACTAAAACATAAAAAACAATAAAAAATAAAAATTACTCTTAAAAAAGTAAAAATTAGCAAAATGCTCCTCTTCCTCTCTCCCTCCCCCGTCTTTCTCTACTAAAAAAGCACCAAAAAATCACAAGAACAGTAGATTCCCACGGCTCTAAACAATAACAACACCAGGAAAATCACATCTCTGAATCGTCCTTTGATGACATTAGGGTTTCTAAACCATTCTCCAGTCATCCCCATCTCTGAATCTCCCAAAACATTAGAAACCCAACGGGAAAAAAATTCGTCTTTTTTTTTAATTTTCTTCAACTGGGTTTTGACGGAACTCCATGATCGGCGGCTGTCCTTGCCTCTTGTTCGTCCGACGTCAGCATCGATGCCCTTAGAGCCCTCCTTAACGCCGATGACGACCGAGACGTTGACATCGTGGACTCCCATAACCGTACAGGCCTCCACTTCGTGTCAGATCTCAACTCACAGCCATGCGTGCGGATTTGAGGATTGGTGGCGAGCTCTCCTTCCTGATCTCCTCTGCCAATGGTAATCACGGGTTTGACGGCTCAGACTTGGAGGGCGAGCGCAACGCTTCGCTCCCTGGCGTTTGTCGAAGTAGATCGACAATGGCGAGGATCAGAACGCGACGATAATGGCGAGGCTCGGAGCCCCATACTCCTCTTTCGGCAGCGGCTAGAGGAAGACAAAAGACGATGTTTTCTTTTGCTTTGAAAAAGAAAATGGTATTTTAAGGGTTTTAGACATTAATGGCTGGGTTATGAAGAAGATAATACGATGAAGAAGAAGATTCGAGGTAATCTGAAGGGGGGGGTGGGTGAGTTGGGATTATATTTTGGATATTTTTTAGTTATGAATAATACAAAATTTTTATATATTATAATAATAATTAAAAATTTTATTATAATGTAAAATTATTTCAATGTATAATAAAATAATTTTACCTTTTTGTCAAAGATTTTATGAGATTTTTGTTTAGTTTGTTTATTTAATATTTTAGATTTTTTAATAAATTTTTATTTTAATTTTTATGAATTTTTAATATATTTATTTTTTGAATTATAATTTAATAATTTTAATTAAAAAATAATATCTAATAATTTTTTAACATCAAATTTAATGATTTGATTATTAAAATAATCTTTTATTGACTAGTTATAGACTCAAAAATAATAATAAAAAAATATTAGTACTAAAATTAAGCTTTTGTAAAAGTTAAAATCAATTGAGCAATTTATCAAAAAATTATGAGCACCATGACGTTTCGTGGCTGTTTACTGATAAGCAGCAACAGGTTTTTCCTTTCTATTTTTTTATTTTTGAACATCATGTTTTTCCAGTTTGTTTTGTTTTGCAATTTTTTTTAGTTTTTATATAATAATACTTCCCTAGATGGACCGTAGACCCTGTACCACAAGTAACTTGCTTGTGCGACAAGTAAATATATATATATATGTAACAGCCAATTAAGTCCCCGTCAAAAGAAAAAGCCGCCAAGGAAATTGGAATACACAGGACTGTAAAGATATCCAAGCGAACTCCAAAATCGCAAGTCCCAACTTCTCCTCAGTCAGGGACTGAGACCGAGACACTCCATCCTCTCGGAGACGGAGAAAACGAGCATCATGTCACACAGGTTCGCTCAAGGCGGTGGTAGGCAACCAGGAAACAAGGGTTTTGTCAAGACGCAAAAGGTCGTCGTCGCCAAAAAGTACAATCAGAGCCAAATTCCGGCTTCTCGACCGCCAAACCCTACCTCAACGCTCTCCAATTCTCTCAGGCAATCGCTTTCTCAGCACTCCGATGCCTCGGGTAAGGTTCGCTCTGGTGGTGGCAATTTCGTAAATTACTTGCCCCAGGACGAGGCCGTGGCGGCGGGGCTTGGCGCCGACGAAGGCGGATTGGATCCCGTGGAGTCTCAGAGAGCTGTGGATCTCTTGAACAGAGAGCTTTCTCGGTTGCTGAAGTTGAGCCCTAAGGAGTTTTGGGGGGAAGGTAATTTCATGGCTTCCCAACGTCCGAATGTTTGTTCCATTGGCTACTATAAATTTGAGATTACGTTCTGTTTGCTAAAACCTCAAATCTGATGAAATTTGTGATTAGGATGATTTGGTGAAGAATTGAAATGAAAAAAAAAAAAAAAAGATCGGATCTTTGTTATCTCATTGTGGTTTCTTATTGTTTTTATCAGTGGCTAGCGATACTTCTTTGCATGAATTCCTGGATAGCTTTCTGCAATTCAGGAGCAGATGGTACGATTTCCCTCATCATGGAGCCAAGGAAATGGTTGCCGGAGTTATTGTCGGAGAGATTGAATTAAGCCGTCGCCTTTTTATGGTATTATATCGCATGTAGGTTTCTCCTCGCATGAGGGACTTCCTCTTCGTGTTGCATTTGTCGGTTATTGTATGTCTTTCACATCTGCCGTTTCCGTAATTCCTTATCCTGGGAGTTCTTTCTGTTGCAGATCTTCCAACTAGAGGTCCCGGGGCTCGTGCAGCTGACAGCCTCAGTCCAAAAGACCATGGAAGTGGGTTCTTTTTCCTTCTACAATCTTGTACTTGCTAGCGTATAATTTCCTTCTCTATCTCTTTTCTTCTTTTTTTTTCCCCTGAAATTAATCATGTATAAGATTCAAGAATATATGCATACTTCCGTAAACCTGTTAGCATTGCACAACACACATCATGTTTTTATCATAGATATAAGGTTTCTCTCAATCCCAAGCCCTTTTATTGTCAGCATTGCGCAAGACACACCATACTTCAATTATGGATAAGGATTCCATATATCTCAAACCTTTTGTATTTTGGTGCATTCAATCTTGTCAACCTGAGGTTTATTTTCTTATCAATGATGTGTTTAACAGTAAAACCTTTTTTTTCATTAATTAAAAAAAAAGGAAACTCGTGTTCACTAACTTTGTATGTAGTTCTGTTGCAGGAAAAGAAGTTGCTCGATTTGCCTAAACTGTTAGATATATGTGCTATATATGGCCATGAAAATGAAGATCTGACCAGGGTTTTGGTAAGTGAACATCAGAAAGACTTTTGTTCAACCTCCTTGTATTCTTTTCTTAAAGAAATTCCAAAGTTCAGAAGATTTTTTTAAGAAGGCCACACGAGATCAAGACATTTAAGTACTATACACGTGTGCTTCCATGTGCACTGTAAATTTGCATGTGTGCACAAATGGGCGTTTGTTGGTTGAAAATTTACCTGTATTGATCTCTGACTTTGAGGGTAGTGGAACAAATTCCTTTTATGCTTCAAGCAAATGCTCCGGCTCTCTAATTCATATCTTGCCCTTTCAGGTTAGGAATGCTTTAAGTGCCCAGCCTTGGATTCATGAATATTTGACTTCAGTGGTTTCACAGTTTCTAAGCATTGTTCAAACAATGCATCAACGATGCAGCTCTTCTCTCGAGGTATTTTAGGGGACTGTCAACTTAGTTCACAAGTGGATTATGAAATTTAAATTATGTCTTTGTTTTTTTCATTGGTGTTCTTTTCTGTTTTTTGTGTGACAGTCTATCGATGTTTTATTGATAAGAATATCAATCCAATCTTGGCCTTCTTGAAAATTCATGTTGAATAACGCTGTGGTTATTCTCTTTGCATGAAGGAAAAAAAAATAAAGTTGCAGTTTAGTGGTCTTCTTAAGTTTTCAATTCATAAAAGATAGTTTTTCCCACACGTGGCACACAGGCTCTTTTCTCATCTGGAAAGCATGGAGACCATGGATCTAGTCGTCTTTATGCCGATATACTGGAGGTCAGTTGCTTTTTATTTTTTATCAGGTGAAGGGACGGCCTTCTTTTGTTTTAAGTTTACAATTAAGTTGTCTTCTCAAGGAAAGATGCATTTGCTTGCTTGTTAGTTTGTTTATTTTTTTCCTGTTTCCTGGACAGGTAATGGACTTCATAAATGATGCAATTGTTTCGATGGATGCTTTTGTAACTGCGTACAAACCAGCAGCTTTATTCTTCTCACTCCCGGTTGGGATGAGGTACCTGATTAAGCGCTGAAATTTCTACATTCCTTATGTGATTTTGTTACTTTTACAAACTTATAATTTATATTGGACCGGAGGGGGTAGTTGCTGGTAATATGTTTATGTCACCAGCTAATGTTATTTTGTTCTAGCAAGATGCTCCCCTGCATCCCCAACCCCCTATCCAAGTATCTGAGCACTCTGTTTCACCTTGTCATTTGATAACTTATTCTGGATATTGAGCAATTTGCTATCAAAAGTTTCTGTAGGAATGGAAAATGTTATGAATTTGGTCCCCCCTCCCCCACCCGCCCCAAAAGTATCTAAGCACTCTGTTTAACCTTATAATTTATAAAATTCTGGATGTTGAGCAATTTGCTATAAAAGGTTTCTGTAGCGAGGGAAAATGTTATGAATTTGGTCTCCTTTTTTCCCCCTTTTTCTAAATTTTTTTTAATCTAGTCTCAAATTTTGTTTCAATGCAGAGATGGTAACGAGGAACTACTCTGCACTCTTGTAAAGTTGCATGATTCATTCCTTCCTTCTTTGCAGCGGGGTTTTCAAATAATTTTATCATCTGGAGAAGATGGAATAGCAATGAATATTCGTTTAGGCTTGCATTTGTTAGCAATGAGAATAACCAAGTTTGGTTGGAACTTATTTGAATTTGGTTATCTAAGTGACGTGGCATTTGGAGATAACCTCCCCATTCCAGTTGCCACAAAAATGTTTCCAGCAGATATAGAAGATCCTGCTATAAGGGCGGATATTTTGGTTCAAACTTTCAGAGAGATCAGTGCAGTTTCAGCATCAACTCAAGTGAACAACAATAGAGAAACGTTTCTCCAAAATATTGAAAAAAAATTTCACCTAATGAACAAACTGGAGAGTTTACGTAATACTGGTAAGTGCTTTCTTGTGTTTTGTCTTTTATTTATTTTTCTTTTTCTCCTTGAAAACAGTCCAGCCTTGTTTTACGTTGTGTGTGATTGAGGATAAAATGAAATAACTGGTACTAGGTTCAGATGCACAAGAAAAGAGGAAGATGCCCTGGTATCTCATTTATTTGCCTATATTGATTTGTGTTATTTAGCACACTACAAAAAAGCTCGTTGAAACATTTTAGAATACAACAGACGTAGGAATGACTAACTCAAGGAGAATACATCCGGTTGTGAGAATAATGTAGGTGAAGAGGAAGCTTTTTGTATTTCTTTACATATTAAGCATAATTTGTTGCATACACAGATTTATATTTATGCCGATTGTCTACCATCTTTCAAGTTTATATTTGTGATGAAATTCTTGGAATCCTTCTTTCATGCAGGATGGATATTCATGGATGACGAGCAACTCGAGTATGTTTCAGGGATATTCATGAGTTCTAAGAAGGCCACAGTTAAGGAACTTCCCAATAGGCAGAGCCCTGGGACAAGTAACAAACAAGAAATGGATGAAGATGCTGCAATTATGGAGTCTAAAATAAGTCAGATCAAGGATCTCTTCCCTGATTATAGCAAAGGATTTCTAGCTGCATGTCTTGAAGCTTACAACCAGAATCCAGAAGAAGTGATTCAGAGGATTCTTGAAGGGACTCTCCATCAAGATCTTCAGGCGCTGGATGTTTCACTAGAGGTGATGCCCACATCCAAGACCACTACAACTGTTAGCAAAAATGATAAAGGGAAAGGGAAACTTGTTGAATCGGCACCGGTGTCATCCACCATTTCAGTGGCTGGACGAAGGATGCGACAAAACGAAAGTCCTTCGGTCTCATCCTCATCTTCAGCGGGGAAGTTCGTTAGAAAGTCTAAAGCTGACGTGCCTGACTCTATTACTCTTGATGATAAAAACGATAAGGATTCAGCAAACACTCTGGCTCTTTTATCACAATTTGAGTACGAAGACGAGTATGATGATTCCTTTGATGATCTAGGTCTGAGTGTAGCAGAATCAGGGTTCGAGGAAACCGAGATCTTGGGTGACAAAATTAGGTCCGGAAATTCTTGGGAGAAAGAGACTGAAAGCTCTTCTCAGAATCCTTCTGGTAGTTCAAAATGGGGCTCAAGAAAGAAACCCCAGTACTACGTAAAGGAAGGTAAGAACTACAGTTACAAGGTTGAAGGTTCAGTTGCAGTTGCAAATGCTAGTGAAGCGGCACTGGTCACTCAGGCTCAAGAAGAATTGATTTATGGGCTTGGACGCGGTGGCAATCTTCCGCTCGGTGCAGTTAAGCAGCTGATGGAGGCCAGCGAAGAGCAAGATAAGCAGCAGCAGCAGCAAGATGTTTCTGAGACAGATGGAAGAAGGTTTGGGAATCAAAGGGGCGGGGGAAGGAGGGGAGGAGGGTGGGCGAGGGATTCGAAGGTCGAGCAAGATAAGCAGGTTGGTGCCGCTGAAGGTGAAGGCGGAGAGAATGTGGGCAGTTACAGGGGAAGGGGAGGAAGGAGAGGAGGGAAAAGGAATAATTATAGGAAGGACAGGGCTGTTGCAAAGCACTTTTCTGGACTAGGTGGTTATTAACTTTATTATATGTGTGGAGGAACTTAGCATGACCCTCTTTACCACTGCTCTTCCATGACCAATTGGTTTTGGAGCTGCAGACATCTATTGGAGTTACAATTTTGGGTTCGGAAGACAAAAATAATAAATGTCATTTGCAACTTTTGTTTGAGAATTTTCCTCTTCTTTTTTTTTTACCCTCTATATTGGGTCAAGGATTTTACATGTTTTATTGTTCACCGGAAACAGTCACAACGGCACAAAGAAAAGCAACATGTGACTTGGTAATAAAAATGGAAAGGTAAAATTAATACAGCACCATACGATGGAAGTAAATTTAAAATCTTTCGTATCCCGACATCCAAGAATATGCCGACTAGGATAATGTTGAGGACTTTATAATGTTTTTCTGAAAAATGAAAACAAAATAGTTCGTAAAATTCAGCCAGTTATCCATCGAAAAAAAAAAAGTCGGCCAGTTTGTCTGGCATGGGGGAGGCCAGCACTCAGTTGTAGCAAAACTACCGGTTTATGGGCAGGCCGAGACTTGTTTTTATATGTAAGGTTTAATTTTATAAATGAGGTTTATCTCCCATCTTATTTTAGTTCTCAACTTTTGGAAAAGCTTATGATAGTCTTTAGATATCAATTTTGGTTCTTCCATTTATCAAATGTTAAATTTAAAATAGAAAAATTATGCAACGAGAACGTAGTTAGGACTAAAATTAAAAAATCTAAAGTTTAGAGACTAAAATTAAAAAAAAAAAGACCAAAAGTGAAAAATACCAATACTTTAGGGACCGACTAAAAAAATATCAAAAGTTTAAGGACCATTATGGACATTAATTTTGTTTTTTAATTAATTCAAAAACAAAAGTTGATGTTGAATAAATGCCGATAAATTGAGAATAAAAAACATTACACATTCTTGTGTTCCATGTTCACATAGCTAACATCCAGTCAAAGTGTCATAAAATAGGCTATTTAAAATACAAATAAAAAAATTTTCATCAAAACAAACAATTAGGCTCCTTGCAAGACTTCTAAATTATATGTCCTTACATACTCTATCTGTTTTTATTGTCATTTTAATAGGTTTAGCTATTTAAAATAATAAAAAGAAACAAAATTAATGTCCACAGATGGCCCCCAAACTTTAAATATATTTCAATTTTAATCCTTGAACTTTAGTTGTTTTTTAGTTTTGGTCTATAAACTTTAGATTCTCTTGAATTTTAGTTCCAATCATGTGTGCCCAGCACTTTTTTTTTTTTTTTTTCTTGAGGGTACCCAACATGATTTTTCCATCTAAAATTTAACATTCATCCAATGAAAGGACCAAGTGTAGATATTAAAGTAAGACTTTTGAAATTTGGAAACTAAACTAGCATTGGAGGTAAACCTTTAGAATCATTTGTAGGATTAGGCCTCACCAGAACCATCCAGTTAGCCTATGATGACCAATTAGCCCACCCAGGTCTTCAAATTTTATGGGCCATCAATCTATTTGGACTAAAAAGCCCTATTTATGGACAATGGAGGCCTTATTTGGGCCTATCTAAGCCTTTAACGAAAGGGGTACTGAGACATCTGTCTTTTTTTATTTATGGAATTTAAAAATGTCCTCAATTATGTATATTTTTTATATGTCCCAATACATAAATATAAAGACATTAATAATCTTAATAATGATATTGTTTATTTTTTAAAGTAACAATAATATACGTATTTAAGATTTTGAACAGATTATGATATCATTAAATTAAAAAATCCCTATAATTAAGGTGGTTGTTGCTTAAATTTAAATTGGTATCTAAAATAAAGAATTTTAAATTTGTGATTTTAAATTCACATATCCATATATTAATTCACATATCAGTATATCATTTAATTCATATCCGTATATTAATTCAAATTCATATCCGTATATCAAGTCAAACTCACATATCCGTATATCATTTAATTTTTTAAAAAAATCTCTCTAATTAAGCTTCAAATTCAAATTGTTAGCTAAATTAAGGATTTTAAAATTTAAGATTTTGGAATAAAGTCATCGTCATTCTTAAATATCACTTTCAATTTTTACCGAATCTTTGTTGATCATCTCAAATATGTGAATATAAATTTAAAAGTCTCATCAAGAAAAAAGCACTAAGACTCATTAAATTGAAAGCAACGATTTTTTATCGACAAATTGGAAACCCGACTAGTATTTCTCTCCCGCTAGAAGAATGGTACAGAAAAAAGACTGAATCATCCATTGACGGAAATCCTCAACAGGTATTCATATGCCAGAAAGAATTCATCCACAATTGGTATTAAATTCGCAAATGTGCAAGATTTTTTATAATGGTTTGATTGTTCTAATTTAATCAAAATACAAAAAAAAAAGAAGAGAGGAATTGAAAAGATAGAAAAATCTTACCGGAATTTTCTAAGGAGTAATATCTCATAAAATTTAGTAATACCATGAACTTCTTACGTTAATACATCTGAGATATAAACAGACTACTTAAAATTTCAAAATTTAAAATTTGGGCAGTAAAACAACTCATTAACTTAATTAAAAAAAAGAAAATACGTTTATTTTTTTTCCTAATTTAACTATTCAAAAAATAAGGAAATTTGTTATAAAAATCTAAATATATGATAATATGTAGTTAGAAGGTATTTTAGGGTTTCAAAAATATGAAAGTTTAAAAAAGAGACATATAAGTGATATTCACATAACGAAAACCAATATCAATTCACTCTTTAAAAAAGAGACGGACTATGTAATTTTTACTAAAGGAAAAGGGGAGTTTTCATGTAATACCTTGGCACGACATAAGATAAAATAATATAATAATAAAATGGTAGTGTGGAATGATGAATAAGCATATTTTTTAAGAGTAACAAAGTATAATTTTTCTCTTGACGTAAAGAGTTCGGCCTTGAGTAAGCATTTTGGTCACCTATTTTTTTTTTAAAAAAATTACATGTTACATCACATTTCAAAAAAAAAAAATTGTGTTTAGTTATAACATATTTTCAACAGTTGCGCTGCATATCAGTTATATTCTATGTTCAAATTATGCCACGCAAATGAGGAGTTATGAAAAGTTTCTTTCAAAGGAAACATTTACAAAAACACCTTCATTGAAGATGGGGCTGACCTAAGTTTTTTGTGTGTGGCTCGTCCAAGCCCATTTTGACCACTGCAATTGGGCCATAAGCGGACCCCAAAATCTAACATTTGGGCTATCAGGCCCACTTAATGGAAGCCGAGCTCCATCTAACATGCCTAAATTCCTGGGAGCGGTATTTTATATCTTTTGACTTCTGCTCTTCCTTTTTGCCTTCCTCTCACTTTTCATGAGGAATGTCTATGCGTACATTATAAAATTGCACCATATTTTTACAAGTAGTTTTAGTCACAGAACAAGTAATTAAACAAATACTTGAGCAAATTCACGTAGTGTTTCGACAGATCTTTTAACCTTAAATCTGTAGGAAAACGATCCTGGTGTATTTGATTCACGCTGTCAGCAGTAATCAAACAAACAGAATTTCCAATGTCACAATTACAACATTATCAATCCACTATGCTTGCATCTTAACCCAACAGCAAATGGGACAATGCCTGTTTATCAGCTCCTACTTGATTAATTAAGCTAGTATATATTTCGAAAATAAAAGACCTAAATAGGGTCTATATTCCTATTTAATCATACAAAAGGTAATCAAGACTAGGCTTCTTCGTCACCCCGATTAACCGCAAAATGCCCAATATTTTTACCCTGAAAAAAAAAAAAAGCACCAAAAGAGGTATTAAGCGAACGGAAAACAAAAATTAAATGCAATCTTATTTTTGATGGCTTAGAGAAGCTTAACTAAGAATTATATCATGCTCATGAGGCCCCAAGACTTGGAATCATGCGGAAAGTCCCAGGATTTTCCATCCCAAGATGTGAGGCAGGGAGACATAATGCATGAGCACATATTCATGGAACAACAAATGCAAATAAGAGAAGCGTGTATTCTGATTATAAACAGATTACCTCTGATAACATTCGCTGCTTGTTTAGATGTTGAGTCCTTGCTTTGTTGAGAACTGAATTTGGCGACCTATACATTCTCTGCATGTAAAAAGATACGTTAATTGGACATAGGTAAATGAAAGACACTTAACAAGTAGGTAGATAAAATATCCAGGCAAAAAAGAGGTAGGTCGAAAAAAAGTTCCTTGCAGCAAAGGAAAATCACAAAGCATAATAAATTACAAGAAAACAACAAAGCAACGTCCTCAGTCCTATAGTAGTAGCTAGGAAAACATCATCTTGTGCTTGCTTATCGGAGGAGGAGGAGGCGGGGGGGTGTGTGGGGTGAGAGGGGAGGGAGCCTTAATGTGGTAGCAAGAACCAACCTTTTCACTACTAGATAAACGATGTTCAGTGGTCAGACACATACTTCTTAGGAGTGAATCCGAATACTTCATAAAGAAATTCATTTTCCTGTTTCAAGCAAACGAGTTGGGATGTGAGCACCACTAGTTGACTGGCAGGAATAAACGACAAAGGGTAACAAAGAACCAAAGGACCAACCTGCATGTGCTTTACAAACCCTCCCCCAAGGAAGCGCTTCAGAAAGTTCAGCTGTTGAAATTTACAGAGAATTAGCAAGCTGGAAATACCCTCTGAAAGAGAGCTGACAGTAGATACAAGGCAGCAGAGGTAGAAATACGGATCAAAACCTGTATCAGTTTAGACCATGTAGATGCCTCCAGTGATTCTCCACCAATTTTCACAGAAACTTCAGGACAATAACCACCCTAACAAAGTAGTTAGACCATTAAGAAAATCTGTACGCACAAAAAGGTGTCCATCAAGTTAAAAAAATAGAGATGTACCTCTATATATTCCAACACATCACGAAACAGGTTCCGCTGGTTATTAAGATGCTTCTTAACAGAACCTTTGCCGCCTGCCTCGGCTGAGAGGTTTCTTACTTGATTTATGATTTTTGCCTTCAATCCATGCATGTGCACATATTCCCGAGCTTTACTTCCTTCCTCAGTTGATCCATCACTAGGACCTTTAGCTGCAGCAGAGAACTTCTCTAAACTTCCTATCTCAAAAATTAAAGCCAGTGCTTCACCAGCAGCAATTCGGACAGCCCGATCGTCCTTGTCAAGAAGACTAGACAAATATGATAATGATCTGCAGTGTTGGCCAGAGACTTAGTCATTTGACTTATATTTATGAGTCAACTGTTACATTTTTTTGGGGCGCTTTATGCAGTTCACGTACTAAGCTAAAGCCGCACAGGAGCCTTTGTGTTCCAAGAAGGCGTTTTGTGCATTCAAAGGGAAGATGATTGTACTTGAAAGTAAGCCAGGTTGAGAGGGAGTTGAGGAGGATAAATTTTTAAGGGCGGATAAGAATTTCTTACTCTTGCCAATCTTTAGGATTGAGTTTCCATCCATCCATGGTTGTAAGAAGAAAGGACCATGCAGATACCATTGCACTTATCACGGGACCTGAGGGTTTGACTGCAACTACCTGTAAAAGGGAAAGGGTGGTTACAACTTACTTGTGTAACAAAAATTACAGCCACATACAATGAATAAGCATATAAATAAATATAAACATCAATAACACATCCAAGCTCAACAGAGCATCAGAAAAACAATTACACTGCCGGGTAAAAAGTTCTAACGTATAAAAATATCACTAGCATCAACAATGAAGTGAAAAGAGAATGACCAAATACTGTCCAAATATAAGGAGACAAGACATACATTAGAACCCAGTTTTGGATGAACAACTTGCCACATAATTTGCATTGATTTCTCTGTCTGCTCTGGATCAGTGCCACCAACGAAAGTGATGACAGCCAAACACTCTAACAACTACAATCAATGGCCCATGTTGTCCCAGAAAATTCAAGTTAGCACTTAAAAGCATAATATATCTAGGCAGTACAAAAGCAATTACACCCAAAACATAGGAAATACAGAGCATGTGTCTACCGAAATCTTTGAAGATTCAGGGCCAGACTTAAGAGCCTGTGAAAGTGGAGAAACTGATTCATCCAATATCTCACGTGCGTTATCCCCAAAACCAAGAGTCAAAGCCAACAGTCCTAAAAAAAACCATGTATCACATGATTCAGTAAAAAAAATATATTTATCTATATGGGAAAAAAGTTGCAAGAGTGCCCAAAAAGGAGGATTTGAAAAACAAACCAATGGCATGAGACGCCAAACATATCTCTTTGGAAGATCCTCGTTTGAAGGAATTCAGACACCGTTCAAGTAAAGTCGCAAATCTGAACAACACCACGTTGGTATAAGAATCCAAATATATATCCGTACTTTTAAGACGTGGAGATAAACATACAAGAAATCTACAAATTAATAAACGTCTATTCTTTCTGTCCTTTTTCAAGGTGGTCAATTGAGACGGACTAAATATGCTACTATCGCCCTACATTTTTTCAAGAAAAGCAGGTAAGATCGTCGCACAAAACTAAACAGAATATTAGAAATTAAAACACAATGTCTTACTTCTTTTCCACGAACTCATGTTGCAAGGTAGTATTGAAAGCTCCAATAATTGACGTCAATGCATTTTCTCTCGCGGAACCCCTTTATGCACATGAAAGTACAGTAATAAGTAAGAAGGCAATCTTAAAGCAATGCTCACGTTTCAACCGATAACTTCTACCGACCTTCTTGGTGATCAATGGTTGTAAAGAGAGCGGAGAGAGAGAAAACCAAACTTCAACTACTATCACATTATTAAACAGTCTGTGTTTCCGAGCAAATGGGGAACAATTTAAACAAGTGCCCGTTACTTGCATTATCATTAATTCTTTCATGGCGAAACTTTAAGACAAAAATCAAGATTAGCATTCATTCTTTTTATAGCGAAACTTTATAACAAAAATCAATTAAACAAAAATAGATTTCACCTTTTCTCGTATAAAGCCTCAAGGGCCTGGTCAAGTAAACTGTCTCTATCAACTTGCATTTCTTCGTTCCCCATCATCGACAAACGATCGGAACGAATAGTTGTCGACGAACTCACACTACTATTATCGTCATATTCGTCGGCATCAAGCATCGCAGCATTTTTCCGCTGAGAATTACCTGTTTAATTTTTTTTCCCCAATTATAAAAGCATCACAACCAAATATTCAACGACAAACAATTATCACGATCATAATTTTAATATCCTTCAATTTCTCAAAATACCAATTCAAAAGAAATCAAAGAAACCATAAGTTTAATAATTAGGAACAAAAACTGAAACGAGAACTATTAGTTATGGCACAATTAACAAACCCTAATTATCGTATAGTCAAATTCGAAAAAGTGAAATTTGTTTTTTTTTTTTTTCGCAAGAAAGGAATAAGACTTTACGCTTTCCCATTGCAGACTGATTGCGAGGGCTTCGGAAGCAGTCAATCTATGTCAGAAAGACGTACAAGGCTGAGGAGTGAGAATCTGAAAAAAACGAAAACGATTCGAAAAAAATACAAGATCGCAAGAAACGGATCGAATCAAAACGAAGCAAAACGACGGCTGAGAAAATTCATAGGAGGAATTTGCCATTAATTAATATATGAATTTTGGATTAGGTTTTGATTTAGGGTGAGAAAGGACAAACAAACAAATTGAGGATTCCCTTGCGAGAGAAAAATTTGGGATTGGGATTTTATATAAAGAAATGAGGGCTATAATAGAAAGAGGAAAAAGGGTTCTTGGTTTATTTTATTTTATTTTAATTTTTGGGTAATATTCAAATTGGGTGGTACCGAGTGCATGGAATATTCGGTGGACGTACAGTGGCCAAGTAAGTTTGTGTGCGATGTGGGTGATGACGTGGCAGCATGAGAACCGTGGAGGGTTTTAAATGGAAAAAGTTGGCAAAGATGAATCTGGAGAATGGGAATTGTCGGCGCCACGCGCCAATGGGGAGGTGGTTTGACGGACACGAGGATTTTTCAAAGACTCGGCACGTGGATATGATGACATATTTCTTTTTTCTCTTTTTTGGTTTTTTGGTTTTTTTTCTTAGTCCCCTTTTGGTATAAGAGTTTTCTGGTAAATTGCGCCAGCTTTTTGGAACGAACGGCAGTCGTGTTGTTTGTTTGTTGCTGCGGTTGCCCTGATTGATAAGGCATTTGGTAAGCATAATTAAGAACTAACTTTATATTATTTGATAAGTAAAATGTTGGTTTTTATTATGCTCGTGAAAGGGTAAATAAATTGTTAAAAAAACACCCCAGAGACAACTAAAATGACAAGTATTTTCTCCAAAAACGACAACCAAAAAAAGAAGGCGTTTTACTCTTCAGCAACAACCAAAACTGACTTTTTTTCAAAAACGTCATATCGTTTCACTGTTTACGAAACGACGTCACAAGAGGACATTTAGTAAGAAACTTCATTAATGTTGAAACAAAAACGAATTCGGTAAAATACGTTCAGGAACATGAAAAACAACATATTACATTAGCATAAACGACAGCTAGTATATATTTTTGGGTTAAAAAAAGGTTCTGTTTCACATAAAATGACGTAAAAACATTTGAACATTAACGTGGTGTAATTTTATTCTGCAGACAAGTAAAGAAACATATTGTTTTCATCAAAAACGACAACCGGTACTGTTTTCTGCCCATAACTATGTGTCATTGTAATATGTTGAAAGGACATGCAGACATGACTCATAAGACATGTCGCACGACGACAAACGACCATAAAATTATGAAACATGAACGAACTGTAGTTTTATTCTTCAGTAACTACGAAAACGACAGATAACATTTACAAGAAAATGACATGTCGTTTTTAGGATGGTCGACAACTGGAATTTTCTACACATAGCAACATGTCGTTTTAATTTGTCAAAAACGACATGAAAGCATAGAAGAAAAGAGAAGGCATGTTGCTCTTATTACAACAAGCAAACATGTGTTGAAACAAAAACAAACGACGTACTGTTTTAACACAGACCACAACCAAAAAAAAGTCGTTTAGTTGAAAACAACGAAAAATGTTGAAATAAGGGCGAGATGTTAATTTATTCTTCAGCAACAACCAAAACAACATGAAATATTCACGCAAAACGACATACTGTCTTTCGACATAGCGACAACATAATATATTGTAAACAAACAACTATAAATTTAGAAACAAGAATCGCATTTCGTTTCATGCTTCGGAGACACCATTAACAGCATATGCAGTTCATTCAATAACGTCATGTCGTTTTTCCATTTAAGGAATAACAAAGTTGTAAACTAAAAACGACATTTTTTTCCTGTAACCTTTTCAGAAAGATCTAGAACAATCACATACTTTTGAAACATAAACGGGTTATATCGTTGGAGTAAGAATTAAGGACTATGAACATTACTAAAAGTACATGTCGTTTTAGCAAATATATACCATTAACGGCATGTCTTTTCTTTTTACCTTTTTTTTTTTTTTTTGAGGGAAGCTTTTCTTTGTACCTACAAACATGCAACATGAAATTTCAATGCGGATAAATTTATAAGAAAAAAAAATTCCGTGTATTTGCAATATATTTTTTCAACTAAAAACACTTTTATAATATTTGATTTCTCTTTTTATGATAAATGAACTTATCGAGAAGCGAAGTAGGGTGACTTGAATCTGGGATTCGTTGTAGACTTGTAATTGAAGCTAACGCTGGGCTTTGGACGTTATGGGCCAAACTTTGAGCAAATTAAGGACACTGGCGAGCCCAGTCTTGAGAAAACACATTTCGATCAGCTGCGTCTGTCACGATTACCTTAGCTTTTTATTTCCTTTAACTTGCATGCATATAATGTTTAACCTTTTTTTTTTTGGTTAAATCCATCCTTGTACCACTTAAAAGAAAAACTTAAATGAGCGTTTCTTTTTCGAGCCTTACCATAGCTTAGCTTTAAAGTCTTTTTTTTAATGGTAAATTGCATTCCAAATTAAAGTAGTATAAACTCTAATTCAGACACAAATGACTACAAAGCAAATTGCAATTCAACCTCTACTTCAAACAACCATTAGCAGAGTGTATTGAAACGCACAATAGGATAAAACGTGTACCAAGTTCTAATAAAAGAAAACAAAAGGCGCACAACTAACTGAACACACAAATAGTTCTTTCATACACATTTTTATAGGCAGTGGCCAGCTCTTATCAAATATGATCGACCAGCTGCCAATTACATGTACGACATCCTTGCTTATTAAACTTGTCTAATTACATGAACCTGTTTCTTTATTATTACTATTATTATTACTACTACTCTGATGACGATGATGTAAAGCTGCTTTTTTTTCAACATAGCCCATGTCCTTCAGGAAAATAAAATCTTAATAAAAAAGCAGACCACATCGCAATCAAATGGAAACCTAATGAAGCACAAGCTTAAGGTTGTGTTTGGTTTAAGGGAAAGGAATGGAAAGGAAAAGAATGAAGCTTCATTCTGATGTTTACTTTTTTTTTTTTTTGAAAAAGAAATAGTCATTCAAAATGGAATGCCTTTTTGATCAAATGGGTCAATCATCATTCCTTTCTCATATGGGAAGAACAACCATTTCAAGCTGTTTTTTTCTTGTTTTCTATAATTACCATTGAATATTATAATTTTTATTATTATAATTGTAGTAATAATTACAAGATAATTAATATAATATTATAATATATTATATATTATATAGTAATTATATATAATAATATAATATAATATAATTGTAATACTATAATAAATAATATTATAATTATATTAATGATACGATATTTTTTTATTGCATAATATTATATATTATGATCATAATAAATTACATCATTAATATAATTATGATATATTATATTGATAATATAATTAATATAATTAAATATTAATATGATATTAAAATTTCAATATTATTATCTATAATTTTGTATTATATACTATAATTACATAATGTATTATATAATTATAATTATATTTAAAATATAATATAATATATCATTTTATTAATATAATATAATAATATTGTATTTAGATTATAATTGAAGATTATTATTTTTTATGTGCTGTTATATTTTATAACAATAAAAATATAATTATAATTTATAATATTCTATATATTAACCATTATCCTAATATTATTATATTTTATATTGTAATTATATAATAATAATATATTATTATAGTTGTATTATATTATCTTACATTTTATATACTATATTAATCATGTTGATATATTAAATATTAGTGTTATAACATAAGGGTAATTTTGTTAACGTAAAAATATCCATATTTTATTCCATAGTATTTCTAAAATTATAACTAAATAAATTAATCTCCATTCTATTCCATTGCTATTCCCATTTCCACTATCATTACCAAAGGCACCCTAAGTACCAACCTGTGATGATGAGGATATGACATACCATAATAATATATTAAAGGAAATCAGAGATAATGGTGCAGCTAAACACCGAGGATAAGCAATTGATGCAAATGAAAATTTTTTTGTCAGAGCCAATGTCAGCCGAGGGTCCATGAATTATAACCAAATAATATAGCATGGGGGAGCATTGCTTTTTTTCTTTTACTTTATTCCATATGATCCTTAGCGATTATAGTTCATATTCTTGTCACAACACCATTTGTTGTTTTTTCAATGCACCACGTCATAATCAATTCCGAAGGTCCATATGTTGGATTCGAATTAGATTTTTGTCCAACTTTAACGTCACATTTTTCATATAAACATTAATTGAACGTATTTAGAGATTGCCAATCTGTTCATCAATTCTCTTCAGCAACTATACATATCTATTATGCATGTGTATATATTGTATATTTGACTATCAATCTTTATTGATCCATCCCGTGAGATTAATTAAGATCATAAGATTACATCTTATAACAATTATTACTAGCGATATATTCATAAGACTACTCATCTTTTTTGAAAGTCTTAAATTTCGAACAGTTTTACTGTCGTAAAAAGAGTGCATATATAAGTCATTTCGTGAGCGATCATATACTTAAATAATAATAATAATAACTATTATTATTATTATTATTATTATGTACTATTTATTACAAAATTATTTTCATTAATGCTTTGGGAACAAAACTGATTGAGGAGGTGTTGGAGGAAATGGGAAGCAGCCATGTGAGCACAGTTCCCGGAGGGTTTGGGGGGAGTGTGCAGGGGAGGTTTGAATGGGAAGTGCAGGGAAGAGGGAGATCATGAAGCTGCGCAGTCAAAACATTGCGAATCCCAACCTGATCATATTCCTTCCTGACTTACTATACCAGTGTATGTTAAATACAATGTAAGATTGGGAGGGCAGTTTTGTTGAAAGAGATGGGCATGGGAGTTGGTGTGGGTAATGTGTGTGTGGTGTTTTGTGGGGCATAACACTTAAGCCTTTCCTGTCAGAAGTTTTTAAGGCACTAACCCCAATCATGCTGGCTTCTTTCTCCATCTTTCCCTTCTCTTCCCCCCTCTCATTATTTCCCCTTAGAAATTTCCTAGCTACCGTAATCTCTCAAGTTTTTTTGGTAATTTTATATTTGTTTTGCAAGCTTGCACCATTATTTAATAAGACATTTAGGAAGTTAATTAATTCAATATAATAGTTTAAGCTATAGCAATTTAAATTTTATAAGAGAAAATATTGTAACTAATTTGGTTTGAACCAAAACTTCTTAGCTCAAACCAAGTTTTTAAATAGACTATAAGTCTTTTTATAACAGTGTTTTCTTTGATAAATAAATTAAAATTTTATTCAAATATATTAAAATAGGTCATTGGTGTGCATGTAAAGAAAATATTCACATTCATCGTAAAAAAGGAATATATTCACATAAATAAATATACAAGTGTAACAAAAGCGTTATCCCTAAAAAAAAAAAAAAAAAAAAAAACTTTTTTTAAAACCAAACTAAAGTTCGTCCAACATTGCTTTAGGTAATAATCATGGTCTGCTTAGAATTTCAATTACTTCATTTAAAACTGAAGTTTTAAGTTTTACTTCTTATAAAACTCTCACGTACTATAATTTTTAAACTTTAACTCAAGTTTTAAACAGACCATTAGTATCTATTACAGGAGTGCGCTTCCCATATTCTGAAACATGTACATATTCTAAAAGTTGAACCAGTTCATATAAATTAGATAGCTGAGATTAAACTTCTCCGCACGTTGTATTGCTCAAGGTCTCCAAAGAAACGAGAAGTCGACAAGTCACGTTAAATTAACTATCATGGACATACATATATATATATAAAACATAAGCATCTTCTTATATCTGGACTTGTTAGTTTCAAAGAAAAGCTAATTTAGCTATAGCTTTCAATAATAATATGGCTTCGTCAATTAAAGAGATCCCAAAGGAATTAAGAAAAAACAACCCTAGCCACAACAAGGAAATCATACGTTTAGCTCATTGTCGGTACAAAACAAATTGGGAGACAGACGTGTAAGTAAGTAGGTAAACATTACGAAATAATTTCTGGATATATTGCTTGGTTGGTAAGCGTCTCAATTTTCAGGTATGGCTAAGGAGAGACATGTTTGCCCTGCTGGCTCTGCCAAGTTGTTTAAAGAGTCGTCCGTGGCCATTATTTTTGAAATCGATCTCTCTCTCTCTCTCTCTCTCTCTCTCTATATATATATATATATATATATATATAATCCACATATATTGCTACAATTGTTGATGCTCGCTTGCTGGGCTGACCCTTTTTGGTATGCATGCATGCATTGTTGTTTGCTGGGGAGTGGGGTCCTCTTCCTCTCCTTCCTTCATGTGGTTTCCGTAAATTAAACCAATAGTCATATGTTTATGTGGAAAAAATTCTAATTCTGATCAATCTCATAAATACACAACCCTTTATAATTAATCATCTTTGTGATCAACCTAATGGAGAATATAGGAGGATTGATCATGATATTTAGTCCATATTATTATATGCCGATTGCAATATTCAAAAAAACATTTAAATACTAAAATTCTATTAATATATATATAAGTACAGCCATAAATATATATAGAGGCAATTATAACATGTGTTTCCTTAAAAAAAAAAAATTATAACACGTGCTTACGAGGAGGCCTAGACAACTTATAGGGTATTTTGAGATCAGATAATTGGTATACTAGAAAATGATTTGGTTTCTATCTTCAAATATCACCGTGTTAAATAAAGTGGTTCAATATGTTAATTATTATATTTAAATGATATAAAACTCGAGTTTATTTTACTTTTGACTATTTATAGTACTATCAGCTGCTAAATGGCTAGCGCAGACTACATGTGGGGCCGATGCGGATCCAATAATTAGACTATACACTAATAAATAAAACTGATGAGTACATTTGTTTTCATCTCATGGAGAGTGGACTCATGCATAATGATCAATAACCTACCTTTAACTCTTGCTAGCTAGCTTGCTTCTTTATGCGAAGTCAAAAGATGAAAAAGGATTGAGAGGCGCGTGTATGGGATGGCTTTTTTCTATACTTTAGGGGACGATGTCCCCCTTCCCATGACCCCTGTGAAGTGCTTTCTAACCGATCCCGCCGTTCCTCTAACAAACGATGCTGCTAGCTTTTGAAGTTAGAAGTACATAGCTATATACACACATGTGTATATATATATATATTCATATATAAAATGTCCTCAACCAGGCAGTTATGACTTTTTTTTTTTTGTTAATGTACCATCGTTCATACACTGTGTAACATTTATTCTGAAATATAAGCTAACACTTGTATCATTAAGGGGTTATATTTAAACAAAATTGAGTGTTACGTAAAAATACGAACGATAATATATTAGTAAAACGTATAATGTTATCTATGTTGGATTAATCACATTGTCAAATTAGAGAATTCTTTTATTTATTTATATAGTTATATATGCCAGATTAATAATGGGCTTCTTTTTACCCCCTATAATTAAGCGGCCTCTTTTCTTTCTTTTAGTTGAGCATGGCGATTCCAGTCCATGCTAATCGCCAACTTCTCTGATGTTATACATAATTGACCTGCTTTAGGGAATATCACTGACTTCTCACTGGACCCCACTACAATATCATATCATATATATTGTGTTGTTGCGTCGTGTTATATAATTCGTTTGACAGATCAATGCTCAAATTATCTACGATCTAGATATCGGACACATGATCTATGAATTCCCAAGAGTTGACAACTCAGATGCTTTTTTATTTTTGTGTATATATATATATATATATTGGAATATCAGGCATAATATTCATTAAACTATCAACTTACCTCTAGAAGTAAAATAATAATAAATAGTTCTTCTCTGCGGGGCATTAATGGCGGTAGGTAAAGTTTGTGATCTTAGTAGCAAAAGTGACAACAAATATTAATATGTGAACTTTTGGACACAATAGAATATATAAATATGATACGGTAGAATTATCGATGTCCACGTGAGAGATAATTTATTGCAATTTGCAAACCTAAAATATCGAAATTTAAAAGTAGAACAACCACAAAGTACAGGCATTAATGTTGTAAAATTATACACTAGCACAACAGAAGGTCCTGACTCCAAAAAAAAAACAAACACATTATCGCTTGGTTTGAAAAAGTAGGTTAAAACTTAAAGTTAGAACTTAAATATTGTAACACGTGAAAATTTTATACTATAGTAAATTACTATAGCATATAAAAACTTTATACTGTAATAAGTTGAAACTTAAAATTATAATTTATGTAGAACGAATATTGAGGATACCACTTAAAACAAAATTTAGGGCTTAAAAACATTTTGTGCACGTATGGATGTCGGCCAACTTCCAGTTGCGTGGGGTGTGCCAATATTTAGGAAAATTTGATTTAAAGGGGTGTGCTTATAGTCAAGTGAGGCATGTCAATAGATAGTAAGAAAAGGGTTGTTTTCAATGACGTAATCTGAATTATAGGCTCAAAAAATGAAAAATAAATTCTCTAAAACAAAGGAAAAGTAAATTAAGTCTAGTAACACAACGTGATCAAGACAATAACCATTTCATTTGGACAAATTGGGCAATGTTTAGTACCCACTAATGATTATCACAAAGCATTAAAAAAAATGCTTATCCGGAAGACGCCCCTTTTATCGTCCAAAAACAAAAGAACTTTTTTTTATAATTGACGACTCCAGTGGCTGCGATTTGATTGGTCCATGGTCCACGTTGAAAGAAACCAAGCCCCCGCCAATAATACTACAGTTACAGTCCCACTGTAAGGGGGGTTACGGGTACGGTCCCATGTACGGTTTCCCGCCATGGGATGCCATAATCTCTTCCAATTGGACGTGGCTTTCACGAGCCAACTACTCCTGTATATCGTACAGTTCTCTTAGCCGGTTTAAGCACAAGCGCTTGTGCCCTGAAAGCAAATAGGCTTTCTCTTCCCAGTCAAACTCTGGTCAGTCTTTAATTTTCAAAAAATTAAAAATATATATATTAAAACACAGACCATAATTATTTAAAAATAATAATAATAAAACACATTTATCTGTGTAAGTTATGAGTGAAAAAAATAATAATAAAAAAAAAATTTACGAGTCCTTGCTCTGAGAAAAAAAAAAAAAAAAAAAGGCATCCACAATCTCGCCAAATTTGTAGAAATACACAAGATTCATACTTTACCCAATACACCCATTTCGCTCCAATCCACAACTGTCAGGCAGTGTCGTTATTTTTTCCCGCTAAATTGTCGCCCCTGTTATCTCCGTCTCCACATTTTCCTCTGTTTTCAAGTCATCGTGGTGGTCAACCAACCACGTTCTCTTGCTTTCTTTCTCTCTCTTACTTTCTCTCTCTAAATCTTGAATACGGTTTTTTCCTTAAATTTCACCTGTTTGGATGCAAACGGAGGAAGCTTTGACAAACATGGAAAACGGCTCTCTTTCCAGCCTTCTTTCGAGAGAAAGTGAGGCCTCTTTGGACGAAGACACTTGCAATATCAGCAGCTATAAGCAGTACTGTAGTACTTCTGTGGAAGAAGAAGAGGAGTACGTGGAAATCTTGATGGAGAGAGAAACCGATTTCGGGTTCAAAAAAGATCAGTCTTTGCTCTTTGGTAACTTTGTCAAATGTGCTCGCTTAGAAGCAATCGCTTGGATTCTCAAGGTATTACTATTTTTCCCGAAAACCCGCATATCTTGTTTTCTTCATTTGAACTACTTTTATCAAAATTTTTTAGCTAAAACTTACTCATTACTTTGATTTTTTTTGTTTTTTGTATCATTATCTTTAAAATCAATTTAGGCCAGAGCAGTTTTCGGATTTCGATTCCAAACTGCATATTTGTCCATGACATACTTCGATCGATTTCTTTTGAGGAGGCCTATTAATGTAAGTTTTTTCAAATGGCTTTTTCTATGTTTCGATCTTGATCTTGTTAATTTACTTACCAAGCTTTTTTTTTGTGTAGGATGAAGAAATGTGGTTGATCAGACTGTTGCCGGTGGCATGCCTTGCTTTGGCCGCAAAAATGGAGGAACCGGAAATTCCATCGCTTTCGGATTTTCGATTCGAAGATGATGATTTCGGGATCAACTTGATCGGAAAAATGGAGCTTTTTGTGTTGAGTACATTGGAATGGAAGATGAGTTCTGTCACTCCTTTCGCTTTCCTTCATTACTTCATCACAAGGCTGTGCCAATTAGAATCTCGCCCAACTAACATACTTTCCAGGACCACGGCACTCATCATGGCGACAATCAGAGGTATTTATTTTCACAAATCTTTTCATTAATTTATAATTATGTTGATCGATTCTAAAGAGTATCGAAAGGCATTAACACTTTTTGGTTCATGTTGCAGAAACCAATTTAATGCAACATAGACCGTCTGCCATAGCTGCCGCCGCGACCTTGGTGGCACTGGGGCAGAAATTAACTAGAACATCATTGGAGTCCAAGATGCATTCCATTTCTCATTGTAAATTTCTCCAAGTTGTGAGTATTTTATGCTATTTTATTTTTCATTTATTGAAATATATATATATATATATATATATATATAAAGTAATTGTATCTTATTAATTAAATAATGACCCTATTTTTCTCGCAGGAAGATGTATTTTCATGCTACAATATAATGAGAGAGCTAAAGATTTATAACGAATCACCACATTTATCAATGATCAATGATGCTATGGAAACTTCTTCGGTAACAAATGCCTTTAGCAGTGACAGGAAAAGGGTTGGGCCAAGAAGTTGTGGGCAATATTATTATGGCCAGAAGCGGCTTCGGTAGAGAGTTATATGGAGGAAAAAAAAAAACGAGAGGATTGCCAAAGTACTGTTTGTGATATATGTGATTATAAAATTTTAAAGAGGAATCTGTAACTACTATTTTGGATTGGCTTCTCAATAAAAATCACAGAAGAAGAAAAAAAAAGTAAAGGAAAAAAAAAAAAAGGGATAAAGGGGGGAAAAAGAAAATAAAAGCAAAGCTGATATGATGGGGCTTCTTATAAAAGCTGATTATACAGTTAGTGAACAAAGTCAAGGTGGGAAATGTGGCCAGAGAAGAGAGAGATCTCGATAATGGTTTGTGTAACAACTCTTACGCCCACTTCCTTTTTTCACTTGATCATTTTTTTCTTATCATTCATTCTCGAAATTTCTTTGTATTTATTGATTTATTTATTTTTTGGGATATTTATTTGTTTTCTTTTTTCTCCCTCTCTGATTGTGAAGAGGGTAAAGAGGGTGTCTACTTTTGTGACATCTCTTACAAAGCCTATACTTTTGATGGGATTGGTTTCTTGGTGTCTTCGCAAAGGGTGAAAGCAATGTGGAAGGTCTGTCCGTGTGATTTAATGTATATGTGTCGGATGTTGGCGATCAAATCAAAAAGGAGTGGAAAAAAATTATATATATATATATATATATATATATATTAAGAAAAAAAAGAAAGAAAAAAAAAGAGTTTGTAAAGATGATTGTGACTGCATTTTGGTTTTGAAAGTTTATGGGGTTTCGCCCTTTGAAATTGAAGCGCTGGCTTTGCTGTGTTTAGGGGACATGGAGCCCCCTAAGCATTGTTTGTGGAATCAAAGAGAATTTCTATTTATGTTGATGGCTTTTTTTTTTGTGGAAAGAGATTTAGTGTGCTTCGGAGAGATTTTTCTATGCAAATTTTGTTCTTACGACATTGATTTTACAAGTGGACAAAAGTGATACATTGTGTAATTACGTGGCATAACTTAATAATAAATTTGCATTCGACTCCACCACACGATGAAAAGTTCGAATCCTTACTATCAAGTTTAAAAAAGTTGCATAAGTTGCATTATCATCTTACCTCTGTAGTCAAAGATTCATATATAGTCTTATAGTTGTCACTTTTACCAAACCTGACCTCAAAGATTAAAAAAAATATGTTAAAAAAATAATATCATGAAAGTTACAATGGTTAAATCAACATCAAATTTAGTATACCATATTGTGTCCAATGTAGCTTTCCATTTATCCAAGTTGTACGTGAATTTGTTGATATTTCTCTTCTCTTATATTGATCTCTTTACGGAAAAGCAAATTCTTTTAGTGGGGTATAAAAATTATTGTATTGCTTCAGCACATACCGTTAAATTTGCATAATCTTACTATTTTGTTATAATTCGGTGTGATGGATATTTAGATACACATAGTACAACATAGTATCTATAATTATTATATGATTTTGTAAAAACACTATTCAAAAAATGGTCTTACTATTTTGTCTTTTGTGCTTTTGTCTTTTTTATTTTTCAAGTAGTTTGGTTTATTTCATTTCTTTCAATACTATTATAACTTGTTTGCTTTTTTTTTTTTTATAGATAATTTGTTTCCTATACTATATAATATCACACATACATTATGTGTTTTGTTTCATCTAATAACAGTCTCATATTTTATACGTTTAATCAAACTAATGATTTTTTTAATTTTTCCCTCTAATTTTTTAAATTTATCTTCATAAAATGTTTTAAAACATGTCTCATCCTATTTTTTTCTTACAATCTTCTATGTTTTTCAAATTTAATCTTCTTTGATATCTTTTTTCAAATTTTTGATTAATTTTTTTTCAAATATACATAGAATTTAATTTTTCTTCTTATAATGTTTTATTTTTTTGAAAATATTTATCCTATAATCTTGTATTTTTATTTTCAAATTTGGATCTTAAATATTATTTTTCCAATTTTCTTACTAAAACAATTTTTCTCATAGGAGCCCTACTCATTTTCTCATAGGCATCCCTTCTCAAATATCTTTTACCTAATATTTTTAAATATATTTTTTTCTCATTGCCCCTACTTACATATCTACTTGTATATTTATATTTACTATGAAGTTTCATTGAATCACTATTCATATTTTTGTTTATCATCATCATCTATAAATTAGGAGATACTTTCTATGTCTATAATAAGAGAATCAAATGTTGAATTTTAAAAGAACGTAATGTATTATGAGTATTTTTTCTAGCAACATTAATAAATAGTTTTTTAAGTTTTGAATTAAAGTTGGTTTAAAGTTTAAATTTTATATAAAAAAAATAACAAAATTAATTTAAACCACGTCTTCAAACAATATAGCGCGTGGCTCAAACTCCTAGTTTTATTTCATGTATAAAAAAAAATTACACATTAAATACCACATGCTTCGCATGTGGCTACAACTAGTCTATAGAGACACCCTACTACAGAACTCATATAAAAATATCTTCGAAGCCTTCAGAAAGACAACTTTTACATAATAACAAGGAAAAGAAAAAAACTTGAAAAGCAAAGGTAAAGAAAAGGAACCTATGCTTGGGAAAAGTTGTCACTTTTAACTTTGTCGTTGCTAATGCACATGCTCCGGCTGCAATAAAGCTTCCATAACAGCGGACAATGGAACGGGTACGACACAATTCTCCAGTTTTCCCAGATCAAATTTTGGGATGAAAAATAGAAAAGAACAAAAAAAATTTTGTTATTTTCCTTTTGGGATATTTGGCTTGGTGAAGGAAGGCCAAGATCTGACCAGGTTGGAATGTCGTTTTCTTGGCCCCTCCTTTTTATGACACCAAAGAAAGAGATTCAAAAAAAAAAAAAAAAACTTTCCTGTGTGGTAAAGACTTGGCCAAAAAGTACTAGGACCCTTTTCTCTGTTTGCTTAAGAAATGGTATATACAACTGCAGCCAAAATTTCACATCGTATCAAAAATAACTCTGCATGGTTTTGGTTTTGCCGTTTGTGGGCTATCGCCAGCTATCCCAAAACCATCGTCTCTAAGCCTTTTCACATTCTGTTCCTACGCAACGCAGCAGCAGAGAGTGAATTTTGTTGGCTTTGAAATGAATAAATTTTTGATGCCTACTACAAGCCAATCAAACAAGGCATGTGCTGGAGTACATCGTACGGTACCGCCAACAAATTTTACCGTTTTCCAAATTTGCCCGCGAAGCTCCCTCACACCCACTTTACTTACAATAATACATTCATTTGTGATATCATTTCAGGTCCTATTCTTGGATGGGTCACTTCTGCAGAGTGCATTAATAACCAGGCCGAGCAATTACAAATAAGACGTGAAATTTTCACGTGCGTATGAAATCCAATTTCTAGACCAAACCCTGAACTTACCCCAGCTGGATCTTGATTGACCACGAGAGGTTGACTATGGCAAGTGTATGTACACCTACCAAAAGCAATCCTATTAAACTTACGGTTATAATCTCTGTTAATAAAACAGTTAAATTTATTCTAAAAAATACTATTTTTATCCTCACAAAATTATAACACAACTACTCATAAAATTAAAGGTCTTAATATAATATATAAGGTATTTTTTAAACTGAATCCTACTGCTTTGTTAATAACAGGTTGATAATCTCACAAAGTTAAATAGAATTACTTGTCTAACAAAATATACAACATACTAAACTGAGACCTATAGTTTCGTAAGTAACGGGATTATAACTCTACGAGAATGAAAAAGATTTTTCACAAACCAATAAAATGTTTCGAACACAATACCAACTTTTGGTTTAAATTTTTTCCAAGTGAAAACACTATAACAAAAATTGATTGGTATTACAAAATATAGTTCCAACTAAGTTCTTAAATATCCTAAAACAAAATCATTTCTAAGAAGTTGGGCGGGGATAAGAATTAAGAACATAACCACATATGCTGATCAAATAAAAGCTAACAATTATACGAACATACATGTTTAAATCCCTGTACAAAACTCACAAGATGTCAAAGCAATCGGTTTGATTAAGTAGCATATTCCTGCTTACAAATGTTGATATCATATTCAGAAGTCTATGACCATCTCTCCACCATGTAGTGTTGACACATCATTCCAATGAGGTAAAGGAATAATAAAAGTTATCCTCCATTTAAGTGTGAGAAGTTGAACGCATGAAACAGCCCTCTAACATAAAGAATCAGTTTGATGAATCTGAGACATTTGACAACATTGCAGAAGTATTTTCTGACATAAAGAAAAGCAATTCCAATTTTTTTTTTTTTTCCAAGTAAAAATCCCCAGTGCGAATGGAGACCACTTATCAGCAAAGTTTCTTCAAGTAGAGGGTTTCTTGTTTTTTTTTTTTTTGGGCTGGCTGCTTAAGACTTTCCACAATAGAGAGCTAACACTAACGAGCTCTTTTCCTTGTTTTAGAGAAAACGTCGCCTGAGAGAGAGTGGTAAAATTTGAACAATAATTTGTAGGCATTTTAGAGTTTTCATGAACAGATTAAAGCTTCCCCCACAGGTAAGAATAATCCGTATATTGTCAAATACCTCAAGATTTGTACCAAAAAAAAAAAAATCCCCTTTCTTTTCTAAACAGTGATAATTCACGCTTTTCCGAGGGTACACCTGTGCAGGAAGCTCAAATCTAGTTGGTGCCTCAAATGATGTCCAAACCAACCAAGCCAAGCAACAAACAACTTTGTATATCTGCACCTTCTTTTTTCCTCTCTCTTTTTTTCCTTTTTTTTTTTTTTTGCCTTTTTCTTTTTAGGGTGGGTTTTTTAGCAAAGGTAAAAGTTACCGTTAAAAGTCCTTTAACAGCTACGCAAAACCGACCCTCAACTCAGGGGTACATATTTGCCTCGTAGTCAGTTAGATCCCACTGGTATCATCTTTAATGCTGCCGCAATTGGCATGCCAAGGAATCCAAGGAAAACACTGACCATCCACTGTTGTAAACTGAGAGGATGTGTGCTTGCAAATGCACCAAGAAACTCGACGATTATGATTTGGAAGATAACAGTGCAACTGATCACAGCCACAAACACATAATTCTCCATAATGCCTTTAAACACATTTATCTTCTCCATCTCCCTAGAGCTGATCTCGTTGAAAACCTGGAGAAGACAATTGTATAAAATGAAGTAAATATAATTTAAGCAAGTTTAGAATTTATTTGACAAATTATCACCGATTGATGCGGTTGGGATTGGAAAACCAATTTTTATTAAATAACCTTATCACATTCAAAATAATAGAAATTAAGAAAATAACTGACAAGCTGACAATGGAATTGGTAATGCGGGCATGGAAGACATTATTGCATTTGAGAAAGGAACCAATAAAATGAACCCTCATGCATTCAGCAGGATTCTAATTCATTACTTACTGCTATGATCGAAACAAATTCCCAGTAAAAAGAGATAATTATTATTGGGATATGGAACACGTTTTCATGGAGTCAAGTTTTTGGCAATTCATGATTACCTGACAAAATACGAAGGAGTTGAAGATGAGTGTGTTCAGTATCAAATCAGAATCTGGGCCATCAAGCTGAAAAGCTGCTCTTCCTCTTGTCTGTAGGTACCATAATATTAAGAACTGATACAAAGACTCCCCCAGGACATTCCTCCACATAACATTGCTGATGACGTTTCCCTTTCTTCCAAGGGGCAATCTCTTCATCAAATCATCGTTTGGAGGTTCTGTGGCTAACGCAAGTGCTCCTAGGGTGTCCATGATCATGTTGACCCAAAGAAGCTGAACCGCAGTGAGGGGAGCTTTTCCTGAGAGCATATGTCAATGCACACAAATAAATATAACGCATGAGACGTGCTTGGCGAGGGAAAAAGCACTTTGACATGCAAGGAGAAACGAACATTAGCTTACCTGTCAAACAAGCGGAAGAGAAGTTGACAATTAGGGCAACCACATCCACTGTTAGATTGAACTGAACAAACTTTTGAATGTTTATGTGAACTGAACGCCCCCATTTGGCCAGAGTCACAATTGTTGAGAAGTCATCATCCAAAATTATCACATCCGCACTTTCTTTGGCAACCTGAAATGTTTTCAAAGTGCTTCAGCAACACGAAAAGTCAAGTAAACGGATTCATAATCATCTAGAAAATGGGAACAAGTAAATGAACTGGGAGGTGATGTCCTCAGAGGGAAAAGAAAAGAAAAAAGGCATGCAACAACAGATATACACGTAGACACAGTAATCTGGGTTCATGTATAGATTTTTTAGGAAAATCTAAAAGGTAGGAAAGGAGATCAGGAATTAGGAGATCAAGGCATCAATAGATGGGGTTTAAGCTCACTGTAATTCTAGGACACAACCCATGTTAGACTTGAATTTCCGAATTTTTTGTCCTAAACGCTTAACTTCTTCAAGGAAGTAAATGCTTAATTCGAAAAGAAGATCACAAGAAAAGTGATCACCTCAGTTCCAGCAATGCCCATTGCAAGCCCAATATCAGCTTCATGAAGTGCTGGAGCATCATTTGTACCATCACCAGTCACTGCAACAACTTCTTGAAAAGTGGTCCTTAAGTGTTTTACCAGAGTGTGTTTATCTAAAGGTGAAGATCGAGCCATAACCTGCACGTAAACACCAAATCACGTTGTGATATACTGAAAAGTTTTGTCCACAAAGGTAATCCTAAAAGCACAAATTCGTACAAATTATAAGGGCCAAAGAATCTATCACTTTCCTAACATTCTTGGCAATAACCCTTGCAATAACAATAAGCACGCTTCAGCGTTATAAGTTTAAACTGTCCACCAAATCTAAAGTCTGGCACACTTTAGAAATTTGAATCGATTTAGGACTCCGTGTCTGTGAAAAATTTTTTTTTTTCTTCCGCAAATCACTACCATGTCAAATTCCATGAATCAAACTTCTCTACCTAGCCAAAATCCATTCTCAAAAACTTCTATTGAGAGAATGCCATGCATTTCTAAAAAACAGCTGGACCTAAAACAAAAAATTCACCTGAATTTTTGGAATAATTTCGTGCAATTCCTCTTCACTCTTCTCACGGAATTCTGGTCCTTCAATTGCCAGACCATTCTCAGTCAAAATTCCACACTCTCTTGCTATTGCTTTTGCAGTGTTTATGTTATCTCCAGTAACCATCCTAACAGTTATACCAGCTGACCTACAGACGGCAACAGATTCCCTGACCTCAGGACGGACTGGATCTTTAATACCCACAATTCCTATGCAAGTGTATCCTTTGGTGGGTATAGGGGTCTCAGCAGAGAACTCACTTTCCGTTTGCATGTAAGCAAGGCATAGAGTTCGAAGAGCTTCATTTGCAAATTGTTCGATAGTGTTTTCCAAAATATTAACGTGTTCTTTGTCAAGGGGAACAACCTCGCCTTTCGAATCTATCATTTTGTCACATGCAGCTAATATTATCTCAGAAGCACCTTTACAATGCACTCGGAAACCACCTTCTGGAAGTTCTAGAACTACCCCCATCCGCTTCTTCATCGAATTGAAAGGCTCAACTTTCACAATATTACACGCTTGTCGTTCTGCTTGGAAATCACCACCAAGCTGCAGCCCAAATTCCAAAATAGCCGTTTCAGTGGGTGTTCCTAGTATCTCATTCTTGTCATCTTTGTTCTTCACTACTTCTCCTCCAGTATTGTTAAATATTGATTGAAGTAGGATTCGCAAAGCAGAATCTGGAATTTCAGAGCAGAAGTTAGAAGCGTCCTTAGAGCTACCTACTTCCTTGGTCCTTCCACAAATGCAAGCTTTAACGACGGTCATATGGTTTGTTGTCAGTGTGCCAGTCTTGTCACTGCATATAGCGGTGGCAGATCCTATGGTCTCACAAGCAGCCAGATGACGAACAAGTGCCTTATCATTCATCATCTTCTTCGTGGCAAATGCGAGGCTCAACGTCACGGCCAAAGGTAACCCCTCAGGAACAGCAACGACAACAATTCTAACTGCAACAGCAAAGAATTCCAGAATTTCCATTGCATCATCCGCAGACCAGATCCACTGGGACCCTTCTTGCAGCTTGCGGTTAAACAATCCTTGCACCAAAACAGCAGAAGTTACAAGAGCAAAAAATAGACCAATTTTTCCACTTAGGGTCGCCACACCATTAAGTTTCACCTGCAAGGGGGTTTCATCATCTCCTCCTTCACTGAGAGTAGCCATCAATTTTCCCCACTGGGTCCTCATCCCAACAGTAGTCACAAGCATCTTGCATGACCCGTCCTGTACTTTAGTTCCAGAGAGAAGAAAAGGATTATGAGGATTGACATTGACAAGCTCACTCTCACCTGTTAAACTGGATTCATTTATAACCAGAGAAAACCCTGATATAAAGAGTCCATCAGCTGGGACCTGATCTCCAATACTTAGATGAACTATGTCACCAGGAAGTAGATCAAAAATTGATATCCTCTGCCTGCAACCATCTCTAGTAACCTGAACTGTAATTTGTTTCTTCTCCCTTTCCAAATCCTTGAACTGCAGAGATTGAATGTAATCGCTTGTGGCTGTAACGAAAACAAGAAGCAAAATGCTGGCAACAATTCCAAGCCCATTATAAGCACCCTTTGGCCATCCTTCCGTTGCTATGCCAACAACCAGAGAAACGAAGGCACAAATACCATTTATCATCAGGGTCACATCCTGAAGGGCTTCCCACACAAAAGTGAAAAAGCCCTGAACCGGGCCTTCAGTGAATTTGTTGATACCATAAATTTCTTTCCTTTTACTCAGCAGTTCCTCGGAAGTAGAGATTCCACTGTCTAATGATGTCGCAACCTTGCTAGCAGTTCCCTCAACTCCACCATGAATTCTCAGCTTCTTCACATCACGCCCTTCAACCATGGATCCCAACTCATCGGCACAGATTTGAAAACCTGCATCTTTGACTTCCTCTGGGACACTGTATTCACTAGTCAAACTTAGACCTGTAACATTGAAGGTGGAACAACAATTTAAAGGAAGAGAATCAACTAACAAAAAGAACAGAAACCTTCTTACAAAGTCTAATCCACTTGCTCTAATATATTTATACCATGAATAAATTGAAGCGCTTCTTGTGAAACCAAAACTGCAACTCGAAGCTTCTCCTACAAAATTCAACACGCGAAGAAAATAACAATAGTGTCATCAACATGAAATATATAGTGCAAGTATGGAACATTGGTTAAGATTTCTCATCACACAACGTCTTATCCATTCTAATATAGGCACGACCATAATTTCAGACCATGTCACCATAATACATGTGCCAAATTTGCATGGTTAGCTTTACTGTGCAATTTGAATGACCATTGTCAGGATGGTACCATGACATCTTAACAGTCGGCCTAGAACATTTCGAAAGACACTCTTAGAACAAATATTTATAAAGCACCTACATTTTGTAACGTCACCTAGACCTCACACAAACACTCTCCATAGTCTTACTAGCAATACAACTTAAATCAATCGGTAATGGAAAATTATGCGCATCGTGAAAAAATCTGTTTCATTACGTATTATGAAACGAGTAAACTTCAATTTTGATGTAACCGACAGGATTTTGATACATGTGCATTCGCGAATCATGATGTTCATGTGCATAGTACAGTCTTTCATATGGTATCGTTGCTTATTAGTTTTAATAACTTCAGGCGTCTTTTTTTTTTAACACATTGGTAAGTTCTCTGTGGCAGTTCTTTAATCAGAACACTAGACCACCCATTTTTATTTTTTTTTTGAGAATTAAATTTTGTATACATCTGCTCTACATTAAAAAAAAACGTAGAGGAATTGATGAATTGATTTCAGGTTCAGATCGTCAACAATCTTCTCTCACTTTTCTTAAAAAACGGGAATATCATGTATCAAAATAGAAGATATGAAGAAACACAAAGAAGGTTTATACTACATTGAAAACGTGATCCGATTTTTAACATCCTTCCGTCCAAAAATAAAATGGGTATACTCAAATAATTTAGCGTATATCTACAAGCAATAATTCGAGGCTCCACTCAAAAAAATAATAATAATTTGAGGTTCGGATTGATTGCATAAGAAGAAAGAAAAAGAAAAAGAGGTACAACTATTTGATCCATTCGATTAAAGTAGGTGTTCATAACCAACTGATTCCACAAGAAAAGTGTTGAGATAGAGAGAAGAATATAGAGAAACAATGGCTTATCTTTTCCATTTGATTAAGAATGAATATATATACAAAAAACTGGGCATTGCCGTGAGTTAGCCAAAACACAAAAAATAGAAAACTATTCTAGAATCAAGGGATTTCTAGAATCAAGGGATTATAACTGATTGCAAGGATATTACAACAAATTACAAAAGATGTTACAACTAATTATAAGAAAATCTGTTGTAATTAATTCTCTAATATGCCCCCTCAAGATGGAGCTCCGGAGGAGACGCCAATCTTGACCCTAAATTCTTGGAAGCGGCTTCGTTGAAGCGGCTTGGTAAGAACATCTGCGAGTTGATCTGCTGAGGAGACATGAGTAACACGAAGAGCACCTGATTGAACTTGATCCCGAATAAAGTGATAGTCAATTGCTACATGTTTCATGAGCGAATGAAAGACTGGATTAGAATAGAGATAGGTGGCTTCAACATTGTCACAATAGATAACACACGGTGTAGGAAGAGTGACGCCAAGCTCTGTGAGAAGGGAACAAATCCAATTGATTTCTGAAGTAGTAGCGGCAACTGATCGATACTCAGCTTCCGTGGATGACCGAGCAACTGTACACTATTTCTTGGATGACCAAGAAATAGGTTGTCGACCAAGATAGACAATATAGGCACTCGTAGAGGTATAGTCGTCTTTGTTGCCAGCCCAATCTGCATCTGAGAAGGCATGAAGAGAAATTGGATTTTCCTTATGAAGAAATAATCCATGAGTCAATGTGCCACACAGATATTTAAGCAGTCGTTTTGCAGCATTCCAATGTTCAGACGTAGGGCGATGCATGAATTTGGAAAGCTTGTTAACAGCATATGCTATGTCGGGGCGAGTGAGGCAAAAATACTGTAGACTGCCAACAATTGTTCTACATTCTGTGTATTCAGTCAGAGCTGTACCTGAATAAAGTGTGAGATTTCCATCTGTAACAAGTGGTGTAGCAACAGGTTTTGCACCAAACATTTTTGTCCGGGCAAGAAGATCAGTGATGTAGTGCCTTAGAGTAAGCAACAGACTAGATGGAGTGGTGAGAACCTCAATGCCGAGAAAATAAGACAAGGCACCAAGATCCTTGATTGAGAATTTTTGTGCCAGAAGGTCAATGTAGCGCTGAATGATATTGGAGTTGGTACCTATGATAATAATGTCATCCACATAAATAAGTAGATATATTTTGATGTCACCTGAGTGGAGAATGAATAGAGAAGTGTCTGCATGAGAGTTTGTGAACCCACACTCAATGAGGAACTGGCGAAGTTCAAGGTAGCAAGCCCGTGGGGCCTGCTTGCGTCCATATATAGCCTTCTTTAATTTGCATACATGTGTTGGATTGTCTCTATCAACAAATCCCGAAGGCTGGGCCATGTAGACTTCTTTGGAAAGATGGCCTTGAAGAAAGGCATTATTAACATCCAATTGTTGCAACTGCCAACCTCTACTGACTGCCAGGCTTAGAACAAGGCGTATTGTTGTCGGCTTGACAACCAAACTAAAGGTGTCATGATAATCCACATCAGGTCGCTGATGAAAACCTTTGGCAATATTTTGATGGGTGGGTTGAGCTATGGTTGGAGCAGAAGAGGTCTCAGAATTGGTGGTTCTGGTTGTGAACAGTCGACCGATGAGGAGGGGTGGTCGACCGTTTGGGTATTTTGTGATGGATGTTGACACGAGGAATCCCTTTGTGGAGGTGTATTGAGTGAGCCACTTGAAATGGGTAGAATTTGGACTGGGGGAAGCCATTTGGAAATGATTTCTGGGGTGGGACGAGATAGATGGGATTGGTGAGTGGTAAAGGGAAAAGAGTTTTCAACAAATTTGACACGACGAGAAATATATGTTTTAGAAGTGGATAGAGCAAGATAGATGTAGGCACTTTGCGTTGAAGAATAACCAAGGCAAACACAAGGAGTGGAACGAGAGTTAAGTTTATGTTGAGAATAAGGACAAAGCCACGGATAACATAAGCAACCAAACACCCGTAGTTTAGTGTAGTTGGGTTGAGACTCAGAGTTTTTCAAAGGGAGATGAAAAATGTAGCGTGGGCGTGGGCGTGGGCGTGGGCATACGGTTGATGAGATATACAGCAGTGGCAAAGGCGTAAGTCCAATAAGTTAGAGGCATCGATGCATGAGTGAGAAGAGATAGACTGATTTCAACAATATGGCGATGATGTCGTTCGGAAAGACCATTGTGTTCTGGAGTATGGGGTGGTGCAGTAAGATGGGATATTCTATTGGTGGAGAGAAAACTATCAAGAGCTTGATATTCGCCACCGTTATCCGAATAGAGGCGTAACAATTCGGCGTTTAAATTGGTTTTCGACTAATGCCTTGAAGCGCACAAAGACATCATACACATGAGATTTCCGTTTAAGTGGATAATACCAAATATACAAAGCATAATGATCAACAAAAATAACATAGTACTGAAAACCTTCAACAGAATAAACAAGAGAGGTCCATGCATCAAAAAAGATAAGGTCAAGCGGATGGGATGAGGTTAACGTAGAAGAAGAAAATGGAATTTTATGACTTTTATTACATGAACCGGCATTACAATGTGTGGAAGAGGATAACGGACTAGACAATAGTAAAGAAAACTTGGAAACAATATTTTTCATAATAGTAAATGATGGATGACCTAGTCTAGAGTGCCACTCGGACGAAGTGGTCTTGACACTGGAAAATGCAAGTAACGGTGAAGAGGTAAAAAGGATTGCCCCCGTGTTTAGATCCTTCACCTGAAAAACAGAGGGTGAGAATTCAATAGAAACATGGTTATTAGTGCAAAATTGATAAATCGAAATTAAGTTCTTTTTCATTGAAAGGACACAAAGGACGTTTTGTAAAGTAAAGGCACGAGAGGAAGTAGGCATGGTGGTGGAACCAATATGGGTGATATGAAGGGCAGATCCATCGCCGATCATGACATCATCAGATCCTTGATAGGGGCTATGAAGGGAGAGATTGCTCAAGTCAGACGTAACGTGGTGAGATGCTCCACTATCCAGCAACCAAGTAGGAGTAGTGGTGTTGCCGAGAACAGCATGATTGGCTTGTGGTTGCCAGGGTGTGGAGGGGCGATATCCCTGAGAGCCTTAAGGACGAGGTGTCGGGGATTGTTGATTAGGGAAAAGCCGAAACATCGGGCATCGTTTGGCAGTGTGGCCTTGAATGCCGCATGCTTGACAACGACCCAAATAAGGTTAGGGTTGGCGTTGATCATGAGGAGAAAGCGCAGTGGTAGGGCCTGGTTGTTGTGGATTGGTAGCTGGTGGACGCCAATTTGCACGATGCCAGAAGGCTGTGGGATTTCCCGTTGCTGGTAGTGATAGAGAAGATGGTTGAGCGATCTGAAGAGAGGCTTCTTTGTTGAGAAGTTTCTCATGAAGCTCAGCAAAAGAAATTGGCGTGTCACGGGCATTAATTGCGTCAATGACGGATTTGTAGTCATCACCGAGTCCTTCAAGAACTCGATCAATAAGATCCTCATCATCAACTGGCTTCCCCAGAAGAGCAAGTTTATCGGCACGAGTCTTTATCGCCTGCATATATTCACTAATTGATTTTGAGCCCTTGTTACACCGCTTTAATTGGTCCTTCAATTGTTTAATATGACCACGAGATGGTTTGGCGTAGGTATTGGCTAAGGTTTGCCATGCATCAAAGGAAGTGGTGGTGCGGGCAATAAGCGGTTGCAGAGAAACGGAGATAGCACCAAGGAGAGCGCTAAAGATGAGACGATCCTGACGCTTGCAGGTTGTGCATGCCAGATTTGGGGATGCAACACCATTGACGGTGACAGTGGGTGGTGGTGAAGAATGAGTGCCATCAATGAAACAATGAAAATCATAACCTTCAAGAAGAGATTGGATTTGAAGGCTCCAGGTGAGATAATTGGTGGATGACAATTTGGTGATATTGGAGAGATTGATTGTAAGGAGGGGATGTTGTGGATCCTGGGAGTTTTGGATGGTGATAGGATCGGTGGTGGGAGAGGAGGTCGCATCGGAAGCCATTGAGAAGACCGGCTGCGTAGTGTTAGATTTTTTTTTTTTTTTTTTGAAAAAAAAAAAAGAAGAGAATACACCCAAGAAGATTAGACTCTGATTACCAGTTGAGATAGAGAGAAGAATATTGAGAAACAATGGCTTATCTTTTCCATTTGATTAAGAATGAATATATATAAAAAAAAAATTGGGCATTGCCGTGAGTTAGCCAAAACACAAAAAATAGAAAACTATTCTAGAATCCAGGGATTTCTAGAATCAAGAGATTACAACTGATTACAAGGATATTACAACAAAGAACAAAGATATTACAACTAATTATAAGAAAATCTGTTGTAATTAATTCTCTAATAAAAAGGAGATAATTAATTCATCGTTCAGGTCAAGTCAACCAAGTGAATACTAATCATAAGTGATTCAAACACAAGAAGTTTTCATAGATCACAGACCAAAAAAAATCCCAGCTTTTGGATTGCTAAAAAAGCAATTAGATTATATTTTGACTGATTATAGGGCTGGTAATTCGGGTCCACGGGTCGGATTCGTGTCAGGTTGAACCCTTATATAAACAGCCAACACGTCAACCCGAACCCAATCCATGACCTGACAGGTCAAAAAGAGCCCAACCCGGACACGATCTGACGTGTAGATTGGTTGACCCGACCCGACCATGCAACCTGCTAATATGCCACTTTGTGCATGTTCGTGTTGACACGACACACTGACCTGTTAAACCTGATAGACCCGCAACACGATAGACCCAACAATAAGGCTACAAAATAAACAATAACCCAACAAAACAAAACCATAAAAAAAGTTAACAAAACTTTGTATAAGTTTAACAAAAACAAATATGCTATAAATTAAAATCATGTCAAGTTAGATATACAACAAATGTTAGACTAATTTGACATATTAAAATTAATTTTAAGTTATATGGGTTACATTAAGGTCACACGAGTTCAATTTGGGTTATACGGGTTGATTAACAATTTTCAGGTCATCCTGATTTTGACACATTTTTAACGGATTATTTTAGGTTGATTTCGGTTGATTTTGGTTGACCCAAACCCAACCTATTTTTTGTACAGATCAAATACGTTCGATCCAATTTCAACCTGAGGTCTATTTTTTTAATCCTAACCCATATTTTTAATATCGTATCATCATATCGTAACCCAAATTATCGGCCCTTATCAATTATTATTATTTCTTGTTACCTCAGAGAAAAACACTTTAAAACCCCATGTTGACCCAGGTCCACTCCACGCCAACTAATCGGGACATTTAAATAGCACAATATCCGCTCCTTCAGGTAACTGTTTTCTCGGGAAACAAACAGAAAACAGAACACACAGAGTATTGAAAGAACCTGATTAGATCGGCGGATAGCCTCCGCCTCATAGCGCTTGTCAAGATTAGCAGTGAAACGGAAACGGCGTTTCTTGTTCTTCACAAGCCCACAGAGCTTCCTCCATCTCTTAAGCTCTTCTTCCGACGAGTTCTTCGCCTTCACATCCCCAAAGTTCTCGTTCAAATAGCTCTCCATCCAATCTTAATCTTCACCTTCTTCACCAATACCAACACAACAACATGTGCAACAAAAAGGAACAAGCTGCTCTTTATTTAGTTGTACGGCCAAATATCTTTCTTCTTTCGACAAGACTGGAATTTGACTCCTCTCAAAAGCAACCACGTTTGTTCCAAATCCCTGTCTCTCTTAGGGTCAAAGTTTAGCTTTGGGTTCATGCGGAAAAGTTCCTTGAGGAGTTGACGAAATTCAGGAATTGAGATACCTAAAGTCTACTACCTAGTAAGACTGGAGTTGTTGGAGTTTTTTAAGATTGTTTTAATGAAATATCGTGTTTGGATTCACGCGTGATTGGCTGGACAAAACGTGGTCTCGCTGGCCCATGTGGTTTGGGGTGTGCGCTAGTTTTTTAAGATTGTTTTAATGAAATATCGTGTTTGGATTCACGCGTGATTGGCTGGACAAAACGTGGTCTCGCTGGCCCATGTGGGTGGGTGCGCTAGCTGCAAAAGCGCCAATTGGTGACTGCCCGTTGTAAGACAGTGTGGGGTTCATTTTATGCTCTTTTGCTTTGTTTTGGAAAAAACATTTCCTACTTTTTGAAAGGAAAATGTTGATAGAATTATTTTTATGGTATTATTCTTTATTTTCTCGAAAATTTATTGATTCTTTTCTTCAATTTTTCCATGTTTGTCATCGTTTTCGTACTTAAAAAAAAGCATTAAGGACAACTATGTTACAAAACAAAAAACTGAGATGAAGAGATAAAACTGAATGTTATGTTTTATTTCAATAAACAATAGCCTTTATATAGGCTGTACACCAACAGAAACAACCAATAAAATAGCAATAGACAATTGACCACTAATACCACTATCAAACACATGGGCCACTTTCTCCTAATGACTCGGCAACATCCTACACATTAATTGAACAATAAAACAAACTCAATAAAGTACTAGAAACTAGGAAAGCACAAACAAACTTCAGAAAGACCAAATAAAGAAACTAACTTATAACTAAATTTTCTAACATTCCCTCCCTTAAACTGATAAACGACATCAGTTTAATAAAAATGAACTCAAAGCACCCTCCCTCAAACTGGATTCTCCAATGTGCAAACACCCAGCAATTTCTGTAGCTTTTGAAATGCAGGCAGTTTGAGGGACTTGGTAAATATGTCAGCAACTTGGTCTTCACTCTTGCAGTAAACAAGATCAATGACTTTTTCTTTTGTGAGCTCCCTTAAGTAATGGAACTTCACATCTATATGCTTGCTTCTCCCATGCAGAACTGGATTTTTGGAGAGTTTGATAGCAGAGCTGTTGTCGCAAAAAATTGTCATAGGCCTTTCTTGCTTCAAATTCAACTCTTCGAAAATTTTCTGCAACCAAACAGCTTGACAGGCACAATATGTTGCAGCCACGAACTCAGCTTCTGTAGTTGATAAAGTAACAATTGGCTGCTTTTTAGAAGACCATGAAACAGCCCCTGATCCCAAGACAAAGGCATATCCTGAAGTGTTCTTCCTATCATCCAAATCTCTTGCATAGTCACTATCAGTAAAGCCAATTAAATTTGACTTCACTCCCTTCCTGTAGAAAATCCCAAAACTAGTAGTGCCTTGCAAATAACGCAGAATTCGTTTTGCAGCAAGAAGATGCATCTCCTTTGGACATTCCATGTACCTGCTAATAACACTTACAGCATGCATTATATCAGGCCTAGTTGCTGTCAAATAAATCAAGCTTCCAACAATTTGCTTGTACATAGCACTGTCAACCCTTTTGCCTTCAAGATCTTTTGTTAGCTTTGAGCCAAACTCAGTTGGTGTGTTTGCTGCATTGCAATTCTTCATCTGAAACCTATCAAGGATTTCTCTAACATACTTCTTTTGAGAAATAAAAATGCCATCAGCAGATTGCACTACTTCTATCCCAAGGAAATAATGCATCATTCCAAGATCCGACATATCAAATTCAACCATCATTGACTCCTTAAAATTTTCAAACATGGCTCTATCATTCCCAGAATAGATCAGATCATCCACATATAAGCAAACAATAAGCATTTTTCCCTCATCTCCAATTTTTGTAAAAAGTGTGTGTTCGTATGGACATTTTTGAAATCCTTCCTTCAAAAAATAAGCTTCTATACGACTATACCAAGCTCGTGGAGCTTGTTTTAATCCGTATAGAGCCTTTTTTAATTTATAAACCTTATGCTCATTTTCTACTTTCATATAACCAGGAGGTTGATCGACAAATACCTCTTCTTCCAATTCTCCATGTAGAAATGTTGATTTCACGTCCAATTGGAATATGGGCCATGAATTTTGCACAGCCAGAGCAATCACCAATCTGATTGTATCATGTCTCACAACCGGGGTAAAAACTTCTTTGTAATCGACTCTGAACTCTTGATTATAACCTTTTGCAACCAATCGCGCCTTGAATTTGTCAACTTCGCCATTCTCTTTTAGCTTTGTCTTGTACACCCATTTCACGCCAATACTCTTTTGCCCTTTTGGAAGTTCTGTTAACTCCCAAGTGTCATTTCTTTCAATGGCTGCAATTTCCACATCCATCGCTTTTCGCCACTTTGATTCTTTAAAAGCTTCTTCAAATGCTACTGGATCACAATCTGAAAAAAGAGCAAAGTGAGTTAGTGGATCTTCATTATTGTCAATTCCTTGTACTTCATAATCCTTCACCCATGTAGGTTGCCTTCGGATACGTTGTGGTCGTGAGCTGCTTGCTACATCTGCTTGTTCTATTGATAATACATCATTGACGGCTACTGGCGAATGTTGTGGGATTGAGGGAATCAAATCTACAGTTTGTTGCTCAATCTCCATAGGGTGGTCCTTTTTATCTTCTCCATCTTCATCAAAGTTTATTGGAATTTGCTGTCCAACTCTATTGTTTTCCCATGCCCAGAACCTGTCTTCATCAAAGATTACATCACGACTGATAATGATTTTCTTAGTATTAGGATTATATAGCTTATAAGCCTTTGATTGATCGCTAACACCAAGAAAAATGCATTTTTCTCCTTTGTCATCTAGCTTCTTCCTCTTCTCATCTGGAATATGAGCATAAGCAACACAACCAAAAATTCGGAAGTGATCTACAGCTGGTCTTCGTTCGTTCCATGCTTCCTCCAGTGTCATACTTGAACAGAAAGTGTAGGACTTCCATTCAAAACATGAATACTCCAGTTGATTGCTTCGGGCCAAAAGTTTTTCGGAATGCCACTTCTTGCCAAAAGACTTCGCACCATATTCAGAATAGTGCGATTTTTCCGCTCGCAAACTCCATTCTGTTGAGGTGTGTAGGCTGCTGTAAGTTGCCTCTTGATGCCGTGCGTTTCACAAAAGTTTGCAAATTCTTGTGAGTTGTATTCTCCACCACGATCGCTACGAAGAATCTTTATAGGCATACCCACTTCTTTTTCGACTAACACCTTAAAGATTTTGAAAGCTGAAAATGCTTCAGACTTTTCTTGCAAAAAATAAACCCAAGTTTTTCGACGATAATCATCAATGAACGTTATAAAATAACGTTTGCCACCATTTGATGTCGGATTAATGGGACCACAAATGTCGGTATGAACCAAATCCAATGCCTTTTTTGCTCTCCATGATTTTCCTTTTGGAAAATGGTCTCGATGTTGTTTGCCAACAACACATTCTTCACAAATTTGAGAAGAATTTTGAATTTGTGGAAGACCCGTCACCATATTTTTCTGCTGCAGCGTTTGTAGACCACCAAAATTTAGATGTCCATAGCGAAAATGCCATAGCCACGCCACATCTTTAATTTTGCCAGAGAAACATGTGTGAGTAACATTGTGAAGATGAAGTGGAAACGTTCGGTTTGCTGTCATCTTAACTTGCACAATTAAACCCACGTTGGCATCTTGAATTCTGCATACTCCATCTTTAATTGAGATTTCATATCCTTTTTCTTGCAACTGACCAATACTTAGAAGGTTGGTCTTCAAATCTGGAACAAACAAGACATTAGAAATTAATTGAGTAACATTGCCTTTGGTTTGCATGATTACCATTCCTTTTCCCATGACCGAGACCTTAGAGTTGTCTCCGAACTTCACATTGTCTCGAAATGATTCATTTAAAGTGGAGAAAGCTGACTTATCTCCACACATGTGGTTGCTGCAACCTGTGTCCAAGTACCACAGATTCTTGTTAGCTTCCTCTTTAACATTACAAACCATTAGCAAAGATACTTCTTCTTCCTTTTCTGCAAAGTTGGATCTTTCTCCATGTTGTTTATTCAAATTGACTCGACACTCTGACTTATAGTGGCCATACTTGTGACATCTAAAGCACTCCACTTTGGACTTGTCTCCTGACTTTGGTCTGTAATTGGTTCACTGGTGACCTCCACGTCCTCTTCCTCTGCCTTGAGAATCATAAACTTGATTATCTTCGGCCCTTTGTTGCGAGTTTCTGCGATCTTTGCTTCCTCTGCCTTTTCTTCTTCCTCGGTCTGGTTTGTTTGGAGTTGAATGCTGACTACTGGTAGAGGCTTGTAAAGCTTGCTCTTCATTTTCTTACTGAGCCAATTTTTGTTCATGAATCAGCAAGGAACTCTGCAATTCGTCAATTGAAAGCTCCTCAATGTCATGAGCTTCCTCTATAGAGCAGACAACAAAATTAAATTTTGATGTCATAGATTGAAGGATCTTCTCAACAATACCGACATCCTCGATTTTGTCACCGAGAATCCGCATCTTATTAACAATAGTCATCGTCCGTGAAAAATAATCCGTAATTGATTCTCCAAATTTCATCCACAACGTTTCGAATTCTGAATGAAGTGCTTGAAGTTATTGCCTCCTTGCTCTTGTTGATCCTTGATACTTCTTCTTCATCGAATCCCAAATATGTTTGGACGTATCTTTGCAAAGAATTGTCTCCAAAGTTGCTCTGTCAATTGCTTGAAACAAATAATTTTTGGCCTTGAGATCCTTCAGCTTTAATGCCTCCACTTCTGCTCTTTGCGTCTCTGAAAGCGTTGTTTCAATGGCTGGTTCTGCTACTCCAAATACAACCACATGCCAATAGTCCTTGGACCTTAAGAAATTCTCCATCAGCATGCTCCAATGATCATAGTGACCATCAAAGCATGGGATTGCTGGTTGAACAAATGTTTCAGATGCCATCGAAGTTTATTGTTGCCGCAAAGGAAAAAAATTGAACAAAGATGCTGCTTTTTGTTTTCTCTCTTTTTTGTTTACTCTGCTCTCAACGTTGACAACTTAGAGGCTCTGATATCACTATTACAAAACAAAAAACTGAGACGAAGAGATAAAGTTGAATGTTATGTTTTATTTCAATAAACAATAGCCTTTTATATAGGCTGTACACCAACGGAAACAACCAATAAAATAGCAACAGACAATTGACCACTAATACCACTATCAAACACATGGGCCACTTTCTCCTAATGACTCGGCAACATCCTGCACATTAATTGAACAATAAAACAAACTCAATAAAGTACTAGAAACTAGGAAAGCACAAACAAACTTCAGAAAGACCAAATAAAGAAATTAACTTATAACTAAATTTTCCAACAAACTAGACAAAACTGCCTCTTAATTATGCGATCAGAGGGATCTCCAACGGGAAATCTCTGTATTGATCAGCATGTTAACTCAATTCATCAACAATCACTTCAAAAATAAAAATAAAAATAAAATAAAAAACAATTCGTCAACAACTAATTGTTAAAGTTTTTTTTTTTTTTTTTTGTAAGAATAATGGTGTGTTTGATTGGAAAGATTAGGGGAAGGGAGGAAAGACATTGAGGGAAAGTAGCTAGGAGTCTTCTTTTTTTTTCTTTTCCTTTAAAAGAGGGTCAAGTGGTGCATCTCACGCCCTTACAACCTTTAGCACATTGATAGTTTAGGGAATACTAAGAAGCGAAAAGGGTTTGAAGTAGACAAAAATAGACAGTGTATATTGGCAAAAATACCCCAACATACGGCTATTGGGATTTAAACATTGGAGGGATAAAAAAAATCCTAACAAAAACGTCTTCATTATCACACCACATTCTTTGAGGGTAAGACGTCGTCTACTAGAGTTTGCAAATTCTTGGACCAATCATAATTCAATCCTCTCGTACATGAATGGAAAGGGAAGGATGGGCTCAATATACAAATTCAATTACAATTCTACTTTTTTCATTAATTTTTAAAATGTCTTTTTCAATATATTTTTAACTTTTATTTTTGACGCAATACAGACTATATGTATTTTTGCTTGTGTTTTTAAATAAGAGACACTTTTGTGTGTCTACTAATTTACTTTAGAAAAACACACAACTTTTAAGGAAAAAAAACTTCGTTTTGTATAAATAGCAATGAAATTTAAAAAAATAGTTCTTTTTACTCTTCTATCTAATATTAAATAAAAGGTAGATACCATCCGTTTTTAAATGTGCTAGAAAGGTCGCTTGGTTTTTTCTCGACAAGATTATAAGTAAATTTGAATTAATCTTATTGTCTTAAATGGAGTATACAAACAATTCACTTTGCGAAAGGATCATACCAAATAAATACACATTCTTTTATCTCTCCGTTAATTTATTTCTTTTTATCATATACCAAACAACTTAAAAACTTACAACTTAAAAAACTTACAACAATTTAAAATCTTTCCCTCCCTCCGTCCCATCCTTCCATTAATTCTTCCTTTTCTCGTACCAAACACGCCCACATTTGTAGTGCTTCCGGTAATAACTTTGTTGACGGTAGGCTCAGCGCTATCGCCGAAGACACTAACTTTGATGGTCGGCAAATAAGCTCGGTAGAACTACCGGCAAGCTTGCTATCGGTTCCCGATGCTTTATACTCTTCCCGAGGTGCCTCTAAGGCATCCAAGGCTGCGCTCTAAGAAGGCTGCCACCTCGGGATTTACAGCAGCTCGGGTCAGACCAACTTACTCGCAGACAGACTGCTACTCGCCATTATAGGTCAACACAAGGCAGATACTTTGCCGTCCGATAGAGTCCAATCCATTGGGCGATGGACGCAACACTTGTTACCTACTGCCTGACACACCTTGATGTGGCACTCGGGTTATGGATAAAACTCACCTTACACCCGATCCAAGTGGTGGCCTATAAATAGGAAGCATTTATGGCATTTTAGAGAGAGACTTCTGATACACACCTAACTAGCTGCCGACCTCTGCCGAGCAATACCTGCCTTGAGCATCAGAGAGCCCTTGTCTATTGACTAACACTTCTATCTTCTCCGAAGCGTCCCTCCTCTTGCAGGTGTGCACCCCCGGGCAGAGGCGAGCCTAAGAAGAGGTCAAACCATGCGCAGCAGCACGTGGGTGTTGATCCGACGCCGGGTCTCGGTAAGCATCAACTATTTTGGCGCTAGAAGGAGGGCTTCTATGCCTTTATCCAAACTTCAGCTACATTACCTCTGATGCTTGAGATGACGACTCGTGCAAACACCAGAGACGACACAGCCCGACAAGAGGGGTCGGGCGATGCGAGGAATAGGCAACCGAATATTGGTCGGCCTAAGGGCAGTCCCCGGACCGCGAGGTCCCGGTCTGAGGGGCAAGGAAGCACAACGAGGGCTGAGCCGGTGGATGCCCTGGCCGCCCAGGACCGGATCCAGAAACTTACAGACGCAGTTCGGATCTTGACTTAGCAGCTCGTGCAGCAGGCTCAGCGTCAAGCTGCACCCGCTCTGCCGCCCCTGGCCCAGGTTAACCCAGGCTGGAGGTTGACTGGAGCGAAGTGCAGCTGACCAAGAAGAAGCCCACTCCGAGCAGTCTGTAGGATCCACCCGAGGAATCTCAGCTAATAACAGGTGGTCCAGGAAGACCGTTTTGCACGTCAAGAAGCCCGTATTCCCTCGCCACAAGGTTCTCGAGCCTCGGTATTTGACCGGCTCGGGTCTCAGGGAGCAAACAGAAATCGCCAGCCTGGAGCTGAAGGCCGTGTTGAGGGCAGAGTACCCTACAGGATCGAACTGCCCGAAGACACCAACAGCCTCTAGCTCCGGGCGCTGCAGCGCCAAATTGACGAGATTAGGAATTACAGATTTGGACTAGACGAGACAAAAGCTTAGGACCCACCTTTTCCGGATAACATAATGCGAGCGCCTATGCCGCCATGGTTCAAGGTACCGCAGATTAAGTCCTACGACGGAACCACAGATGCTGATAAGCATGTCAAGCTCTTTCGATGGCACATGCTATTGCAGAATGCCAGCGAGGCGGCAATATGTAAAGCCTTTTCACTCACTCTTACGGGCCCTACTCGGCAGTGGTTCCGGTGACTTGAACCCGGCTCAATTTCTTCTTTTCGGCAACTGGCCGACGCCTTCTCCTCGGCATTTTCCACTACCAAAACACGGAGGAAGGAAATAACATGCTTGTATTCTATTAAGGAGGGAGATAGCAGCGTCAGGGATTATATTAACCGGATTACCTGGGCAGCCCTTGAGGTCAAGCACGTTGAAGATGAGACCCTCAAACACATTTTTGTAAGGGGTCTCCGAGACGATAAGTTGACCTAGTCCCTGGCCTTTGAGCAGCCGAGCACGTTTTCTCAAATGCTCGGATATGCTCAGAGACACGCAGACGCTGCCATCGGGAAGAGGCCAGCCTGAGCGGAACGAAGAAGGATAAGAAGCAAAAGAAAGCACCAGAACAGAGCAGTGTCGATCAGAGCAAGAAGCAGAAAAAGGAGAAATCTGAGAAGCCAAAGGGGCCGATCAGTAAGTTTCAAAGCTACACGCCATTGGTGGTGACCATCGACGAGGTGCTCGCCCAGGTTGGCGGCGAGAATTTGCTAACACCACCACCGAAGCTCCGAGGGAACAAGGTGAAACAAAATCAGTCAAAGTTTTACTAGTTTCACAAGGATGTGGGGCACAGTACTCGGGAATGCATCCAGCTGAAGGACCAGATCGAAAGACTGGTCCGAGAAGGTCATTTGCAGGAATTTATGGAACGGGTTATAACCCCGAGGTCTACATCGGGAAGGAATGATTCGTCGAGCTGAGACATACCAAACCGTCCTAGGACCGAAGGTGGGAACACCTCGGATCCCCTGAATATTGTTCACACGATATTCGACGGGCCTGTTTTCGAGGACACGTCGAGTGGGCGGCGATCGTACGTCAGAGAAGCTCGGCGGATCGAGCAGGACGAATTCATAAACATATCAGAGCACATTAACAAGGTATGTCGTCAAGAATACACCCCGGTCACATTCACCGAGGAAAAGACAGATCGTTTGATGTACCCCCACAACGATGCCCTGGTATACGAATTGTCCATCGCCAACAACGTAGTACGACGTGTCCTAGTAGACAACGGCAGCTCAGCCGACATCCTCTTCAAACAATCCTTTGACAGATTGAAGATAAGCAACGCCCCTTTGGTCCCAGTTCGGACCCCGCTTTATGGCTTCGCGGGAGAATATGTCCTGGCTATTGGGAAGGTCGGTTTGCCCGTGACCTTCGGGGAAGGAACAGCTCGGGTCACTCGGGTTGTGGACTTCCTAGTCGTCGACAAACCCTCCCAGTACAATATTATCATCGGCCGACCAACGCTAAACGCCCTGAAGGCCATAGTGTCTACATATCACCTAGCCATGAAGTTCCTAACAGATGGTGGTGTCGGGGTGATTCGTTCGTCCTAAGTGAATTCTCGAGCCTGTTACGCAAGTGCCGTTAGAGCAGCTTCAGCTCTGCACGAAGGCGTCTCAGCCATCTATTCCATTGACAAGACGGATCTCCCAACCGACCCAACGCCGAAGATGCTGGCGGACTTGGACCCTAGACTCCCCGAAGAAGAGGTAAGGGCCACCCTAGTTGAAGACTTTGTGCCTTTCTCCCTAGATCCTGAAAGGCCTGAATGCACTGTCCAACTAGGATCACAGCTGAGACCTGAGATCCGGGCCGACCTGGAAAGGCTCCTCATCGAATATCGTGACATTTTTGTGTGGTCCCATGAAGACATGCCTGGCATTGACCCAAGCATTATTAGCCATCGACTCAATGTTCAACCTGGCCACAGGCCGGTAATACAAAAGAGAAGAGTATTTAACCTGAAGAGGTACGCTGCGATCAACGATGAAGTCCAAAAGCTCCTCAAAGCTAGATTCATCAGAGAAGTTAAATACCCAAAATGGTTAGCAAATGTCGTCATCGTCAAAAAGGCCAACGGCAAATGGTGGGTCTGCATCGACTATACCAACCTCAACAAGGCCTGCCCAAAAGACTGCTTTCCACTTCCTCGGATAGATCAACTCGTCGACGCCACGGCCGGCCACGAGCTCCTAAGCTTTATGGATGCGTACTCCAGGTACAATCAGATAAGGATGGCCGAGGAAGACCAGGCCAAGACCGCCTTTGTTACCGACCAAGGCTTGTACTGCTACGTCGTGATGCCTTTCAGCCTGAAAAACGTCGGAGCCACGTATCAACGCCTCGTTAACAAGATGTTTGCTTGGTTGATCGAAAAACTATGGAAGTCTACGTGGACGACATGTTGGTAAAATATGTCCGAGCAGAAGACCACATGGCCGACATCCGAGCTAGCTTCGACATTCTCCGAGAATATGAGATGAAACTCAACCCGACGAAATGTGCGTTTGGCGTCAGTTCGGGCAAGTTCCTCAGATTTTTGGTCAATCAACGAGGAATCAAAGTCAACCAGGCGAAGGCCCAAGCAATCATCGACATGCATTCTCCTCGGACAACAAAAGACGTGCAATGGCTTACTGGCATGGTGGCAGCCCTGTCAAGATTTGTCTCCCGGGCTACCGACAAGTGCCACCCATTTTTCAAGGCACTTAATGGGAGGTTTGAGTGGAGCAGGGAGTGTGAAAAAGCTTTTCAAAGCCTGAAGGCTTATCTGGCCACGCCCCCGATCCTGTCCAAACATTTGCCCGGCGCAGCTTTAACAGTCTATTTAGCCGTGTCGGGGAAAGCCGTCAGTTCGGTCTTAGTCCAAGACGATGATGGAGTGCAGAGACTCGTTTACTACACCAGCCACGCATTCCAAGGTGCCGAGGAGCGGTAACCGCTACTGGAGAAGCTGGCTTTCGCCTTAATCACATCAGTCTGGAAGTTGCAACCATACTACCAAGGCCATACCATCAAGGTCCCGACCAAGTTTCCTCTTCGGTAGGTTTTCCAGAGTCTGGAGATATCAGGCCGTATGGCTAAGTGGTCGGTAGAACTCGGCCAGTACAATGTGCATTTCATGCCGAGAACGGCCATAAAAGCTCAAGTCTTAGCGGATTTTATTGCTGAATTCATGGACGTCGGACAGGCGACTCCACTTGTTGAGAAGTCGCCCATTGAGGAACTTGATACACCCAGCTGCAGTGAAGACAACCCTTCCCCGGAGTCGGACTAGAAACTGCACGTCGACGGCTCTACCTGCATCGATGGATCGGGCGCCAGGCTGATTTTGACAAGCCTAGACGAGTACAAGGTCATCTATGCCCTTCGGTTTGACTTCAAGGCTTCTAATAATGAAGCGGAATACGAAGCTCAGCTGGCTAGACTTTGAATCGCTCGAGATCTCGGGGTCCACCGCCTCACCATCTACAGTGACTCAATGCTGGTGGTACAACAGGTCATTGGAGGATTTCAGGCTTGAGCAGACTCCATGGCAGCATATTTGAAAGAGGCGAAGCAACTGCTCGGGCAATTTAAGTCCTATTCTTTTAAGCAGATCCCCCGGTCGAAAAATGTAGAGGCCGACGTCCTTGTCCGACTAGCCTCTAGCTTAGGAGGAAGTGAATTAACGTCGGTCCCCATCGAAAGATTGTCCAAACCGAGCATCGTTAAGGAAGTCATAAGCATGGCCGAAGAGCCGAGAACCACCTGGATGGACCCGATCATCCGATACCTAACCACAACCGAATTGCCCGACAACCGAGAGGAGGCATGTCGAGTACGTAATGGCTCGGCCCGGTATTCGATGATGAGTGGTAAACTATTCCAGCGAGGCTACATTACGCCATGCCTGAGATGCTTGGATCCCAAGGAGGCCGAATATCTAATGAGTGAAATCCATGAAGGCCTATGCGGTAATCATTCTGGAGGACGTTCTCTGGCCCAAAAGTGCCTCTGGCAGGGATATTACTGGCCCACTTTGTAGCAGGACTGCGGGAGCTTTGCTCGAAAATACCTCAAGTGCCAGCAATTTGCTAGAATTCCCCGTTCCCACGCCGAGCCGCTCAATCCAGTGACCTCGGCATAGCCATTCGCAAAGTGGGTCATCCACTTGATCGGACCGCTTCTGCCAACCCGATCGCAATTCAGATACTTCATCGTGGCCATAGATTACCTTACGAAGTGGATCGAAGTTGAACCATATACCAACATGACCGAAGCCAAGTGCACCAAATTTGTGTGGAAGAACATTATTTGCAGATTCGGAATCCTGCACACTATTGTGACTGACAATGCCAAATAGTCCTCGGGTCTACGTCGTCTATGCGATAAGCTCGGCATCAAGAAAGTCTTCTTTTCCCTGAGCTATCCGCAGAGTAATGGCCAGGTTGAGGCTGTAAACAAGACAATCAAAGACAACCTAAAGAAAAAACTCGAGGTGCTTAAGGGTGCGTGGATTGACGAACTCCCCTAAGTGCTCTAGGCATACCGAACAACTGGCAGAACAGCGACTGGCGAAACACCGTTCTCCCTGGTGTACGGTGCAGAGGCTGTCATTCCGGCTGAAGTAGGATTGTCAAGCTTTAGAGTTGAACAATATGAGGAGCCTCGGAACGCGGAGCTTATGTTGACCGAGCTTGACCTACTTGAAGAAAAAAGAAACCGAGCAGCGATTCGTAACGCTGCTCGGAATCAGGTGGTAGCTCGGTATTACAACAAAAGGGTTCAGCCAAGAAGCTTTAAGGTTGGCGACTTGGTACTGAAGAAGGTCATGGTTCAACAGCCCGACCTCGGGTCATTTAGTCCAAAGTAGGAAGGTTCGTTTAGGGTCGAAGACATCGTACGACCGGACACGTATAGATTGGCCGACATGCAAGGGAATCAGCTCGGACATCCATAGAATGCCAAGCTCTTAAAAAGATTTTATTGTTAAAATTCAGAGCCAGAAACTCCTTTTTGACCTCTGGCCACAATTCTTTTGTAATTGACCTGCCGAACAGGACTAGAAAAATCCATGTACATATCACATTAATGGAATACAACTTTCCTGCACCATTTCACCTGAGTAATGTGTTTAAAGAAAATGTAGATCCAAAATGCCGTAACTCCAGCTCAGGGGACAAGACAGTAACTCCCGTCATGGGGGAGTCATCCTTCTTAACCAGGCTGGGGGGCTGGTCGGTATACCAACCCCAGGTCTGTCGCCATACAGATGACTCGTTAAGTTGCTTGGCACAATGGCGTGCCCGACGAGTCCTACACTTGTAAAGCTTCTTCGAAACTTAAACAAGTATAGGGGGCAACAGGGTAAGGACAGTCACACGCCGTTTGTGCTCTACCCGACCGAGATCAGAAACCTAAAACCTAATCGGATTACTGAACAGATAAGGATAACTACTCGGGGTAACCGAGAACAAAGGTACTACTTACCTCTACTCGGACAACTCGGTAGCCAAACCGAGATTATAACCTAAACCTGCACGGATTAACCAAGCAGATAAGGTAACTACTCGTGCTAACCTGATGGCTATCTAGATGGCTGGCTCCAAGCCTGGGATCCTCCCCGAGGAACCCCTCACATCGAGGAGCAGCATTTAAAGCTAAGACCATTAACCCGAGGACTCTCGCACTTGGAAAATAAGAAAATAATGTGGAAAACAATGAAAAGCAAAACTACATACAATGATCCAAGAAGAGCAAAACGGGAAAAGTCTTGATTTATCGGGGAGGTACAAAGAACCGGGCACCTCCCGAGCCCAAGCACAAAAAATAATAAAGAAAAAAAAAATCTAAAACAACGGTTGGTCGGCCTGGGTCTCGCCCCCAGCCGTGTCCTCGCCTCCACCTCCGATTGTGCTCTCTGCCCATCCCTATCGTCATCACAATCTACTACGACGACCTCATCCTCATCACCCCGTTGATGCTCGGCATCACCTTGGTCAGGCTCAACGATGACCGACTAGTCGAATCCCTCTGCCTCGAGGTGCTTATCGATCAGGTGCTCGCGGAGGTCTGTCATGCCATAGTAGTAAAGATCGGCATACTCCGGGGATGTCTTGAACTCCTCAACTGCATCGGCCAAGTGACCTGGGAGCTCGTCTACAAAGTGCTGGTGCTCGGCCTGTAGGGACGTCAGCTGCCCCTTAAGCCGTGCGGCACTGTCCTTCGTCTCGCTGGCCTGCCTCGATGTCTCCTCGGCCTCAGCCTTGGCTTTCTGAATTTCCTCCTGGGCCTGAGTGAGAGCCTCCCTGGCTCGGTCGAGCTCAAGGTTTTTGGCCTCGAGCGCCTTCTCGGCTTCCATCATCTTCAGGAAGGTCTTCTTGTGCATCTTCTTTTCTTTATGGATGTCCTTCATCCCGGAGGAGTGCACCATATGCAGAACGGCGCTCACCTACAAAAATCAAAGGGTCAGTCCTCGGCAGCATGATAGAAAAGAATCTGAACTATCTGTCAAGTCGGATACTTACAGAGGCGGCGGCTCGGAAAGCCGTATTGCAGAGACCCTGGAAATCCTCCCCCCGAATGTTTGTGAAGAAGTCATCCTGAGGAAGCGCGTCTCTAAGGTGTTCGAGAAAGATGTCACGGTAATTCAGGCGTCCTTCTTTGCAAATCCTCGGACGACCCCCTGGCAGCCTCGTCTGCTGAGGGCGACCACCTGAGCATCCCGAGACATCTGCAGTGGAGGTGGCAGAACTTGGACTGATGTGGACACTTGCCCGGTGTAGGGAGGAAGCTTGGTCCTCGACGTCCTCTTACGCTTCCTCTCGGTGTCAACAACCTTGCCTTTCTGTTTTCTCAGGCTCGCCATTAAGGCCCGTCTATCAGCATGGGAGCTTGGCGCCGACATCTCTGCACGAGAAAACCTAAGAAGTTAAGACGAGGTCTGAAGAAAGGACAATAAAATTAAAATTCAGGGCTGACCTCCGATCCGGAGTTGACGAGACGGGTATAAGAGCTTGATCACGTCCTCGAGGTCCTCGTCGGCTACGGGTGGCCCCGCATCGAAGGAGCCACTGGACGAGTCCTCGAAACTGGACGATGAAGGCTCCCTTGTCGGCCACTTGGATCGGGAAGTGCTTGGCCTCGGGACATCGGCAATGCCAGGCTGAGCAATTGTAACCTGCCCGGCACCCCGGGCAGGACGGACAGCTTGGGGATTTATTCTGCTGGATTTCCCAAACCAGCTGTAACCGGATAAAGTGTCCTTCCTTAGAAGGAAGGACTATTGTCTGGTCGACTCTGGCTTTTTGAATAGTTCATCAACCGCCCTAATAATGCGGCTCGGAGCCCAGGGACGCTTGGTCCACACGTGCCCCTGCTCAAACGACCTCGGCACTCGTTGATTCTCAGGGACGGCCTCACCAGCTCGGGCTAGAAAATTCCCCCCGACGTAGAACCACTCATATTTCCATAATTTATCCGAGTCGGGGTTGCCTAGGATGAAATCCTTCCGGAAGCCGGTGACGTAGTACCAACTGGACTGTCGAGGAAGCTTCTTCATCTTGAACACTCGCTTGAAGGCCTCCAGCGGCATCTCGGTGCTCCGGTGGTACTTCCATAAGATGTACATCCCGATCAGCGACCTATAGCTGTTCGGGTTCAGTTGAGCCGGGCACACATTAAAATAGTTGAGTGCCCGGCGTAGAAAGGGGTGCAACGGCAGATGCAGCCCAGCCCTGAAGAACTCGGTATAGAGCGTGATGCACCCTTCAGGCGCGTCCAAGGGTGAGTCTCCCTCGCCAGGGACGACCAAAATCACGTCATCCGGGATGCCATACTCGGCTCGTAGATTCTCCAGCCGTAGCCCAGTGATGGCGCTTGTGTAGCCCGCCGTCGACGTCAGTCCGGGCCGAGTTACCCGATACGCAGTCACTCCTCGGACGTGGGTGACCTGGACCTCCTGCTCCATCTCTTGCTGCTCTGCCTCTGCTTCCTCGGCTACATGTTCCTCGTCGGAGACGTCGACAGTAATCACCCTCGTAATTTGGGCTGGGGCCCTAACGTTTCGGCCGGAAGTGCTCGGAGCATCCTCATGCGTTTGTAGCTTGGCCCTCTCCCTTGGAAGAACTCGGGACGAGCCCGCTGTAGCTGACCCGACATAAGGGTCTTGCTCCCTTGACGGCCTAATTAGCCTTCAGACGTCCAGCATGTTTAAAAATTCCTGCTCGGGTACCGTCTGGGAGTCGACCCTCAGGATTTGCTCCAGCCGGCCGGCCCCGTCCCCTCTTGGGGACGCTACCTCGGCGTCGGACCGGGTGGTAGATGAACTACTACCCTCCGCGCTACTCTCCGACCAGGAGACCTTTACATTCTGTGAGTCGGACAGATCACTCATTTTCACTCAACGGAGATTACCTGCTAGGGTTCTCGGAAGCTCGGGAAGATATAGTCCTCGGCAATATAACTGGGGCAAAGCAGCTAAAACTCTTCGGGCGTAAAATCTCTGAAAATGAAGTGCAAATTGCAAAGAAGGTGGCCCTATTTATAGGCATTTTAGGTGGGAAATTCGGGCGCGAAAACCCAGGAGGCGCGATCATTACGCCTGTCAGGTGGCACAGACGGCCGTGACGCGACACGTGTCCGCCAGCTGATCCGTGCATCTTTTCGCCTCACCCCCGCTTCAAAGTGACGTTTGGCCTTCCTCCTTTGAGCCGACCTCACCTACTTGGCATAGTCCACCCAGCCAGACACCGACCAGGTGAACTGGGGGGCTAATATTGAGGGTAGGCTCGGCGCCACCGTCGAGGACACTAACTTTGGTGGTCGACGAATAAGCTCGGTAGAACTACCGGCAAGCTTGCTATCGGTCCCCGATGCTTTATACTCTTCCCGAGGTGCCTCTCAGGCATCCAAGGCTGCGCTCTAAGAAGACTGCCACCTGGGATTTACAGCAGCTCTGGTCGGACCAACATTACTCGCAGGCAGACTGCTACTCGCTGTTATAGGTCAACATAAGGCAGATACTTTGCCGTCCGATAGAGTCCAATCCATTGGGCGATGGGCGCAACACTTGTTACCTACTGCCTGACACACCTTGATGTGGCACTCGGGTTGTGGGTAAAACCCACCTTACACCCGATCCAAGTGGTGGCCTATAAATAGGAAGCATTTATGGCATTCTAGAGAGAGACTTTTGATACACACCTAACTAGCTGCCGACCTCTGCTGAGCAATACTTGCCTTGAGCATCGGAGAGCCATTGTCTATTGACTAACACTTTTATCTTCTCCAAAGAGTCCCTCCTCTTGCAGGTGTGCACCCCCGGGCAGAGACGAACCTAAAAGAGGTCAGATCGTGTGCAGCCGCACGTAGGTGTTAATCCGACGCCGGATCCCGGTAAGCATCAACAAACTTTCGAGCGGTTGAAACCTGTGATAAAGGGATAAGCCTGTGTTACTTTTTTTTGTTTCACTTCACCATAAAAAGATCGGTGAGAAAATAGCCTAAACTATTCACAAGAGAGAAAGTGGGAGAGAGAGAGAGAATGAGATGATAGCCTAAGCTCAATGTAAAGGTAGTCGTTTCTATTCCCATTAAGTCATGCTCCTCCACATGTCTCGGCTGAAATATGATACTGAACTGCCTTGACAAGTAACAATTTCTTGCGCAATTTACAAAGCGATACAAACCCTCTCTCACTCCGTCTCTCTCTGTATCTCTCTTGCCTTTATTCCTTTCTCTGGAAAAATCAACACGAGTACAGGACAAAGCATGGTTAGGCTAATTCTTCCGGTTTGGAAGGTGGAACGTTGTTGCCTTTTCTTTTTCTTTTTCTTTTTCTTTTTTGTTTCTATTTCTTGTGTGTTTATTAGAGCGTCTAATAGCTATCCACAAGAGTTGCCCTTTGGTCCTTATAGGTAATCAAAAACCGTTCAAGTGGCTGTCCACATTAGTTGTTCCATTGAATGACTACAAAAATTTGGTGCCTTCTCTTAAAATTATGCCTTTCTTAAATTAACATATAAGATGAGGAAGTGATGGAAATATTTTAGGGCTTGTTTAACACACCGTATTGTATTGTATTATATTGCATTGTATTTTTTTATATAATATAATATAATACAATATAATACGGTATGTCAAACATGCTCTTATAGTGTTTAAAAAGCTATAAATGACTCCACCTCCATCGTAACAAAAGTAAAAATCTTTATGTTCCCTTAGTTGAGGGACACTTCTCTAGAGTTCTCAAGCATACTTGAATCCAAACTCTAAAGAACGCGCATTGCTTATACCTGGCTCAAACCGACGGGCCTTTTTAAATTCTCGAACTTAGTAGAAGACATTTTGTGGACCAAAATAATTTACGTCGACAAATCTGTCCTCATCACTCACACGCCCCACCTTCTTGGTAGGCCGAACTATTATCTCGGTATCTTGGTAGGCCAAACTTAGTAATGTTGGAGCGGCCGGCCACTATTCCCAGTAACACGGCTGAATACTTTTAGTATGACAGTAGAATCTCTCATGCAACTACCGTTAGAACAGAGGTCAACTAGTGAACCATTGCTTTGTAGTCTACTGTGAGTATGTGATGTTGTCAAAGATATTTTGATACATCAAATTTGATGACACAATATATTTTCTGCAAGTGTTTTCTTTTATATAGCAAAAATAAAAAGAAGTTTTTTATGGTAAGACGTCAACAGTAGTATACACTTTTTACTGTTAAATTTTATTAAAATCATATTAAAATAAAAGAGAACGTAAAACATATAGTTTTTAATATAAATTAATATTGTATTTTTTCTGTCAAACCGTGAAAATCTCGTGAAAATAAATACATAAGTTTGCTCCTTTAATATGAGTCCGAGCAACGGATCACATAATTAAAAAAAAAAAAAAAAAAAGAAACCATGTATGTGAATAGGAGAAAGATGAGATCATGGAAAACGACCTTATCTTACAAATAAAAATGTAAAACATGAAAAAAAAACCAAAAAACAAAAAAAACAAAAACAAAAACAAAAAAAGGTCGGATTCACAATAATGTTGCACGCATGCCGGTTGGTGACTTGGTGTAATCCAATTTGAGATTTGTAACGTCTGAACAAGTAAAAGTTTTCTTTGGTAAATACAGAAAAAATTTCTTTTGTAAATTACTATTAGTGATGCTTAATTCTTAACCACTTGCATTGCTCTTTTTGACTGGAAGCCATTAATAAACTACCAAGTGCATGGCTCAGGAGTCAGGAATCAGAAATCAGGATCATACTTAATACGAACATCCCAAACCCAAAGCAAAGCAAGAGAACAGAGCCACATATCTATATAATGATTTGGTGGTTAAGTGTGCTAAAAGACCAACATCATTTTCATTACACTGGAAAAGACATCACTGATTGTGCTTCATATTTACCATCATGTGGTAGCATTTCATATTACATAACGTAGTAAATGAAAAACTATTAGGTCTAAATCCGATTAATTAGTTTTATTATCCAAAATCACTTATCCTTTTTTTAAAAAGTTAATTAGATGTCCTTTTTTAAAAAGCCATCATTAATTTCTTGTTAATTGGAAAGGACATTTTGTCCGAGTACAGAGTGCACTCTCCTACAACAAGAGTGCGCTCTCCATCATATGCCACATATTTGACAGGAGAAACATTGCCAAAACCTTCCAAACCTTACGGAAACTTGTATTTTACGAAGCTATAATCCCATATAAAGCGGCAAACCCAAAAAAAAAAAAAAAGTTGGATTATAATAAAAATCCACCTCAACGTTGAGTGTTGGTGGAACGCACTAGATATATCCTCATAAAGAGAGTGAGGATTGGTCGTGTATCCACTTTCATTCAAGTACATCAAATCTATTTCAAGCATGAAAAGTGAAAAGAACCAAAAGATAGAAAGACAAAATCACATCACTACATGGAGAACCCACATTCGAGTGGTGGGGGAGAGCATGGAGAATACACGCGTGACAAAAGAATGGAGGAAAAGATAATAATTGAGAGATTTTTTACCAGAAAAATGAAATTGTAATTAGTTGTTTGCCAATGGAGTATATTTTCACTATGTTTAATCTGTTAAAAGATAAAGAGGTTGATTTTAGAGAAACGCGGTGCAACTTATATAAAGATCGTCGACTAATTATTGTAGTGTCCTCATTTTAGAACTAAAATAATACTAATCAATTCATCGGTTATGTATACATATTTTTCTTATTGTATCAAATAAGGTAAAGAAAAAATAATTTTGTTTCTCTCATTTTTATTTAACTTTTCATCTTCCTTTTTGCTAAACGGAATTCTAAAGTATATGATAGAAAATAGGCAATAGAAAAACAAAAAACACACAAATATTCATGCAAAACCTTAGAAGAGAAAAAAATCAGGTAAAGATATAAACAAATCTACTATCTCAAAAAATTTGTACAAAAAAAGGAGTTGAAATAATACATAGGCTATGGGATCGGGCTGACAGATACTTAAAAAATCTCATAATTATAATTTCATTACAAAAACATCACACTGTGAACTTTCTGACCAGACAAAACAAAATTTGGGTCACTTTACGCTAACAATATCGTATGGTAATATAACAAAGGACAACATTAGCACTAATTTGGCCCATATATTTAGATTAAAAAGTGGGAAGTTGGCACAAAAGCAACCAATTCAAATTTAATTATTATTAAAGGAGGCAATGTTGGACATTTTTATGATAATTCTGTGGAAATGATTGTGTCGAAAATCCTTTGAAATGACTCTCCTAGGTCATGATGCACGAGAACAACTTAAAGTTATCTTTGCCGTCCTTTTTTTTTTTTTACTCGGATATGGAATCCAGTATAAGACGTGTTCAATGACTTTAAATGATTAAAAGGTAGTTGCCCAATTACTTATTTAATGTTCTCTATAAGACAGCACACATATATGTTCCACTATTACGTTTCCAATGAGGTCGGTGTTCTAAATAAGAAATTTGGTGGGGGCCAAAAGCAAAAATAATTTAAAAACCTTGCATATTATAAAAATTGACTATTGAGCACCATTATACAGATCTATAACTGGGTCGACATTGCATGAGATTTGCGACAAATATATAACCAGGGAAAAAAATAAATAAATAAAAAGCCCCAATCAGAGGCTCCCGCTATCCTTTGACTTTTTTTTTCCCCCAAACCACCGGTTATTTAATCACCTAGCAAAAGAAGGAAAAAAAAAATATTAACCTCTAGAGAACAATCTGATTTTTAAAGGCTAGCCCACTATTTCTAATTCGAATAAACAAAATATATATTAATATATATATACACACACACACACATATAAATGAGTTTAAAGGGGAAATTTTGAAGTCTAAAAATTGAGACTTGGATTACAATAGAAAAAAAAAAAAAAAAGAATATCAGGTGAAGCTAAGAACCGGATATCGAGAGAGAGGGACAAAGAGCTCGTTTGGTTCGAGTATTTGAATGAAAATTTAAATTTTTGTGAGAGAAAATACTGTAACAAAATGATTCAAACCGTGATTTAAACCACGAAACAAACGGGCTCAAAAACACGTGGTCGTATTCAAATTCGCATAGAAGGCCCCCAACAATCGAATTGCAATTTAGCCAAGTGAAAAAAGTCAAAGAATATGAAGAAAAGATGCTCGACAACAAAGTGGGCAAAAATAAGGGAGAGAGAACAAAAAAGTGTAAGTGGATAGGAGAAGCCTTGTGACTCGTCAAACCAACAAAAGATGTATGCGAAATAATGCGAACGTGGGCTCCACGCGCAGGGTTTTGTGCGAAGCATACGCAATCACAAAGCCCCTCCAGCTTCTAGATCTCTAGACAGTAGCACTAGCACTAGCACTTTGATCACCCCGCGGACCCCAACATCAACACATTTTGTTTCAAATGTCTGTTAACTATGCAAAGTTTCCATGTTGTGTCCTCTGATGCCTCTTATCTTCATTGGTGGAACCCTACTTACTAGCCACCTAGCTCGCTAATAAGCTAGTTTAATTACCTGGTTAATAATAATTAGGCGTTTTAATTATATACATGGATGTGTGTCCAAAGCCTAGAAGATGGGTTGTTTCGGTTCTTGATGTTCACACGTTTGGTCGTCACTTTTAAACGTCCTCTTGACTGCTTTAGCTATCTTAAGATTGTTTTCCACCAAGTTGAAGGTATATATGCTTGCGAGAAAATCAAGCACCAAGGGACATATCATCATGGTAATATTACAATGTTTGTGCTAAAACTATTTTTATTTTTTTTAAGAAGGGAGTTTAATTAGTTAATCTCTTGAATAGGACAAACAGATAAAACCTTAGCGGATGAGTATAAAACTTTTAGTCCTTGGATGATGAGCATCGCAGAAAATTTTGGTTCTTTAACATTTTATTGGCGGATTACTTTCTAAAACAGTTTTTTTTTTTTTTTTTGACAGCCGTGTGGAATGTTTGATAGGAATAGAAGAGATAGAGAAAGAGCTCTAATCCCTTGTTTGGTTAGAAGGAGAGAAGAGGTGGAGAGAGGCCCTCTCCTTTTGGGTTTATCATTTTGTATCTTTCTACGAATAGAGGAATTCATATAATCCACCACTTAAAGGTTTAAAAAGTTTATAGCATGTTTGACAAAGTTGGTTCTAAGCAACTTTTTAGTTAGAAACAGTATAAAACCCTCACATGTTACAGCAAATGGAAAAAAGATGCTACAGTATAAAGCTCTACAGTATTTACATTTCTAACCACCATGTCAAACACCCTATTAACATGAAATAATAAAATGACAATATATTAATTAAACAAATATTTATTCATCAATCCTACTAAAGATTACTATAATCTTCTCCATCCCTCATACTTTCTATCCTTCCTCCTCTTTATCCCTCCTACGAGATAAAATCCAAGTCCCTCACCATAAAGTTAATGATAAATTGTAATCATATGTTCATTATATGATAATAACAAATCTAATAAAGTTACTTAAATTAAATGAAAATTTATTTTCAATTATTATGCACTAAAAATGTAATTATCTCTATTTCAAAAATATTTTATCTCTGAAAGCTTTCATCAATTTTAGTGTGTGAAAGAAAATCAAAATTCAAGTGATTTGTCAAAAAAAAAAAAAAAGAAGAGTTTAAGGACCAAACTATCACGATGTTCATAGTTAGAGGACTAACAAATCTTTCTTTCTCTTTTCTCTCTCCTTTTTTTTGCTACGTCCAAAGTGATGTTGAAAAGAAGAATGCCACGTAGTTGAAAATCTCAATCGACAGGCTACTTTTATGATGGTATGAGCAAGGCATGTCTTATATCATTAAGGATGTGATAAAATAAACATTAGTCACTTCAAATCATGATTTAGTGCTATGTAATTGTGGACCGTGAAAAATGAGTGAGAGGGTGTTGAATATGGTAGTCAATTCTACAGCCAATGAGTTGGATGCGGCAACGAGAAAAAAAAGGACATTAATGGTGCACCATATGATATTAGTATATTTTCCTTTTAGGAATGGAAGGCTACCTCCATTGAATCAGGTTCCTCAGCGACCCTACATGCCCTACTACACCAAGATATGGTGTGGAGATTCTCTTATAAATACGCTGAACGTACTATAGTTCTATCTGCTTATCATGACACTCTCATCCTTTGCGGTGTATAATTTTTGGGTGGCTAATCCCATATACACATTTGTAGTAATCCACCGTAAGATAATGATCATTGCAAGTATATTTTAATCATATAAGTTCATTTGATAATGTAAGATTTTCACAGTACCATGTGACTCGTAATATTGTAAAGATCTAAAAGTGACTCGTTATTTGATATGATCAACGGCTACAATTGAGCTTTTAAGGTCTCAAATTTTTTCCCCAAAAACAAATGGGACATACACGCCCTCCTTGGTTAATTTATGTGCTGTTTGTCAAATGGCCTTAACCATTAGTTCAGTTATGACCAATATAAAGCTCTTACATGCGACAGTTAAAAAAAAAATTGCTACAGTATAAAGCTCTCACATGATACAGCAAAAGCATTTATAACTAATGGTTCCAACCACTATGCCAAATACCCTAAGTGTGGAATTATTGTTAAGTTATGTTAAAGTTTAGATTTGAACAAACTAAATACATTTATCTATGCAGTGTTTAGGATATGATTTGAACTCTAATATTATAATATGGGAGAGTTTTATTTTGTACTATAGCATATGAGAAGTTTACACTGTAAAAGTTAAAACTAAAAAGTTGTTCGAAAGAACAGTTGAAACCATAGTTACAATTATAAACAGTATACATCTCTCACATACTAAAGTAAAAAAAGCAAAAAGTTGCTATTGTTTAACTTTCACATGCATCGTTCTCAAACAAAACTAACTGTTGGTTTCAACTATTTTTTCAAACGGCCCATAAGTAGTTTAACATGTTCTTTCAAACACCTTAATAAGCTCATCTTATGGTAGGACCTTAAGTTGATAATGCACATTAAATATTGTCAAAATCATATCAAAATTAAAGAATATAAAAATTGATACTTTATGATACATATTTGACAGTTAAAAAAAACTTATAAATAATTCATTTTAAGCTGTAACTTCATTGTTATAAAACAGTCTAAAAAATATATTATATATTAAATTAAAGCTTATAATTTTATAAATAGGTAAGCTATCTGTGCCGTGAAAATCTCCGTCTATATATTGGAAAGATCACAGACACCCAGTTCGGCTGGATAACATGGCAGTGGATATTTTGCACGTTGTCTTCCATTCTCCTCCAGAACTTTTCTTCGTATGTCATCCATTATCGCATGTTATACGTCAGCACTCTTGCTATGGCCAAGGTATTATTATCACGCATCACATAACAACGAATTATTATAACCACTTTTTCGAAGTGTAAAAGATTAGACATTAGTACAGCTTTCATTTATAAAAAAAAAAAAAAAGAATCTAACAGTTTTCATTTTTTAGCAACAAAAAAAAGAGTAAAGTATTTAACAAAATTAATTTTAACTAAAAATTTTTCATTGTTATACTATAAAACTTTTATATATTACAATAATTAAATATATTATTAAAGTATGATGACTTAAATTATATTTTATCTGACACAAAAAATTTGCCATGCAACGTTTTTGGTAAAATTATAATTATGAGAATTTTTTGAAATTTATATTGGTAGTAGATGGATCAGGCCTGTAACCCATCATTGATCCTATTGGAGGTACAAGGGTACGGTACAAACTTGTTGCATTAAGGTTATGCTATTATATATATATGTATTATTTTGACTGTAACGCCCCCTTACGATCGTCATAATAATCATTACTTTCATTATTGTTATCATTATTTTTAAGATAAACTATTTAAATTTATACACAATTTGATAAACATATCCCAAGATCCATGCATACAATTTTTTTTTTAAACAACTTATCAGATTTGCTTCTCTCGTCTCGATTAGCCTAACAAAACACCTATAGTATTCAACTAATCGATCGCTTGTAGAAACGGTTAGTTTACAATACAATTATTTACTAAATTATAGACACACAAAACTTCAAACAATGTTTAAGTCTCTCAAGAAAAATACTTATATATCCAAATATTTTAACCATATCCAAATGAAGAAACATGGCGCAGTCCTCAAGAAACCACAATAAAGAAATATTCAACAATCTCAAAAGTCTATAGGAAAATAAATCAAATATTGAATCAACAACAGTACAAAAAATAAAAATAAAAATAATGATAAAATCATGGTTCAAGTAATTAAATTTTTTTTTTGACCTGATTCCGTTTCCAATCCAACACTCCTAGCGCACACGCCCGCCTCTGCCCTCCACCTATTCCATATGCCTTTTACCTTTGTCTGCAACATGATATCAAAACTAAGTAAGCATAAGCTTAGTAAGTACACTTTCCTATCTCACAACATAAAATATTTCATAAACACCTTTATGAAACATCATAATCATAATCATCATAAACATAATAGTGCATTTGGCACAGTTTCATATAGAATATATCTTTCATTATTATTATCCATATTAAAACTTCATTCATTTTATCTTTGAGGGCCCAAGTGTTACACCATAAACATTATCATCATAGGTGCGCCGTCATGAGAGGAAAGAGGTAGCTAATCCCAAACCAAAAAAGACAAGTCCAACCTTTGGGACATCATAAACATAAACATAAGATGTACAACACGTAATTAAGTGATATATATATATATAAATATACTTTTAACATACCTCATCGTTGAAACATTCGTTAAACTTTCTTGTTGCAACAAGAGTTTTCATGAGAAAACAATGTAACACCCGAGCATTTTCAATACAGTAAAAATACATTACGTTAAGGATTATGTTAAGACAAAAAGTACAGTTTAAGAAAAAATACTATATAATAATATAAAAAATTATACCGTATTAAAATAATACAGTGTAAAAAAGTACACCGATAAAGTTATGTAGTATAAAAATTACATTGTACAAGTAATACAGTGTAGAAATTAGACTGTTTAAGGTCATACAATACAAAAATTGGACTATTTTAGTTGAAGCAGTATAGGAATAATACTGTTTGGAGAATAAGGATGAATAAAGAATGCTGTAGCAGTATACAAAATATACCGATAATATAAGAAAAATACTGTCAGTATAAATTTAGTTAGTACAAAGTGAGATAATATTGGAATTACATTATGTGATGGATGTGGATAAGTATTGAAGGTTATGGGACCTCATGAACTGTATGAAAAAGAATACCGGCAGTATAGAAAAAATACTGTTAGTATAAACTTGGATTGCGTAAAAAGTTAGTGGGACACCTTGAAAGTTTTGATTGGGCCACCACATCCACTAATGTGGCCCAATCACATTTGGTCACCCAAAGTAACCTAATTGATTACCTAGGTGATGACTCATCATGTTTTTATTAAAAAAAAAGAAAAAAAAAGTGAATCAATTTATTTTATAAGAGACCAAGGTAATGGTCTCCAACCTGAAAAGAAAAAAAAGAAGAAGAAGAGAGAGAACGTGCAAAGGAAGGAAGAAAAGAAAAGAAAGAAAGAAAGGAAGAAAGGAAGAAAGGAAAAAAAAAAACTATATTCTCTCCAAGGAAAACCGATTCCTCTCTTATGCCTCTCTCACTCAAACTTTGGTGATTTTGTTCTTCAATCATCTAAGGAAGCAAGGTTAAGAATTCTAGAGGAAGATTTAGGAGTTTTAAGGTAAAACTCAAAACTTTCTCTACTGTGAATAAGGGTTTTTGTGCAAGTTTTGATTGAATTTTTTATAGTGAGGTATGGGCTTGATGTCAAGGGAATTTGGAAGCTTTCAAGTGCTAAAGAGTGAAGACAAGCACTTTGCATGGATTAGGTAAAATCCTAGACTTTTTAATTAAGCTAAAGTTCATGCTTTATTGTGTACACAAAGTGTTTAATGAAATGCTTAAGCCATGGCATGTACTATGGACATTATGGCATGGTTATTTTATGTTATATGTTGGTGGTGATGATATTGGAAAGAAGAAAGTTGGTGAAATTTCAAAAGGGACTAAATTGCAAAGAAAAATGTATTCTCGGTAGAATTGAAAATTAGCCAAAAAGTCCCTCTAAACGATAGAATTTTAAGAAATTTAAAACACAAAAGCTGTAGAACTCGTCGAAACTGTTAGGACAATGTGGACAATTTTTCAAAATTCTACCCGGTTGATAAGTTATGAATTTTACGAAATTTTGGGCACAAAATTTCAAGAAATGAAAACGTTATGAAATGTTTAGAATTCAACCATAGTGCTTTTGTAAGTTTTATTTGTTGTGAAAAACTGAACATTATGGTATAAATTGATCGTTTTTGGTTCCAAGGGTAAAAATATAAATATTTTTGTATTACAAGCCAAAACCATAAAATTGCGTGAAAATTGGGTTTTCACTAGGAAACATTGGTTTCCTATACTGTTGTAGGCAGTAAGTATCATAGATGTTAAGTTTTAAAGAAATTAAAGTTAAGAAAATCATACATCCATATACAAATAAAAATAAATTTCATTCTTATGAAATCATCTAAAATCATATGACATTATTCATATTTCCGTCTCAAGAATTACAAAAACACACATACACTTTACTAACTTATAAATATTCATGCAAAAAATGCAATACGAATACCTGCCTGACTCTTATGTATTTATAATTCAATAACTCACAATTCACACACAATTAAAGCATGAGACTCTAGAGGGACAAAGCTAACATATAAGCATAATATCATGATTTTTTGTTGGTCATAAAAATTCCATTTGATAACCAAAACAAGTCATACACTTTACAACATAAAATCTACCAACAATAGTTGGGCAGTGAACACTCCTGTCTAACATTCATATAATAAAATATCTATTTCACAAATAATTCCACAAAAATCTTGCATATAATAGACACCTAAAACTATAACATATTCAATAATTAGCTTCAAATAAATTTTCAACAATTCAAAACATGCATTAGAATTCAAAGATAAAATAAACCTGAAACATATAGGGCAGTGAGCAACACATGTTCATCATAATCAAATAATTAAAATAAAATTCCTTTGACCCTAAGATTTTTATGACAACCTATAAACATCTTATACTATCATTGAACATCACCTTATCATGTAATAACATCAATAAGCACAAAATGACAATTTATGAACCTAGGGCATAATTTCCAAAGGTAGGCAGAATGACCTTTATTCACTTAAAAATTCATAATAATTTCATCTTAACACCAAATTAGTAAAAACCAGTGGCATTAGAAACTAGACTTAGAAACAAAGAATTTGATATTATGCATATTTTGACAATAATTTACATAAAGAAAATGTCCTCGAAATTCAGTCTAAATTTTGGGTCTGTGTAAAACTACACAGTTGTCAAGGTCAACTTCGAAAAATCATAACTATTTAATGAAAACTCATATTCAAGTGATTCAAAACCCATAGAAAGCTTAAGATGTCTAGTATTTGAGAAAAATATAAACAGAGCAATACAGAATAAAAAATTACTGAAACACGACGGTTGTCAGGTGTTTGTATGAAAAGTAGGCTTAAGGCATCAAAAAATTCCAATACCAATTCATAACCTAATAAAACCTCAATTAAAATTGTAAACACATAATTAACATGATACCAATTGATAATAAAATATACCCATAAAGATCTACATAACAAAATATGAAAATATATGTAATCTCTAATATAGGGTTTAACGAGAAGTTAATCAAAACAACCAAATCATCAACTCTTTCTAATCACCAATTGATATGAAATACATACAATAAAAGAATCTATGTGATGATAGTAATAATTCTAAGACTAACACAATACACCAAAACTATCAAACAAACATGTTAAAAATTGATACACTTACCAAGATGAATGAAATTGGAAGATTAGAAATCTTGATAAAGCCAAAGAAAACCAAGCAAGAAACCAATCAATGAGGAGGGAATGAAGTGTGATCTAGGGTTACTAACAAGAGGTCTTTATATAGATTTTATGTGGAGACTAAAACCCTAATCCTAATCTAATTCAGTTTCCTTTTTTTTCTTTCTTTTTTTTTTTTTACACGGCAACTTCTGTTTTCTTTCCTTTCGTTTCTTAATTAAAACATTAACTAAATATATAATATAATATATTATATTATAATATAACACTAATATAAGTACGGTTATATATATATTATAATAAAATATAATATAATATAATAAGTTATAAGGTAAACATTTAAGGTTATATATAATATAATATAATATAATTATAATACATAAATACTTATATACAACAATGATATTTACTCCCATAACCTCAAAAATATTAATTTTCACATTTTTTTTTCTTTGGACACTTTATATTATCCAATTTCTTAATACCATTATAATAAAAAAAATACGACACATGTAATTCTCATCACATTATTAATATTATAAAAACAAGAAAATATGCAATAAAATTCATGTCATCATCAGGAATTTAACTTTAGGGCATACGTAACTCTAGAACATTATAAAGATTATAAATTTAGAACAAGTTGAAACTCTTAAAAAAAGAATAAATACTTTAAGCTTATCATCATTTTTTACATGAACATCCTGAGCACATCAATTCCACGTGACCGTCACCTATCATCATACTCAAAATAAAATGGTCAACAATATTATATCATAAAGAAATTACTTAACGTCGTTATATATCTATCATTAACCGTTACATGAAAAATGACGGATGTTACAATTGACTCATTCTTTTGTACAAATTTTTTGAGATATAATGGATTTGTTTCTCTTTTTTTCCCGTTTAAGGTTTTTAACGTAAATCTGTATTTTCTTTGTTCTTTGTTTTCTATTACTTATTTTTTGTTTATTTTCTAACATATATAAAAAAAATTATAGGATATCTAATACAGTACAAGAATATATTTTTCAACTGTTTCACCTCAACGATATAAGAAAAATATTATGTGGTAAAAAATTACACTGTATAAAGTAATAGGTCCCACCAAGTGGATACCCAACGGGTTCTTATTGGGCCACCATACCATGAAAGGTAGCCCAATCACAATTAGCCACTAATACCTATAATTATGACCTAGTGGATGACTCACCCATTTAAAAAAAAAAAGGTATAGATAAGTATTTAATAAAAGATCTAAAGCATCAAATTCATTTCATTTCTTACCCACCCATTGTCGGCAGCCTTGGTTTATTCCCCTCAAAAAAAAATTTCAAACAAATCCTCTCATATAACCATTTTCAAGCAAATTCCAAGTAGAACCAAGTGTTAAGCTCAAGGTTTCTTTAATTTCCAAGGTAAGATTCAAACTTTTTTTAAGTTTTTCTTAGAGTTTCTTTGGAGATTCATATAACACCCGAGTATTTTTACTAGATTAAAAATGCAATAAGTTAAGAATTATATAAGATGAAAATGCAGTTTAAGAAAAAAAATACTAGTATAATAACATAAAAAATTATACAGTATTAGAATAATACAGTGTAAAGAAGTACACTGATAAAGTTATACAGTATAAAAATTACACTGTAAAAGTAATGCAGTGTAAGAATTGGACTGTTTAAGGTCATGCAATACAGAAATTGGACTGTTTAAGTTAAAGCAGTATAGGAAAAATACTGTTTGATAAAAAATTACACAGTGTAATTTTTTAGGGCCCACAAAGTGGACACCTATTATATAGTATTAGAATAATACAGTGTAAGAAAGTACTGCTGATGAAGTTATGCAGTATAAAAATTACACTGCAAAAGTAATGCAGTGTAGGAATTGGACTGTTTAAGGTCATGCAATATAGAAATTGGACTATTTAATTTAAAGCAACATAAGAAAATAATGTTTGATAAAAAATTACATAGTGTAAATTTTTAGGGCCCACTAAGTGGACACCCATTATAGTTTCATTGGGCCACATGTCATGAAAGGTGGCCCAATCCCATTGAGACACCTAGTAACCCAATGGGTTGCTTAGTGAGTCACCATAAAGGATAAGCATGCATTAAATGCAAATTTTGCCAAAAAAATCTCACTTCTTCTTCCTCCAAGCCCACGGCCACCATTAGAGGACCTCCTCAAAATTTTTCTCAAATCAAACTTTTTGCAAAATTAGCCCCAATCAAGTTCAAGAGGCAAAGTTTAAGAAATTTCATCAAGTTTTAAGGTGAAAACCTAAACTTTTTTCAAGGTTTCTTAGGGTTTTCTCTTGGACTAAGGAAGGAAAGTGATTCAAAGTGTTTTTGTATGAAAATGATGTTTAGGAGGAAGTTCAAAGGAGCCTTGGAAGGCTAGAAGCTCAAAGTTTCCATTCGGGGTAAGTTTTGATTTTTAAAGTTTTGAAATTATGTGGTTTTTAATTTGATTTTTATTCTTTCAAAGGTATGTGGGTTTTCAAGTGAAATTTTGGTTAAATTTCATGAAAATATGAATTATGGTATATTGATGTTGTGAAAATTAAGGATTGAATGTTGAAAATGGTGATTTATGTAAAAGAGGGATTATTTTGCAATTTTAATGTTAGTTTTGCAAAATTGATGAGTAGGCATGAATATGGTTGAAACATGAGTTGGAATTGCCATTGCAAGGGTAGAGATGCTGATTAAAAATGGATTTTTTCAAAAATGCCCTAAGGACTAAATTGAAAGAAAAAGTTTCTTCTGGACAGAATTAAAAAATGCCTAAAAACACCCCTGTATAGTGGGAATTTTGTAAAAGTTAAAACATGAAAATTGTAGATCTCGACAAAACTGCTAAGCATTTTTGACACTTCATCAAAAATCTCAACCGTTTGTGAGATTTTAATTTTACAAAAATTTGTTAAAATTGGAAAAAAAATTTAAGGGGCAAAAACATCCTTTTACAAGAGGAATTTGGGTAAGGTACTTTAAGAAAATTTGATCATCTTGAAAAATATGGACTAATGGTTTAAAAAGATTATTTTTAGTTTCGGAGGCAAAAATATAAATATTTTTGTGTTTTCGACCAAAACCATAAAATTATGTGAAAACTGGGTTTTCACTAAGGAACGTTAGTTTCCTACACTACTGTAGGCAGTAAGTAATTATAGATGCTAAGTTTTGAAAGGATTTAAAGTTTAGGCAAGGAATAAAAGAAAAACGTTAGGGGCAAAATGATCATTTTATAAAAAAAAAAGACCAAAACGGACTCGAAACGCCCATGTCGGGAAACGTTTCTTAGTGGGAATAAAATGATCATTTTATAAAAAAAAAAAGACCAAAACGGACCCGAAATGCCCATGTCGGGAAACGTTTCTTAGTATGAATTTTTCCGTAATATGTGGGTAATGAAACGTTAAAGTTAAGCAATGGGTTTTATAGAGTTACGAAATGGACGAAAAACCCATTAAGGGTAAAATCGTCATTTTTGAGGAAACAGCTAGAACGAAGTCCAACACTCCGATTTAGAATAATGTTCTTAGACAGAAAATGTTCTGTAATGCGTTAAGTAACGAAACCACTAGTAAGACGGAAAGTTTAACTAAGGGACGCTTAAGAATAAAGTAACCCAGTGGGTTATATAATTAAAAGGAAAAGTAACCCTGGTGGGTTACAAAGCTAAGTGAAGGAAAGGGTAAACCGATAGGGTACCAAGTTAAGTTAAGAGGAAAGAATGGTTAATGTTTACGTTTTATTATCAATCGAGTGGATTGATAAAAAAAAAGTTAATTAATGAGTCGGCTATCGTATGATCAGGACACAGAAGCCGACTAATGGACGAAAAAGGATTAAGACAGGAACGGAATAGAGAACGTTAGAGTTAAGTTCAGGTAAGTTTCAAACTTTACTTACAACATGAAGTAAATGATTTTTAAAAAATTTATGTATACGTTTATAAATGAGTCTGTAATTATTATGCAAGTTTCATTTAAAGAATATTTGCATTTATTATCCAAAAAGTTTTAAAGATTCAAAGCAAGATTTGCAATGAATTGGCAACTGTTATGTTTAAAGTCTCTTTGCATATTGATATGCATAATATTTTTAAAAGTTCAAGTTATGATTTTTAAAGTATTTAAAGTATAGTTTGCATTTTGATAATGCATAATGTTTTATAATTTAAGTTATAAGTTTTATGATGCATTTATTATGCAATAAGTTGCAATTGTTATGTAATAAATTCCAGAATACAAGTTATGATTTGCAAAATGTGCTTGCGTTTTATGTTGCATTTGTTATGCAATAGGTTTTACACTACAGGCTATGAGTTGCAAGTGTGTTTGCATATAATGTGATTGCATTTGTTGTGTTCACTAAAGTTAATAAGAAGGTAACATAAAGATAAAAAGAAAGTGTCATACCAGCCTCTTTATTGTGAGGTAATGAAAGTAAAGTTAAAGTTTGACCTCTTAGATGTGAGGTATATGACCTCGAAGTTCGATGGTCTTAAGTCTTCCACAAGGAAAGCATCACGTTTATGATCTCATGATTAAAGATGTTAGTACGAACACTAAAGGTTATAAGATAAAGAAAGTTAAGGAACAAAGGATGGAAAGTTAAAGTAAGATAAGGAACAAGGATAGAAAGTTAAGTAAGATAAGGAAAGCTAAGGAATGAAGATAGAAAGTTAAAGTAAGAAAAGATGATCATAAGACGCTCATAACCGAAAATTCATAATTAAGCATAAATGAAGACATGTATTTTGATTTTGCTTACTTTTCTTGTTAGGAAACATTTTTATGTTATGAAAAAAATTATGAGGAATGTTTTATGTTAAATGTTTATGAAAACATTTTTATGGTTACAAGAAAAGGTTTATAAATGACGTTTTATGAAAAGCGTTCTAAGGATTGCTACATGTTAAATGTTTTATAAAAAGCATTTATGAAAAATGTTTTAGAAATGTTTTATGAAGAATATTTATGAAAACCGTTTTTAGAAATGTTTATGAAAAACGTTCATGAAAAATGTTATAAAAGAAAGATTTTTATGAAAAAAGTTTTTAAAGCATGTTTTAAATAATTTGTGAGAATGTGTTTAAACTTACAGAGCGAAAGCTCATAAAAAGTTTCTTCATACTGTAGGTAGCCTTACGGGTAACTAGTAGGACCGGTTAGAGGAGCTGAGTGCTGCGAATGGCAGATGCAAAGATTTAGGTATGGATACTACCATAATATGTTTTCGCTACTGTTCAAAAAACAAAGGGTTACCACCACAATATGTTTCCGCTGCTGTTTAAAAAAAAAGATTTTCTCATTATTTGATTTAGAGTTTCAAAGTTTTAAGAAAATCAAAGTATTAAGAAATATTTTCAAAGTTTCAAGATACAGTTGACGAACTATTTTATATAATTATAGAGTGAAGTTTTAAGCTATGATTTAATAATGTTTCTTATTAAGATTTAAGAAACGATTTAAAATGGTTTTAAGTCAAGTGTTGAGCGGTGACTCAACTTGAATGGCGACTCAACTTGAATGGCGACAGAGGTCGCAACAGTTTTAAAGATTGTTTAAAAAAATATATATTATTTTCATATTTTTCTTATTAAGTAATATTACTGTTTAAGTAATGATGTTTTAAATAAGTAAAATGACTATCCGAATAGGCGGGTCATCACAATTCAAGGGAGTTAATGAAGGTTTTCTCTTCCATGAAATATGTTCAGGAGAATTGGCAAGGAAATCAAGAGTTCAATGTGCAAGATCACCACTTTTTCTTTGGTAAAGCCTAATTCCTCAAATTTCAAAGTTTGTGATGGTTTTGTTTTGGTTGTTTTGATTTTCCTTCAAGTATGGTATGTAATGATTTAGAATAGTTTATGGCATGCTTAAATGATTTTATGGCATGCTTTGATGTGAATTTGGGATATAGATGTGAAAATTTCTATTTGGTGCAAAATTGGGTAATTTTGTAAAATTTGAGTGTTTAGTTTTGGAATTGTGATTTGGGCATGAAAATGGTTTTGGAAAGTGTTGAGCATGCCTTCATAATGATAGAAATATTTTTTTAAAGCTGATTTTTACAAAAACTGCCCAGGGACTAAATTGTAAATAAAATTACATTCTCGGCAGATTTGAAAAATAACCAAAAACTCCCTTGTACAGTGGGAATTTTGAAAAAGTCAAAACACAAAAGTTGTAGATCTCGACGAAACTGTTAAAAATCATGAATGGTTCTTCGAAAATCGCATTCATTTGAGAGTTATAGATTTTAATAAATTTGTTAAAATTGAAAAAAAAAATTCAAAGGGCAAAAACGACATTATCCAAAAGGATTTTGAGTATGGTATTTTGAGCAAATTTGATCCTTATGAAAAATGAAAAATTTTGGTTTAAGAGATTATTTTTAGTCCCGAAGGCAAAATTGTCAAAATTTTTAAATAAGGAACGAAATTGCAAAGTTTTGTTAAACTAGGGCATTAATGCAAAAAAAAGAAACCCGACACCCCGGGTTATTGTTTCAAAGTTAATAAGCTGTAATTTTTGTTAAAATAACAAAATCGAGTTTGATAAATTTAAAAGGCCCATGAGGGCAAAATTGTCATTTTTTCACAAAGTGTCTCGAACGGATCTGAAACGTTCGAAATAGGAAAAATAGGTTATTAATAAGATTTTCATCCCTCATTAGAGACGATAGGGTAAAGTAAGATAAGAGAAAGAAGATCCATGGCTCTCAGTGTTATAGACTGCTTAGCAACCCGATTTGTTAATTAATGAACTTTTTGTATTGACGCGTAGTTAAAATAGTAAAAATTTGGCTAATAACGCTGTAATTGACCAAACAGGACACTACAAGATTAGGAAAACGGAAACTGAGGTTAGTTTATACAACAGCCTATGCAAGTAAGTTCCAAACCACCTACAGTATAAAATAGTAGGTTTAGGTGTATGTGTATAGCACTCAATATTCCTATGCAAATATACTTGTGTATGTTACACAATTGAAATAGTGTAAATGTATTGCAGTTATTATTCCTATGCTAATATATTTGTGTATGTTTCACAATTGAAAAGTGTATATGTGTTGCACTCAGAATGTAAGTATACAGACACGCATGGTATGATAACCTAAATAACTGGATTGGAAAATGGATAACCAGTAGTAAAAGAAGTGTCGTACCAGCTCCCGATGTAGATGGGAGTTAAAGGTTTTAAAATGATGGTCTTGGTGTTATGAAGACCTATGTGTGCATATGGTATGAGTATTTGGGCCCTAGTTAAAGATAAGAGATGACAAGAATAACGAACGTTCATAAGAAAGCATAAATGGATCATGCATACTAGCATATGATGCATTGTAGCTACGTTTGGACTTACTGAGCTCAAGCTCATTAGGTTATTTCACGCTGTAGAAACTCCTACAACAAGGTTAGTGTGATTGTATTGCTGAGTGGGTGGTGGAATATGAAACAGTGTGCAGATATGGGTATGGATACCGCCACGATTTTACTTCCATTTTGTAATGTATAATAAGTTATTTTGGAACTTGTTGTCTATGGAGATAGAGTACAGTTTTGTAAGATAAAACTGTTTTTGAAAATGCTGAGTATGTGATATAATGTAAAAGAAAGTTTGTTTATGTATACATTATTATAAAAAGGAGTTTTAGTATGTATGTGTGCTATACTATTGGTAAAAAAAAAAAGTATTTTTGAATTTTTCATAAGTACGTAAGTAAGGAAAAGTGTTTTAGCACGGTCCGTAATAAGGCGGGTTGTAACAATTGGGGTGGTGCTATCTCTAGGCGGCTGGTGGTTGTCACGCACAAGTGTTTGGCTCTTCTCTAGCTTCTCGTTAAATCAGAGACATGCCTGCGACTTTTGTTCTCATTCTTATGGTTGTGGTTTGGTTGTCACCAGTTTTTGTTTAGTTTAATTATTGTAATAACAAAGATGATTTCCCCATCTTTCGATGTAGTCTTTGAGTCTAGTCCACAAGTCTGTGCTTTGTGATGTGGTGTTAGACCTTGGTGTTTTTAATCTCTTAATCTTCATTGATTAGAGTTAACTTATGACTATAGTGATGTGTTTGAAAAATTCTTTTGTGTGCTCGATTAGTGGTGTCCCTCTTTAGTTTTTTTTTTTTTTTTGGTTGAAACTCAATATACGTACTACCCCTTTAATGTTTCAATCGAACTTGTTAATGGTTTTGGTCCGTAGTTGGATAAGTTACTAAATGCTTTACCATCTTTTAGGTATGAATTAGTGTTTGTACTTCTTGGGTTAAATGCAATTATCATTTAAAAAAGAGAAATCTCTGTTACATAAAAACTAAAAAAATACTATTTTATTTTCTAAATAAATCGTTAATAAATAGGATATTTGGTCATCGAAGGTCTAGAAACCAGAAGTAAAAATCAACCAAACAAAGTGAAAGCTTCGCAAACATTCTATGAGAAATGGAAAGATTGGTATGAGAAAAAGAGAAGTTTTTTCTATTAAATAATAGAATACTAAGAAGAAAAAGGAGGTTGTCAGTTTTTGTTTAAATACAAGGATATCCGATATAGCTCAGCAAAAAAAAAATATTACAGATTTTAATAGTAAATTGTCATTATGTTTAATATGGTCAAATTTAGAAGAGCGTTTCTACTTAGATTAACATTGCAAGGAAATCAATAATTCCTTGAAACAATTCAGAAGCCACTTGTGTAAAAAAAAATATGGGTGGGCAATATAATTTTCGGCGTATGTTGTTTAATTGTAGAAAAATAAATAAATAAATAAAAATTGCTGGGGTCCAGTCCTACCTCTTGATGTGCCTCGGTAGAGGTTTTTTTTTAATTTATTTTTTTAGTTGAAGATTGATGAAAGGTCTGTTTAATAAATGGATTTAAATTGTGTTGATTTGGATTATTTTGATTTGAACTGTTATTCAAATTGATGTTTGGATGTACATTAAAGAATTAATCTGAACAGAGAATAAAATTGGAATTTATATTTAAATAGATAGGGAATAAATTTTTTATTTATTAGCAAATCCAACAAAATCTTAATGTTCATGATTCTAAAAAATATACAATATGGATCTTGAACACAATGAAAGAAGAATCATCTCAATCGGATATTAAATGAAGAAATTATGATTTTTTTTCTCAAATATAGGTTAGAGAATTTCAGCTTTTACTATAACAAACATATTCAAGTTCAAAGAGTTTAAGGGAGATATAACTCTAAAAAATTGTATTTAGATATAACTTTAAAAACTTGTATTTAAATGATTTATTTGATTTAAATTTTAAGGAAAATAAACATGTATCCAAAAGATTTTAAAGATTTGAATGCAAAATGTTTGCCGAATATGCAAAATAAACGGGCTCCAAGAGACTGATTTTGGGAGAACAAGGGCTCTAAGCCAAACTAAAAGACTAATTAAAATTAATTGCCTAAATTTTAAAAAACTTTACTAAATAGGCCGATTAAATGTAAACATTAATTTATAGTCAAAATAAAATTCTAGAAATACCCGTATTTTCTTCATCTTCTACAAAAACCCTAACATAAATTTTCTTTCCCCTCTTCCCTCTATCTCCTCTTCTTCGCTCTATTCATTGTCAAAACCCTTGTTGCGTGCGAGCACTCTGGACACAACGATCCCACCGTCATTGTTGCCACGCGAGAGATCGCACCGTCTCCAAGCTTCGTCGTGTCCTTGTCGTCTTCGATATCTTGTTGTTGTCGAAATTCCACAATGGATCTCGACTTCTCGAATCTCCAATAAGCCTCCATTGTCACACCGGATCTGTTGCATGAGAATAATGGAGATGTCATCACACGAATTCCATAGTCAACCGTGCTCGTCGTGCTGCTCCTGAAGTCTGTCATGGCTGGTCGCGAAGCTCCCAAATTCTGCCGGGCTGATCATGCTGCTTCGATGGACTGGCAGACGTTGTTTCCCATCGGCATCTGCAATTGGAGGAATAGTGGTTGTTGCGCGGCTAGGTCTCGACTCCATTGTTGACAAGTGCTTTGGCGATGGAAGACCTGGCAATGGCTTTTTCATTCGTCAGACGGAGAAGAGAGAGAAGGAAGAAAGAGAGAGAGAGAAAGAAAGTGAAAATTAGGGTTTTTCTTCCTTTAAAAAAAAACAGAGTTTGAGAATAGAGGGGTAATATTGTAAAATTAATATTAAAACTAATTATGGTCTATTAATTTCCAGTCTTTGTAAAATGCACTGTTTGCTTTTAATTGTTTTATTAATTGGCCTAATCACTACAATTACCCACTGATTTTTTTATTAGTGTTGCTAATGTTGATAACTATGTGGAATTTTTTGGCCCTTCTGTTTATTCGTTTTAAGGAAATTTGGCCGTAGAATTTTATTCTCTCTATATATTGTCTAAGACTTCACATTTATTCACTTCACTTTCAATCTTCAATGCCAGCCCAATTTTTTGTGCCTCCAAATATAAATAAATAAACAAATATTAAATAAATATTTCACACTCAATAAAATTAAAAGAGATGTAAACAAAATTTTAAGTTATTTTGTCATTTAGTGGATCCTTTTTTTGGATATATTATTTTGATAATTTTGTTTTTTAGAGAAATATAATATTGATATCTTATTGTTTTAAAAATATCAAAATAATATTTTATAGTTTTCAAAAATACATTTTGGTATTATAAGTTCATGTTTCTTGACGTAAAATTTTCTTTTTACTCTTTTATTGATGAATTCTAAATTAATTTTTTAAAACTATAATAGAAAGGTAAAACAAAGGATTAAACAAAACTTATGAATATATATATATATATATATATGTGGACTTTTTTTGCATTATTTGTATTTATTTTCTTTTATAGTTTTTATAAAATAATTTAGTGTTAATTAATAAAAGAGTAAGTTGAAAATTTTACGTCAAACGATAAGTTAAAAGTTTTATGTTATGAAAGGGTAAACAAAACTCATAACTATATATATATATATATATATAGGTGGACTTTTTTGCATTATTTGTATTTATATTCTTTTATAGTTTTCACAAAATAATTTAGTGTTTATTAATGAAAGGGTAAGTTAAAAATTTTACGCCATAAAATTTGAAATCAGGTACTAAAATTAAATTAAAAAACTATAAGATATTATTTCAATATTTTTTCATTAGCAAGATACTAATGTAATGTTTTTCAAAAGGAATGACTACGATAAAAGGATCTCATTTATGAGAGCCATTTTTTTAACCGTCGAGTTAAATCTGACGGTTTAAAAAACCCAGCTCCACCAAATAATCACACTATATATAATTAAAAATAAAATTAAAATATAATTAAGAAACAAAAACAGAATAAAAGAAAAACAAAAAAAAAAAAAGGAGCCACCCTTCGACCAGCCCCACCGGCAATCCCTTCAACCATCCCCCACTAGCAATCCCTCGTCTTTGCAACAAAAGTCTATCTTCTTCGGGAGAATCACAACTCAGGCCCCATCTCTTTAGTGAGAGCCACTGGAGGTGGGTCTCAATTTCTTGCCAATTGAGTTTCACGGCAAAGGGAAAGACCCATGGTGGCCTGGCAAAAGACCCATGGTGGCTGCAACCTCCTCGCGACTCGAATCCATATTGACTCTACAAACGTCGGCGACAGGCTCGCAAACACAGCTGCTATTTTTCATGAACTACGTTGAGATAAGATCTGCTCGCGACTCCCTCCACCCACGATCTTAGAGATATGGGTTCGTCGAGGTGTCACGATGGGAACGCGACCATCGTAAGACAGCATTTGTCGCCACTGCTCCTGCCTCCATTAACAGATTTGTCGCCACACCACGATCTCGCAAGCACAGGCGCGACAGCATTCTCAACAATCTCCACCTCTCCTTACGAAGCCTGACCCACGGTGGTCGCAAAACTGGGATCGCCGGACTGCCAATGAGTTTCCTAGCAACGGCGAATCCGAAGGGTCCCTTTTTTTTTTTTTTTAATTTTATGTTTATTGTTATTATTTTTTTTATGCAAAGGAGTTTATCTTGTGCAACAAAACTCATGTTTTAAGAACTCTAACGTAGGACCCATTTTTAATCCAACGTATTATAACCATCGAATTGACTCTTATCAATAAGATATTTTTTGTGAGTCTTATTATGGAAGGTCGTTTTTAAAATACCCTCCTTTTTTTCCTTCGAAATCATCTTCGTTCTGCACAAGTGTTCTTTAACTTTTTTTCCCCAGCTTCTGTGTGTTTTGGTTCTTTTCTTTCTTCTTCGTCTCTTCACCTTCTTAGAGAAAAGGCAAGTTAGTCCTCTGTCCTCCCGATCTTTTCTCGAACGCATCGCCGTATCTCTGTCTCTGTCCCGCCCATACCTTCACGCCATTGTCATCGTCCCCTGCGTCTCCGCCCATCAATGGCTTCGATCGACGAGTGACTGATTCTCGAGAGATTTTGAAATTGAGGATGAAATGTAGGATTTGGTGGCCAAAGGAGCTCTCTCTAAACGATCAATCGCACTCCAAATCCTTCTCGTTCGGCTGGTTCGCTCCTTCTTCTTCTTTGAATTCCCTCGACGTTGAAGTAGTTTTTGCCCGCAGCGAAGCCTCGCTTTCTGATTCGCATACCGGCCTTGAGGTACCAAATCCATGCAAGAGTGGACAGCTTGTTCTTTGTTCGTCATTTTTTTTTTCAATAACTTAGACTGCAGATGATATACTCTAGTTCAAATTGTTTATAAAAATTTCGGATATTGACGTCTTTCATTGTGCATTTACGATTTGCTAGACTTATTGAAAGAATAGGCATAACTTTCAAGTGATTTATATTGAATTTGCTTATGCCTCTTTCGTTTTTAATTATTTAATTAAAAACTTCAAAATGAAATATAAAATTCAAATGCCTGTTTTTCCTCCTTGTAAAAAATTCAATTAACTTCAAAATGAACTGTATGAGCAATTAGGTAGAAAACAAGTTTTCCTCGAAAGAAAAACAAGTGGAAACCAAATTACGTTTCTGAACTCATATCCTTGTGTATGTCTATTTACTTTAAAGCACAGTCCCATTTTTATTAAATTCCATTAAACTGTTATCTTTTTCTTAATTTGCTATGATTTTGCTTGCGTTTTACGGGCGAAATTATGTCTTATCAATAATTTTTTTCTTACCCTACCACAAAATTCTGAATTTGTCTGAATAGGACATTCAAAGAAATAAACTTGTAAGCTTCATTGATGTAAAGTGTATCTAGATTGAATCGGCTAAAGCAATATTTTGTCATAATGACAAAATGAGGTTCCAGTTTGGTGTACTATTTTTATGGAATTTGCGACCATTTTCTTTCAGGTAATCATCCATGAAACAAACAAGAAAATGACAGTATCATTACGGGATAAATAATTCTTTCTTTGTTGGGTTACTATACTGCTGATCTTAGCTGCAATGGCGAATTGTCACGAGTAAGAATGGTAGAAGGTGATAAGTCCACGTCCTCAAGTTGTGAAAATGCTAATGCGCTTTATGGTCTGGATATATCAGGAAAGAGTCTTGGAAGATGGACTTGTGAATGCCATAAACTTGATTGGGTTTTAGAACAAGATAAACAAATGCCTATCGGAAATAGTTGGATCCAGCTTGTTTGTTATTCGCATGAAAAGTTTGTTAGAGATTCTTTTTGCATTCCTAAATTGCATCATATTCACTGGAATCGTCAGATAGTTTCGCCATTTATACCCTTGAAGGCATGTTGCTTGGTGTGTCTCACTTCTTTTCTCAATTTAATGGTTGGATCTGGTTGTTAATATAATTACTTTTTATTTGGACAAATCCAGTTTGTACTCTGTTGAGACCCCGGCCAATGTTGCTCATCATTTTTATCACCTTTTCAAAATTCATTTGAACAAGTGAAAGTTTCTCTCAAAATACCCAAGTGGGTTGAAGCGCTTAAACAGAGGCAGCCACTTTGTGATATGGTAAACGACTTCTAAGATCCCTTTTAGTACTTGAAGACCTAGGTTTGTATTTTGTTATTTTATTTTTTACCAATTCTATCCAGGACACAGTCATTCTGGCAATTAATAGTGAAACTGCTGCTGGGATATTATGCCGGAGACATCTCAAACACAAAAGGTCTATTTCTTGGTGTTACACTGTTTTCTTGTTTCTCTTTTTGAATATCTCCATCCCTAGCTTTCTTTATCTATATTCTTTTAATCTGTAAGTGATGTTAGCCTTTTTTGTTGCATTTCAGGTTTTTTGCATTTATGTGGCATCTCTTCGTTGTTTCTGTTGCTTCTTTGTCCACTGTACTATATATCGTTCTTCGGTCCCTTCACAAGGTCTTGAGTTATGCATCTAGCTCAATGTGCCATCTCTCACATTTGCGAGTGTGTTCAACACTGCTGGGCTAAATATTCAAATACGCTGCTCCCAAATCCTGCATTGGCCAATCTTCCTTCAGGACGGAAGCGTTAAGTCGTATAATTTTTTGATTTGAAGTTCTTGGCTATTTTGGTATGTTGGATTTTGATACGACAAGCATTCCCAATGGTCAAGCACAATCATATCACTAAAGTGGGCTGCGGGGGTGCCTGTGGGGGATTTTTGATCTGTTTATGAAGCATAATCATATCACCAAAGTGGTAGGTTTTTGTTGTTCCGGGGCTGAACTTTTGTTACTCAAGCACATACATCTTATGTTTATCATCTTCTGCCTGACTCTTTTGTTTTCCCTTTTTATATTTAGTAGAGCTTTGTATATATTTGCTATACGAAGACCTGACCAAGAAATAGTAAATAATTAGATGATTTGGGGATTTTGTTGTTTCATAGACTAGGAGACTCGATGACATTGTAGTCTTATTGTTTCTATTTGTGGTAATCTGTGAACTATGTTTTTTTAAAAACTGATGCAATGATAAACATAAAACATTAAAGGTTTTTGATTTAATGGAAGTAAAGGTGCATATAAATATAATGGAATAACTAAAAATACTGAAAATAATAAATAGATATAGATAACGGGAATTTAGGAAGAAAACTATTGTTACGGGATCAGATAACTGAATTAAATAGAGAATAAATAACAAGACCAAGTAACTAGATTAATCAACTGAAACTAAATAAATGAAAATAAAGCATGGATCAGAACTGAAAAGTATCAAGAATTAAAAACATAAAATAAATTACATAAAATGTAAAAATGTTGGAATAAAGTAAAGAAATGAAAAACAAATGAACAAGCAGAAATTAGATCATGAGTAACACCATTAAAGGACCTTTTGTTCCAGGTGTACATATGCTACCACAAACATGATTCAAAGTTTGGGGTTTGTAACTCAATAGCTTTTAGACAAACTTCTTGACTTTGTTGGGTTTTTTTTTTAAAAAAAAAAAAGAGTAAAATGATATGGGGATCTAAAACATAGAAGTTTAGAAGATTTTAAAAGGTTGTTTGGGGAGGAAAAGAAAGAGCTAAGAATGCTAAGAGTGAAATAAAGAAGTGGCTGAGTATTTTTTTGGTTGAATAATGTTCTTCAAAATGGCTGAATGAGCTGACGTTAATAGACCTCTTCACGTTAATAGATCCCTTCAAAAACCAGCCTTTTGGATTTTTAGGTGGTTTCTGTGGAGCTGGTGAGGCAGAAAATGATAAAAAAAAAATTGAAAAGCAAAGGTAAAGAAAAAGAACGTATGCTTGGGAAAAGTTCTCACATTTAACTTCGTCGTTGCTAACGCACATGCTCCGGCAGCAAAAAAGCTTCCGTAACTGCGGACAATGGAACGGATACAACACAATTCTCCAGTTTTTCCAGATCAAATTTTGGGGTGAAAAATAGAAAAGGACAAAAAACAAATTTTGTTATTTTCCTTTTGGGACATTTGGCTTGGCTGAAGGAAGGCCAAGATCTGACCGGGTTGGAACGTCGTTTTCTTGGCACCCCCTTTTATGACACCAGAGAAAGAGATTAAAAAATAAAAAATAGACCTTTGCTGTGCGGTAAAGGCTTGTCCAAAAAGTACTAGGACCCTTTTCTCTGTTTGCTTAAGAAATGGCATATACGACTGCCGCCAAAATTTCACATCATATCAAAAATAACACCGCATGATTTTGGTTTTGCCGTATGTGGGCTATCGCCGACAATCCCAAAACCACCCTCTCTAAGTCTTTTCACATTCTGTTCCTACGCATCGCAGCAGCAGAGAGTGAATTTTGTTGGCTTTGAAATGAATAAATTTTTGATGCCTACTACAAGCCAATCTAACAAGGCATGTGCTGGAATTCATCGCACAGTCGTGCCAACAAATTTTACCATTTTCCAAATTTGCCCCTGAAGCTCCCTCGCACCCACTTAACTTGCAATAATACATTCATTTGTGATTTCATTTAATGTCCTATTCTTTGATGGGTCACTTCTGCAGAGTGCATTAATTACCAGGCCGAGAAATTACAAGTAAGAGGTAAAATTTTCACGTGCGTATGAAATCCAATTTCTGGACCAACTCCTGAACTCAATCCAGCTGGACCTTGATTGACTACGAGAGGTTGACTATGGCAAGGACATGTGCACCAACCAAAAGCAATCCTATTAAACCTATACTTATAATTCCACTGCTAATAAAAACAATTAAATTTAGTTAAAAAAAAAACTATTTTCATCTTTATAAAACTATAACATAACTATTTATAAACTCAAGGTCTTAATTTAATATATACTATTTTTTAAAACTAAATTTTACTGTTTTGTTAGTAACAGATTGATGATCCTACAATGTTAAATAGAATTACTCGTCTAAAAAAATATACAACATACTAAACTAAGATCTATAGTTTCGTGAATAATAGAATTATAACCCTGTTAGGAAAAAAATTTTCACAAACAAATACAATGTTTAGAACACAATACCAACTTTTGATTTAAATTTTATTCGAGTGAAAACATTATAACAAAAATTTATTAACATTACAAAATATAGTTCCAACTAAATTTTTAAACTGTCCTAAAACAAAATCATTTCTAAGAAGCTGGGCGCGGATAAGAACTAAGAACATAACCACATATGCTGATAAAAAAAAAGCTAACAATTATACGATCATACATGTTTAAATCCCTGTACAAAACTCACAAGATGTCAAAGCAATCGGTTTGATTAAGTAGCATATTCCAGCTTACAAATGTTGATATCATATTCAGAAGTCTATGACCATCTCTCCACCATGTAGTGATGACACATCATTCCAATGAGGTAAAGGAATAATAAAAGTTAGCCTCCATTTAAGCGTGTGGAGTTGAACGACATGAAACAGCCCTCTGACATAAAGAATCAGTTTGATGAATCTGAGACATTTGACAACATTGCAGATGTATTTTCTGACATAAACAAAAGCAATTCCAATTTTTTTTTTTTTCAAAGTAAAAATCCCCAGTGCTAATGGAGACCACTTATCAGTAAAGTTTCTTCAAGTAGAGGGTTTCCTTTCTTTTTGGCTGGCTGCTTAAGACTTTCCACAATAGAGAGCTAACACTAACGAGCTCTTTTCGTTGTTTTAGAGAAAACGTTGCCTGAGAGAGAGTGGTAAAATTTGAACAATAATTTGTAGGCATTTTAGAGTTTTCATGAACAGAATAAAGCTTCCCCCACAGGTAAGAATAATCCGTATATTGTCAAATACCTCAAGGTTTGTACAAAAAAAAAAAAAAAAAACCCTTTTTCTAAACAGTGATAATTCACGCTTTTCCGAGGGCACACCTGCGCAGGAAGCTCAATTTAGTTAGTGAAAACTTCAAAATATTGCCTCAAATGATGTTCAAACCAACCAAGCCAAGCAACAAACAACTTTGTATATCTGCACCTTCTTTTTTCCTTTTTCTTTTTTTCCTTTTTCTTTTTTTTTTTTTGCCTTTTTCTTTTTAGGGTGGGTTTTGGAGCAAAGGTAAAAGTTACCGTTAAAAGTCCTTTAACAGCTACGCAAAACCGACCCTCAACTTAGGGGTACATATTTGCCTCGTAGTCAGTTAGATCCCACTGGTATCATCTTTAATGCTGCCGCAATTGGCATGCCAAGGAATCCAAGGAAAACACTGACCATCCACTGTTGTAAACTGAGAGGATGTGTGCTTGCAAATGCACCAAGAAACTCGACGATTATGATTTGGAAGATAACAGTGCAACTGATCACAGCCACAAACACATAATTCTCCATAATGCCTTTAAACACATTTATCTTCTCCATCTCCCTAGAGCTGATCTCGTTGAAAACCTGGAGAAGACAATTGTATAAAATGAAGTAAATATAATTTAAGCAAGTTTAGAATTTATTTGACAAATTATCGCCGATTGATGCGGTTGAGATTGGAAAACCAATATTTATTAAATAACCTTATCGCATTCAAAATAATAGAAATTAAGAAAATAACTGACAAGCTGACAATGGAATTGGTAATGCAGGCATGGTAGACATCATTGCATTTGAGAAAGGAACCAATAAAATGAACCCTCACGCATTCAGCAGGATTCTACTTCAATACTTACTATCATGATCGAAACAAATTCCCAGTAAAAAGAGATACTTGTTATTGGGATATGGAACACGTTTTCACCGAGTCAAATTTTTGGCAATTCATGATTACCTGACAAAATACGAAGGAGTTGAAAATAAGTGTGTTCAGTATCAAATCAGAATCTGGGCCATCAAGCTGAAAAGCTGCTTTTCCTCTTGTCTGTAGGTACCATAATATTAGGAACTGATACAAAGACTCCCCCAAGACATTCCTCCACATAACATTGCTGATAAAGTTTCCTTTTCTTCCAACAGGCAATCTCTTCATCAAATCATCGTTTGGAGGTTCTGTGGCTAACGCAAGTGCTCCTAGGGTGTCCATGATCATGTTGACCCAAAGAAGCTGAACCGCAGTGAGGGGAGCATTTCCTGAGAGCATATGTCAATGCACACAAATAAAGATAACGCATGAAACGTGCTTTGCAAGGGAAAAAGCACTTTGACATGCAAAGAGAAACGAACATTAGCTTACCTGTCAAACAAGCGGAAGAAAAGTTGACAATTAGGGCAACCACGTTTACTGTTAGCTGGAACTGAACAAACTTTTGAATGTTTATGTAAACTGAACGCCCCCATTTGGCCACAGTCACAATTGTAGAGAAGTTATCATCCAAAATTATCACATCGGCACTTTCTTTGGCAACCTGAAATGTTTTCAAAGTGCTTTAGCAACATGAAAAGTCAAGTGAACAAATTCATAATCATCTAGAAAACGGGAACAAGCAAATGAACTGGGAGCTGACGTCCTCAGAGAGAAAAGAAAAGAAAAAAGGCATGCAACAACAGATATACATGTAGACACGATAATCGGGTTCATGTATAGATTTTTTAGGAAAATCTAAAAGGTAGGAAGGGAGATCAGGCATTTGGAGATCAAAGGCATCAGTAGATGGGATTTAAGCTCACTGTAATTCTAAGACACAAACCATTTTAGACTTGAATTTCCGAATTTTTTGTCCTAAACACTTAACTTCTTCAAGGAAGTAAATGCCTAATTCGAAAATAAGATCACAAGAAAAGTGATCACCTCAGTTCCAGCAATGGCCATTGCCAGCCCAATATCAGCTTCATGAAGTGCCGGAGCATCATTTGTACCATCACCAGTCACTGCAACAACTTCTTCAAAAGTGGTCCTTAAGTGTTTGACCAGAGTGTGTTTATCTAGCGGTGAAGAGCGAGCCATAACCTGCACATAAACACCATATCACATTGTGATATACTGAAAAAGTATGTCTACAAAGGTAATCCTAGAAGCACAAATTCGTACAAATTATAAGGGCCAAAGAATTTATCACTTTCCTAAATGTTGTTAGTAATAACCTTTGCAATAACAATAAGCACGCTTCAGCATTATAAGTTTAAACTGTCCACCAAATCTAAAGTCTGCCACACTTTAGAAATTTGAATCGATTTAGCCCCCCGTGTATGTAAAATGTTGAAAAAATTATTGTCAAAATTCAACGTAGGAGGCAGTCTTTTTTTTTTTTTTTGGCAAATCACTACCATGTCAAATTCCATGAATCAAAATTCTCTACCTGACCAAAATCCACTCTGTGGAATTGAAAACTGTTCACAAAAACTTCTATTGAGAGAATGTCATGAATTTCTAAAGAACAGCTGGACCTAAAACAAAAATGCACCTGAATTTTTGGAATAATTTCTCGCAATTCCTCTTCACTCTTCTCACGAAATTCCGGTCCTTCAATTGCCAAACCATTCTCAGTCAAAATTCCACACTCTCTTGCTATTGCTTTTGCAGTGTTTATGTTATCTCCGGTAACCATCCTAACAGTTATACCAGCTGACCTACAGACGGCAACAGATTCCTTCACCCCAGGACGGACTGGATCTTTAATACCCACAATTCCTATGCAAGTGTATCCTTTGGTGGGTATAGGGGTCTCAGTCGAGAACTCACTTTCAGTTTCCATGTAAGCAAGGCATAGAGTTCGAAGAGCTTCATTAGCAAATTGTTCGATAGTGTTTTCCAAAGTAATAACGTATTCTTCGTCAAGGGGAACAACCTCACCTTTCGAATCTATGACTTTGTCACATGCAGCTAATATTATCTCAGAAGCACCTTTACAATGCACTCGGAAACCACCTTCAGGAAGTTCTAGAACTACCCACATCCGCTTCTTCATCGAATTGAAAGGCTCAACTTTCACAATATTACACGCTTGTCGTTCTGCTTGGAAATCACCGCCAAGCTGCAGCCCAAATTCCAAAATAGCCGTTTCAGTGGGTGTTCCTAGTATCTCATTCTTGTCATCTTTGTTCTTCACTACTTCTCCTCCAGTGTTGTTAAATATTGATTGAAGTAGGATTCGCAAAGCAGAATCTGGAATTTCAGAGCAGAAGTTAGAAGCGTCCTTAGAGCTACCTACTTCCTTGGTCCTTCCACAAATGCAAGCTTTAACGATGGTCATATGGTTTGTTGTCAGTGTGCCAGTCTTGTCACTGCATATAGCGGTGGCAGATCCCATGGTCTCACAAGCAGCCAGATGACGAACAAGTGCCTTATCATTCATCATCTTCTTCATGGCAAACGCGAGGCTCAACGTCACGGCCAAAGGTAACCCCTCAGGCACAGCAACGACAACAATTGTAACTGCAATAGCAAAGAATTCCAGAATTTCCATTGCATCATCCGCAGACCAGATCCACTGGGACCCTTCTTGCAGCTTGCGGTTAAACAATCCTTGCACCAAAACAGCAAAAGTCACGAGAGCAAAAAATAGACCAATTTTTCCAATTAGGGTCGCCACACCATTAAGTTTCACCTGCAAGGGGGTTTCATCATCTCCTCCTTCACTGAGCGTAGCCATCAATTTTCCCCACTGGGTCCTCATCCCAACAGTAGTCACAAGCATCTTGCATGACCCGTCCTGTACTTTAGTTCCAGAAAGAAGAAAAGGATTCTGACGATTGATATTGACTGGCTCACTCTCACCTGTTAAACTGGATTCGTTTACAATCACAGAAAACCCTGATATAAAGAGTCCATCAGCTGGGACCTGATCTCCAATACTTAGATGAACTATGTCACCAGGAAGTAGATCAAAAATTGATATCCTCTGCCTGCAACCATCTCTAGTAACCTGAACTGTAATTTTTTTCTTCTCCCTTTCCAAATCCTTGAACTGCAGAGATTGTCTATAATCACTCATGGCTGTAACGAAAACAACAAGCAAAATGCTGGCAACAATTCCAAGCCCATCATGAGCACCCTTTGGCCATCCTTCCGTTGCTATGCCAACAAGCAGAGAAACGAAGGCACAAATGCCAAGTATCATCAGGGTCATATCCTGAAGGGCTTCCCACACAAAAGTGAAAAAGCCCTTAACCGGGCTTTCCGTGAATTTGTTGATACCATAAATTTCTTTCCTTTTACTCAGCAGTTCCTCAGAAGTAGAGATTCCACTGGCTATTGATGTTGCAACCTTGCTAGCAATTCCCTCAACTCCACCATGAATTTTCAGCTTCTTCACGTCACGCCCTTCAACCATGGATCCCAACTCATCGGCACAGATTTGAAAACCTGCATCTTTGACTTCCTCAGGGACAGTGTATTCACTAGTCAAACTTAGACCTGTAACATTGAAGGTGGGACAACAATTTAAAGGAAGAGAATCAACTAACAAAAAGAACAGAAACCTTCTTACAAAGTCTAATCCACTTGCTCTAATATATTCATACCATGAATAAATTGAAGCGCTGCTTGTGAAACCAAAACTGCAACTCGAAACTTCTCCTACAAAATTCAACACGTGAAGAAAATAACAATAGTGTCATCAACATGAAATATATAGTGCAAGTATGGAACATTGGTTAAGATTTCTCATCACACAACGTCTTATCCATTCTAATATAGGCACGACTATAATTTCAGACCATGTCACCATAATACAGTTGCCAGATTTGCATGGTTAACTTTACTGTGCAATTTGAATGACGATTGTCAGGATGGTACCATTACATCTTAACAGTCGGCCTAGAACATTTCGAAAGACACTCGTAGAACAAATATTTACCAGGCACCTACATTTTGTAACGTCACCTAGACCTCACACAAGCACCCTCCATAGTCTTACTAGCAATGCAACTTAAATAAAAAATCTGTTTCATTACGTATTATGAAACTAGTAAACTCCAATTTTGGATGTATCTGACAGAATTTTGATACATGTGCCTTTGCGAATCATGATGGTTCGTATGGTATCATTGCTTATTAGTTTTAATAACTTCAGGCGTCTTTTTTTTTTTAACACATTGATAAGTTCTCTGTGGCAGTTCTTTAATCAGAGCACCGGACCAACCTTTTTTTTTTTTTTGAGAATTAAAATTTTGTTACACATCTGCGCTACATTTAAAAAAAAAAAGTAATGGAATTGACGAATTGATTTCAGGTTCACATCGTCCACAATTCTCTCACTTTACTAAAAAACATCGGAATATCATCTATCGAAATAGAATATATGAACTACATTGAAAACGTGATCCGATTTTTAACAACCTTCCGTCCAAAAATAAAATGGTTATACTCCAAATAATTTAGCGTATATCTACAAGCAATAATTTGAGGCTCCACTCAAAAAAATAATAATAATTTGAGGCTCGGATTGATTGCATAAGAAGAAAGATAAAGAAAAAGAAAAAGAGGTACAACTGTTTGATCCATTCCATTAAAGTAGGTGTTCATAACCAACTGATTCTAAAAGAAAAGGAGATAATTAATTAATCGTTTAGGTCAAGTCAACCAAGTAAATTCAAACGTGAGAAGTTTTCGTAGATCACAGACCCAAAAAAAATCCCAGCTTTTGGATTGCTAAAAAAGCAATTAGATAAAACTTTGACTGATTATAATTATTTCTTGTTACTTCGGAGAAAAACACTTTAAAACCCCATCTTGACCCAGGTCCACTCCACGCCAACTAACCGGGACATTTAAATAGCACAATATCCGCTCCTTCAGGTAACTGTTTTCTCAGGAAACAAACGGAAAACATAACACACAGAGTATTGAAAGAACCTGATTAGATCGGCGGATAGCCTCGGCCTCATTGCGCTTGTCAAGATTAGCAGTGAACCGGAAACGGCGTTTCTTGTTCTTAACAAGCCAACAGAGCTTCCTCCATCTCTGAAGCGCTTCTTCCGACGAGTTCTTCGCCTTCACATCCCCAAAGTTCTCGTTCAAATAACTCTCCATCCAATCTTAATCTTCACCTTCTTCACCAATACCAACACAACAACATGTGCACAAATCGAATCCTAAAATAGCAACAAAAAAGGAACAAGCTTCTCTTTATTCAGTTGTACGACCAAATATCTTTCTTCTTTCGGCAAGACTGGAATTTGACTCCTCTCAAAAGCAACCACGTTTGTTCCAAATTCCTCTCTCTCTCTCTTAGGGTTAAAGTTTAGCTTTGGTTTTATGCAGAAGAGTTTTTGAGGAGTTGACGAAATACAGGAATCGAGATACCTAAAAAAATAATATCTCTACTACCTTGTAAGACTGGAGTTGCTGGAGTTTTTTAAAGATTATTTTAATGAAATATCATGTTTGGATTCACGCGTGATTGGTTGGAAAAAACGTGGTCTCTGTGGCCCATGTTGGGGTGGGCTAGCTACAAAAGGGCCAATTGGTGACTGCCCGTTGTAAGAGAACGTGGGGTTCATTTTACGCTCTTTTGCTTTGTTTTGGAAAAAAACATTTCCAACTTTTTGAAAGGAAAATGTTGATAGAATTATTTTTATGGTATTATTCTTTATTTTCTCAAAAAATTATTGATTCTTTTTCTTCAATTTTTCTATGTTTGTGATCATTTTGGTTCTGAAAAAAAGCGTTAGGGACAACTCGGCGTAAGTGCCTCTTAATTGTGTGATAAGAGGGATCTTCAACGGCAAATCTCTGTATTGATCAGCATGTTAACACAATTCATCAACATTCACTTCCAAAAAAAAAATCATAAATAGCTAATTATTAAGTTTTTTTTTGAAGAATAGTGGTGTGTTTGATTGGAAGGATTAGGGGCAGGGAGGAAAGATATTGAGGGAAAGTAGCAAGGAGTCTCTTTTTTTTTTTCTCTAAAAAAAGAGTCAAGTGATGTATCTCATGGCCTTATAACCTTTGCCACATTGACAGTTTGAGGGAATACCGAGGAGTGAAAAAGGCTTCAACTAGATGAACATAGGCCGTGTACATGGCATAAGGGCCCCAACGTGCAGCTATTGAGATTTGAACTTTGGAGGGTTTGAAATAGAAATCCTAACAAAAATGCCTTCAATACCATACCGCATCCTTCGACGATGGTAAGGAGTCGCCTACTAGAGTTTTCAAATTCTTGGACCCACCATAATTCAATCCTCTCCTAAATGAATGGAAAGGGAAGGATGCGCTCATTATACAAATTAAATTGTAATTCTACTTTTTTATTTTCATTATTTTTTAAAATGTCTTTTTCAATATATTTTTTACTTGTATTTTTTATGCAATACAGACTATATGTATTTTTGCTTGTGTTTTGAAATAAGAGACTTTTGTGTGTCTACTAATTTACTCTAGAAAAACACACAACTTTTAAGAAAATCATTTTGTATGAATAGCAGCGTAATTTTGAAAAAAAAAAAGTTCTTTTTTACTTTTCTATCTAATACTAAATAAAAAAAATAGATACCATTCGTTTTTTGAATGTGCTAATATGGTTGCTCATTTTTTCTCAACAAGGTTATAAGTTTGAATTGGTCTTACTGTCTTAAACAGAGTATACAAACAATTCACTTTGCGAAAAGATCATGCCATAGTATTTTATCTCCCCGTTAATATTTTTCTTTCTACCATATACCAAACCACTTAAAAGAAACTTACAAAAATTTATAATCTTTCCCTCTCTCTATCCTATCCTTTAATTCTTCCTTTTCTCGTAGCAAACATGCCCGCGTTTGTAGTGCTTCCGGGAATGACTTTCGAGCGGTTGAAACCTGTGATAAAGAGACAAGCTTTTGTTACTTTTTTTTGTTTCACTTCACCATAAAGAGATCGGTGAGAAAATAGCCTAGACTATTCACAAGAGAGAAAGTAGGAGAGAGAGAGAATGAGATAATGGCCTAAACTCAATGTAAAGGTAGTCGTTTCTATTCCCATTAAGTCATGCTCCTCCACATGTCTCGGCTGAAAAATGACATTGAATTGCCTTGACAAGTAACAATTTCCTGCGCAATTTACAAAGCGATACAAACTCTCTCTCTCTCCCTCCCCCCCTCTCTCTCTCTCTTGCCTTTATGCCTTTCTCTAGAAAAATCAACACAAGTGCAGGACAAAGCATGGTTAGCCTAATTCTTCCGGTTTGGAAGGTGGAACATTGTTGCCTTTTCTTTTTCTTTTTCTTTTTTTTTTTTTTTTTTTTTTTGGTTTCTATGTATTGTGTGTTTTTTAGAGCGTCCAATAGCGATCCACAAGAGTTGCGCTTTGGTCCTCATAGGTAACCAAAAACCGTTCAAGTAGCTGCCCACATTAGTTGTTCCATTGAATGACTACAAAAATTTGGTGCCTTTCTTAAATTAATATATAAGAGGAGGAGGTGATGGAAATATTTGATAGTGTTTAAAAAGTTATAAATGACTCCACCGCCACCGTAACAAAAGTAAAAATCTTTATATTCCCTTAGTTAAGGGATCACTTCTCTAGATTTCTCAAGTATACTTGAACCCAAACTGTAAAGAACGCACATTGTTGATACCCGGTTCAAACCGACGGGCCTTTTAAATTCGCAAACTTAGTAGAAGACATTTTGTGGACCAAAATAATTTATGTCGACAAATCTGTCACGCCCCACCTTCTTGGTAGGCCGAACTATTATCTCTGTATCTTGGTAGGCCAGCCTTAGTAATACTGGAGCGGCCGGCCATAATTCCCAGTAACACGGCTGAATACTTTTAGTATGACAGTAGAATCTCTCGTGCAACTACCGTTAGAACAGAGGTCAACTAGTGGACCATTGCTTTGTGGTCTACTGTGAGTATGTGATGTTGTCAAAGATATTTTGATACATCAACTTTGATGACACAATATTTTCCGCAAGTGTTTTCTTTCATATAGCAAAAATAAAAAGATCTTTTTAATGGTAAGACGTCAACAGTAGTATACATTTTTTGCTATTAGATTTGATTAAAATCATATTAAAATAAAAGAGAATGTAAAACATACAGTTTTTAATATAAATTATTATTGTATTTTTTCTGTCAAACCGTGAAAATCTCGTGAAAATAATTGCATAAGTTTGCTCCCTTAATATGAGTCCGAGCAACGGATCACATAATTTCTTTTTTTAAAAAAAAAAAACATGTATGTGAATAGGAGAAAGATGAAATCATGGAAAACGACCTTATCTTACAAATAAAAATGTAAAACATGAAAAAAAAAATAATAAAGGTCGGATTCACGATAATGTTGCACGCATGCCGGTGGGTGACTTGGTGTAATCCAATTTGAGATTTGTAACGGCTGAACAAGTAAAAGTTTTCTTTGGTAAATACAAATAAAATTTAATTTGTAAATTACTATTAGTGATGCTAAATTCTTAAGCACTTGCATTGCTCTTTTTGACTGGGAGCCATCAATAAACTACCAAGTGCATGGCTCAGGAGTCAGGAATCCGGATCATACTTAACACGAACATCCCAAACCCAAAGCAAAGCAAGAGAACTGAGCCACATACATATCTATGTAATGATTTGGTGGTTGAGTGTGCTAAAAGATCAACATCATTTTCATTACACTGGAAAAGACATCACTGATTGTGCTTCATATGTACCATCATGTGGTAGCATTTCATATTATATAACGTAGTAAATGAAAAACTATTAGGTCTAAATCCGATTAATTAGTTTAATTATCCAAAATCGCTTATACTTATTTTAAAAAGTTAATTAGATGTCCTATTTCTTCATTACTAGAACAATAATAAAAATCATATGGCTACGTCTATTTTAACTACCGTAAAAATTTACTATACACAAAAAATTTATAAAAAAAGATAGCGCAATAACTAATCTTAAAACTGACACCCTTTTTATAACTAAATCAAAAATAATATTCCACGACTTAACTTATATAAAAATTAGTTAATAGAAATGGAACACAACTTAAAAAGCCATCATTAATTTCTTGTTAATTGGAAAGGACATTTTGTCCGAGTACAGAGTGCACTCTCCTACAACAAGAGTGCGCTCTCCATCATATGCCACATATTTGACAGGAGAAACATTACCAAAACCTTCCCAACTTTAAGGAAACTTGTGTTTTACGAAGCTATAATCCCATATAAAACGGCAAACCCAAAAAAAAAAAAAAAGGGGTTGGGTTATAATAAAAATCCACCTCAACGTTGAGTGATGGTGGAACGCACTAGATTTATCCTCATAAAGAGAGTGAGGATTTGGTCGTATATCCACTTCCATCCAAGTACATCAAATCTATCTCGAGTATGAAAAGTAAAAGGAACCGAAAAGATAGAAAGACAAAATCACATCACCACATGGAGAACCCACATTCGAGTGGTGGGGGAGAGCATGGAGAATACACGCGTGACAAAAGCATGGAGGAAAAGATAATAATTGAGAGATTTTTGACCAGAAAAATGAAATTGTAACTAGTTGTTTGCCAATGTTGTATATTTTCACTATGTTTAATCTGTTAAAAGGTAAAGGGTTTGATTTTAGAGAAACGCGATGCAACTTATATAAAGATCGTCGACTAATTATCTTAGAGTCCTCATTTTAGAACTAAAACAATACTAATCAATTCATCGGTTATATATATATATATATTTTTTTTTTTTCCTTATTGAATCAAATAAGGTAAAGAAAAAATAATTTTATTTTCTCTCATTTTTTATATTTTCTCCACTTGTTTTTTTTTTTTTTTTCCTTTTCATCTTTCCTTTTTGGCTAGACGGAATTCTAGAGTATCCGATAGAAAATAAGCACAAAGAACAAAGAACAAAAAATATACAAATATACATAGAAAATCACATTTATAGATATAAGCAAATGTATTATTTCAAAAAATTGGTACAAAATAAGGAGTTGAAATAATATATAAGTTAAGAGAACGGACTGACAAATCCTTAAAACATCTCATAGTTATAATTTCATTACAAAAACATCACACCGTGAACTTTCAGATCAGAAGAAACAGAATTTGGGATCACTGTATTCTAACAATATCGTATGGTAATATGACAAAGGACAACATTAGCACTAATTTGGCCCATATATGTAGATTAAAAGTGGGAAGTTGGCACAAAAGCAACAAATACAAATTTAATTATTATTAAAGGAGGCAATATTGGACATTTTTATGATAATTCTGTGGAAATGATTGTGTCGAAAATCCTTTGGAATGATTCTCCTAGGTCATGATACACGAGAACAACTTAAAGTTATCTTTGCCTTCCCTTTTTTTTTTTTCCCTGGATGTGGAATCCAATATAAGACGTGTTCAATGACTTTGGATGATTAAAAGGTAGTTGCCGAGTTTCTTATTTAATGTTATCTATAAGACAGCGCACATAGATGTTCAACTATTACGTTTCCAATAAGGTCGGTATTCTAAATAAGAAATTTGGTGGGGGCCAAAAGGAAAAATAATTTAAAATCCTTGCATATTATAAAAATTGACTATTGAGCACCATTATAGAGATCTAGAACTGGGTCGACATTGCATGAGATTTGCGACATATATATGACCCAAAAAAAAAAGGAAAAAAACAAGCCCCAATCAGAGGCTCCCACTCTCCTTTGACCTTTTTTTTTCCCAAACCACCTGTTATTTAATCACCTAGCAAAAGAAGGAAAAAAATATATTAACCTCTAGAGAACAATCTGATTTTTAAAGGCTAGCCCACTATTTCTAATTCCAATAAACAAAAGATATATTAATATATATATATATATAGACACACACACACATATAAATGAGTTTAGAGGGGAAATTTTGAAGTCTAAAAATTGAGACTTGGATTACAATAGAAAAAAAGAAGAATATCAAGGGAAGCTAAGAACCGGATATCGAGAGAGAGAGGAAAAAAAACACGTGGTCGTATTCGAATTCACATAAAAGGACCCAACAATCGAATTGCAATTTAGCCAAGTGAAAAAAGTCAAAGAATATGAAGAAAAGATGCTCAACAACAAAGTGGGCAAAAATAAGGGCGAGAGAACAAAAAAGGAAGGGGGATTTTGAAAAGTGGATAAGATAAGCCTTGTGACTCATCAAACCAACAAAAGATGTATGCGAAATAACGCGAACGTGGGCTCCACGAGCAGGGTTTTGTACGAAGCATACACAATCACGAAACCCCTCCAGCTTCTAGATCTCTAGACAGTAGCACTAGTACTGTGATCACCCTCCGGACCCCTACAACAACACATTTTGTTTCAAATGTCAATGTTAACTATGCAAAGTTTCCACGTTGTGTCCTCCCATGCCTCTTATCTTCATTGATGGAACCCTACTTACTAGCCACCTACCTCGCTAATAAGCTAGTTTAATTACCTGGTTAATAATAATTAGGCGTTTTAATTATATATATGGATGTGTGCCTCCAAAGCCTAGAAGATGGGTTGTTTCGGTTCGTGATGTTCACTCGTTTGGCCGTCACTTTTAGACACCCTCTTGGCTCCTTTAGCTATCTTAAGGTTGTTTTCCACCAAGTTGAAGGTATATATGCTTACGAGAAAATCAAGCACCAAAGGACATATTATTGTGGTAAAATTACAATGTTTGTGCCTAAAACTATTGTTATTTTTTTTAGAAAGGGAGTTTAATTAGTTAATCTCTTGAATAGGAAAAACAGATAAAACCTTAGCGGATGAGTATAAAACTTTTAGTCCTTGGATGATGAGCATCGTAGAAAATTTAGGTTCTTTTAACTTTTTATTGGCGGATTACTCTCTGAAACGGTTTTTTTTTTTTTTTTTGACAGCCGTATGGAATGTTTGATAGGAATAGCAGAGATGGAGAGGGAGCTCTAATCTCTTGTTTGGTTGAAGAAAGAAAAGAGGTGAAGGAAGATCCTCTTTTTTTCAGGCTTATATTTTATATCTTTTCACTAATACAAGAATTCATATAATCTACCACTTAAAGGTTTAAAAAGTTTATAGCATGTTTGATGAAGTTCGTTTCAAGCAATTTTTTTGTTAAGAATAGTATAAAACTCTCACATGTTACAATAAAAAGAAAAAAGATACTACAGTGTAAAGCTCTCACATGCTACAGTATTTACAGTTCTAACCACCATGTCAAACACCCTATTAACATGAAATAATAAAATGACAATATATTAATAAAACAAATATTTATTCATTAATCCTATCAAATAATATAAAAGATTACTACAATATTCTCCATCTCTCACACTCTCCATCATTTCTCCTCTCTATCCTTCCTACCAAATACAGTCTAAGTCCCTCACCATAAAGTAAATGATGAATTGTAATCATATGTTCATCATATGATAATAACAAATCTAATAAAGTTATTGAAATTAAATGAAATTTTATTTTGAATTATTATGCAATAAAAATGTAATTATCTCTATTTCAAAAACACTCTATCTCTGAAAGCTTTCATCAATTTTAGTGTGTAAAAGAAAATTAAAATTCAAGTGATCTGTCAAAAAAAAAGAGTTCTAAGGACCAAACTATCATAATGTTAATGGTTGTAGGTCTAACAATCTATCTTTTCTCGTTTCTCTCTCGTTTTTTTTGCTACATCCAAAGAGATGTTGAAAAGAAGAATGCCACGTAGTTGAAAATCTCAATTGACAGGCTACTTTTATTATGGTATGCTCAAGGCATGTCTTATATCATTAAGGATGTGATAAAATAAACATTTGTCACTTCAAATCATTATCTACTGCGATGTAATTGTGGACCGTGAAAAATGAGTGAGAGGGTGTTGAATATGGTAGTCAATTCTACAGCCAATGAGTTGGATGCGGCAACGAGAAAAAAGGATATTAATGGTGGACCATACGATATTAGTATATTTTCCTTTTAGGAATGGAAGGCTACCTCCATTGAATCAGATTCCTCAGCGACCCTACATGCCCTACTACACCAAGATATGGTGCGGAGATTCTCTTATAAATACGCTGAACGTACCACGTTCACGCATCGCTATGAAGTTGAGTTCTATCTGCTTATCATGACATTCTCATCCATTGCGGTCTAGAATTTTTGGGTGGCTAATCCCATGTACACATTTTTAGTAATCCACCGTAAGATAATGATCATTGAAAGTATATTTTAATCACATAAGTTGATTTGATAATGTAAGATTTTCATGGTACTATGTGACTCGTATTATTGTAAACAGCCAATCTAAAAGTGACTCAATATAGATATGATCAACGGCTACGATTGAGCTTTTAAGGTTGTAGCATTTTTTTCCCCAAAAAAAGATGGAACAAACACACACATTCCCTGGTTAATTTCTGTTTCGTTTGTCAAGAGACGATCTTAATCATTATTTCAGTTACGACCAATGTAAAGCTCTCATATGCGACAGTAGAAAAAAAAAGTTGGTACGACGTAAAGCTCTTACATGCTATAGTGAAAACATTCCTAACCAATAGTTCTAACTATCATGCCAAATACCCTAAGTGTGGAATTATTGTCAAACTATGTTAAATTTTAGATTTGAACAAATTAAATATATTTATCTATACAGTGTTTAGGAGATGATTTGAATTTTAATACTTTAATATGTGAGGGTTTTAGATTATAGTATACTTTTATTTTATACTGTAGCATATGAGAAGTTCACACTGTAAAAGTTAGAACTAAAAAGTTGTTTAAAAGAACAATTGAAACTATTAGTTACAACTGTGAATAATATACGTCTCTCACATACTAGAGTAAAAAAAGAAAAAAGTTGCTATTGTTTAACTCTCACATGCATTGTTTTCAAACAAAATTAATCGTTGCTTTCAATCATTTTTTCAAACGACCTATAAGTAGTTTAACATGTTCTTTCAAATACCTTAACAAGCTCATTTTATGGTAGGACCTTAAGATTGACAATGCACATTAAATTTTGTCAAAATCATATCAAAATTAAAGAATATAAAAATTGATACTTTATGCTACAAATTTGACAATTAAAAAAACTTATAAATAATTTATTTTTTAAGCTATATCATAAAAATAGTAATTTTAACTAATTTTATAAAGTTGTAGTTTTGTTATTGATAAAATAGTTTAAAAAATATATTATATATTAAATTAAAATTTATAATTTTATGGGTAGTTAAATTATCTGTCAGGACATGGAAAGGATTTTCCCGTAAAAATCTCCGTCAATTTATTGCAAAGATCACAGGTACCCTGTTCGGCTGGATAACGTGGTAGTGGATATTGTGCACGTTGTCTTCCATTCTCCTCCAGAACTTTTCTTCGTATGTCATCCATTATCGCGTATTATACGTCAGCACTCTTGCTATGGCCAAATTATTATTATCACGCATCACATAGCAACGAATTATTATAACCACTTTTTCGTAGTGTAAAAGATTAGACTTCCAGTTTTCATTTAAAAAAAAAAAAAAGATTAACGGTTTTCATTTTTTAGAAAAAAAAAGGATTAAAGTGTTTAGTAAATTTAATTTTAACTAAAAATTTATTATTGTTATTATGTAAAGTTTTTATATGTTATAATAATTAAATATATTGTTAAAGTATAATGATTTAAATCTTATTTTATCTTACACGAAAAGTTTACTATGCAATATTTATGATAAAATTATAATTATAAAATTTTTTTGAGATTTATAATGGTAGTACAAGGATATGGTACGAACTTGTTGCATTAGGGCTATGCTACTTTATATACATGTATTATTTCGACTCCTTTTTTTATACAAATTTTTAAAATATAATAGATTTATTTTTTCTCTGCCCTTTATTTATTCCCGTTCAAGGTTTTCCACATAAACTTATATTTTCTTTGTTTTTTGTTTTCCGTTATTTATTTTTTGTTTATTTTCTAACATAAATAAAAAAAATTACAATATAAAATTTTTACATATTTTAATTTTTAATTTAAAAATTTTAATTCCAACTACATTATCTAAACTATATGTTGTGTCGTCGAGTGTTATATTACTTGGCAGAAAATGTAATAGGTGATTGATTTTTCTTTTTGTTGAAAGAACTGCCAAAGGGCACGCGATAAGGTTGTGAAACACGTAAACTTGTTTGCCAGTTAAGGGGTAAAGAATCCCAACAAAAGAACTGTAGTCCATGTGCAATAATTTATCTTGGAAAAAATGGTACAGGGAGTACTGTAGACGAACTGAGGATATCACGTGTGCTTGCTTCTTCTTTTCATTCTCTGTCCTTGTTGGTCATGTCGATGGTTCTAGTGGCTTGGACCATCGAAGGGATCGAAAGAGAGACATCGACAGAGAGATCGCTAGGGTGAGGAGACACTAGTTGGAGAACTAGTTACTTAGGCTGCAGGCTGGCAGGGGTTGGTGTGGATTAGACTTGCATTTAATCTCAAAGGGTGTTTTATAATTGTAGTTTAGATTATTTTTTAAATTATAAATAATATAAAATTCTTAATTATTATAATAACAAAAAATAAAATAAAAATTATAATATAAATATATTATAATAAAAATAATTTTAACTAATAATTTTAACATTTCTATTAAACATCTTATTAGCCAACTTAACGAGTGGAATTATGGGTAAGTACTTCGGATCAGATCAAGAACATGTTTTAGAATGACTGGACTTGTAAGTGCATTTTTCAATAGAAACCTTCTCCGGTAAGGTTGCACCACAATGTTTACATAGTAATAGCCATTTTAGAAGCAGGTTAGAGCCACATTTTATGAGTTATAAGGTATTTAAAAGAACTGTTTAAACTAATAGTTTAAATTATAAATAATATAAAATACTTATATGTTATTGTATCAAACTACAATATAAAGCTTTTATATGTTACAATTTTTAAACTTTTTCTCAAACACCCTATTAAACTAATTAGGTATTTAGAAAGCAAGTTGGATTTAAGAGTTAGAATTAAAATACTGTAACAATTAAGAGCTTTGCATTGTTTGAGTTAGAACTAAGATAGTCAAATAATATCTAAAATTATTAAACTTTGTTCGAGAATTAGAACTAAAAAGTTTCAACTGCTACAGTATAAAGCTTTCATATATTAAAGTAAAAAAAAAAGTTTGTTATAATATAATTCTCTCACATGCTATAATGTTTAAATTCTAACTTCAAGCTTCAACTTGCTTTTCAAACATTTAATTAGTATTTTTCTCATAAATTTAAACTAAAAATAAGTTAGAACTATAGTTTATAGTTACAACACACTCCCAAACAAACCATAAGTAAAATTGACGGTACTTGATACAATCCAATTTATAACATAACCTTATCAATAAGGAGTATTTTTATGCCTACCACAAAAATATCATTTCCACTATGATCTTATGACAAAGAAATGTATGATTTGTAGGGTAAAGGGTTGCTAGAAAAGAAAGAGCCGATCATGAACATGAATTAGCTAACGCTGCTGCAGAATAGTGATTCATTTGCAGTCTTAAAAGTTGCTATACCAAATTTTTTAAAAAATAAAAATAAAAACCACCACTTTGCCTAGGTATAAGAGTTATCTCACAGTCACAAACGCGCCAATCCAAATTCAACTGTCATGGGTTACCCATTCGCGCAACTCAACCGCCTCCTGATACCCTATACAACCACAAAGAAGAAAGAAGAAGCAAACAAAAAAAGAAAAAAAAAAGAAAAAATAAATAAAATAAAAGAATTTCTATTTAAAAAAAAAAAAAGCCCTGAAAAGCTTTACCGTGTATAGATACTTCTTCAACACTATAAATAGAAACCCCCATACATACGAAGCTTCCTAAGCATCACCTAATACACAAACCCACTCAAAATCAGCACACAGAGCCAAACCAAACCCAACCACCTAATCGCTTACTCCCTTTTTCCTTTTTATTTTTTTTTTAAAGAAAAAAAAATCTCTGATTAGATTCTAAGCAAAAACAAACATACTCGAGGCTCTGTTCGTGTGTGCGTCTTTGGTCAAAACATGGGAAACATCATCTTAGAGGCTCTGAATGTTCGGGTTGTCGGATCAGGCGAGAGGAACCTGGTCCTAGCCCATGGGTTCGGGACGGACCAGTCGGTGTGGCAGCGCATTCTGCCCTACTTCACCCCCAACTACCGCGTCATCCTCTACGACCTCGTCTGCGCCGGCAGCGTCAACCCCGATTACTTCGATTTCCGCCGCTACACAACCCTAGACGCCTTCGTCGACGACCTCCTCGCCATCCTCGACGCCCTCGCCGTCGATCGCTGTTTCTACGTCGGCCACTCCGTCTCTGCCATGATCGGAATCCTAGCCGCCATTCGCCGCCCCGAACTCTTCTCCAAGCTCGTCCTCGTCGGCGCTTCCCCTAGGTATTATTAATTAAGTCTGACTGTTCAAAAAAAAGCTTATTGATTTAGCGAAATTCGCGTGATTTTGTGGCTAATTGCGGTGGGAATTAGGTTTCTAAACGACAAGGACTACCACGGAGGGTTCGAGCAAGGGGAGATCGAGAAGGTGTTCTCGGCAATGGAGGCGAACTACGCGGCGTGGGTGAGCGGGTTCGCGCCGACGGCTGTGGGGGCGGATGTGCCGGCGGCGGTGAGGGAGTTCAGCCGGACGCTGTTCAACATGAGGCCGGACATCACGCTGTTCGTGTCGAGGACCGTGTTCAACAGCGATCTGAGAGGGGTTCTGGGGCTGGTCAAGGTCCCCTGTTGCGTAATGCAGACGGCGAAGGACGTGTCCGTGCCGGCGTCGGTCGCCGGTTACCTGAAAGACCACCTCGGCGGCCGGAACACCGTGGAGATGCTGGAGACGGAGGGCCATTTACCGCACTTGAGCGCGCCGGGCCTCTTTGCTCAGAAGCTCCGACGAGCCCTCGCAAGGTGAGGGTTTTTTTTTTTTTTTTTACTTAACCCAAAAGAAAAAAAAATGTAATAAGGGTGTAGCTGGAGATGATGACACTTGGCGGTAATACGTGGAGTTTGTTAAATGGACTTTGGATTTGTCTACTCCGTTTTAGGATAAGAATCTCCACGTGATCATCACGTGATAACGTATGCCCGTTGACCTTTGTCTCCTTCTTGTTTTAATATATATATATATATGTATATGCTAAATGTATTTTGAATTTTGGATCGAGAGATAATAGAACATGTTTTATTGGCTTTGCATACGGGAACAAACTAAAGGTGGAAAATGAGTGCACTCTTTTTTCTTTTTTTCTTTTTTTTCTTTTTACCTTTTGTTTTATTTGAGAAAAATGAGGAAGCGCATGGTTGCAAAATGGACGTTGACAAATGAGATTTGCCTCGTGGATGAGTGGTTATACTTATTAGTTGTTTTCCTTGTTCGGTGATAAATTGCGACCTTATTTAACAATAAAAAACAACTGCGGAAAATGATTTCGTTAGGTTGTACTTATGCTGCACCAATTTGCAATTATCCTGTTACTCCTGACGACTAATCCAAAAAAAAGTCGCCGCTATATAATTCACAAATAGTCCTTAAATTGTTTAATAATTATCATTTTGGTCTCTATTGTTTTTTAATTTTAGACTCTAATTTTAATTTAAACAATTAACCACATATTGTTGATTTTTCTCCTCTAATTATCTAAGGGTAGTTAAGGAAATCATAATTTTTTTACATGTTAAAATATAATTTACTCAATGAAGACTTGAAAATATCATGTGCGTCTCCGTCCTTTCTAGAAAAAACGATGTAATATTTTGTCACCGTCCTTTCTCAAAAAAGTCGATGTAATATTTTATCTGACATTAAAAAAGGTCCTTCTATGATACGACCCCTCTCTCATAAGATTATGTTTTTGATTATTAAATTTGATTAATTTTTTATTTTTTTTTACATATTTGACAATTGAAAAAAATATCTATAGATAAGTTATTTTTTTAGAGTTTGTTATAAAAATCCTTAAAAAAAATACATTGTTCTTTTCTAACCCTTAAAAAAAACTAGCCTCAAGAGTTTGTTTATTTTGATGGAGATGTAGAAGAATGGAGAAAGATAAGTGGCAGAAGAGTACTACTTCATTGTTTGGCTAAGATGTAGAGTTTATTTTTGAACCAAGAAATTGAATTATTCTATTAGTGACAAAAAAATGTATAAGAATTCTCATTACATTTAAATAGATAGGTCTTCTCTTTCTTTTCCATTCCTCTGCCAGGGTTTCTCCCTATTCTATTCTCCTTTATGCCGCCTTTGTAAAAGGCCTCGAAGGGCCGGAGTTCTGCACTGACCCTAGGCTAGCCTTTAGACTCATGACCCCCTATGGAAGGGTTCTCATACAATGATGAGAGGTTTTCTCTAGTTGTCTCGCACAGGCCACTTGGGTTGGGGGAGAATGGTTGCAAAAAGGAGGGCAGGGCAAGTCTCAGAGTGTGAATGGCTGGTGCTTCTGTGTGTGTTCAGCGACTTCGAGTATTGTGCGGCTGAGTCGTGTGGTGGTTGGAGGTGGCAACGAGGCCAAATCAGAGGGCTTTCTTATTGTGGGTTAGGGGAGCAGTGGAGCTCAAAGTCCTCTGTTTCCTAGAGATTTTTATTTACAATGGGAGGCGGGTCTTTGGGGTGGTGCTATCTCTGGGAGGCTGGTGGTTGTCACGCACTAGTAGTTTGGCTCTTCTCCAGCCTCTCTTTAAATCAAGGACATTCCTGTGGTTTTTTGTTCGTTTTTTGGTCGTCACCAGTTTTTGTTTTAGTTTAATTATTATAATAACAAAGATGATTTCCCCATCTTTTGACGTAGTCTTTGAGTCTAGTCCATAAGTCTTTGTGCTTTGTGATGTGGTGTTAGACTTTCGTGTTTTTAATCTCTTAATCGTCATTGATCAGAGTTATCTACTGACTATAGTGATATGTTTGAAAAAGTCTTGTATGCTCGATTAGTAGTGTGCCTTTTTAGTTTTTTTTTTGTGTTGAAACTCGATACACGTACTACCCTTTTAATGTTTCAATCAAACCTGTTGATGGTTTCGGTCCGTAGTAAGATTAAGTTGCTAAATTCTTTACTGTCTTTTGCGTATGAATTAGTGTTTGTGCTTCTCTGGTTTCAAATGCAATTATCATTTAAAAAATAGAAAACTCTATTACATAAAACCTAAAAAAGTACTATTTTATTCTCTAAATAAATCGTTAATAGATAGGATATTTGGTCATTCGAAGTCTGGAAACCAGAAGTGGGAATCAACCAATCGAAGTGAAAGCTTCGCAAACATTTTGTGAGAAATGGAAAGACTGGCACGAGAAAGAGATGAGGTTTTTCTATTAAATAATAGAATACTAAGAAGAAAAAGGAGGTTGTCAGTTTTTGTTTAAATACAAGGATACCCGATATAGCTCAAGAAAAAAAGATATATTAAAGATTTTAATAGTAAATTGTCATTATGTTTAATTTGGTCAAAATTTAGAAGGGCGTTTCTACTTAGGCTAATATTGCAAGGAAATCACTAATTCCTTGAAACAATTCAGGAGTTAATTGTGTAAACAAAATTTAGGGTGGGTTTCGGAGTTTGTTGTTTAATTGTAGAAAAATAAATTAATAAAAAAATATTGCTGGGGTCTAGTCGTATGTACCTCGGTAAAGGTTTTTTTAATTATTTTTTTAATTTTTTTGGTTGAAGATTGATGAAAGGTCCGTTTAATAAATGGATTTAAATTGTGATGATTTTGATTATTTTGATTTAAATTGATTATTTAAATTGCTATTTAAATTAACGTTTGGATGTACATTAAAGTGTTAATCTGAACTGAGAATAAAATTGAAATTTATATTTGGATAGATAGGGAAAAAATTTTTTATTTATTAACAAATCTAATAAAATCTTAATATTCATGATTTTAAAAAATATGCAATATGGATCTTGAACACAATGAAAAGAGAATTATCTCAATCGGATATCAAATATATAAATTATTATTTTTTCTCAAATATAGGTTAGAGAATTTTAACTTTTACTATAACAAACAAATCCGAGTTCAAAGAGTTTAAAGGGGATTTAACTCTAAAAAATTGTATTTAGATATAACTTTGAAAACTTGTATTTAAAGGATTCATTTGATTTAAATTTTTTTAAAAAATAAACATCTATCCAAAAAATTTTAAAGATTTGACTGCAAAGAGTTTGTTGAATATGCAAAACAAACAGGCCCGAAAAGACTAGTTGTGGGAGAACAAGGGCTCTAAGCCAAACAAAAAAACTAATTAAAATTAATTGCCTAAATTTTAAAAAACTTTATTAAATAGGCCAATTAAATGTAAACATTAATCTATAGTCAAAATAAAATTGCAAAAATACTCTATTTTCTTCATCTTCTACAAAAACCCTATCATAAATTTTCTTTCCTCTATTCCCTCTGTCTCCTCTTCTTCTCTCTATTCATTTTCAAAACCCCTGTTGCGTGCGAGCACTCCGCACACAACGATCCCATCGTCGTTGCCCCCAAATGGATCAGTGCTGGAGAAGAACAAATGTCCACAAGTGTGAGAGATTGCGCCGTCGCCAAGCTTCATCGTTTCTCATTGCCTTAGAAATCTTGTTGTTGCCGAAATTCCACAATGGATCTCTACTTCTTGAATCTCCAACGACCCTCCATTGTCACGCCGGATATGTTGCATGAGAATAATGGAGATGCTATCGCGCGGCTCCCAGAGTCAATCATGCTCGTCGTGCGGCTCCTAAAGTCTGCCATGGTTGGTCGCACAACTCCCAAAGTCGGCCGAGCTGGTCATGCTGCTCTCGATGGACTAGCAGGCGTCGTTTCCCATCGACATTTGCAGTTGGAGAAATAGTGGTTGTTGCGCGGCCAAGTCTTGACTCTATTGTTAGCAAGTGCTTTGGGGGTGGAAGACCTGGCAACGGCTTTTTCATTCGTCAGACGGAGAAGTGAGAGAAAGAGAAAAGGAATAGAGAGAAGGTGACAATTACGGTTTTTCTTGCTTTTTCTGAAATAACTGAGAGTTTGAGACTAAAAGGGTAATATTGTAAAATTAATATTTAAAACTAATTATGATTTATTAATTTCCAGTCTTTGTAAAATGCACTATTTGCTTTTAATTGTTTTATTAATTGGCCTAATCACTACAATTTCCCACTGATTTTTTTATTAGTGTTGTTGATGCTAATTACTACGTTGAATTTTTTTGTCACAACCTGTCTTTTTAGGCTGTGATAAAACTCTTACTTACTTTAGGACAAAAATTTAAGAATTTTTTTTCTTTTTAATTAATACTTTACATATAATGGTTTAACAACTTTTGAAATACAAGCATATACTTGTATTTACATAACCACCTTTCCTTTGCAATATAGTTTATCAAACATTACTTTCAAAATATCTTAAAATACAATACTGCGGAAACATACAGCAGCAAAAACCACACAATCTGCACACATCATCTGTCCGTCAGCTTATCATTACAATTTATTCTGACATTCTCGTTGGAATACATACAGCATGAAATACTTAATGAGCTAATGCCCAATAAGTCCTACATAAACATTCAAATAAAATGCATGAGTCAATTATGCTTTCTTATAAACTTTCCTTATCTTCGTCATTTCTTATCCTTACTAGGGCCCAAGTGTTCGTACCATTGCGTCAATTATGCTTTCTTATAAACTTTTCTTATCTTCATCATTTCTTATCCTTACTAGGGCCCAAGTGTTCGTACCATTGCGCAATTTTATTTAGGTCTACGTAACACAGTGATCATACTATATCCTTTAAACTCCCCTTGAGTCAGGAGTCGGTACGACACTTTTCTTAATTTCTGGTGACATATTTACCAGTCCATTTATTATGGTTGACATACCATGTATGATGTGATAATCACACGTTATCCATAACATAAATTCACTTGCATAGCATAATACACACAGGTACTTACCTTATATATACATAGGTATTCATTATTGTACACACGGGTACGTAACATTCAATACACATAAGTATTCATCATTCATTATTGTACACACAGGTACATAATATATTGTACATACTAATACATAACATGTTATACACTCAGGTATTTTAATCGTATACTCACGAGAATCTATGCATGACTATATCCCTAGGTATTCATATCATTGTAAACATACAAGTTTATACTTTATTATATACACAGGTACATGTATACATATATTTTTTTCTATGCTTATATTTCATACTGTAGTTGGGAATAGTACTTACTTGTTTTTGTGTACTGTCAAATCGACTTCGATTCTCCTTTCTCCTAGACTCCTAGGATCCTGTTGGCCAATTTCAAAACTATTAGCCAATTTCCACTATGTTTAGTTACAAAACGTTCATTACTTAACTAGTCGAGTTGCATAACCGTATACAACTCTGAAATTACTGGTTCTCTTATTCTTATCTTATCTTATACCATTGCCCTTTACGAAGAGTGAAATTCTTTCTAATCACTCTTTTTCCCTCTTGGGGTCGTGTTAAAATAATTCGGTCTACTCGGGAGAAAAATGACGATTTTGCCCCTAGCGGGCCAACTAACTTCCCGAGCTTGGTTTATCTCTTCCACTGAAAATGATTACACATTTATTTCAAAATAACACCCTAATGGGTTGGGTCTCTTTATTACCTCTCTATACCCCTTTTTTCGTAATAATTTGTAGTTCAGTCCCTTGATTGAAAATTTTGATAATTTTTGCCCCCAGGGCTAAAATTGTCCTTTTTATCCCAAAATTTCCTATTTTTTCTCAAGGATAATTTTTGTTCTAAGCACCATATTCAAAATCCTTTGAGAAATGACATTTTTGCCCTTTTTAAAAATTTTCACAATTTTGTAAATTCATTGAAAAATCAAAATCTCACAAACGATTAGTTTTTCGATGAACCACCTTAGATGTTTAACAGTTTCGTCGAGATCTACAACTTTCATGTTTTAACTTTTTCCAAAACCTCACTGTACAGGGGCGTTTTTTAGCCTTTTTTTAAATCTGCCAAGAAAGAACATTTTCTTTCAATTTAGTCCTTAGGATATTTTTATAAAAATCTATTTCAAAATTACAAATCTACCCCTACAGAAACTGTTCTATGCCTTATTCGAATCATTCGCATGCTCAAACATCATTTTTCTAAGATTAACATCAAATTTACAAAAATAACAGTTTTTGCAAAAATTAACATTTTGCACCATAAACCAAAACTTCACAACTTAAACATGCCATACATTACTTATACCTAAAATTTCATCAAATACATGCTCAAGAACTCGCATGGGTTTGAAAGAATAAAAATCAAAACAAAATTCATAAAATTCCAAAATTTTGAAATCTAAAACTTACCCAAATAGCACTCTTTTGATTTTTAGCTTTCAAAGTTCCTTTGAACTCCCTCCTAGGTTTCATTTTCATGCAAAAATACCATGGGTTAATTTCTCCCAAGAAAAACCTTAAAAACCCTTGAAAAGTTTAGGTGTTTACCTTAAAACTTGTAAAATTCCCTTGAATCTTGCCTCTTGAACTTAAGTGGGGTTGTTTTTGCAAAGTTTTGGGCTTGAGAAAATTTTTGAAAGCCTTCTCTAATGGCTGCCGGAACTAGAGGAGGATGAAGAAAGAAATTTTTTTGTGATAACTTGCCATAAATACATCCTTATCTCATTTGGTGACTCATGGTAATCCATGAGTATACCCCTAGGTGTCACAAGGTGATTGGGCCACTTTTCTAGACATGTGGTCCAATAGAAAACCAAGGAATGTCCACTTTATGGAGCTAAAAATTTGTACTGTGTAATTTTTTATCATGTAGTATTTTTTCTATACTGTCGTGGTCAAATCAGTGTACTTTCTTTTCTTAGACTGTATAAAAATATTTGACTTACTTTTTGTTTACTTTTGGAGGCCAATTATAACATTTTTTGAATCTGCGTTTTCACTTAGCAGTATTCTTGTACTGCTCTGGCCTCTTTTCTACCCCAGGTTAGGGTTTGGACAATCTCTATGTCCTATTTACATTATAATCTTCCATTCGTTTATATCACAATTTTACAATTAATCATGATATAAAATTCATTTTATGGATATTATTTACAAATTTTTGAGTAATTAAACTCATAAAATTTGTATTTTACTATATCCAACATTGCATCACAATTGCCATAAAATCTATAATCAATGCCGTTTATTCATACTTTATCGTAATTTTTACAAAAATTTATATTTTAAAAGTAAATTCATTAATTAAACCTAATTAAATATTAGATTTTATTAATGAAATTTTATTGGTCGCTACATTTTTTGCCCTTCTATTTATTCTTTTTAAGGAAATTTGGCTGCAGAATTTTATTCTCTCTATATATATTGTCTAAGATTTCACATTTATTCACTTCACTTTCAATCTTCAATACCAGCTCAATTTTTTGTGCCTCCTAACATAAATAAATAAACAAATATGAAAGAAATATTTCACACTCAATGAAAATTAAAGGAGAAGGGTTAAAAATGAAAGAAAAAACAAAATTTTAAGTTATTTTTTCATTTAGTGCATCCTTTTTTGGATATATTATTTTGATAATTTTGTGTTTTAGAGAAATATTATATTGATATCTTATTGTTTAAAAAATATCAAAATAATATCTTATAGGGGTCATTTGGTATTGTTTTTAAAATAAGTGAAAATGTTTTTGTTTTGAAAAATGAGATTTTTTTGAAAATTATACTGAGAGTGCTTTTAAAATTTTGTCTCGAAAAACGTGTAAAAATATTTTCAAAAATTCTAACGGTTTGTTTGGTAAATGGATTAGAATTAGTGATTTGATTTAAGTTAGTGTGATTTGAGTTAGTGATTTGAATTGTTATCCGAATTGACGTTTGGATATGCATTTAAGTTTTAATCTGAGTATGAATAAAATTGAAATTTGTATTTGGAAAGGTAGCGACAATAGTTTTTGATTTATTAACAAATCTAATGAAATCTTAATGTTAATAATCCTAAAAAATGAAATATGGATCTTAATATATTCTTCTCGTTACTAGGAATATAATGAAAAAATAATCATTTCAATTTGATATCAAATGAAGAAGTTATGATTTTTTCCCTTAAATATATGAGAGAGAATATAAGTTTTTTACTGTTGTAGAGATATTTGAGTATTAAAAGTTTAAGAGAGTCAGAATTCTGAAAACTTGGATTCTTAATACTTAAAAGATTCAGATTTCGGGAGAAACAAACATGTATTCAAAGGATTCTTGATACTCAAATTCAAATTTAAGTTTATTAAGTACAATGAGTACTCAAAACAAACATCTCTTAAGAACAAAAACAAACGGGGCCATAGTTTTCAAAAATACATTTTAATTTTATAAGTTCGTGTTTCTTGACATAAAATTTTCTTTTTGCTCTTTTATTGATGAATTCCAAATTAATTTTTTAAAACCATAATAGAAAGTCAAAACAAAAGATTAAACAAAACTTATATATACATGTGGACTTTTTTTGCATTATTTGTATTTATTTTCTTTTATAGTTTTCATAAAATAATTTAGTGTTTATTAATAAAAGGGTAAGATGAAAACTTTACGTCATGAAAGGGTAAACAAAACTCATAAAAAATATATATATATGGACATTTTTTTTACATTATTTATATTTATTTTTTTATAGTTTTCACAAAATAATTCAGTGTTTATTAATCAGGTACTAAAATTAAATTAAAAAAACTACAGGGTATTATTTCAATATTTTCTTATTTGCAAGGCTCGTTTAGCACGCTGGATTGGATTGGATTATAGAGTTGGGATTGGATTGGACTGAATATGATAGGATTATATTAAATCCTATCACATGTTTGACATACATTGGATTGGACTAAATTAAATATAATAAAAATTATTTTATTTAACTAATTATCAAATTATGAAAATAAAAGTAAATAAAAAATACACTCAATTAAAATAATTATAATATACATACATACATATATATATATATATATATATATAAACTGAAAAGAAAAAATTGAAAAACAATAAACAAAATAAACTACATATATTACATATACACTACCACTGAGACACTCTCGTCAGCCGGAGCACTCGGCGAGCATTTTCCGTTTGCTGGAGAGCCCAAGAGCTCCATTGGAGTTCCTTTCAAGGTCATGGAGTGCCTCAGCTCTCCACGTCTACAAACAGCTTTTCGTCTTACACCACCACTTCCGTAGCCGAAGACATCATCGGAGAATCTGAAGAAATCATTCCCACAATTGCCGGAGACTAGTTCTCTTTTGCTTCCTCTTCTAGTTCTCAACTCATGCTTGACAAGATCTAGTTTGAGGGGGGTCGTAAACTAGTTAGGTGGACTGCTTTGGCGAACTCCGGCGATGGTGGGGGGCTTCCACGGGTGCTTAGTGGCGGAGGAAGAGCTCCAATGGTGGCTGACAACTATCTCACACATGTGCTTGGGTGAGATGGATTGTGAGATTATAGAAATATTACAATCCGAGTCAATGAGATTAGGAATCCCACGTGTTTCGGTGGGATTATTAATCCCACACTGTTGGGACTATTGTAGGGTTATTGGATAAGTTATCGAATCTAAGATTGCCACCAAACATGGGACTAGGATAAATAATCCTAATCCTAGTCCTAATCCCATGTAACAAACAGGCCCTAAAGGGAATGCCTATGATGAAAGGATCTCATTTATAAGAACCATTTTTTTAACCATCAGATTAAATCTAACAGTTAAAAAACTCAACTCCACCAAATAATCACTCTCTTGTATACAATTAAAAATATAATTAAAATATAATTAAGAAAAAAAAACAGAATAAAAGAACAAAAACAAGCAGCCGCCCTCTGACCACCCCCACTAGTAATCCCTCATCTTTGCAACAAAAATCCATCTCCTTCGAGAGAATCACGATTTAGGCCTATCTCCTTCACGAGAGCCATAAGAGGTGGGTCTCGATTTCTTTTCAATTAAGTTTCATGGCAAAGGGAAAGACCCATGGTGGCCTAGCAAAAGACCCATGGTGGCTGCAACCTTTTCGCGACTCGACTCCATATTGACTCTACAAATGCCGGCGACAAGCTCGCGAACACAGCTGCTATTTTTCATGAACTACATCAAGACGAGATCTACTCGCGACTCCTCCACCCATGATCTTTGAGATATGGGGTCGTCGAGGTGTCACGATGGGAATGCAACCACCGTAAGACAGCTTTTGTGCCATTGCTCTTGCCTCCATTGACAAATTTGTCGCCACACCACGATCTCACAAGCGCAGGCGTGACAGCATTCTCAACAACCTCCACCTCTCCTTACGAAGCCTGACACACAATGGTCGCAAAACTGAGATCACCAAACTGCAAATGAGTTTCCTAGTGATGGAGAAGGAGAAGGAGATCCGTTCTTCTCCGTTTTCTTTTTTTTTTAATTTTTTATGTTTATTGTTATTATTATTTTTTTAATGAAAGGAGTTTATCTTGTGCAACAAAACTCTTGTTTTAAGAACTCTAACAGAGGACCATTTTTAATCCAACATATTATAATCATTGAATTAATTCTTATCAATAAGATCTTTTTTGTGTGTGTTATCATAGAAGTTCGTTTTTAAAATACAAGTTATCAAAATGATAAATTTTTGTTTTGTTTTTAGTTTTTGTTTGTTTGTTTTGTCTTGTTTTGCTTTTTTTTTTGTTTTGTTTTTTGGGAAGATTTTGAAGATAGGGACAAAACAAAATTTAAATTGAGTAAATGACCTAAATTTTTTTTAAACTAAAAGACATGTTTTTCTGTGCAGGTAAATTATCCCATTTTTTTCAAAAAAATAAGGAAAATGACTAGCAAAATAAGGAACCTCAACAAGATAAAAAAAAAACTGTAACCGTTTTGATGTCTAAAAAGCTTTTTTTGTGTGTCAAAAACTGTCCCAAAAAAAAGGTCATTGATCAAAAAATTTTTTCCCAAAAAGTTATTTTTAAAAATCCCTTGTTTTTTTTGCCGTTTCTTCGAGGCTCCTAGAGCCGTTCTTTTTTTACCTTTGTCCTGTTATCATGAAAAATGGAGGGAGGATAATGGTGTCTTCGAGTTTTCCCTCCTTTTTTTCCTGCAAAATCATCTTCCCTCTGCGGAAGAATTTGAAGAAAGGGACAAAAAAAAATTAGAATTGAGTAAATGTCTTTTTTTTTTAACTGTCTCAGTTTTTTTTTTTAAAATAAAAAAAATAATAGTAACAGGATAAAAATCTTCAACAAGATAAAAAAAAACTAAAATTATTTTAATGTTTAAAAAGTCTTTTTTTAATATCAAAAACTGTCCAAAAAAAAAAAAAAAGATCAATCACCATTTTTTTTTTCAAAAAGCCATTTTTAAAAATCTTCCTCGTTCTGCACAAGTGTTCTTTAACTTCTTTTTCCCCAGCTTCTGTGTCTTTTGGTTCTTTTCTTTCCTGTTCGTCTCCTTCTTCACCTTCTTAGACAGAAGGCAAGTTAGTCCTCTGTCCTCCCGATCTTTTCTCGAACGCATCGCCTTGTCTCTGTCTCTGTCCCGCTCATACCTTCACGCCATTGTCATCGTTCCCTGCTTCTCCGCCCATCAATGGCATCGATCGACGCATGACTGTGATTCCTCTCAAGAGATTTTGAAAATGAGGATGAAATGTAGGGTTTGGTGGCCAAAGGAGCGCTCTCTAACCGAGAAATCGCACTCCAAATCCTCCTCGTTCGGCTGGTTCGTTCCTTCTTCTTCTTCGAATACCCTCGACGTTGAAGTAGCTTTTGCCCTCAGCGAAGCCTCGCTTTTTGATTCGCATACCGGTCTTGAGGTACCAAATCCATGCAAGAGTGGAAAGCTTGTTCTTTGTTCGTCAATTTTTTTTTTCAATAACATAGACTGCAAATGATATACTCTAGTTCAAATTGTTTATAAACATTTCGGATATTGACGTCTTTCAGTGTGCATTTACGATTTGCTAGACTTATTGAAAGAATAGGCATAACTTTCAAGTGGTTTATATTGAATTTGCTTATGCCCCTTTTGTTTTTAATTATTTAATTAAAAACTTCAAAATGAACTATAAAATTCAAATGCCTGTTTTTCCTCCTTGTAAAAAATTCAACTAACTTCAAAATGAACTATATGAGAATTAGGTGGAAAACAAATTTTCCTCGAAAGAAAAAAAAGTGGAAACCAAGTTACGTTTCTGAACTCATATCCTGTGTATGTCTATTTACTTTAAAGCACAGTCCCATTTTTATTAAATTCTATTAAACTGTTATACTTTTCTTAATTTGCTATGATTTTGCTTGCGTTTTACGGGCAAAATTGTGTCTTACCAATAATTTTTTTCTTACCCTACCACAAAATTCTGAATTTGTCTAAATAGGTTATTCAAAGAAATAAATTTGTGAGCTTCATTGACGTATAGCGTATCTAGATTGAATCGGCGAAAGCGATATTTTGTCATAATGACAGAATGAGGTTTCAGTTTGGTGTACTATTTTTTATGGAATTTGCGACCGTATTCTTTCAGGTAATCATCCATGAAACAAATAAGAAAAATGACGGTATCATTACAGGATAAATCAACTCTCTCTTTGTTGGGTTACTGTACTGCTGACCTTGGCTGCAATGGCGAATTGTCGCGAGTAAGAATGGAAGAAGGTGATAAGTCCACGCCCTCAAGTTGTGGAAATGCTAATGCGCTTTATGGTCTGGATATATTAGGAAAGAGTCTTGGAAGATGGACTTGTGAGTGCCATAAACTTGATCGAGTTTTAGAACAAGATAAGCAAATGCCTGTCAGAAATAGTTGGGTCCAGCTTGTTTGTTATTCGCATGAAAAGTTTGGAAGAGACTCTTTTTGCATTCCTAAATTGCATCACATTCACTGGACTGGTCAGATAGTTTCACGATGTGACGTTCATGTATGTAAGTCATTTATACTTTTGAAGACATGTTGCTTGGTGTGTATCCCTTACTTTCTCTGGTTGGATCCGGTTGTTACTATAATTTCTTTTTATTTGGACAAATCCAGTTTGTACTCTATTGAGACCCCGGCCAATGGTGCTCATCATTTTTATCATCTTTTCAAAATTCATTTGAACAAGTGAAAGGTCCTCTCAAATTACGCAGGTGGGTTGAAGCGCTTAAACAAAAGCAGCCATTTTGTGATAAGATCCCTTTTAGTGCTTGAAGACCTAGGTTTTTATTTTATTTTTACCAATTCTATCCAGGACACAGTCATTCTGGCAATTAAAAGTAAAGCTGCTGCTGGGATATTATTCCGGAGACATCTCGACCACAAAAGATCTATTTCTTGCTGTTACAGTGTTTTCTTGTTTCTCTTTTTGAATATCTCCATCCCTATCTTTCTTTATCTATATTCTTTTAATCTGTAAGTGATATTAGCCTTTTTTTATTGCATTTCAGGTTTTTTGCATTGATGTGGTATCTATTTGCTGTTTCTGTTGCTTATTTGTCCACTGTACTATATATCATTCTACAGTCCCTTCACAAGGTCTTGAGTTATGCGTCTAGCTCAATGTGCCATCTATCACATTTATGAGTGTGGTCAACACTGCTGGGCTAAATATTCAAGTATTCTGCTCCCAAATCCTGTATTGGCCAATCTTCCTTCAGGACGGAAGCATTAGGTCGTATAATTTTTTGATTTGAAGTTCTTGGCTATTTTTGTGTATTTGATTTTGATACGACAAGCATTCCAAATGGTCAAGCACAATCATATCTCCAAAGTGGGGTGCGGGGTGCTTGTGGGGGATTTTTGATCTCTTTATGAAGCATAATCATATCACCAAAGTGCTAGGTTTTTGTTCTTCCGGGGCTGAACTTTTGTTACTTAAGCACATGCATCTTATGTTTATCATCTTCTGCCTTACTTTTTTGTTTTCCCATTTTACATTTAGTAGAGCTTTGTACATATTTGCTATATGAAGACCTGGCCAAGAAATAGTAAATAATTAGATGATTGGTGATTTTGTTGTTTCATAGACTAGGAGACTCGATGACATTGTGGTCTTATTGTTTCTCTTTGTGGTAATCTTTGAACTATTTTTTTTAAAAAACTGATGAAATGATAAACATAAAATATTAAAGGTTTTTGATTCAATGGAAGTAAAGGTGCATATAAATATAATGGACTAACTTAAAAACTAAAAATAATAAATAGATCTAGATAATTGGAATTTAGAAAGAAAACTATTGTTATGGGATTAGATAACTGGATTAAATAGAGAATAAATAACAGGACCAGGTAACTAGATTAATCAACTGAAACTAAATAAATGAAAATAAAGCATAGATCAGAACTGGAAAGTATCAGGAATTAAAAGCATATATAAATTGCATAAAATGCAAAAATGTTAGAATAAAGTAAAGAAATGAAAAACAAATGAACAAGCGGAAATTAGATCATGAGTAACACCATTAATGGACTTTTTGTTCCATGTGTACATATGCTACCACAAATACGATTGAAAGTTTGAGGTTTGTAACTCAATAGCTTTTAGACTAACTTCTTGACCTTGTTGGGTTGTTTTAGAAAAGAGAAACGAGTAAAATGATATAGGGATCTAAAACATAGAAGTTTAGAAGATTTTAAAAGGTTGTTTGGGGAAGAGAAGAAAGAGTTAAGAATGCTAAGAGTGAAATATAGAGGTGGCTGGGTATTTTTATGGTTGAATAATGTCCATTAAAATGGTTGGATGAGTTGGTGTTAATAGACCTCTTCACATAATCCCCCAAAAACCAGCCCTTTGGATTTTTAGGTGGTTTCTTTGGAGCTGGTGGGACAGAAAATGGTTTTTGCCATGTGGTTTTTCTGTTGTCAAGGTTCTAGGACACTTGTCTTAGGCTGTCCAAGTGTTATTGCATGGTTGTCCAGATGTTAGGAGAGTTCTTGACACTTGTCCATGGCTATCCAGGTATTATTGTATGACTGTGTAGGTGCTAGGAGAGGCTTGATACTTGTTTCTTGTTGTGTAGAGTGTTGTGCATGGTTGTACAAGTGGTAGAAAAGTTTTGACACATATTTATTTGTTGTTTAGCTAATAGAAGACTTCTTTACTCATGTTTTCTTGTTGTCCAGCCGCTGAGAAGCATTTAATAAACATTTTTCTTCATCAATTTTTCAATAATTGTTGCTACTTTTGTACTTGAACACCGACTCTCTTTTTTTAACTAGTTAATCATAAATTTACCCCTAAAATCTCTTGATTTATAAAGAATATTTTATTCATTATAACTCATCTATAAAACCCTTTCTTTTGTTCTTCCTATTCACCAACATGCACTTTTGTTCATCTATTTTACTTATTTCTTAACACCCAAATGGACAACCATAGCGATAGAGCTGTACATCTACACCCGTCCTCTCTTCTTTTTCAAAAGTGAGATGGAATCCCAATAGAACTAGTTTACGTTATAAGCGTACTAATGCTTTTGATAACTAGTCGATCTTCATTACCAAACTAGTAAAGCTGAAATTGCAAATCACTCATGCTTTTGAATGTGTCTCTGAGATCCAAACATATATTGAAACAAAATCTCCCAACTTGAATCAAGGTTGGCCAGCATTAAGGCTGAACTTAGTGTGGCCTACATTGAGATTCAAAGGTGGAGGTACCTTTACTTCAATCTACTTGAATCTTGGGGACAATGTGGTTGTTGTCTCTATATATACTCAGCCTTCAGCCTTTTTTGGTGGCTCTAGTTCCTCCAATTGTCGGTCCCGTCATGGAGCCCTACGTGGTCTCAATCATGGCTTCTATGTGTGATGTGGTGTGGCTGGCAGTGGCAGACACAACTATTAGGAAGAGCACTGCAAGGGTTTTAGCCGACTTTGATTCAAGTTGAGAATATTTTTGCTTCAACATACATTGGACCTTAGAGATGTCCTGAAAAGCTCACGGGTTTGCACCTCTAGCTCTGCAACTCTTTGGGTGTTGTATTTTAAACTCGCTTAAGTTTGGGTTTGAAGATTAATGAATTGGTTGTCAAGATATGCTCATTATGTTGACCAACTCTATTGGGATTGAGAAGAGAATGGAGTGCAGGTTTAGATGAAAAAGCTCTATCATCATGGTCGGCCATTTAGGTCTTAAAAGGGAAGTAAGGTTAGATGAAGCAAAAGTACATGTTGGTAAGTAAAAAGAATTAAATAGATTTTCTATAAATAAATTGTAATAAATATTTATTCATTACAATTCAGGAGACGCATGTTGTAGGGGTAAACTTGTGATTAAGAAGTTAATAAAGAGACAAATTTTGTGTTTAAAAATTAAACACTAGGGGTTGTCTACAAAAGGAGCAACAAATATTAAAAAATTGCTAGAGGAAAATGTTTATTAAAGGCTTTTAAGCAGCTGGACAGCAAGAAAACATGGTCCAAAAATTCTTCAACAAGTTGAACAACAAAGAAACATGTACTAAAACTCTTCTACCATCTAGATAGCCATGCAGTGACAGCAAGAAACATGTGTCAAAACTCTCCTAGCATCTAGATAGTCATGCAATAACACTTAATAAGCAAAAAGCCTACGTGGCAGAATAGTCCAAAGGGCTGGTTTTTGGAGATTCCTATGTGAAGAGGTCTATAAATACCAACTCATTCAGTCTTTTTGAAGGACATTATTCAGCCTTAAAACAATATTCAGCCACTTCTTGATTTCACTTTAGCACCCATAGCTCTGTCTTCCCTTCTTAAAACAGCCTTCTAAAATCTTTTTAACCTTCTAAATTCTAAATCCCCATATCATTTTACTCTTTACTTTTTTCTCTTTTCTAAAACAACCCAACAAGGTCAAGAATTCATTCTAAAAACTATTGAGTTACAAATCCCAAACTTTCAATCATGCTTGTGGTAGCATATGTACAACTAGAATAAAAAGTGTTTTAATGAAGTTATTGATAACCTAATTTCTGCCTGTTCATTTGTTGTTTACTTCTTTACTTTATTCCAACATGTTTAAATTTTATGCAATTTAGTTTATGCTTTTAATTCTTGCTTGTTACTTTTCAAATCTATGAACTGGTCTATGATTTATTTTCATTTATTTAGTTACACTTGATTAATCCAGTTATCTAGTTCTGTTATTTATAATTAATTTAGTTACCTAGTATTGTTATTTATAATTAATCCGGTTACCTAGTCTTATTATTTATTCTAAGTTCAATCCAGTTATCTGGTCCTATTGTTTAGTTTGCTTTCTAAATTCAAGTTAGTCCATAATGCACCTTTACTTAATATTTTATGTTTATCATTTTATTATTATCTAAAAAAGCATAGTTCAAAGATTACCACAGACCGTTTATAGTTTCTATACTTGTACTGTCTTCAATATTCATTTTTATTATTTCATGTTTTAGATCTAATTATTATATATATTTTTTTCATTTATTAAGGTCTCTGTCAAGTGTGGAACATGCGGAGAAAGCTGCTTTGCAGAGGCATTTCATGTGATCAAGTTTAGCAGCTGATGTTATTCTTGGAAGTTTGATTGGTTTGGCACTGTTGTATCATTCTGAATTGGCCAGCTTATGGGTTCTTAACTTTGCTGTTGATGTTAGCAAGTAATTGCGTTCTGGTTGTGTGTGGTTGATGGGAGTTCCTGCAGGTATCAAGTTAAACACAGAACTGGCAGGAGTACTTGGCATGACTTCTCTTAATGCAATCCAGATTTGGTCAACCCTTTGGATTTTTGTTGGGTTTCATATAACCTTCTTCGTTAAATCCCTTGCCATACTGGGTGATAATCTTTGGTGTGACTTTCCCTGCTGCGTTGGTGAAAGATTTTATTGCTCTAGGTACATCACATGTGTCAGCTATCCATTGCTTGATCTCACTTTTATATTCAACTCAGATACAAGCGGTAGCATTTTTGTGGCGCCGTTTCAGGTATTGCTCATTACTCTTTCCTTCTCAATGTGGTGTTTAAAGTTTGAACCTTAGAAGATTGTCCACTTCTCAATATAAAATGTTATTTCTGCTTTTATTAGTATTTCTTTTTGTTTAACTTTCTTTGTCCAATTATGTAAAATCTATTGTCATATACTTTTAACGGACCTTATCTCTGTAAATTGAAAAATTGGCTAAATTTTATCCAAAAATTGACTGTTTATCATCTATTATCCGGTCCCATTGACATCTTGGAAGAGAATTCATGGCTACACTCTGTTTGATTCTAACAACAACAGTGAATGGCGTAGCATAAAGCAGCTTTTTAATCAAATGATACCTGTACAACATAACATTTCGAACATTATTGGACTGCTTGGGGGAAAAATAATAAAGACGGCTGGTTATATATATTTTATATATTTTTTTTTGGCTAAATTGAAGGAATGAATATTGAGTCCTACATGCACTGACGTATTCTATGCTGGTGAGCTGCCATTATAATTGTCATACAAATTTGTTAAGTTTTTTGTACAATGTTGTTAACTTTTTTGTAATGTACATAGAATCGAAAGGCAATTTACCTAAATCAAATATGGCGATTCTTTCTTTTAACTTTTGTCAGGGGCCTTAAGTGTAACCCTCTTCGTCAGAGATTTGATAGCCACGAGTACACTGTGAAGCAGCACGTTGTTGTATCCCTTCTGTTCACGTCACTCCTGCTTCTATTACCAATCACTGCCGTTTTCTATATCTTCATTAGCATCTTGGACACCACCGTCAATCTTATCTGTATTCTGATCAGAGTCACCATTTCTGTTATTCATGTTACGCCATACATCAAAATTTTCCTTTGGTTGGTTAGCCCAGGAAGGTCTGGCATGTGGTTTGATATTGTGTCTTGTAAGGGCAGCAATTCTTCTAATGATTTTGATTCCCCATTTGAGAATTCGCGAAGATAAAGGACTTGAGCAAAGAAAAATCTTCTTTGGCAGTTTCAATCCTCCACGGCAACTTCATGACTCTAGGTGAGACTTCTTTTTTCTCCTCTATTTTTCTGGAAAGAACTTGGTCTTTTTGTCATAGAATGGATGAGGCGTTATCATTAGGGCTGTATCTTAGACTTAAATCGGTAGCCAAATTGTTTGAGCTAACACGGACCATTCAAATTATGAACTTTCCATCCAAGAAATCCTGGCTTTTATTGTCTTGTTAAGTTGGAGATAACCATCATATACAACAGATATTGTACATATGAAGATGGACATAACTTCCTTATTAAACTTTCTCATGGCTGGTTCCAGCCTCAAGGTTGGCATTACATTGCGCTACCAAACGGAGTTATACCTTGTCAATGTATAGCGAGATAGGCATGTGTTTTTTAACCACCAAACTGAGTAAACCTAGTTAACATATAGCAGAGATAGGCATGTGTTTTTTAACCTTCTTATACAACATTGACTTGAGTCATAGACGAAATGGTTACAATATTTTTTTCCTTTTAATGGCAGTCTTATACGACGCAAATTCTTCGTATGACTCTTCCTAGCTGTTTAGCAAGTCCAATTTGATGTATTGTACTGAACTGCACTGTTGTCCAAGTGCTTTCTAACTTTTGAATAACTCATTCTGTGCCGGATCATTCTTCATTCTGTAGTATCTCTCATGCTGTCTCTTTCAATGGGCATTATATATCTTTCAGGAGAAATACTCTTCCCTCACTAAAAAAATGTTCTTTCTGACATTTTGAGGTCGTCTATTGCTTCTTCCGCGTATGGTGTTCTCACTAGCAAAAGGTGACTAACTCTGCTTATTTATACTCCTGGCCTTTAATTTGTTTCTCCCTCCCTCCCATGGTGCTTTTATTTTTTCTTTCCTTCAGAATGGGATCTATTGTGGTTCCCAAACTTCCTTCACCGATGCCGTGATATGCATTACCTGCAAAGAGCATTGGTTCCTCTGCCATGACTCGGTTCTGCCATGCCAAAGAACATGATTATTGTAGCGAGTAATGCTATTCCACTCATTTTTATCCAACGGAATTTCTCAGTTAAACCATTCTTTTTGCCTCTTGTCCGTTGCATTCTTTCCGCACAGATTTGAAGTTTTGTACCATGAGTTTGTACATGATATATTTACAGACCGTGAAATCAATGGAAGCATTAAATTTTTGTTTAAACCTGCGAACCAAATGAGCCATAAGTTTAGCGTTTGAGTTGCCTTTCTGGCTGTGAATGTGATTGAAGTGTTCCTCAATGTTATCTTGAGATCGTTGTGCTTGTGCAGATGGAAACTAGTTAAAAATATAAATTATACACGTAATTCTTTTTCAATAATTTTCTGCTTCTAGTATTTTCTTCGTTTGTCCGATGAACAGCACGTTAGATTCTATAATGTATCCCCACTTCCATTCCTCAATGTCTCTGGCTAATTGTGATTGAAAAGCTAAAAATTAAAACCAGGATTTAAGGACTAGTAAAGAAGCTGAAGCGCCTTTTTTTCTTCTCCTTTTCTTCTCAAGGAGAAAGAGGACAACTAAAAAAGCTCACCCCAAGCTCAAACAATTTTAAGATCGCTCTCTCAATAATAATAATAATAATAAGACAACTCTAGATTTTTATAAAAAATAATAAAAAAAAACTCTGGCTCAGTTAGCTAGCAAACTTAAAATTTAAAAAATGTCAAAATGAACAAGGCCGAATGAGAGGACGCAAACATGCGATATTATTGTTAACAGGACTCGATTTGACGTGCTTATTAAATGAGTCAAGTTCAATACCATTTTTCTTAATACGAAGTAAAACGCAGCACAAGGGCGAGCAGATAAAAGGCACAATATTTATAAAATACATATATGAAGCTAATTTTTTTTAAGTAATAATTTGTTTTTTTAGAATTGATGTACTTTGTTAAAATCAATACTTCTATTGCATTTAATGTTTATTTTTCTTCTTTTTTTCAAAATTTTAATCAGTCATAATAATAGCATGAATTATGCATGACTGTGGCATCTCACAAGCGCATGCACCATCCATATATAATGGGGAATTTGGATTACTTTTCTAATTTTTGGTGTGAAAAAAAAATGTTTAACCAGTTGTATTTTGCCATATTTATGAATTGACTTAAACATAAAGAAAGAACAAGACAATTGAAAATATTTAAATTATTCTAAATATTACGACGCAATATGTTTGGTTGGGACCGTTTTGGGTACCAATATTATACAGATGGCACGAGTCCATCGCTTTATTTGTCGTTTTTTTTTATTATTGTTTTAATATGTGTCTAACTATAAGAATGTATAAAAAAATTACAATACATTAATTAAATGGGTGTCGTAAAAAAAATTACAATACATTAATTAAATGGGTGTCGTCAAAATGGCCATGATCCATGATCGACCAAAAAATATCGTGATATTTTGGGGAAAAAAATCACAATACATACCTATATTATTTAAGCATAATGTTTAAAATATATTAAAAATATCTTTAATTACATAGTAATCATCTCAATAACATTATTTTGCATATGCATAATATTTACAAAGACTTAATGAGACATGTGGCTCTTTTTTATTTATAGAGTGAAAATATATCTTCAGTTTATAAATATTCTTTATAATGATATTTTTAGTTTTAATTTATTTTTTAGAATAATTAGAATATATGTATTTAATTTATAAATATTCTTTATAATGATATTTTTAGTTTTAATTTCAAATGGATTATAATATCATTATATTTAAAAAAAAATCCCTGAAATTAGGCTTATGTTGTTTACATTCAAATTAGTATCTTAAATAACGATTTTAAAATCCCCTCAGCTAAAAGATAGAATTTTTTTTTTATAGAATCATGATTTTACTGATAAGTTGAAACTAGAATGTTGTAATTAAATTAATGTTATAATATTTATTAAGTCTTTTTCTATGTCATATAGGTTGTATAATTAATATATCATTAAGTTAATGATATGTAATGTCATTCATTTTTTAAAACTTCAAGTGGTAATGACATGTGTTTTTTGGTGATAGGTAATTAAATTAATGAAATAGTATTTATTAAGTCTTTTTGTGTGTCTTGTATGTTATATAATTGATATATCATTAAGTTAATAATACATAATAATAATGATATTTAATAACATTCTTTTTTTAAGACTTTAAGTGATAATGATACTTTTTCTTAGAGTATGCTTATGTTATGGATTGACAAAGACAAACAATATTACATTAAGTTAATGATATTAATTTTTTATTGCTTCTTGTATTATTTTTTTAAAATTTTATTGTAAGTAATTTAACGTCATGGATTATTTTTTTTGTTGTTTAAGTTACACTATAATTAATTAAGTTTATATGTATTTATCTAATATTATTTTTTTAACGACTCAACTATAAGAAAAATAAAGAGATTTGTTAAAAAAATTAATACATGATATAGTCTACTTAGACGGTATTTTTAGTTTCTCAATATATGTGATTTTAAAAAAAGACATATAAGTAATATTTATGAAATGAAGATAAATTTTAATTCACTTTTAAAAAAAAATACTCACATTGGATAATTTTTACCATTTCCAAAAAAAATGAAAAAATTACAATATGATGTGTCTAAATTATTGTTATGAAATTAAAATCTAACACAATATTCAAAATATCTTAAAAATATCATTAATGATATAGTAATCATCTTAATGATATTACATATTGTACTATATAATTACATATAAATAATTTTAATGATATCATTATAAGATATTTATAAATTTTTGTAAATTAAAGTCATATTTTAATTCAATAAATATAATTAAGCCAATTGTCTCGTTATCCCTTTACAAATTGGAGTCAGATTGCATCATTTGTCTCATTAAATGGCCCAAAGGGATCCACAATTAACTCAGCCCATTTTAACTTGATTTTGGGCTTCAAATGAACAGCCCATGCCACATTGAATTAGTTTAAGGGCTGGTTTGGAAGGGTTTTTAAAAGCTCCTTTTAATTTTTTAAGTCTAAAAACTATTTCTAAAAGTATTTAAATTATTTGTTAGAAGTGTTTTCATTTTTTAGAAATGTTTCCTATCAAAGCTACTAAATATAGCTTCTTAATAAAGTACTTTTGAAATAAACTTTGAAACTTATATAAGAGGGTTAATAATACATTATAATATTAAAAAAATTGAAACCACTTTACCCAAAAAAGCTGTTTGAAAATATGATTCTAAATACTTATTAAAAAGTTACGGCTTTTGCCTTTTTAAACCACTGACTAAAAAAAAAAAAACAATAGCTATGTTAAACGGGCTTTTAATGCCTATGATATATTAAAAAAAAAGTTCTAGTAGAATATATCTATATTGGTATTTTACTATGATACCGACAGAAGTCACTGATGACTGAGAGTATCCTACCATGACACTCAGAGGTATCTTTGGAGTGTTTTGTTCGACACAATTTTTCTTTAAAAAAAATTAAGAAGCTAATTGTAGCAAAAATTGAATACACACCCAAAAAAATAGTGGCATCCTCTAACAACCTCGGTCCCCATATTTGTTTCATGGAAATTAATTACATATATGGTTCTATGCAGAACTACAATTGATGAAAAAATAACGTTCCATAAATTGGGTAGTTAAACAAAAAAGTTCTGTAAATTGCATAAATTTCAAATTTTGGAAACATATAACCATTAGAATAATTTCCACAGGCATACCAAAACATTTTGAAGTGCCCCTTGTCGTGGAACGGAGGTAGATGATGTGAGCATCCTCAAAATTCTTTTTATCCTTTTTAACCTATGCGGCTATCTGTGTATCATATAATATATATATATATATATGTGTGTGTGTGTGTGTAGTAAATTAGGCATAATCCTATTAAAAAAATTGAAAATCTAATTTTATCTCCTCAAAAATTTTAAAAGGTACTACTTTTAATAAAACCCAATTGGCAATAAAATTATAACACTCAACGCATAAAAAATTCTTTAGAACTTAAAAAGAAAGAAACATAAAAAAGAGAATTTATAACTAAATTTAAACCTATTTCTTTCATTTTGGAGTTATTTTATGCTACAATTGATATGCACTTGCAAAACTAAATGATTGTTTTAATAAAGTAAATACCTCTTAGTGTAACATGTTTAAATCTATGATATTCATATCCCATGACAGGAAGATTAATATAATATTGTTGTCAAAAGAAGTGAATTAGAAATTTATTGATAAATAATATTTTATTTATTGATATTAAAAAAGGCATATTTAATAATCTTTTTAAAAGTAAAAAAGCCATTGGAATTAACTTGTAGCATGTTAACAAATGCTTTTATATAAATTTCCTTTATAGTAACAATTAATCTTTTTTATAAAAATTTCTGACTTCGTCATTGGTTACTCCTGGCCTTGGCCTTATTCAACCTGTCTAATGGGTTCGTAAGGTGAAATTAATTGAGCTGTCGGTGGTTAGAAGGGTGACAATATTTGATTTTACAATGCTCTAGTATTTACCTTGTATGCTTGCACTTAATTACAAAGCTCAAGGTTTTTTACTCTTAGACCTAGTCATAGTCTTCGGATTGAAAAAAAGAGGGCTATATAAAAACACATTATTCTAAATGGAATGTTTCAAAGTATCAGATAAACACGAATAATTTCCAAGAACAGGACAACATTCTATCCTATTCGAAAATGGAACGTTTCAAAAGTATCAAAATCCAAGTGAATAACTTACTATAAAAGTTACAAACGACTTTCTACATCAAATCAAACCAAAAGTTATAATTTACGCGGGAATAATATGTTCCAAATTTATATTACATCTTATGCGCTATTTGGTTAAGTGAGTTTTCACCACAAACTTAATTATAAACAGTGTAAAATTTTTATATGTTACAGTAACAATAAAAAAAAATTTGCTATAGTATAAAGCTCTCACATACTACATTAAAAGTGGTTCTAACCAATGATTTTCACCGCTCCCTCAAACACAAAGTATAAAAAAATATCCACTTACGCGCTATATGTGTTGCAGTCATTACAAAATGGCCTAATAAGACATGTCAATGGTCAAAACACAATGATGTAATGTTTAGTATCGAAAGAAGACGGTAAAGGGTGCATTATATTCATTGATTTCAGCCTTATGTTTGCTCCATCTTTGTTTGATTTCGCATAAACAACAAAACGCGACATTGTTTTCTTTAAGCAGAAAAAAAAAATTAACATTGACTTGGTAAATGGTTAGTGGTGCTACTACGGGCCATTTGTTTAGCTGAAAAGCTAGGCGATGTTTAAGACACATTCCGGTGTACTTTGGTAGTTAATTATGATATAATCTTAACAAATATTAGAAGATGCACATCAAAAGCTAGATATTATCTTTAAAAGTGAAGCTATAAACAGTTTGAATTCTCAACAATAGTAGTGGTGACGGAGCCACCGATAGATGACAACCGTCCCATGAGGTTTATTTGTTTTGTGTTTGTTTTTGTGTGCTTGTTTTTTTTTTTTAAGGAAAACTTCATTTTTGTATTATATGTTATATCGAAATTTAAGTTTGGTATTTTTTGTTTTGAAAAATTTCATGCAATATATTTTTTTAGTACCTCAGAGCTTTTTTTTAGAACAAAAAAAGAAAAATTATCCTTTTATAAAATATAATCAGTTAACCGAAATTTTGAATATGAAATAAAATTTTTAAAAAGGGCATTTTGGTTGGGGGTCTAGGTATTTGGGTGTTTGGTTGCAGGTATAACAAAATTTTGGTCAACTGATTATATTTTATAAAAGGGTAATTTTGTCTTTTTGTGTCCTAAAAATGGCTACGAGGTACTAAAAAAATATTTCCTAAAAGGTCGATGTATTGGCATAAAATTTTTCAAAATAGAGGGTACCAAACTCAAATTTTAATATAACACATGATACTAAAATGAAATTTTCCCTTCTTTTTCTTTTTATATTTTTTGTATATGAAATTTTATACAACTTGTGTTTCCCTTCTTAATATTCAGCATCTATTTATTTATTTATTTTTGCTAATAAAAAGAGGATCAAGTGGTCCCATCCCATCCTCATTCCTTTAACTATAGCAGCAATCTCAGTAACACTAAAAGAGCAATTAGGACCTTATGCAAGGTTCTCTAAATCATCACGCAGGCCCACTACCACTTGCATTTGTCATCCCAATATATCAACAGGCAAAACTGAAGTAGGGACTTTAAGGGAGGTTACGGGATTCAAACTTAGGTGGACGGAACAGAGATGCTGAACAAAAACTTCCTAACCACCATGCTTGCATCTAATGACTAGTATGGAGTTTGCCAAATTCAGTTCTAACTAAAACAGTATAAAACTCTTACATGCTACAGTATAAAGTTCTTACATGTTATAATACTTTTAATTCTATCTCAGTTCTAATTCACTTTCCAAACACCAACTAATTTATCTGCCTTCCTCTCTGCTTCTACCATTGAAATAGAATTGGGAAACTTGAACAGGAAAATAAGATCCCCTCTAAAGTGTACTAGCTCACACGTTTGAAAAGGGAGTTGAAAAACACATTTGATTTTTAGCGTAGAAGACGCTGTACGGTCAAATGGGGTGGCTGATGAATTTGTCACGTTGTTCATTGATAATACTGGCCAGGCCAGGCCAAGCCAAGCCAAGTCTAAAACTACCCGAAAGAAGGACAATACCAATGAACGGTCATGATAAGTTATAAAAGATAAGATTGCCTGCGTCGGCACAAAATAGACGGGTCTTTGATTCTCTTTTGGTGGGCCATGCAAGTGGGCCCTCCATTACTTTTTCTTTCTATATATTATATGTTAGGCTTCTTCTTAAGTTGTTTCTAGTGATTTTATTGCAGTTGCAGTTGATGCAAACAACCAACAAGCCCCCTGCTTGCAGACTCCTAAGAGAAACTATAATAGAAGATCATAAAGGTGAACAAAGATTAAACAATTAATACTATAATTTGATTGCATTTAATAAATGATTGATTAAGTTGAAATTACAGATCCTTTTTAATGAAAGCAAATGAATTAACAAAGTCATACGATGTTGAAAATGGCAAAATTAAATCGTACCATGTTTCTGTCATAGTGATAAGACAACATTTTCTTTTTCTTTGGGAAAGTCTTTGAAGGACTTGACAAATACATGCATAAAGAAACGTGACAGGGAAAGAGGATATGTATACCTCGTTGAATTTTCTTAAAAATTAAGAAATGAAAGATGATTGAGAAAGTTGAGGAACATTTTTTTTTTTAATTCTGTCTAGATCAACAACATAAGATTATTAATTGTGCGGCATCAGCGCCTATAATTAATGGTAACTCTAGTCTACTTGTTGAAATACGGCATTTATCTTTAATAGTTGATATTAATCTGCGAACTTAAAGGGTTATATCATGGGGGACATCATGATGATTCATACCCACACAAAAACATGGCTAATTTCCCGCATAATCTAGGTGACATTATACTGACATCCAAAGTATAAAATTTTACAAGACAATTAAATGCAAAAAAATTTTAACTGCATCATGTGGTGCAAAAATAACATTAGTCGAGTAGGTAGGGATAAATAATTTGTTGTCTACAATTATTAGAAGAAGGCCGAAAATTCAAAATTCAAAATAAATTAATTGTGTCTCTAATTATCAGCAAAGGACAATAATTCAAATTTTTTATTTTAGAAAAAGCTATGCCCATTTGATTTTTCTTTTGAAGATAACTAAGCATATATGGCTGCTAAAAGCATTACTTGTTCCATGGCCCTTTTTGAGACCTCAAGACGAAAAAAGGAAAAATAAAAAAATAAAAAAGAGGGCCAATGAGAAGGAAACACGATAAGGGACGAGGGAGATAGCGTGGCATTATCAGCCGTCAAGAGCAGGGACCACGTGAGACCCCAAGGATGATGGGACTGACCGAACAACCTCTAGGAATAACTGAATATCATACACGTGGCCAACAAACTCGATGTTTTTTTAACACCCTAAAAATTCGAAGCTCATTTTATTTACAAAAGAAAAGTTGGTCACGATTGCCTCCCTACAACCTCCATTTGGGGCCATTTTTCCATCAATCCTCATGCACGCCAATCTCGTGGACCTAATAATCTTTAAAATATCGTGATTATGATTTCCCTTTTTTTTTGGGTCTTCAAAAGAATAGCAAGCAGCGACCCTTCCAGAGTACTCTTCTTCTTCCTCTCATCTTGTTCTTTTTTAATTTTTTTCCACTTTATTGGATGAATTATCTTTGCAATTTTGGCTAGTAGTTGGCTTTTTCTAGATTAATTAAAAAAGCTCACTTACCTGGCTTTTCTAAATTATTCCTTCTCTCTGAACTCTTGTTCGATAAGTAATTAAGCCAAAAAAAAAAAAAAATAGCCGCCCAATAATTCCCAAAAGCAAAGTAAAATCGAAATCAAGCTCCCAATTTCATCACAAATTTTACAAGCTCACATAGGTATTTACAAGTTGTGGTTTCTTTTTCCTTTTTTTTTTTTTCTTTTTCAATATAAAGATCACAGAGTTTTTTTTTTTCAACTCAGTGTTTGATTGTCTGGGTTACATGGACATGGAACATGGGAGTTGGTGGGGGCACTTATTCTGACACGTCTGAGGCTCCGGCAGCGGCGTTGCCGGATCTTGGCTGCCGTAGAAGCTCTATTAGTGTCTCCGCCTGTCCGCATAAAACGACAAAACGAACCCATTATTGTGAGACCACAAATAAGAAAATCTTAAAAAATAAACCAATCCAATTTAACCAATGTGGAATCATAAGCGATTAAAACACATACTCAAAAGAAAAGAGAATTAAATACCAAAAAAAAAAACACAAAAAAAACCAAAAGGGGAAAATAATTATTGTAGGCTAGTGGAAATATCAGTACTCCACGGACCAGAAAAAAGATGTCTTGGCCTAAAGCAGCTGAATCATAATCATTAGTCTGCAACATTTTAATGTTCTGCTCCTCTGGAGAGTCATATGGTAAAAATTCAGAAGCATATGATTTCCATTTAGGGGGGGAAAAACCCTTTGCTCGCAAGAAAAGAAATAAAGAAAAAAAATAACCCCAAAAAGAAGAAGGAAAAAAGACAAGGCAACTTAAACCAACCCCAAGTTTAAGTGTTAAACCCACAATGGCCGACTTTGAGAAAAGCCAAACGACGTGGGTAAACAGCGTTCACGTCCGTTACAGCAAACAAAAAGCAGCCGCAGAAAAAACAGGGAATATTTTCAAAAGTGGCTGCCACGTCACCCCAAAGCGGTCACCAGACCAACCAAATCACTGACAAGGGCTACCTAAGCAGAGGAGCAGAGAATTTAGAATAGAACGAGATTCAGAGAATTTCTTCTCCTAACCTTTTGCTTGGCGCGATTGGTGCCGGATTGAGTCAGAGCCACCAGGGGCGGAATCGCTCCTTCGCGGGCCACCATCGTACGGTACGCCACGCTGTCCTCGCAAATCTGCAAGAGTATCGCCACCGCAATCTCCTTCTGCCTCTGCGAGCCGACCTCGACTATCTCCACCAGCACCGGAATCCCCCCTTCCTCCACCAGCGCCGCCTTCGCCTCCGTCACCGACACCAGCACGCTCAGCACGTACGCCGACTTGTCCACCATGTTCGACCCGAAATCCGCCATCAGCTCCACCAGCGGCTTCATTATCCCCGCGTGCACCGCCTTGATTTTGTTCTCCTTCACCGAACAGAGCGAGTACAACGCCGTCGAAGCGTCCTTCTTCCCGCGGAATCCTCCGCTCTCTAGAAGGTTCACCAGCAACGGAATCGCTCCCGACCGTCCGATCGCCACCTTGTTCTCCTCCACCTGCGAGAGCCGGAGCAGAGCGCACGCCGCGTTCTCCTTAGCCGTCGTCGTCGCCGTCCTCAGCGCTCGGACCAGAGGCTTGATCGCTCCAGACGAAGCTATCAGCTCCTTGTTCTCGTCGCAGAGGGAGAGATTCAAAATCGCCGTGACACCGTACTCCTGTAGCTGAAGATCGGAGGACGATAGGAGCGAAATCAACGGCTTGACAGCTCCGGCCTTGGCGATCTTGATTCGGTTCTCGGATTTATTCTTCGCTAGGAGTCTGATCTCCATGGCGGCTTGCCTCTGCTCCTCAATCGAACAGGACTCGAGGTCGGAGACGAGCTGTTGGATTAGCTCGTCGGAGTTATCGGTGGCGCAGGCAATCAATAGCCGACGGCTATGGCTCGAGGCCGTCGGGATTTCGCAGGATCTGTCGCTGTTGCAGTCGCTGAAGGCGGAGGAATCGTCGCCGGCGCTCAGATCACTGAAAGTCCTTCCCATGTCTGTGTAATTCGCGGGATTTTCCGTTTCCATAGGGGGGCAAGAATTCGACGCTCGCTCTAACAGCATCAAAAAGGCGTCGGACGGTGGCGATGGACGATATGATAAAGCTGGTGATATCCTCTGTGGTAGTTTTGTTATTTTGGTGGGCTTTGGAGTGGCATAGAGGGGGCATTTTAGAGTGAAGTGGAATGAAAATGAAGAAATAATAAAATAGAGAAACGAAAAAATATGGAGGCAAATAGAGGGAAAGGAGGAGATTAGAGTGAGAGACAAGCAGAGATATTAACACCTGGACTTAGCCCTTGGGGCCTGGGCTGACAAGTGCACATAACTGACCCACACCAAAATCTCAGTCGCGTGAGCACGTGTGAGGGTCGCTTCTCCTTAAACGCGTGCATGGAAGGTTCGCTCTTCGATGATAAGAGGGCGCTTCGAAAGCAACGAGCGGGTTTCTTTTTTGCAACAACGGCCCTTTAACAGTAGTTTGAACTATTTTTCACATGCGAAAGTGGGTCTTTTATGCTGTTTCTATTTTTTGTTTTATTTTATAATTACGGGGGCCCGTAGCCCCATTTTGGAGACTCTCTAGATTGATGAGTTTAAATTATTGTGTGAAACCAATGATAAATCTATTTTATTATCTTTTTTAATTTTTTTCAAAAATTTTGTTTTTATCATGTATAGAAAAATATTTATGATGTTTAAATTATCAATCTAAGCTTTAAAATTTTTACGAGGGAAAATATTTTAGCATAGTCGAATTGGAGTTAGATTTTTTTTTTTTTTATGTTTGAATTAGTAGACCGAACATCACAATTACTCATAGGATAGTTTTAAATTTTGATATAATTTCATACAATTACTAACATAATAATTTAAGCTGTACTAACTGAATTTTGTATTTTCCTATTAACTTAATGAAAATTCTACTGAGTACGGAAAATAGTACTTAATTAAAGTACTTTGCTTTTGAATCATTATATTTATATTTGATTTACTCAAGTTTTATATGTTTGTCATTTTATGCAGGTTTTAGTCTAATTTTTTACAATTAGAAATACATGGTTAAATTAAAGATGATCTTGATGCTGAACAATATTAGAAATATTAAGAATTATTAGGATTATGTTAAATTATTTTATTTTATATTTATCTATCAGTATTATTTAGATTCTATTTGAGTTTAAATATTAGGATTTATATTTCTATAAATAAATAGCGGTGACATGTGTATTATCTTTTTAAGCACTTTTGATGATCTCTTTTGTACTTTTTTCTCTAAATTGTTTTTTGTCGCTTTCTATATTTTTCGTCTTCTATTTAAATTCTTTAACCATCATGGTCCGACATAAAATCTGTTACAAAAAACTCCGTTAGTTTTTTTTTAGATAAAATTGTATTTTATTGAAAAAGGTCAAGCCAAATCACTCCTAACTACAGAAACAATACAAACAGGGATGGCATAGAACGGTGGAGAACATGAATGGCCTAGCTTGGCCAACTTATGGGAAACAACAAAACTGCATTAGTTGAAAGGTAATAACCTTCGATCTTGAATTTTTTTTTTTTAACAGAGCCAAGGGAGGGGGATTTTGTTCCCGTACCGGAGCAAAGTGCGTTTTGGTACTGAATCGCCGTACTTGTTGGTCCACGTACTGATTTTAGTGAGAGAGAAATGTTTTGTTTATTGTTTGCTTAGTCCCTAGTGGCACATGGTTTGATCAATCTTGAGGGCCTGTACACCCCACGCACGGATCCGGTGTTCATACACAACATTGAGCCCATTTCTTTAATGTTTGCAAATATCAAGATCTAAAACATAAAATAACCAGACAGATAAATTTATGCTGTCTTGACAAGGTATCTTTGTATTTGTAAGGTAATTTACAACTTGGACGAAAGATTGTTCTACGATTCAAAGGCATGCTTGAGAATACAAGAAATACTTGATTTTCTGTAGCATAGATGCTTACACACATTTTCTTCATCTAAGCTGAGCAATAGTACAAGTTTTCGATTATGTCTTGCAGGACATCCACCACTTTAATTATCATAAAAGCAGCAAGCATCCTAGTTCTAAAGAATTCGATATAAAGGGTTCAGTTTTTCTGTATTTAAATAATGAGAAGTTATAGAAATCACTTGTTATGTAAAATTTGAATGATATTTTGTACCTTTATTTCATCTATACACTTGTTTGTTCCAATAGGTTTTGGCCTTCAAGATGGACGACTCGTGGGTCAATTTATTGTAAGAGCAAGACTATCACGACAAGGAGACCCTACTTCCCCAGCAATCTTGCCCAAGATTTGGCTTTGATATGTTAGGAGATGACTTGGCTAGCTCTCACGGGTGGACTCGTACGTTGGTACTCTATGAGGATGTCACTTCGACTTTTCCTATGACTTTTCTCGAAATATCTCTTTTAGACTTCTCAGTCCGAAGAATTAAGACCATATCTTATTCAAACTTATATTGCTCAAATTTGATAAAAAACAAATTATAAAAAGTTGATATTGTTCAAGATATGAAGAAATATCATTAAATATGGACGAAAAATCATATTCAGCAATAGATGTTCTGTAAAAAAGGGTACTCTCTAACCCTAACACACACGTTCATATATATTCACATCCTTTACAGCCTCGTACGGTCTCAAAGTCAAAGGATATTTTCTAACCCTAAAATCTTCGCATTCCCTTCATACACTCTCAACATCCACTTTTACATTCCTCGTCACGCTCACAATATATCCTCTTTGTTTCTAGTCATAATACAAATTTATTCTTCCTGTATTATTTATTGACTTGAGTGACGAATGTGCTAGCATTGTAATGCATGTTCCCATTGTATTGTAATTAATTGAAGCAGATCATTAACTCTTAAGACAAATTGACCGTTCAATTTACCTTAACATCTTCAAATGACTGTTAGACATGTACACAGATAAGAGTCTTCCATATGGTTTCAAAATACCAACCAAAAAAGAAAGTGCATATTAGCTGCGTACAATTTTTATTGAGCGAGTTAATATACGTGCCAATTAGTCTGGATTTTGGCCATCATTTATAATCCGGTTATATAACAGACAAAATTATGCTTATCGATTTCTTTGAATAGAAAAAGAAGCTAAGTAACAAAATAGGCTATCATGCTAATCCATTAAGATTCTCCTTATAACAATTCTATTGGGTGCTAAATTGTTTAGCAATCAAATTTAAAACGCAATAACTCATGTGCTAATTTTTTTTTTTTTTGGCCACCTGATATCAAGTAGTGGCGTTTCCACCCAAGAAACTATGTGATTAAAAAAATAAAAAAAATGAAAAACTGTATAACTGTGACATCCGCTATTTTAATTGGAATGATTTTGTAAAATTTAATGTATAAAACGTGGCAATTTAAAATTTTGGTTGTATTTAAAAATACTAAATTGTTTTTAGATGTTCCATTTATTTACGAAAATGTAATTTTGGTATTTTCTTATAAAAGTCTCTGGTGGAGACATGAAGAATCCTTCCCCACCTACTCCTTTGTTCACTTCTTTTAAATTTTCCAAGTGACTTACCTACCATGTCCCAAAGGAGACAAAATGCCATCTATCCTCACCTACCATGTCTTTCCCTCAATGATTTTCCTTTTTTTTATTCCTTCTTCTCTCATGTCTCCTTTGTTTCTTCCCTTCTTCTCTCTATACTCTTTCCTCTTTCATTTAGACACAAACCAAAGAAAAACTAAAGAGAAGCTCAAGGTTCTAAACTAGTTTTCTCCCAAAATTCCCACAAACATCTTCTCACAAACTGAAGGATCAAAGAGGCTCAAACTTTTTCAAGATCAAACTCTATTTTTGAGCTAAGTTTTGAGGTTAAATTTCTAAAACCTTAACTTTGGTTTTAAGTTGTATTTTGGTATGAGATTATGAGAAATGTGTTGTTGATGGCTATGGATGTTCATACTACGTTTTGAAACTCTAAAATACCTTGAAAACTGAGTTGAGATGTTTTGAGTTTAAGTAATTTGGGTCTAAAACATGTTCTTGTATTAGTTTTGTAAAACTTAAACTTTTATGATCTAAATATGTTTTATATGTAAAGATTTGAAAGAGATGGTTAATAAGTGTATAAAACATGAAATACTATAGGTTTTGTACGTTCCTTAAAGTCTGGAAATTGATGTATCAAGTTGGATTGAGCTTTAGAGCTCAAATATCTTAGGAGTGGAGAAAACTTTATTTTTTTAGGTTTCTGGCAGCAGGCCGATGAACAATATAAGCATGTTGATGAACAGTACCGGCAGGCCGACAGAGAGTTCGAAATAGCAGTTTTGTTTAGTAGGCCAGAAACAATTGATTGGTAGGCCGACTGGATAGTTTAAACTTAATTATTCTTAATATTTTGAGGCTAGAAAATGTTCCAAAACTTATGCATTTGATATCCAAACTTTGGGAAACATAAATATGATTATTGTGTATGTTTAAGATAACGACGTATTTGGAGCTTACATGGCAAATTTGATTTTGTAAGTTAGAAATTATCAGTAGATATATTGTAAAGAGGTAGGGATTCTATTACTCATCTTTTGTGGGTTTTTATGGAATTAAAATTGGTTGTTTTATTGCAAGATATATATGTATGTTGAACTGATATTACATGAGTATCACATAAGAGACAATGACATGAACTCGTCCTGTATTGTAAAGTGAGGAATATATTGATTTCACATTATGTTGTTGTAAATTGAGAATCATGGTTAGAAATATTAACTCTATAAATAATAAATGATTATAGAGGAATGGTAAAACGTGAAGAGGGCGATGATTATGTCCTTGGGCACAAATAACCTAAAAGGTAAAATAGAAGAAGGTGATGATGCTCTCTTAGGTCAAAAGTCCTATAGCACATTGTACAGGAATTTGACTTAGCGAGGACTTGGGGCTTAATGTCCCCTCACTAGAACACCCTTAGAATGATTGGAGGGTGGCCAAGTGCACTCATTTGGGTTTCGATAAGTTGAGTGATGAATACTCCGATGAACGTGGATACTTAGGAATAATGATGAATTGTAATAATTATATATATATATATATGTATGAAACTTAGTAATGATTAACATATGGTATCCACAAAATATTATCATAATGAATTTCATAAATTGGATAATGATATGAACTAACTAACCATGTAGGTTTAATGTGGTGATAAATAAAACCTTAAGGTGAGTCATGGTTTTTCTTACTAGACATTTCGATGCTCATCCCTATCATTTCACATCTTTTAGGTGGAACTCAGTGCAACTAGTCTGATGAGGAATAGGCAACAATACTATTGATTACATGTTGAAGGATCTTAGTTTATTTGTAACCCGTCTAAATCATGTAAGATTTGTAATAACTTTGTGGTGGCTGTGTTAAATTATATATGTGATTGAGAATTATATTACGGTGATGATAAATGTATTTTAAGATTTGGTGCTACACTAAAACTGTGGTTTGTATTTAAAGTTTATTCTTATTTTTTATTTATTTCAAAGACCCATGAGCAATGTTTTATTATTTTAAAATTATATTGTATTTAAATTTATTCTTCTTTATTCAATACTGCTAATCCCGTATAGGGTCGTTACAATAATGTTTAAAGTTGTCTTTCTTCATATGTTATTCTATATTAAGACAGTAAATTATAATTGCACCCCAATGATTTATTGAGCCACCCCATAAATAAGAAAAAAGAATAAAAAGGACAATTTGATGTACCGCATAAATATACTAAAACCGTTTTATACACCATATTTTCTTCATAAAAACTTGAAGCATATAAAAAAAGGAGAAAAAGAAAAGAAAATCGTTGGCTTTTTGTTCAAGTTTTTCTCCCTATTCCCTTAATTACTCTTATATCGTCTTAGACATGTATGCTCTAAGGAGTAAAAATGTAATACGTTTTTGGAGACATTTTTATCAATAAAGAATTTATTCATTTATAAATATACCAAATATTGTCATCTTTACGTTCATATTTGTTGAATGTATGATAAGCAAACAGTAGTCTGAGACTGTCAGTCTAAACCTTAAGAATTGGGCATATGATGGGATGATTATGCTGAAGACACAATTCTTAGGGTGACGGTCTAAAACATATGATCCGCAATCGAGGGAATAAAGTTGGGCGCTTTATTCATGTAAAGATTGTTATGTTGTCTATATCCCTTTTTGGGAGATGGTTTCTCTTGACCATCGGAGTTGGACTCCATGAATAGAAACATTGGCACGTTGTCAAATGTGACGATGTGTTGGATCGGGACATAAAGTGGATTTATTTGGATTAATAATTCTGTCTTGGCAAATCGATTCACTTTAGACAACATTTGTATTGTATCTTAATCCTGAGATGAATAATGGGCCCGTTGTCTCGACTTGTGTCTTTTGATGTACCAATGGGTGACTCCCACATCTCTATAGTGGCATGCATGCCGGTACGTTGGAGGCATGACTCTTGATAGCGTAGACTTGTTATTCATAAATATGGAATCCATAGCTCCTCTTTAGGAGTAATGATATCCTCTTATATGCGTTGTCCTGTAATTGGAAAACTGGAGCACTTAACCATTTGGATACATAGGTGTAACCGAATGGTATACTATCTTTGGATGGTAAGTTTTCTAATGGTGAGACAATGGAACGTAAGATAAAAATAATCGGGAAGGTAAGACAGAACTTGTCCTTAAGCCGATTATGGATGATCATATGGGGATGCAATACACTATGATATGTCATGGAGACTTAGCTACACGAGCTTCGTAATTCTATAAAGTTCGAGAGTGCAGCTCCAAGCTTTTAGTGGAGTAGCGTTGGAGTTGATAATTGTGAAATGTATATCTGGGATATTGGGTTTCATAATTATCATGAGCTTGAACTTTATAGGTCCATTTTGGTCCCCTTTGCTAGCTCACAAAATCCTGTACGTGCTTTTCCAATAATTTGTGACTTATGTCGGATTTATCAGATTGGTTTAAAATTTGTAAGAATCAAATAATTCATGTCTGTTTATTGGTTGAGTTAATTTTGTAAGAAATTAGTTCAAGATAAACTTGTTGAATTATTGTGATCAGATAATTCTTGTCTGTTTATCGGTTGATTTAATTTTGGATGAATTGGATCAAGATAAACTTGTAGAATTATTGTGAATTAATTTATTTTCTTAGAGATTATCTTGATAAAGTTTATTTTGATCAGATATCTTCTCTATTGCGTTATTTGAATAAAAACTGAGACTTTATCCTTTAGAATCTCGGGTGGAAAATAAAAGATTCGCGGATATTTTTTCTCGGGAGTTCGGCCTGCCGGATGACGTGTTCGGCCTGCCTATCAGACAATTCGGCCTGCCTATTAGCGGAGATAAGATTACGCGTTTTCACGCGTATCTTATTAGATATTGATCCGAACTTGATTCTGTTTCGATTTTTTGAGACCTAATCTGATATGGACTGACCCTATGACCAATAGGTATAAAAAGGGAGTGAGTCTAATGATTTACTCAGATCAATTTGAAAGATTAAGAGTGATACTCTTATAGTGAGCATCTGAAAACTCCCTGAGAGCTTTTGTTCACATATCACGAACACTAGCTTTGGGTTCTCTCTATTGGTTGGAAGGAGAGTCACCGGTGGAAGAGCTGTACGTGTGAGCCCACACTCACTCCGGGTGTGGATAGAAAATAGCAAAGAAGACCAGTTGGTTGAGGCTCTTCTGGAACGTTACTTCTCTACACAGGTCGCAGAGATTCTTCGGCACACTGAGGTTAGTAAGATCTGTTTAATTTATACATATAACATGTCAAACTTGTATTTTGGAAAATACTCTGATGAAATTTTTTTAAAAATTCCGCTGCGCACTTTGTTTCCAACAATTGGTATCAGAGACGAGGTTTTACATAAATTTGCAAGTTTGTGATCATGTTATATGCATAAATTTTGTGATCTTAATCTCTCCAATGCTTAAATTAAATTTTATAGAGAGATGACACTCTAGGTTTCTATATAATATATATGTTGTCATGGATTATGTGGTGCATGTTTATTAATTAATTATGGTTGATTAAATTGTTGTTTAATTATTTATTAATTAATTAATACCGGTTATGGTTCCTTAGAGGTTAGAATGTGTATCTAGGTTTTTCATGTAATTAGATGGCGGACTATCATCTCCGTCTAGGAATTGTTATTTAATTTTTAATTTGTAAGAATTTTGTAATTAAATAATTATTCAGAGAAGACGGAACGAGAAGTCGAATCTTAAAGATTGATGATGGCGTCTCCAGGTATTTCCTGAGTCTCTAATTTTATGTTTTTGAATTGTTGAAAATAAAATTGATGAATTGCATTGAAATTGTATTTTCTGGATTGAGGGTTTTCTGCTCGGTCGACATGCCGGACCTCACAGTTCGGCAAGCCGAAGGTCACAAATCGACAGGCCAGACGTACGGTCAGGCAAGCCGACAGTGGGGCAGAAATTTTGGTGCTCTACCGGCAGGCCAAACCTTCATGTTCGGCAGGCCGAACCACCATGATCGGCAGACCAATCATCCAGATCGGACTGCCGACCGAGAGCTGCCAGGTGTCCAGAAAAGGTGCAATTTTTCCAATGCAGTTTTAATTTTATTTTTGGGACGATTCTGAGAAACATTAAATTTGGATATGACCGGAAATATGAAGTGTTCGATTCATATGGGATTGAAGACTTGAAGATGGATATTACATGAAGAAGGATACAGCTTGAGGATTCAAGGATGAAGAATCGATAAATGTCTCGATTATTCTCTTGTAATCTTAGTTTTCTATTCTCTAGGGTGGAACCATAATATTACGGTTATTATTATTATTATGCTTGTAGCTTTGCTTGATTGCTTTGCTTGTCTGCATTATAATATGATTTACCATGTATATTGATAACATGTCATATAGAATAGGGAGTGCCGCTCATATTAAAATTGTTCATGCATAATTTTAAAATAAAACCTTGACTTCAAAAGATTGAGTGGGAGAAGGTTTTTGAAGAGAGAACCTAAGGCCTTCATCGTTGGTCCATAGGAAGAACATGGTGGTCCTGACCCCTTGGAAGGGATTTCTATCATGTACCAGATTGGATCTCTGAAAGGATAAGGTATTTTAGTATGATTTATGGTTGCACACCCCTAGGTGGTGATTATAAATCATGGATAAAATATTAAAACGGTGGTTATACACTCACGTTAATTTTATTATTAACCTCCCCTAGGAGCTCTGTTAATAAAATTAATGGCCAAAGAAACGATTATTAGTATATGCTGGATCATACGGGTCCTGGATGGCATATATTAATCAGGAGGGGATTCGTGTTCTTGATTGAATTTGGCATGACTCCCCTAGGAGCTTGTTGAATTTTGAGTTGGGAATTATCGTTGTAAGGTTGTGATATTTTCAAGGTTTTGACACATAAACACATTTGTATGATTTTACATGATTGTGTTATCTTACTAAATTATTATATGTGTTTGCTTATGTTTAGTATATGATTCTTTATTGTAGATTGAAAATGTCTAAAAACGCTTTATCATCGACACTTGACAAAAACCAATTAACCGGTGAGAACTATAACGATTGGAAACGGAACCTGGACATCGTCCTATCCTTTGAGAAACTGAAATATATACTGACAACTCCTTGTCCTCCCGAGCCTATGGGAGACTCAAGTAATGAGCAATTCCAAGCGTACGACCACTGGAAAGATGCTAATGATCAGGTCCGCTGCTATGTTATGGCTAGCATGAACAACGTGCTGCAGGCTCAACATCAAGATTATGAGACTGCGAAGCAGATCTTGGATAATCTTGAGGACATGTTTGGAGGCCAGGCCATAACAAAGCGGCAAGGGGCGCTTCGAAAACTCTTAAACTGTAGACAGAGACCGGGGACATCTGTAAAGGAGCACATGATGTTGGTCATGGGTTACCTCGCTGAGGCACAAACCAATGGAGCCGACATCGATGCTGAAACTCAGATGACTATGGTCTTTGAGACTCTGTCTAAGGAATTTATTCCGTTTAGAGCTACTTTTAATTTGAGCAATAGACGGGATATGACCTTGACAGAACTGATGAAACAGTTACAGGAGTTTGAACTGCTGATCAGGGAGTCTCCTGCTGGTGGTGAGGCCAATATGGTAGCTGCTTCTGGTTCCAATCCTAACTCTGGGAATGGAAAGAAGCAACGGGCCAAGAGTGGTAAGTCTTCTATTCCTGCTGCAACCAAGAGCAAGAAGAAGAAGAAGAAGAAGAACCCAAAGAAGCTTAAGTGCTTCTTCTGTGGTAAGGTCGGGCATATAAAGAAGCATTGCAAGGACTTCCTTTCCAAGGGAGGTAGGTGTGATCTTCTATGTTTAGAAACTTGTTTGGTTGAGGAATCCAGTGACATTTGGGTCATAGATTCCGGTGCAACTAATCATGTTTGTGTTTCTCTGTAGGGATTCAAAGAAACGAGAAGTCTACTTTGTGAAGGCTTAACGCTTCGGATGGGCGATGGATCCTTGGTCTCAGCGGAAGCAGTGAGAGATGTCCATCTTTATTTTGATAATTATAGGAGTTTAATTTTGCGAGACTGTTTTTATGTTCCTAAATTTAAAAGGAATTTAATTTCTGTATCTTCTTTATTTAAAGACTCCTACGTGGTATCTTTTAATGAAAAAGTGGTGATTCGTAAAAACAAATATTTTATCTGTTCTGGATGGATGCAAAATAATCTATATTTTATCAAACCTAAGATGGACCTATTGCTTAATGCTGAGATAAATGATAATGACTCAAAAAGACTTAAAACTTCTCACTCTAATAAGACTTATCTTTGGCATTTGCGCCTTGGCCATATTAACCTGAATAGGATTCAAAGGTTGGTAAAGGATGGACCTTTAAGTCACTTAAAGGTGAAATCTATACCTCAATGTGAGTCTTGTTTGGAGGGTAAAATGACCAAAAGACCATACGGGTCTAAGGGCAATAGGGCCGAAGGGGTTCTAGAACTTGTGCATAGTGATATTTGCGGACCGATGAACATCCAGGCATGGGGAGGGTATGAGTACTTCGTCACTTTCATTGACGATTACTCAAGATATGGGTATGTGTACCTAATGCACCACAAAAGCGAAACTTATGATAAGTTCAGGGAGTTTCAGGCTGAAGTGGAAAAGTAATTGGGTAAACCCATAAAGGCACTTCGATCTAATCGAGGTGGGGAATACCTTTCTGAAGAGTTCTTGAGATACTTGTTAGAGAATGGGATTTTATCCCATTTGACTGCGCCGGGCACTCCGCAGCAGAATGGCGTAGCGGAGAGAAGGAATAGGACTTTGTTGGACATGATTCGGTCCATGATGAGTTATTCATCATTGCCTTTATCCTTTTGGAAATATGCACTACAAACCGCATGTTATCTTTTGAACAATGTGCCTTCAAAATCGGTCCCTAAAACTCCTCACGAGTTGTGGACAACACGGAAGACATCCTTAAACCATATTCGAATATGGTGATGTCCAGCTCATGTCCTGTTTAAGGATCCGAATAAGTTGGAAGCATGTTCAAAAGTTTGCGTGTTTGTAGGATATCCAAAATGGACTAAAGGGGGTTATTTTTATAACCCAAAGGAAAATAAAGTCGTGGTTTCAACTAATGCAACTTTCCTTGAGGAGAGTTACATGAACGACTTTAAACCTCGAAGCAAAGTGGTGCTTGAGGAGTTGAGGGGTGATTCGTTTACTCCGGAGGTTTCGAATGAAACCATTCCGATCAGTGTAGAAAAACCAAACAAACCTGAGCAACAACCTAAGGGGCTTCGGCATAGTGGGAGGATCAGGCGTCAACCTGAGAGGTTTATGTTCAATGGGGAAGTCTTTTTGGCTGATCCGGATGAACATGACAGGGATCCTTATACTTACGCAGAAGTTATGGAGGATGTTAATTCAAGACTCTGGACAGAGGCCATGAACATAGAGATGAAGTCTATGGAGACAAATCGGGTCTGGGAGCTTATGGATCTTCCCGAAGGGGTAAAACCCATAGGGTGTAAGTGGATCTACAAGAGGAAAAGGGGAGTGGATGGAAAGGTCGAAACCTTTAAGGCTAGACTGGTAGCTAAGGGTTATACGCAAAAGGAAGGAATCGATTATGAGGAAACCTTTTCGCCTGTAGCCATGCTTAAGTCCATCCGGATTCTCTTGTCCATAGCTGCCGCTCTCGACTACGAGATTTGGCAGATGGATGTCAAGACGGCTTTTCTGAATGGCTATCTCGATGAGTCCATTTATATGGAACAACCAGACGGGTTCAAGGTTGCGGGTCAAGAGGGTAAGGTTTGTAAGCTGCTAAAGTCTATTTATGGACTTAAGCAGGCTTCTCGTTCTTGGAACATAAGATTTGATTAAGTGATCAAGACTTATGGGTTCTCACAAAATGTGGATGAACCATGTGTTTACAAACACATTAAGAATGGGAAGATGGTTTTTCTACTACTCTATGTAGATGACATTCTGCTGATTGGCAATGACGTTGGGGCACTGTCATCGGTCAAATTATGGTTGATCAAGCAGTTTGACATGAAGGACTTAGGTGAGGCTAATTTTGTTCTCGGTATCCAGATCTTTCGAGATAGGAAGAACAAAATGATAGCTTTGTCACAGGCTGGCTACATAGATAAAATTCTCAGGAGGTTTGCAATGCAGGATTCCAAGAAAGGTGGGCAACCATCTAGGTCTGGAATTACTCTTTCTAAGAAAGACTCTCCAAAGTCTTATGAAGAAAGAGAATACATGAAGAAGGTACCTTATGCTTCGGCAGTGGGTAGTCTCATGTATGCCATGCTTTGCACTCGACCAGATATTAGCTATGCGGTCGGGATTGTGAGTCGATTTCAGGCGGATCCAGGACCGAACCATTGGGTTGCGGTAAAGCATATTTTCAAGTACCTGAAAAGGACTCGAGGGTATATGCTTGTGTATTCGGGTGAGGATTTAACTCCTTTAGGATACACTGATTTGGATTTTCAATTATGTCTGGATTCTAGGAAATAGACTTTGGGGTTTGTGTTTACTCTAGGTGGCGGTGCCCTCAGTTGGAGAAGTGCGAAGCAAGATTGCACTTCGGATTCAACGATGGAGGCCGAGTATGTGGCGACTAGTGATGCTTCAAAAGAAGCAGTGTGGCTCCGCAAGTTCCTTGGGGATCTTGAGGTAGTTCCTGGTATGGATAAGGCGATATCACTGTACTGTGATAACAGTGCGACGGTAACTAATGCTAAGGAACCAAGATTTCACAAGAAGAGTAAGCATATTGATCGGAAGTATCATGTGATAAAGGACTTCGTTGAGAGCGGGCATGTCACGGTGTGCAAGATCGCGTCAGAGGACAATTTAGCTGATCCATTCACGAAGACACTTACTGGGAGAGTCTTCGAGAGGCATGTGGAAGCTATGGGGATGCAAAATTTGCAGTATTTACTCACTTAGTGCAAGTTGGAGATTGTTAGACATGTATGCTCTAAGGAGTAAAAATGTAATACGTTTTTGGAGACATTTTTATCAATAAAGAATTTATTCATTTATAAATATACCAAATATTGTCCTCTTTACGTTCATATTTGTTGAATGTATGATAAGCAAACAGTAGTCTGAGACTGTCAGTCTAAACCTTAAGAATTGGGCATATGATGGGATGATTATGCGGAAGACACAATTCTTAGGGTGACGATCTAAAACATATGATCTGCAATCGAGGGAATAAAGTTGGGCGCTTTATTCATGTAAAGATTGTTATGTTGTCTATATCCCTTTTGGGAGATGGTTTCTCTTGACCATCGGAGTTGGACTCCATGAATAGAAACATTGGCACGTTGTCAAATGTGACGATGTGTTGGATCGGGACATAAAGTGGATTGATTTGGATTAATAATTCTGTCTTGGCAAATCGATTCACTTTAGACAATTATTTGTATTGTATCTTAATCCTGAGATGAATAATGGGCCCGTTGTCTCGACTTGTGTCTTTTGATGTACCAATGGGTGACTCCCACATCTCTATAGTGGCATGCATGCCAGTACGTTGGAGGCATGACTCTTGATAGCGTAGACTTGTTATTCATAGATATGGAATCCATAGCTCCTCTTTAGGAGTAATGATATCCTCTTATATGCGTTGTCTTGTAATTGAAAAACTGGAGCGCTCAACCATTTGGATACATAGGTGTAACCGAATGGTATACTATCTTTAGATGGTAAGTTTTCTAATGGTGAGACAATGGAACGTAAGATAAAAATAATCGGGAAGGTAAGACAGAACTTGTCCTTAAGCCGATTATGGATGATCATATGGGGATGCAATACACTATGATATGTCATGGAGACTTAGCTACACGAGCTTCGTAATTCTATAAAGTTCGAGAGTGCAGCTCCAAGCTTTTAGTGGAGTAGCGTTGGAGTTGATAATTGTGAAATGTATATCTGGGATATTAGGTTTCATAATTATCATGAGCTTGAACTTTATAGGTCCATTTTGGTCCCCTTTGCTAGCTCACAAAATCCTGTACGTGCTTTTTCCAATAATTTGTGACTTATGTCGGATTTATCAGATTGGTTTAAAATTTGTAAGAATCAAATAATTCATGTCTGTTTATTGGTTGAAGTTAATTTTTAAGAAATTAGTTCAAGATAAACTTGTTGAATTATTGTGATCAGATAATTCTTGTCTGTTTATCGGTTGATTTAATTTTGGATAAATTGGATCAAGATAAACTTGTAGAATTATTGTGAATTAATTTATTTTCTTAGAGATTATCTTGATAAAGTTTGTTTTGATTAGATATCTTCTCTATTGGGTTATTTGAATCAAAACTGAGACTTTATCCTTTAGAATCTCGGGTGGAAAATAAAAGATTCGCGGAGATTTTTTCTCGGAAGTTTGGCCTGTCGGATGACGTGTTCGGCTTGCCTATCAGACAGTTCGGCCTGCCTATCAGCGGAGATAAGATTACGCGTTTTCATGCGTATCTTATCAGATATTGATCCAAACTTAATTCTGTTTCGATTTTTTGAGACCTAATCTGATATGGACTGACCCTATGACCAATAGGTATAAAAAGGGAGTGAGTCTAATGATTACTCAGATCAATTTGAGAGATTAAGAGTGATACTCTTCTAGTGAGCATCTGAAAACTTCCTGAGAGCTTTTGTTCACATATCACGAACACTAGCTTTGGGTTCTCTCTATTGGTTGGAAGGAGAGTCACCGGTGGAAGAGCTGTACGTGTGAGCCTACACTCACTCCGGTTGTGGATAGAGAATAGCAAAGAAGACCAGTTGGTTGAGGCTCTTCTGGAACGTTACTTCTCTACACAGGTCGCGGAGGTTCTTCGGCACTCTGAGGTTAGTAAGATCTGTTTAATTTATACATATAACATGTCAAACTTGTATTTTGGAAAATACTCTGATGAAATTTTTTTAAAAATTCTGCTGCGCACTTTGTTTCCAACAGTCCATTAATATTTAGGTTTCTAATATCATTCTTCACCTGATATCGAAACAAAGAAAAGAGAAAGAAAAAGCCAAAACTGTAACACCTGTTATTTTAACGGGTGTGATTTTTATAAAATTTTGATGGATAAAATGTGAAAATTTAAAATTTTATAGCATTTAAAATTACCAAGTTTGTCTTTGTTGTTTTAATTATAAAAAAAATTTACAACTTTAGCAATTCCTCCCAAAGTCTCCAAAGGAGATATGGAATTAATTCACCTCAATTAATAGAAGACACGGAATCAATGCTAAGAGACATTGATATATTTTATCAACCACCTTTTTAATGCTTCCTTCATTTTCTTCCATAACTTACTCCATTTGTCCCCTCAATTATGTTGGCATTGCTTGCTAAAAGTCTCCGTGGGAGACATGATAATATTTTCGATTAATGCTCCTTGTTTCTTTTTACAACTTTTTCCGTAAACTTCCCCTTCCTCTCAATTATTTTGATATGTTTTTATTCAGCCTTCACCACCTTCATTTCTAATTTCTCATCCTCTCCCTTTCTCATTTCAATTTCTGACTAAAGACACAAAGCACAAAGCTCTCTTTGCAGCCAAGACAATTATAATTTCCAACCATGGTCGAGGCTGTTTTAGAGTCAATCCAAGCTTGATTTTTAACCCTAACTTTAGTGCTTTTCAAAGGAGTTTTGAGGTAGGTTATCTTTAATCTAAACTTGGTTTTTAGTATGTATTTTCTCCATGTTTAATGCATAATTTTTGTGTTCAAAATTCATGCAAATTTCTAGTTATGTTAACATGCATATTTGAACATTTATGAACAAAAACACGAGTTTTGAGTTGAAACCGACAACTAACCTTGGTTTGATAACAATATTACAAACATGCTAGGAATGTTTAAACTGGTTTCCATAACTTTAAGATTGATGTTTTAATGTTTTGAGCTTAAAGAGCAAACTTAAGCATGTTTTCATCATTATTTACAAGAAAGGCTAGAGCTATGGTTTGATAATGGTTTTCGTATAAAACTCATGAGAATATGTTTATTATGATTATATAATACATGTTGTATATTTTGAAATGGTTTTGAGATTTTGAACAAGGATAATATGCTTTGGGTTAAAGAAAAACTTGACATTTCATGAACTTTGTAATACCTCTATGGGCAGTGGCTCTTTCTTAAAATTCTGGGGTTAAATGAAAATGAATTTTGTAAATTGGTTTGCATCTTTTAAAAGTAGGCATCCTAAGCTTTCCAAGGAGCTGTCATGAGCCTAAATCGAAGTTTTATTTTATTTTCTATGAATTTTTTAATTTTTAGATTGGAAACTAATAAACCTGCCAGTAACAGTAAACCACCCGTCTACCTTAAGTAAACCACCTGTTAACCTGTGTGTTGATTGTAGATAGTGAACCCGCTTTTTTGAAAAAGCATACCGCTTGTTTGTTATGGTATACCAGCTGCTAATCTGAACCAAGAACTCAACTTTGCTCACCTTCTAATCCCTTAATATCATGCAACCTTTCCAACACTATCCTAAGTGATTTATGAATCTTATTAGAGACTAAAACATATAGATTACTTGTATGTATTTTATATTATGTTTAAGATAAAAATTGTTTACTTTGGTATTTAAAGAAAAATTACATAAAAACTTTAATGGCACACTAGTGAGATGGGTTTACACATAATTCATTTATGGATGTGGTTATATGTTGTGCTTTAGTTTTAATTGTTCTTATGCATGCCTTAGAATCATGGATGTGTGGAGCTAACGTTAATTAATTCTGAGATTAAAAGATTGTTGATAAGCTTGGAAGGTAAGGATTTTATTACTAATCTTTTGTGAGGTTTTGGTAAATTAAAATTTGTTTTATGTTGTAAAATATGTAAATTGTATAGCGAGGAACATAATGATTTGACATATGTTATAAATTGAGAAGCATGGTTAGGAAAATTGACTCTATAAATAAAAAAATTGAATATATAGGAATGGTGAGATGTGAAGAGGGTGGCGGTTACGTCATTGGGCACTAATACCCTAAAAGGTAAAATAGGAGGAAGGTGATGACGCTTCCTTGGGTCGAAAGTCCCAGAACACACTGTACAGGAATCGACTTGGTGAGGACTCGGGACTTGATGTCTCCTCACTGGAACACCCTTTGAATATTTAAAGGGTGATCAAGCGCGCCCTTTTGGGTTTCGATGAGTTGAGTGCTACTCTATTTAACGTGGATACCTATGAACAATGATGAATTGTAATATTTGTATAAATATATAAGTATGAAACTCGGTAATGATTACCTATGTATCCATGGAATGTGATTATAACAAACCTCATAATCTGGAATGTGATGGAAATTAACTAACCATGCAATTTTAAGGTGTTAATAAATAAAACCTTAAGGTGAGTAATAATTTTCCCTACTTGGTATGCCGATGCTCATTCCTATCATATTTACATCTCTTAGGTGGAACTCAGTGCAACTTATCTGACGAGGAATAGACAACAAGACTGCTAATTTCGTGTTGGAAGATATTTGATCATTTGTAACTCGTTTAGAGCATGTAAGATTGTATTTCTTTTGTGATGGCAGTATTAAGTTATTTGGGAGTTATACTATGGTGATGATGACTGTATTTTAAATATTTGGTGCTACACTAAAAACAGTGATTTGTATTTACAGTTTGTTTTATTTTCTATTTATTCCTAAAGACCCATGGGCATTGTTAAATATTTTAAAATGTTATTGTATTTAAATTTATTTTTATTTATTCAATACTACTAACCCCCACATAGGGGTCTTACAGAAATGATGAGAAGGAACTTTAATGATATTGACGATAAGCAATTTGTATCAACTTCGGAATTGAATCGAAGATAACAAACGGGAGCTTCTGTCTGAATTTGGGAATTCTTTTACTTTTTGTAATTTTTTGATCCTTTATATATCTAGATGGGATTCTCTTTCAGGCCTTGTCTAATACTCGACGTCTATATAATTTCTAGTGCAACGAAATTAGAATGAGCTAGGGAGAGAGAAATAGATAAACGAAAAATTGAATAGAGAGATGGAAGGAGAAACAGGGAAACACAAAATAATAATGAAGGAAAAAAATTAGGGAAAGATAAAAGAGAGAGGAATTGAAAATTAGAATGAAATGAAGAAAAGCAAGAGGGGTGTATTAAAGGGTTTAGTATTCTTGTGAGTTACATATAGTTGTTATTTTTATACTCTATTTTGGTAGGAGGGATGAAGAGCAAAAAAGATAGAGAGAGTTAGAGAAAATGAGAGTAGAAATGACGGAGAGGATTGTAGTAATTCTTTATATTATTTGATAGGGTAAAGGGAGTGTTGAGAGGACAGATAATAGTTATTTGTAAAATTACTATATAGTAGAACTATTATTATTTGATAATCATTTATTTAGAGGGTAAATAGTCTTTTTAAAACTTAAATTGAAGGATTGCTTGAATCCTTTCATTAATAGAAAGATCCAATTTGGTGAGGGGGGGAGATCACATCTCTCTACCTCTTCTCCCCTTCTTTCTGTCCCTCAAACCAAACAAAGGATTTAACCTCTCCTTTTATCTCTCTTCCTCCACCCCTCTAGATCTCCCTCTCTCTATCTCTCTCCTACCAAACATAGCATTAGTTTTTCTTTTGTTGATTATGGAATGTGTTTATAAATTATTGGGATGCAATTATAATTTCTCTATTAGAATGGATATCGAAATTGGTAATCTAGCATGCTTTTTTGGTCTCCTAAACTATATCACTTATGTTACTTTACTCCTTGAATTTTAAAATGTATCATTTAATCCTCTCAAACTTTGTTACGTTAGTAAGTTTTTCCCTTCCATTCGACTCTGTTAGTTTTTGAATGGTTTTTTGAAGAATATTTTAATATTTTTTCTCCAAACTATGTCACTTATATTATTTTGTTCATTGACTTTCAAAATGTGTTATTATGTCCTCCTAATTTTTTTGTTAGAAAATAACTTCCTTCCGTTGAATTTTGTTTGGCTTTACAAATCAATGTTTTTCTTCTAACTTTGGAGAAAAACCCAAACAAAAAAAAAAGTTTAATAGAAAAAATAGATTAATAGGGTGTTTAGGAGAGTAATTTAAATCATCAGTTTAGGTTTGAGAATTGTAACATGTGAGAGTTTTACATTGTTCACAATTCAAACCAATCTCTTCTAAGCACCACATAAGTAGAAAATAATTTAGGGAAAAAGTATTATTTTTTGCAATAGGGTGCATTCCAACCACATAAAAAGAGCATAAGGAGGGAAAAAAAACCCATAAAATTTATTGAAAGAATAGAGCTCTTGAAGTTTTTTTGAAAAAAAGAAAACATTATTTTAATTTCTTGCAAAGAACCCTCTTGAATTTTCTTTGTATTTGTATTTGTATTTGAATGGCATATTGTAAAAAATATTTATATGTAAGTTGGGGGTACATGGATTGCTTTAACATAAAGGTCTTGTAAAGTTGGAAGAAAAACAAAGCAATTTCTTAGCTGAATAAAATTGGATAGAAAGAGTTTATTTGCCAGCAAAAAAAAATAATAATAAAGGAGCATGGTAATATATTTTGAAAGTTTGGGAATAAAATAATATAAGTGACGTAATTTGAGGGGAAAATATAAAAATATTCTTCAAAAAAACATTCAAAAACTAATAGAGTTAAATGGAAAGGGGAAAATTGCTAAGGGAACAAGGTTTAAAGGATTAAATGATATGTTTTAAAAGCCAGGGGTAGAGAAATATAAATGACGTAATTCGGAGGAAATTATGAAAAAATCATGGTTCTTTTTATAAGGAATTTAAATAGTCAACTCGGATAATCTAATATGGGTAATGAATATAATTATATTTTCTATTAAAAAAATATAGAATATTTTACTAAGTTATAAAACGGGAATGGCAATTGAATTTGGCAGAAATTTACATACGTTTTAGCATTTTTTTAAACATTTGTACAGGTTAAAAAAATGTAAAATGATCTATCTATAACATATATATATATATATATATATATAAAGTGAGAATAAGTTTCGTGTCGTACTCTTAAGATGCTCAAGGCGTTTCGTCGTTTATTTTTACGAAATGTTTTTTTTTTTATTTTCCAATCGAAATGGTTTTTTCCTTGTTTTTTGAAACTTTTTTTCTTTCAACTACTTGAAATGTTTTTTTTTTTGGGCTTTTTTTTATTTTTTTATTTGGTTAACATGCTTGATACAAGGCAAGGCACAGCAAGCTGTCCAACTAGTATCTAAATAACATTTGAATTATTATTATCTTTTCACATGTCCTTGTGAATAACATTTGAATTATTATTATTCTTTCACATGTCCTTTCCCTTAAATATTGTGTTTAAATTCTCCTAAGAAAAAAAAAAAAGAAAAGTGTTGGCTTGTAAAAGAAATCGTTTTAATTTTAAAAAAATACGTTATGATTTTAGTTGCTCAAACCTTATACATCCTGCTCTCGTAGCTCAGTTGGTTAGAGCACCCGTTTAGTAAGCGGGAGGTCTTGAGTTCGACTCTCAACGAGAGCAATAGCTGTCATTAACTTTTTGTCAATACGATGTCGTTTCTGTTGTCAATTTTTTATTTTGTTTTCGTCTCTGCTTTTGCTCTATTTTCCAAATGTTCCGTTCGACAATCCACAAGTCAAAACCCCAAAAATAAAACCCTCCGAAAACTAAAAAGAGCCCCCCCAAAAAAGTAAAAGGAGGGTTTATATAAACCCTGACCTCTTCTCATAACCGCTTCCGAAAATCTGTGATTTTGTTCTCCCGTCGATCTTCTAGAATCCTCCCCAGGCCTAAGCATGTCGATCAACGGTCCTGGACTCTTCTCCGACATCGGCAAAAAAGCAAAAGGTGTTCTTCTTTTCATCATCTTCTTCTTCTTTTTTATTTTTTCCTTTTTTTCTTGGAAATTTTTTGGCGTCAAGTTTTGGTCTGTGATATATTTCTCTCGATTTGCAGAGTTGCTCAGCAAAGACTATGATACAGACCAGAAGTTCACCGTCACTTCTTACAGCGAGACCGGAATCGTACGGACACCTTCTAATTCTCTGATCTTCTCTCATCGTGTTTTTTTTTTTTTTTATTCTCCTTTTTGTATTTTGCTCGTAATGCTGTTTCTCTCTTCTTTTACTTTTTCTTTTCATCGAAATGCTGATTTTTCCATTTCTTCTCATCTTTCTTGATGGAAGCGATTTCTTGTTATTTTAATGCTTCACATTTTTAGTCTCAAGTATGCTGAAAAAATATTGGTGAATCCGGAATCCGATGATTGTAATGGTAGTTAAACTCAACTGAAACTTTTATTTTACAAACAAACTTCGACTTTATAAGGTTTATTATGGTGGTTTAATGAGTGGATTACATCAAGCGCTAGGATGCAAGTTTGGATATCTCAATGATTTATCAATTTAGCGGTGAAAATGTGTTCAAATTGTCTGACATACTTGATCTACATGCCATGTCGTGATGGCTACTAAGAGAATGTTGAGGATATGGATTGGGTGATGTTTACTTAAAGTAAGTTCTTTTAAGAAGACAATGTTTCGAAGGTCTTGAATGCTATAGTTCTTGAGATCTTAAATTTTAACATATTATGACCGAGAAATCGTTCATCAGAAACATTGCGTAGCTTGAATGGACATCTTTATATGGCTTAGTTGGTCTGTTGTTTCATTTTCCTTTGGTGCTTGCTTTGTTGTCCTGGGTGGAAATAAATATCTGTTGAAAGTGAAATTGTTACCTCCTTTTTCTTTAGGCCCTTAACTCAACCGTGTTGAAGAAGGGAAGTCTTTTCTCTGGCGATATTGTGTCGCAATACAAACACAAAAATACTACTGTTGATGTTAAAATCGGTACAGAATCAGAGGTAGTGTACCTTCCTCTTTTTCTTTCTTTCTATCCTTCTTTTTGAAAATCCCCTTACAAATGAATTCAAATCCAAACCTTTTTTTAATTGTTGTCGTTGAGTAGAGCAGGTCTCGACAAAAGTTACCGTCATAGATATTGTGCCGTCTACCAGAACCATTGCTTCAATTAAACTGCCTGATTACAAGTCTGGCAAGGTATTATCTCCAATAGTGTGTGAAGGACATGTATCTCACAATTATTCCTTTCGTTACAATTTTTAGCAGTTATATGGTCATATATTTCTGGTTTTGTAGTTGGAGGTACAGTATCTCCATGAACACACATCCTTCTCTACAGCTGTTACTCTGAATCAGTCCCCTGCTATCGATTTCTCTGCAACCATTGGTACCCCAAGCATTGCCTTTGGTGCCGAAGCTAGCTATTCAACCACTTTAGGAAAATTCTTGAAGTATAATGCTGGTGTAAGCTTGACAAAGCCAAGCTCCACTGCTTCGGTAATTCTGTAAGTCCTTCGTTGAGGTCATTGAACTCTTTACTTTGCGCCATCAAGCAGTACATATGCATACCTGACATGAAAATTCTTTCATACTTGGAAAGTACCTTGTCGGATTTTCCCTTGTTTCCCTTTTTGCTTCTACCATCATCCGTGCACGTTAAAAAACATTTTGTAGTAGATAATTCATAATTGCTTTCTTTTCATTCGATAGGGCTGACAAAGGAGACTCGCTAAGGGCTTCATATTTGCATCATCTAAAGCAGCTGAATGGGGGAGCTATTGTTGGGGAGGTAAATAGAAGGTTTTCCACAAATGAGAGCACCTTGACAGTTGGATGTTCATATATAGTTGATTCAAACACAACAGTGAAGGCAAAGCTCAACAACCATGGCAATCTTGGGGCCCTTTTATTGCACCAGGTTACACCAAAGTCCTTCCTCACAGTCTCCGGTGCCTTCGACACCAAGGCCTTAGAAAAAGAACCCAAGTTTGGGTTGTCACTCAACCTCAAGCCTTAGGCAGTGATATTTGATCGAGTATAGAATCAGCTAAAAGCTATTCAGGTTACACATTTTTTTCCCTCCTTGATTTGAATTAGAAAGTTGAATCTAGTTGTGTACAATCTTATTCTGCCATTTTCTTTTAAGTTATTTTCCTACGCATTTATTGTATGCATTAATTCTCTTCTTCTTCGTCGTCTGATGATTAGTGGAAATGTGGTTAGCACTTGGCAATTGAAAGTAATCCAGGAGAGACTATCTTTCTTTGTGCGTCTTTACCTCATGCACATATGCATCCTCAATTTCTCATCAGAGGAGGACTTCTTTAGGCTCTAGTTCCCCCAACAAACTCAAGATTTTGCTTATTGGGCCTGACATAAATTGGGCCCTAGTTTGGAGTTAGTCTGTTTCTTTCTCTTCCTATGTAAATAACATTTCTTTTTGTTTTTTCTCCTTGGTTCTTTTTGTTTTTCAAGGAGGGATATAGCATAATTAGAAGTATTTTTAAAAATCGATGGCATAGAATTAGTAAATAGCATAATATTAATAAACTAAGATTTATCATACAAAAAAAAAAAAAACAAAAATATTCTCAAATTATTTAGGAACCCACTCTTTCCTCTATTTCTCTCTTTCGATCTCTCTCCTAGAATGCTTCCTCTCCCTCTCCCCTCTCAACCTCTTACTCTTTCTCACTTGCTCCTTTGCACAGCTCCAGCGGTGGGGGACAACTTGCTCCTTCAAGCAACTCTGGCGACTTCGGCAACGGGTGACGACGAAGCTCCACCAGCGCCTTTGCTCTCTTTGAGATAGAGATCTGTTGGGGGGGGGGAGGGATGAGAGGAAGAGGAGAGAGATCAGGATAATGGTTTGACTAAAAGACTAGTTAAAAAAAGAGAGGGGGCAATTGGTATTCCTACAAATTATAATTTCAAGATGGGACAGGATACGGTGGAGAATGTTAATATTCTTCACCATTATAGAATGAAAATGTAAACCGTTAACCAATGAGCTTATAGTTACAAACATAGTCTTGAATATAGAGAATTAAACTACAAAAATTAAATCTCAATCATTCATTAATAAAACTTTTAATCTCGACCCCTAATTCTAAAACATATTAAAAAAAAAAAAAAAAACCCTAACACTACCACTCAAATCCATAGCCGCCGTCAGCTTCGTCGTTCACCCCAGCATCTCCGTCGTCAGCACCTCCCCAAAACGTCGTTCTTTGACAATGTCATCGTCCTTCCGAAGATCCTCTTGTAGCTTGGCTTCCACAAGCTGGCCGCGGTGGCGCTCTCTCTCTCCGACTCTTCCTCCACCCCCTAGATCAGACCTTCCACTCTCTTCACTCCCTTTGACGCGCCGCTCCTCTCCTACACCTCTGCTCCATTCCCGATCTCCTCTGTGAGCATCTCGTCCCTGGCCTCTTCACTGCCTATTACCTCCAGACTCTGCCTCCTCTGTTCAGGCGACAAAGCTTCGAAAACAACAATGGAACGTTCAAAAAAAGAGCAATGCTGGCTGGTCCCGGATCTAGGCTCGGGGGTGGATGGAAGCTCGTGACTGGGCTCGTTAGTGGGTGGAAGCTCTCGTCGGGGGGCTTGATGGCGTTCATGGAGGCTTCAACTTGACGGCGTTCAGGCGATAGGCTTAGCGAGTGTTGGCGACGGGTTTCGCCGGGGCCATCGTCAATGGTCGAAAAATCATCCTCCTCCACTCCCCATCGCCGGCGTTCATGGAAAAGGGTCCCTCTATGAAGAACACCCCGTCGCCATGGAAATTTTTTTCAAATAATTAATTATATATTGAATTGTCTGTGGGAGGATTCATTTTTTATTTGGTGTACCCTTCTATTTTTTTGCCATTTATCTAAAACTAAGAGCGCTCTCTTCCTTTAGATTATTCTCCACAACCAACCCTTTTAAAATATTCTATTTATTTATATTATTTTGAAAAGGTTTAATTACTAAAATATATCTTTTAATTTTAATTATTTTTTAATTTATATATATATTTTTTAACTATAAAGGTATTCTTTAAATTTGCATAACTTGTTTTAATTTTATCCTTATAGACTTTATTAGGAAAAAAAGTGTAAAAGACAAAGCTACTCTTTACAATAGCAAATTTATAATAAATTGAAAAATATTTCAGCGTTTAAAAACATAGAAGACAATATATATATATATATATATATATATATATTTTATACAATTATGTATTGGTTGTAGGCTTTTATGTTTTTTAAATTTATAAAATATTGTCGTGAATTGTGTTTAAGGGTTGTTTGTTATTTTTGTCCATGTTTTTCATTCATAAAGTACATGTAGGATAATATTGAAATAAACTTTCTAAATTCAAATGATATCTTTGTAGTTTTTAAATGTAGATGAACAAATTGAGAAATGAGTAGATTATGAGATATATTTACATAATTAATCTTTTTAAAATGTGCTATTTACTTCAATTAGTTTAATAAAAAGATCTACATCATACAATTTTCCTTTTTTTTTTGTACAAAATGAAACCAAATGGAAGTTTTTTGCAAAAGTTAGTAGGCCTTGAATCAAGACGTACTAGATAAATTTTGTATTTATATCATGATTAAATCTGGTAAATTCTGAATTTTATTGATAAATTACTCAAGATTTACTCCCAAAAATCTGTGAATTATATGCATTTTCTTTTTCTTACCAATTATTTTACTTACGTGATATAATATTTACTATTTTTTTTGGAAGAATAACATTTACTAATTGTTTTTTTCTCCGAAATATTTACTGATTGTTTAGTTAATAAACTCATTAACAATTGTGGTAATGTGCTATTTAATACTGTAAAAATTATAAAATAGGTTATTAGTTACAAATTTTCTTCTTTTTTTTTTTCATTATGCAATTAAGATGGATCAACTTATAAGTAACAGCTTAATAATTATTTTTTTAATAATTTAAAACTATAATTGTAGATGTAATGAAGATATTAAAAAAAAAAAAAAAAAAAGCCTAGCGTGTTGTGCATGTATAATTTATCTACAAATCGACACGCAATGGATGTGTCTATATACATATACATACATACACACATATATATATAGAGCGAGAGATAGATAGGGATAGAGAGAGAGGAGCTTTATATATTTGCAAAGGCAATAAAAAGTTTTTGACTTTTAAGTAAAAGCCAGAGATCCTCATTTAAAGTTAATAAACGTTAAAAAACCATTATTTCTTGGTGTTCATGATAAACATTCTAAACAATTCAAGTTGATATTACATATTAAATTCAAAATTGAAAGCAGGTTCATGATCTCACCCTTTAATTTTTTAATGACAACCAAATTGCTAACTGCTTCACTCACTTGCGACTTTTATTTTATCAATAAAGAGGAAGAAAAAATTTGTTTGGAATCCGCTTCATGTTTGCTCTGAAAAGTCTTTGCTGCCTTGAAGGTAATAACAAGAGTTGAAATTTTCTTGAAGACGACCGTTTAAAAGCCACGTCATACGAAAGACATGTCATATAACTATGATAAGAACACTACTTTTTTCAACTTGCAGTGGGCTAAAATCTTACTTTGATTTGTCAATTTGCTATATGCTAAGAAAATTTTTAAACACTGATTTATACACATTTTAACTCATAAGAAGTAGGTGATGAATAAAAATGAGGGATCTCTACAGTGAAGACACATAACTATGAATAGAATGCGTTTCCAACCATTAAATCTAATAAAAATTAGAGTAAATTGCTATGTTAGTCCTTAATTTTTTTATTTTTTGATCATAATATTTCATTTTAGTTGCTAAAGGATTATTTTAAAAGTCAGACCATTAAGTTTGGACTAAAAAAATTATTGGACATCATTTTTTGATTAAAATTACTAAATCACCCTTCAAAATAATTGAGACACTAAAAAATTAAAGGTAAATCACAACCATTGATTTAAGAATACCAAATCGTAGCCATTGGTTTGATTTTTACCCAAAAAAATCAAAAAAAGGAAAACAAAAAAAATAAAAACCTTGCTCCCTCCATCGTCGCTCACCCCTGCCCATCGGACCCCTCCCGCATTGGCAACCCTACCCCCTACCTCGTTGCTCCTCCTCAAGCATTGCCAACCACACCGGTCCTTCTCCCTCACGCTCTCATTCCCATTGTCAAAGATCGTGTCTAGCCTAGCCCCCACCCACCACCCCGGCGTAATCGAGCCCCTTCCCCATTGCACCAGCCTACTCGTCACCATCGTTGCTACAACCTCTATTGCGAGCCGACCATGAAAGACCACAACCCACTGTAAAAATCATGACCCACAATCAAATCTCGTTGAGACCCATCGCGCCAAGGAATCCTCCAACGACAGAGACCACCTAGGTGCTGTCGTCTCATGATAAAACCAAGCACAACTCCGACTGAAGGGACAGGGGTGAGAAGGAGAGGGGTTGATGAGGCTTTCCCTCGTTTTTTTATCTGTATTAATATTATTTATTATTTTTATTCTTTTTATGTTTTAATTTTAATTTCTTAAAAAATATTATATTTTATTAAAATGCCCTTACTAAAGATATCATGTACATCTCATATAACACAAAAGTTAACAAAGGTCAGTTAAATTAGCCCTTTAGCTACTAAAATGAAATGTCGGGGTTGGTTAAATAACAAAAGTTAGGGATCAAAATAACACTTTCGTAAAAAAGTTGGGGACTATAGGGGCAATTTACCCTAAAAATTATAATTTTTATAAAGATTTGACGATTGAAACCAGGTAGGTTTATTTTTAGGTTCTCACCTGAAAAATTGCCTAAAAATGAGATAAGAAATATAGCATTTTCATAATGCCAAACAGATGACCTTCTTTCTAACCAGTCCCATGTAAGAATAAAATATCGATACTTTAAATTTACAAAAATTTTAGAAAAATATCGACATCGGTATAAATTTTGACAAAGAAATTATAGAAATTACAAAAATTGTATATTAAATATATCTCTGATACTTTAAAATACAATAAATATTAAAAAGAAACATAAATAAACATAACTTACATAATAAATTCTATATATATTATATTTGTCAATATCAAAAGGAAATTTTGTGAAGCTCAAACATGGTTAGAATTATATCTTGATTCAGAACAATATTGATGCCATGACATGTTATTTGCGTAGTGCTGAATATAGTTATGAAAATGTCGCATGTAGGTCTGTTGACTTCTTCCTACTGTATTTCCACAAATAGGAAACTATAAAATCTCCAATTCTTTGGCTGAGATAGTAGTAGAAACTGCTTGGATGGAGATAATTGAAAATTCTATAACTATCATAGTTTCAAAGTCCTGATTGTATAGATAATAAGCATGATGAGCCTTACTAGAGGATATGCTATAATTGAATCTCAAATTTATTGATTGTAAACTCATGAAAAGATTATCCTCTATCATATGTTAGCATTATTGATGTTTCTTGCTCTCTCTTTGTATATAGCTTGCCAAAAACTACCATACCTGGACCTGCATCCTTACACGCATGGTCTTCATTTTGTATGCAACGTGTGAAGTAATCTTTACCTATAAATAAACTCAATGGTAGACTTTAATCTTCCAAAAATTCCTCCATCATAGCATCTATTGCCATCATCATCACCATATACTGATATATCTTTAATATTTTGCCCAAAATTTCAACATGTATTGTTATTTTCAAATTTCTTTGATATTTATCAATATTTCTAATATTTTTATGATATTTTATCGAAAACAAAATAAAAGTAGAGGGGCAATTCTATTGAGCCGCAAGGGGCTAAAACCTAGGCCCCTCACAGAGGTGGCCCACGTGGGTCCTATCCTTGTGAAAGGCCTGGGCATTAGCCCAATCGGACAAAAAGTTTTTCTACGCTGAATATTTCGGTCGAAAAAACTGAAATATAGTGATGTTTGCGTCCTTGTCCCGTGTTAAAGATAAGAAAGAGCCTTCACTTTTGTTTTCTTCCGCATGGACTTCAATGCCAATGAACAAATTCATACAAATAAGGTGGTTAAGGGAGTAGATTAAACCATCAAACGATTTTAGAAATATAGCGTATAAAAATTTTATATTATACCCTTTTATTATAATATTTCAGAGATTTATATTGTTTATGGTTTAAATCAATGGTCTAATCCACTCTTCGAAACACTCCTAAAACGATTAATAAATGGCAGCTTAATCACTGGCTCAAGGACAGACGATGCTTACAAATCCCTCCCAGCCCTTTTGAAGGATCTCTTCTTCTTCTTCTTTATTTAAACAAAAACTTCTTTTAGAATTTCAAACCAAACATTTTGAATGCGGACACCAAAATTGCAACTTTTTTCATTCAGTCTTTACTCGGTTTTACTTTTCTCAACCTTAGAAGCTGAAAACATCCAAAAAACAAAAATATAAAAAATAAAAGTTAAGGACCTCCGTTGTGTAAACGGCAGAATCTATTTATGTTGTTCATATATGCCTACACATAGAAAAATACTAAATTCTGGAAATCCAACAGAAAAGGGCAAAAAGAAAGGCATCTATGACTCCAATAAACAAATGTACAAAGAGAAGCAAAATGCCAACAATTAACACAGAACATCACTGCATTCAGGATCCAGGAACATCAAATACAACCTCAAAGCAAACAAACAAACAAACAAATTGAAAAAAAAAAAAACAAAAAACAAAAAACAAAAGCCTTAAACTGAAGCATACAACTCGGGAACATAAGAGAACCACCTAAATCCACAGCTCCACTTATCAGGCAGTGAAGGGCATTTGGGAAGCCAATGCCAAGTCCTCCTCGAAGATTTATAGTACAAGATCTCAGGCCAAGTAAAGCAGCAAATACAGATCATCCCTTGATGCCAAAAGCAATAAACATGGTGGTAGTTATGGTAACAAACCGACATGAACTTTTGGCACATCATTTCCGGAACTCTCTCGATCTCAACCCACCTAGCCATTTCTTCTCCTTCTCCTTCTTCTTCACTCAATTCCCACATCTTCATGCTTCTAGAAATCCCATTCCTCCCAATCCCACCAATCAGATACAACTTCCCTTTCCCTTCTTCTCCACCGCCACTGCTCACTAAACGCACGAAAGTGAGGTCGTTTGGGAGCGCAGCCTCCGATCTCTCCCACTCCCCACTCTCCAAATCGAAAGAAACGACGGAGAACGGCTCCGGAGTGGTGAAGTACAAACGACCGTCAAAGTAGACCCCTTTCTCGTAATAATTGTCGCTAAGAATCGGCTCGAAGCCGTCGAACTCGCGCCATGAATCCGTCCTCGAGGAGTAGACGAAAGTGGCGTTGGAGCTTGACCGGGAGGAGACGGTGAAGATGCTGTAGCCGGGAGGAGTGGGGACGAGAGTGAGAATGTCGACGGAGAAAGGGAAAAACGGGAATTTGACGACTCGGGAGGCGTTGACGAGGGCGTTGCAGACTAGGAAGGAGGAGGAGGCGGGGAAGGAGAAGCAGAGGAGGCCGTTGGAGGAGGAGAGGAGGGAGGAGGAAGGGGAAGGGGCGAAGAAGGGGGAGGAGAGAGAGGGGTCGCGCCACGCGGCGAGGGAGGAGTCGTAGAGGGCGAAGCGGCGGTGGCACTGGGGGTGAGAGAGGAGGAGGAAGGAAGGAAAAGCGGGGGAGGAAGGGGAGGAGTGTTTGGAGAGGAAGGAAGGAGAGAGGAGGAGAGAGTTGAAGCGCTTGCAGGTGGATCTGAGGTTGAAGAAGGTCTTCAGAGGGAGGAAAGAGAGCACGTGCTCCAGAAGCTCCTCCGGAAGGCGGCCCCAGATCTTGGGGTCCATGGACTGAAGACTCGCCGGAGAACGTGACGTGGCGGCGGTGGGGGAGTGGGCGTATGGGTTTGCTGCTCTGTTGCGCTGGTCTTTCATCGGAAATACCGAAACAGAGTAGGGTTTTTTTTTTCTTTTTTTTGGACTGTTTATATTTTGTAACGGGGATGGAAAATGGGAATAAAAAGAGGCATAAAGGGATGCGATAAGGGCAAAAGCATTGACTTTTGAAGTTGCTTTAATTGTCCACCTGTGATCGCCTGTCAGGAAGGCTTCAGACGGTGTGCTTGTAGGGCCTTTAGCAACTGGGCCCACCTTGTTTAACATTTTAACAATGGGATAGCCTTTAGCAACTGGGCCCACCTTGTTTAACATTTTGACAATGGGATTATCGTGCCGATTTTAAAAAAATCAAATAGAAAAGAAAAATAAACATACAAATGATGTTTATCGTATTGATCATTCATCAAGAAAGAAAAACGGTGATATTGATGGGAAATAATGGGATGGGATTTTTATTAAGCGAAAATTACATTGGAGTGATGGGGAATTGAATTTATGAAGGGAAAATGATGCTAAGTATTATTGGCTGTCATTTTCATGCCCATTTGGATTTTAGTTTATACTCGATATATTTTCAGAGTGAGAGACTATTTATGTTACAATTCATGTTATGAAATGCACTTATAATTTAAATTTTTTTAGCTAGGGAAAATCATCATGCGGTATACTTTTTAACATACAAATTTTTCAAAGATTACCATTTTTCTTCAATCAAACATTGTAAGTCAAAATTCTTATTGGATCCAATATATGTTTGGGGTCAAGTTTTATATATATATTTTAGGTTTTTCATATCAGTATTAATGTTTATAATTTTTTTTTATGCGAAATTCACTGTTTTAAACTAAATTACCAAAAAGTTATTGGATATATGTATACTATTAAATATTATGACCCCATAGACTTTGTGTCTCATATTTTCTCCTCCTACTCTTCTCATATTCCTCAGGGATTTTTCTCTTTCGAAAATTTGTTTCTTTTCTTTTATTTCACAGTTCAAATGTTTTCAAAATAAAGAAAAATATATGTCCGGTTGTATCTCATGTAAAATAGCAACTAGTCAGCTACATTCAAGCTACATCCGTATCTTATTCTTGTTTAATTGGATCGTGTTTGTGTCAACTAAACTTTTGTGTCAAATTTGAGTCAACCAACTGTCACATATTTAATAAAATAATCATTTAGACTCGTATTGTTGTAACCAATATAAGCAATATAAGTGTTATTTTTTTTGCTTAATCCACTCAACTATACTTTACTTTACGAATTTAGACAATGAAAATATATTTTTTATTTTATTTGAAGTAACTTTGTTAAACATATTCTTTTAAAACTTATTTGTCTGTATTTTTGCATTTTTTAATAAAAAAATAATAAATCGAGCCAAATTGAATCAATTTCGTGTCAATTATGTCAACGAGTTTGGTTGATTTTAAGTTGTGTTCTCAGGTCGAAACCCAAATTGCCACCCTCCAAGTTGCGGTAACTTGTTTAAATTAATTGTTTTTTTTTTTTGGTGTATTTTATGATATTTTGTCAGATCTATTACATTTGAGTGTCTTTTCTTTAAGATTTTGGACAAAGCTGCATCAACAACATATTTATATGTAATTTTATGAATCCGTGTCACTTTTGTTCTTCTATTTCTTTCTTTTTTCTTTTATTCCAAATCATTCTTTGCATTCATTGTTCTCTTTGGTGATTTAAATTCATTCAATATTAAATTCATGTATCAATTAGAAAGAGCTTGCACCGGAGGCAAATTAGTAAGCCTTTGTTTGGCATTTAAGTTAAAACTGTTGATTTTAACCAACAAACAGTATAAAACTTTTAGTATAAAAAGTAAAGAGATGCTACAATGTAAAAATCTCACATGCTAAAGAGTGTGTTTAAGAAATCAATTGAAACTTAAACACTGCAGCATGTGAGAGCTTTATACTGTAGTAAGTTGAAACTTAAAAAGTTTCAACTTGCTTCTCAAACAAAGTAAAGTTTTCAAATATCAATATTTTCAGTTTCAACCGCTCTCTCAAACACCCTACAAAAGAGGTGAAAATTTATTTATGTAGAGGTTTATTTTGATTTTCTCTCTAGCATTATTGTTATTATTTTTTACAGTGACATAATGCCAACGAGACAAAATGCACAAAAAATTAAGCTTAATTTTTAACAATACAAACTTGACAAGATTGATTTTTGTTGAGTTTTAACTACTATTTTTGCAATTGAAGAATTGAAAGTGAGAAGAAGATATAATTTTAAGGTGTAATTTATAATGTTTAAAGCAAAATGAAATAAATAACATAATTCAGGCTATAATAAAATTAATAAAAATCAAATCCTTACATGCAGCACTCCTTCCGATCATATGTATTATGACCGGTAATGTTCTCGAACTTTGTCAGTCATAACTTTTTTGGGTTCTAAAGGCTTCCATTATCTCAAAACCACTGAATTTATGGATTGTAATGCCCACAGAGAAGCTATGTCTTATCCCGAGCAGTCAGTTTCGTGTCAGAGTCCTCCTTCCCCTAGCCAATGATAATCAAACACTCGGCTTCTTTGAATTCTAAATTCCTACTATAACAACAGAACATCATTTACTAAAAATTTTTTTTTTTTTTTTGGGAAGTTTTGTCTCATCTTTCTTTTTGTAACTGAGGTGGTGTTTGAAAGTTGGTGAAAATTATTGGTTAAAATTATTTTTATTGTGTATGTGAGAGTTTTATATTGTAACAATTTTTTTATTATTACTGTAGCATATGAAAGCTTTATATTGTTTATAACTGAGTTTGTGGTAGAAACCGTGGTTCTCACCACTATACCAAACAGGGGTAAGATTGGATAATGGGGAAAATGGCGTCTAGGTTAAACAACTTTCAGGCCAAACAAGAGTTAAAAAAAAATAACATATTTGTTACATAAACATTTTTTTTATTAGTATAAGCGTTCGTAACTCATCATTACTGGCTTTATTATTGTTGTTGTTGTTGTTGTTGTTGTTGTTGATGTTGTTATTAGGATTATTAATACTGATGGTCAATAAATTTTGGAATCTTTGGGTTCGTTTGGTAAATAGATTCGAATTAGTAATTTGATTTGAGTTAGTGTGATTTGAATTAGAATTTAAGTTAGTGATTTGAATTGTTATCTGAATTTATGTTTAGATGTGCATTTAGGTTTTAATCTGAGTATGGAATAAAATTAGAATTTGTGTTTGAAAAGGTAGTGAAAATAGTTTTTGATTTATTAACAAATCTAATGAAATCTTAATGTTAATTATTCTAAAAAAGATGCAATATGGATCTTAATTTATTCCTTTCTTCATTAAGAATACAATGAAAAAAGAATCATCTCAAATTGATATCAAATGAAGAAATTTTGATTTTTTTTCCTCAAGAACAGGAGAGAGAATTTTAGTTTTTACTGTAGCAAAGATATCCGAGTATCAAAAGTTTAAGAGGAATGAGAACTTTGAGAACTTGAATTTTTGATACTCAAAGGATTCGGATTTTTGAGGAAACAAACACGTATCCAAATGATTCTTGATACTCGAATCTAAATTTAAGTCTATTGAGTCTAAACAATACTCGAAACAAACAGACCCTTTTTCACTTTAACCTGTAAACTTTAAAGATCACCACTTACTTTATAAATTTTCAAAACATTTTACTTTTTCTCCTAAATTTTAAAAATTACCATTTTACCCTTATTTTAAAGCTCATCATTTTGTCTCTTTTTTTTTTATTTTTCATTCAAATAAACAAAATTAAGCTCACGTAATTCACATATGGATTACCTGTAATGGCAAAAATTAGATTTTATAGCTTTAAAATTTTGTTTCACATTTACACTCTTATTTAACCTTTTTTATCTGCTCTCGTTTAAGAATGATTTGTATGCACATTTTCTCTCGATATTGTTTATCGATATCTCCTCTTCTTTAGTATTCAAATTCAAATATTGGGAATAATATTGACTTATTAAACAAGAGTTCAAATAAAAAACAAAGGCGTTAAGTGAGAATGCAAACGTGAAACAAAACTCATGAATGATAAAATTTTATTTTTGCCCTTATAAGTTACCCATGTGTGAATCATGTAGGCTTAATTCTTTTTATTTATAAGGGAAATCAATAATTTAGGGGGACAACGTGAGGTGTTTTAAAAATTTAGGGGCAAAATAGTAATTTTCAAAATTTAGATGACAAAATAAGGGGTTTTAAAATTTTAATAGACAAAGTGGTGATTTTTAAAATTCATGGGGCAAAATGAGGAAGACTCTAAAGTTTAAGAGTCATTATGTAACACCTCAGAATTTCTAATACATTAAAAATATAATAAGTTAAGGATTATGTTAAGATAAAAATACAATTAAAGAAAAAAATACTGTATAATAACATGAAAAATTATACATTATTAAAATAATACAGTGTAAGAAAGTACACTGATAAGTTATGTAGTATAAAAATTACATTGCAAAAGTAATATAGTGTAAGAATTAGACTATTTAAGGTTAAGCAGTATAGAAATTAAACTATTTAAGTTAAAACGGTATAGGAATAATACTGTTTAGAGAACATAGATAAATAAGAAATATTATACAGTATAGAAAATATACCAACAGTATAAGTAAAATACTATCGGTATATTTTTAGATTGTACAACAATGTTAAATAATATTGGAATTTTATTATGTGATGGATGAGATTAAGTATGGGAGGTTATGGAGTCTCGTGAATTGTATGGAAAAGAATACCGACAGTATAGAAAAAATACTGTCAATATAATTTTAGACTGCATAAAAAGTTTTGTGGGACACCTTGAAAGTTTTGATTGGGCCACCACATTTACTAACGTGGCCCAATCACATTTGGCCACCCAAAGGAACCTACTTGATTACCAAGGTGACTCAACACCTTTTTTTAAAAAAAAAGTAAAAAAAAGTTGAATTATTTCATGATATAAGAGACCAAAAAATTGGTCTCCATGATGCACGTGAAAAAGGAAAGAAAGAAGGAAAGAAAGAAAGAAAGAAAGAAAGGAAGGAGGGAAGAAAGAAATGAAGGAAGAAAGAAAAAAAAATGCTCCATTTTGGCTCTCCAAAACCGTCCTTCCCTAAGGCCATCCTCTCTCAAATTTTGATGATTTTCAAGCCTCCAAATCATGATTAAAGCAAGCTCTAATGTTTTAGTGCAAAGTTTTGCAACTTTGGAGGTAAATTTCTAAACTTTTTTTTAGGGTTTTAGTGATTTTTTTTTTCAAAGTTATGGATGAGTTTTAATGGAATTTTGTCATGGTTTATGACAAAAGAATCTAAGCAAGTTTAATTGCACAATTGAAGGATTAAAAGCTTGAAGGAATTCTTGGTAAGAATTCTAAAATCCTGGTCTTTGAAATCAAGTTAAAGTTTATGTTTTTTTATATGCCAAGCGTTTGATGAAATGTTTTGAACTATGGCATGTAAGATCGATGTGAAGGCATGATTGTTTATGTTATATGTTGATGGTGATGATGATGAAAAGAAGAAAGTAAGGGTTTTGGTGAAATTCCAAAAGGAACTAAATTACAAAGAAAAGTGTATTTTTGACATATTTGAAAATCAGCCAAAAAGTCCCCCTAAATGTTGGAATTTCAAGAAAGTTAAAACATGAAAGTTGTAGAACACATCAAAATTGTTGGAACTGCGTAGACAATTTTTTAAAATTCTGCTCGGTTTAGGAGCCATGAATTTTACGAAATTTTGAGCACAAAATTTTCAAGAAATGGAAACTGTTATGAAATGTATTGAATTCGACCATGGTACTTTTGTAAGTTTTATTCCCTGTAAAAAACTGGACATTTTGGTATAAAGTGGTGGCTTTTAGTTCTGGGGGCAAAAATGTAAATATATTTTGTATTTTGGGCCAAAACTGTAAAATTGTGTGAAACAGGGTTTTCACCAAGGAACATTAGGTTCCTACATTTCTGTGGGCAGTAAGTAACCACAAGGATTATGTTTTTAAAGAATTCAAAGTTTAGTCAAGTAAAGAATGAAAGAAAAACGTTAGGGGCAAAATGGTCATTTTATGAAAAAAACCAAAACGGACCCGCAACGCCCAATATCGGGACACGCTCCTTCACGGAAATTTTTTTGTAACATGTAAGAAATGAAACGGTAAAGTTAAGTAATGAGTTTTATAAAGTTACGAAATGGACGAAAAATCCGTTAGGGGTAAAATCGTCATTTTTAAAAAAATGGCTAAAACGGAGTTGAACACTCCGAACTAGCAAAACATTCTTAGACGAAAAATGTTCCGTAATATCTTAAGTAATAAAACCGCCAGTGAGACGGAAATTTAACTAAGGGACGCTTAAGAATAAAAGTAACTCGATAGGTTACAAATTCAAGTAAAGAAAGAATGGTAACCCGGTGGGTTACAAGGTTAAAGGGAAATGTGACCCTGATGGGTTACAAAGTTAGGTAAAGGAAGGGTAAACCGTAGTATGCCAAGTTAAGTAAAAAGGAATGAATGTTTAAGATTTAAGTTAAGTTATCAATCAAGTGGATTGATAATAAAGAAAGTTAACAAATAAGTCGGCTCTCATTTGATTAGGACACAGAAGACTACTAATGAAAGGAAAAGGAACGAAATAGGAAACGCTCGAGCATTATCTAGATAAGTTCAGACCTCACCTACAACATGAATAAATAATTTTCAAATGTTTATATATATATATATATATGTTTGCAAATGTGTTTGTAATTGTTACACAAGTTGTTTTTAAAAATATGTTTGCATTTGTTATGCAAAAAGTTTTACAATTTAAATCAAAATTTGCAATATATTTGCAACTATTATGTTAAAGCATGATTGCATTTGATATGCATAAAGTTTTAAAAGATCAAATAAAAGTTTGCAATGTATTTGCAATAATTATGTTTAAAGTATGTTTGCATTTTTTTAAATGCATAATGTTTTACAGTTTAAGTTATAAGTTTTATATTGCTTTGTTATGCAATAAGTTTCAAAGAGAACAATTATGATTTGCAAATGTATTTGCATATAATATGTTAGCATTTGATATGTTCACTAATGTTAAGAAGAAGGTAAAGTAAAGACGATAAAAGAAAGTGTCGTACCAGCCTCCTTGTTGTGAGGTACTCAAAGTAAAGTTAAAGTTGTGACCTCCTAGATGTGAGATACATGACCTCAGTGTTCGATGGTCTCAAGTCTTCTACAAGGGAAGACTCATGTTTATGATCACATGATTAATGATGTTGGTATGAACACTAAAGATTATAAGATAAGGAAAGCTAAAGAACAAAGATAAAGGTTAAGAAAAAAATGAATGTCTAAGTTTATAAAATGTTCATAATTAAAAGTTCATAATTGAGCATAAACGGAATCATACATTTTAACTTTGCTTGTATTCCTTATTATAAAATGTTATGTTATGCTATGAAAAACATTCTGATGAATGTTTTACATAAAATATTTGTGGAAAACATTTTTATGTTCTCAAGAAAAGGTTTACAAGTGATCTTTTATGCAAAACGTTTAAGAAATGTTTTATGAAAAACGTTTATGCAAAACGTTTCAAAAATGTTTTATGAAAAACGTTTTAAAATAAAGGTTTTTATGAGAAAAGTTTTTAAAGCATGGTTTAATTGTTTGTGTGTTTACGTTTAACTTACTGAGCGAAAGCTCATAAAAAGTTCCTTCATGCTGTAGGTAGTCCTACGGGTGACCAATAGCACTTGTTTGAGGAGCTTGGTACTGCGGATGGCAGATGCAAAGGTTTGGGTATGGATACTATTACTGAATACTTTCGCTGTTCAAAATAAATGTTTTCCACTATTCGATATAGTGTTTTCAAAGTTTTAAGAAATGTTTTCAAAATTTTACGGTGTATTTACAAAATGTTTTATTTACTTACAAAGTTAAGTTTTAATTAATGATTCAATAAGTGTTTCTTAATAAGTTTTAAGAAACGATTTGAAATAGTTTTAAAGTCAAGTGTTGAATAATGTCTCAACTTAAATTGCGACAGAAGTCGCAATAGTTTTTATAAACGTTTTAAAGGATGTTAAAAAAAATTTCCAGTAATTTCTTACTAAGTAAGTAAGATTAATGTTTAAGTAATTATATTTAAGAAAGTTAAGTAACTACCCGAAAAGGCGGGTTGTCACACATTAGTGTTAATAACCCTTATTATTATTATTATTATTATTATGCTAGAGAAGTGCATTACTATTGACTTAAATGCATTTAATTGTGGAGTATTTTTGTTGCATCTCCCTAGCTGTTGGATTTAATCACATAATTATTTTTTTAGGATAAATTTTATTTTTGCCTCCTGAACTTTGGTTACTTAGCCATTTTACCACTTAAATTTTAAAAACTGGTATATTCATCCCTCCAACTTTAAAACTATTACAAATATACTCATTTTTATGTTCCGTTAATTTGGAGCTGATATGACACTAATTTATTGTGCAAAAGCTTATTTTAAATTAAAAATTTTATCATTAAACAAATTAATAAAGAAACTTAAATTATTTTTCCTAATAAACAAAAAGAAAAAAAAAAAAACTCCTTAAAACAATAAGAACGAAATTTATTACCGGAAGAATAATCCCTTCCCGTCAGTCAACAGAGCAGCACTTCCCAAAACATCAAATTCAAATGCAAATCCAAAGCAAAAAAATAAAAAAATATAAAAAAAATCAAATGCCTCGCAGAAGTATTGGAATCTCCTTCTAACAGGAACAATAAAAATGAAAGAAGAAAAGCATATCATGTACAGGTTCGTTGCATGCTCTGACCAAGATGATATTAGCCATTATGATAAAACCACATGTATTAATTTTTAAAATCAAATCATGAGCATAACTTTTAAGAACAAAGACCCAGCATGGATGAGTTTTGGGAACAAGAGCTTTAATAGGCCGACAACAGAGGAGAGAAAATTACGCAAGAAAAAAAAAATATCAGAAGACCCATAAATCCCCAACGTTGATTTTACCCTTAAAACCTATTTATATACCGTTAAAACCTATTTAATCTTCCTCAGATCCAGTTCCCTAATAGCTTTCTCCAACAAAAAGACCCACCTCCAGCCAAAATATAAGGTCAAGAACATGTTTCAGGCCAACTTCAGTCGCCTCAGATCGACCTCGCCAAGGTCGAGCTCGAAATGCCGGCTCTCATGGCTCTTCAATTAGAGTACGGCCTTTCCCAGCCATACAACAAATGAAACTTTCTTTTTTTAATTATTTTAAAGGAATTTTTATGTTTATTATGTTAAACAACAAAGCCAATCTACAAACAGAATTCTAGATGCAAACAATCTAAAACAAGAGCACCATTGAGCCTAAGATCTATATCATGCCAGCTTATTAAGGATTAATTGACAAATAAAATATCTAAATTCATTGGTATTGATCGAACAACGAAACTGATGGTTTGTGATCTTCTTCAACTAAAAAAGCCTTAATTCCTCAATGAAACTGTTGTCTCTTTTCCTGATAGGAGAAAATAAACTATATCGTGTTTTTGGTATATTAGAGACCACAACCAAGAAAACCTTCATATAGAGTTCCCATAATCCCTTAAATAGTATCTACTCAATTATTTCATATCAATTTTCGTAATTAATAGGTTTTAACAATAAATGAGATCACCAAAATTTCAACTCATATTAAATATCTTATATAATTGATTGAGAATTATATGTCGTCTAATATAAGAAATATGATTTCTTAGTAATTTGTCTAATATAGAAAATCTAATTTTCTAACATATTAAGAAAAATAATTTAAGTTTCATTATTAATTTGTTTAATAATAAAATTTTTAATTTAAAACAAGTTTTTAGACTTTCAATTAGTGACATGTCAACTTCATATTAACGGAATGTAACAAAATAAGTATTTTTGTTAGTATTTTAAAATTTAAGAGGTACATATATTAATGTTGAAAGTTTAAAGAGTAAAATAACTAAATGATTAAAGTTGAAAAGGTAAAAATAAAATTTATCTTTTTTATTATTTTTGGCTAGAATTGAATCGCATAAAATTTGGGGAAAATTAGCAAAACTAATCTTTGACTCCAAACGTTAGTTAGTGGTTATTATTTCATTCCTGTTGGAATTGTGTACCTATGCAGATAAAATGTAGCCTGGATGACAGTGCTACCAGGCAATTGACCAAGTCTTTCGTCAATTTAAAACGCAGCATCACATGTCAGCCACGTACAGCCGCTGATTTATTTAACCCTGAACAGCTTTTTCAATCAATATGACACTGCAAGTTAGCGTCAGCGACGATGGACTTAACGAGAAATTGGACTTTTTCTAGGGAGAAAAAAGTTGATTTTATTGATGGGAGTTTTTTCGTTCTGGAGTTTGACATGTAATTTATATTTTAATAATCTAAAACAAAGGAAATTCACTTACAATGAGGTATCTTTTCGTCCAACAATTAGTTTAAAATATACGTTAAAAAAATAAAACTCACTTTGTTATAATATAAAATTTTTATATGCTATAATAAGAAGTAAAAATTTATTATATTATAAAGTTCTCACGTATTAAAATTTTTAAGTACCAATTTTAAATTTAAACTGATTTTTTAAAAACACTCTACATTTTACCATTTTCATTCCTGGTAGGCCACTTGGGGCCTCTTTGTGATAATTTGTGTTTTTGTTTTTAAAAAACTTATATAAATAGCATTTTTTTAGATTTAATTTTTATTTATATCGTGTAAAAAGTTCTAAGGTTATAAAATAGATTATTAATTCCACGTCCCACTAAAAAATTTCAACATGTTCTGACAAAATATTCCACCACCTACATGCCCCGTAGACATTTCTATATGTCCTATAGAAACATTTCAATATGTCGCAACAAGGCATTCCAAAACCTCCTAAACACCCACTAAGATATGGATATTCTCACACTTTGACATGTCTTCTGAAATATTTTGACATGCCCTGGGACATTTTCAGATGCCTTTTCGGGACAATTTGATATGTTTTTTAGGACATTTCTAATGAGCCTCAGGGACATTTTGACATGTCTCTCCAGACATTTTTCGGGGACATTTTTTCTCTGTTTTTTCTTTCACCTCTCTCTTTTTTTCTCTCTCTTCGCCGCTACTGGCTCGTCTCCGACACTATTGATGTCGCCGGCGGCCAAAAAAAGGACTTACAATTCAAAAAAAGCACCGCAACAACAACAACAACTGCAAAAAATAAAATAAAATAAAATAGAGGGCTTCAATTCAAGAAATCCACCACTGCAATAACAACAAAAACAACAAAATTACATTAAAAAAATTGCAACAACAAAAAAGATCCACAATCGGATCTACAGATCTCCGATCGATGACTTTGCTCTACAACTTCAGATTCGTCTCTGTCGATGATGGCTCGACCCAAAACCGGATTCAATTTGCAGCTCTGATATACAACTCTGGATCTGTAACTCTGATCGATGACTCCAATAGACAGATGCAAAGCTCGACTTGGGATGGGAACAACAACGACAATGAAGCGGACGAACCACCTCCGGCAACGGTAGATTTTGTGAAGCTCCAAGGCTTCTCAACTTCTTCGTCGGTGCCGCCGTAGAGAATCACGCCAGGGACGACGGATGCTTTCAGAAAAGCAGTGGTCGACTCGAGCTTGTCAAGCCCTACGTCGGTGCGGATCCACTTCACAAAATGAAGAAATCAGAGGAGAGAATGAGAGAGCTGAAGAAGAAGAAGAAGGAGAAGACAGTGAGAAACGGAGAGAGAGAAGGAAAATCTGGGGGAGAGAGAGGAGAGAGAGAGAAGGGGAAAATCAAGAAGAGAGAGAGAGGAGAGAGAGAGAAGGGGAAAATCAAGAAGAGAGTGAAGGAGAAAATCTGGAACAAGAAAAAAGAAAAAAAAGAAAAAGGAAAAAAAAAGTTTGTGGCATTAAAAAATAACGTTATAAAAGTGTAGGATGATATGTAAATTTCTCTTATTTTTAAAGAGTAGAAGAAAAAAACATAAGCTTGGCTTTTTAGTTGACGTTTGAATGGTATACAAAAAAAATGGTTTTTATTTTAAAAGAGTTTTTGAACATATTTATTTAAATAAATTGTCAAAAAATAAATAAAAAGGAGATATTTATCTATTTATATATTCTATTTTAGGTTAATTCAAAAACTATTCTTTTATCTTTCAATCTCATCAAATGTATACATTCATATTATATTTAATACACAAATTTAAAACTTACCTCGATCAATAGTTGATTTAACCTTTAGAATGATCAAATTATCCTTAAATAAAAGAGAAAAAAACTAAAACTTTCAAAAAATAAAAAAAGAAAAATAAAAATAGACAAACTCTTATTTTTGAAGGTATTTTGTGTATTTTTATAAGCAAAAACCTTAGTGTAAATTTTTTTTAAGTTTTTAAATTTATCTTATTTTTTAATTTGAAGGTGTTTGGGTAATTTATTTAGATCAAAATTAAAGATTGATTGAAAAAATATATAAATTTGTGTATTAATCTAATTTGACGATATAAATTCAATAAGATCGAAATCAAAGGTATATTGTTTATAAAAACTCAAAATACATAATATAAAAAGGTAAATATCATTAAAAAGATTTCATAAACAGCAACCGGTTGGCTTCTCTTAATGTGTTTATGAAAGCAAAAATATTTTTCATGAGTATATTCAAGCATGTCAAATCGTAGATTTTGAAACAAATAAGCTGAAAGTAAATTTTTTTTTTAAGTAATTCCAAACATACTCTTGGAAAAAAGAGAGCCCAATCACACTTTCATAAAAGTGACTTCCCCTCCTTTATCAAGTGATATTAATAAACTTTTTTTTTCCTAATCAAAGGGAATTTTAAAACGAAGACATCCGACAAGTGGACTTATCAGATACATTTTTTGATGATTTGAACTTATTAAAGGTTAATTATGTGGTGTATGCGCACATTATATTGACTAAGTTGTGCATTCATTTTTCATTTGTTTACTTTCGATCTAATTATTTTTCCTTTTAATTTTAGGTTAGATCTAGCATTACATATCTTACCACAAAGGCACCACTAGTATACCAATAATGAGTCAACCATTAATTTACTGAATTTTGCACATTTGGTTAATTTGACTTTGACTACATAATACTCAATACTTAAGGTGATCTCCACAATGCTCTATCTAGCAAAATCAATTATGAATATAATATATTCGATATCTTATTTTATTATGTACCTCAAAACATACATATAAACATGATTTTTAAGTAATTTTGATATTATAATGTTGTAATTATTAGATAAAATGTCAACTAGTAACAACAAAATATTAAAATTTGACGTTTGTTATATTTAAACCATCTCCAATACAAACATTAAATCAATACTATATTCGGCACTGAAATGTGTGTGATAGCATGTTTGACTTGTTGTTTTAATTTGTACTTCAATGTGTAATGTAATTTTAAATAGTATACTTACTTTTTATCATAATTATTAAGTTTTAAAAGTTGTAAAAGTAAATTTTTTAATTCTAAAATAATATGAAAGTATCAATATCATAGTGTGATTAAATTGAAAAAAAAATCTATGCAGCAACGAATAATAATCAAATATCAAAATTTGACATATATTATATTTAGTGTTAAATTTGGCACCAAACAAAACATATGTTAAATTTAACATAAAGAAGGATATTGTATTGAAGAGTGATTTTCTTATTAATAAATTAATTTGACGTTACATTAGAGTTATTTTTAGTGTCAAATTTAATATCAAATATAAAAAATGCTAATTTTCACATACACAAAAAAACACTATATTTGAGGGTGATTTTTCTATCTAAATATTAAATTTTGACATCAATATGCTATTTAGCCATTGCATTGGAGTTACCTTGAGAATACCAATTACAATAAAACACAAAAGAAGAAAAAGTGTACCAAATTGAGTTTGAAAATTATCATGCCTAAAATGTATCATATTGATATCATCTAAATTTAAATGGTCGTATATAACATATAGTTAATTCATCTAAATTTTAAATAGTTATGGCATGTTCATGCCTATTGTGAGTATGATTGGATATGTAATTTGCTTATATCAATTAAGTTTTTTTATTTTTATTTTATACCTTATATCTTGAAATTAACAAAAAATTATACTATTTTAAGGTTTGACATAATTATATCTTCATATTGTAAATTTATCCTTAATCAATATTACCTTTCTTTAGTCGGTAGTCTATTTTGACCGATAAAAAGTCTAAAATTTTCTTGGTAAAATCTAAAAGAATTTTAAAAAATGAGAAGGAAGTAAAAAAAATTGGAGTATCCTGTCCCCACAACCTCTCCGTTGATCCCTCCAAACACCCAAGCTTCTTCTCTAAAAACAATTGCTCGAAGCTCCCAACAGGTTACATTACATAAGAATGAAAAGGGAAAAGTGAATAATCGGAGTGGTTAGGATGTATTCATGAGATATATAACTTTTTAAAAGCATAGTATGAATGATGGGCAATGACCATGACAGCTTCTTTCACGAAGACGTCCACATGCCCCTTAGTTGTTCAGACTTTTGGGGTGTTTGTGCGACACTCAAGGATTTGTAGTGTATTATATATGTAATAAATAAGAATTATGCTAACCAAAATATATGTCATAAAGGTTATTGTTTTAATTCGATTTTTATAATAAATTTCATAAAAGTGAAAATGAGATTTTAAGGGCAAAAATTATGTCATAGTCGTATATAAGAAATAAATGATATGAAAATAAGCTGAAAAACTTAATTGTTGTAAAATGTGTTGCAACAAATGTTAAAACAAAAATGTAGCTTAAGAAAAATACTGTATAAAAATATAAAAAATTATACAGTATTATAATTATGTAGTGTAGCGTAAGGAATTACACTTATAAAGTTATATAGTATGGAACTTATACTACAAAGTAATGCAGTGTAAGAAATTACACTGATAAAGTTCTACAATATAAAAATTATACTGCTAAAGTAATGCAGTGTAGGAATTGAACTATATAAAGTTAAGCGGTATAAGAAACATACTATGTGGAGGAAGTGGATTAGTATAAAAGGTTGTGGGACTTCATAGACAGTATAGAAAAGAATACCAGCTATATAAAATACATCGACAATATAAAAAAATACAGTATAATGTAAATTTGGACAATTTGGGAAACAAGTGGGGCCCACAAGATAATACCCAAATGGTGAAAAAAAATTACCACATCTCCCACTAAAGGAACCGGTTCTACAAGTGGAGGATCAAAATTCTTTTAATTGCAATTTGGCCTCTAGACTAATTATTTTTGCAAAAAAGGGGCCTAAGTGGATAAAATCTTATCTTCACAAATGATGAAGAAAAATGCCACACCAACCCCTAGGAAAACCGGTGGTGACTAATAGATATTGGCCAAAAATCTTTTTATATTAGTCCCTAATATTATTTCGATGAATACTTAAGGGTATTTTTGAAAGAAAGTTTGTTTATTTTCATGAAAAAATTCTTCCATTTCCTTCTATCAAATCTGCCCCTATAGCAAAGGTTCCTCTCAAGATTTTGATGATTCCAAGCCTCCAAATCATGTTTTGAAGCAAAGTCAAGAGATGTAAAGGAAGATTAAGGAATTTTGGATGTAAAACTTAAGCTTTTCTCTTAGTCTTTTTGAATGTTTTGCTTAGGTTTTTAGTAGGATTTTCATGGAATTTGTTATGGTTTTTGTTAAGGAAGATTAGCAAGGTCTAAGGACTATCAAGGAGGACCAAAAGATTGGAGAAGAATCTTGGTAAAAATCCTAAACACGATAGCGTGTTCTAAGGACACTATGGCATGATTATTTAGTATTTTTAATATGTGATATATGTATGATGGTGATGGAGCATGTCCTAAAACTAGGATTTAAGGTTTTAAAGTAAAAGTTTCATAAACTTTGATTTTAAGCAAAATTTGGATAGTTTTCAAGAAAATAAAATTTTGACATGCTTAGAGGATGATTCATTTTTTGAGTTAAAACATAAAATTTGTCCAAAATAGTGGGTCTAGCGACTTTTATGAGCAAAGTTTTATGAAATTCTAAAAAGGCTAAATTGAAAAGATTATTTCAAACTTTACAGACTTGAAAATTAGCCAAAAAGTCCACTACACAGTCTAAATTTAAGGAAAGTTAAAACACAAAAGTTGTATATCTCATCGAAGCCATCAAGGCTCGTCAATAGTTCACGAAAATTCTGCTTGGTTGATGAGATATGAATTTCATGAGATTTAATCACAAAATTTCCAAAACGGTTAAATAAGGACAACACTTTGAAATTGTTTGAATTAGACCAAGTATATTTTGTAAGGTTTGATCCTTGTTAAAAACTAAACGTTTTGGCATAGGATAGTTGTTTTTGGTTTTGGAGGCAAAAATGTCAAGATTTTATGTTTCGGGCAAAAAACCGTAAAACCGAGAGGAACAAAAATTTTTCGCTAATTATAAATGGCTGTCCATATAGTTATGGGCTGAAATTAAATCTATGTTTGGAATCCCAAAAGGAATTTAGAAATTTCCTAAGGAAAGTATAATAAGGGCAAAACATCAAGATTTTCACATACAGGTTAAAACCATAAAGTTTTGTAAATAACAGATTTTTCGCTAAAAGAAAATTGATGTTTTGATTTTCAAAACGTTAAGGGTAGCAAGAAATGTAAGTTAAGTTTTTAACAGGTTCGGGATGTTTCCTAAGAACCGTCAAGGGCAAAAAAGTCATTTTATTCATAAAATGACCGAAAACGGACCCCAAAATGTCTGATTTAAGAAAACCCCCCTAAGCAGGAATTTTTACAAACCCATAAGTGATGGAATGGTGATTTAAAATGAGAAGTTTAGTCAAGTAATGTTTAAGTTACATAACATACAAAAGACCCATAAAGGGTAAAACCACCATTTTTAAGAAAATCGCTAAAATGGACACGAGCCTTCCAAATTAACAAAATACCCTTAGATGAAAAATGATCCGTATCATGTTAAGTAATGAAACCGTCTAGTGAGACATAGAATTTGCCTAAGAAACATTCAAGATAAGTTATGAAGAAGCAAATCGATAAGTAATGAGACAAAGGATTAAGAATGAACAGTTAATATTTAAGTTATGTTATCGATCAAGTAGGTTAGTAATAAAAAATGCTAGCTAATAAATCGAGTGTCGTTTAAACAAGATGCAAAGCCGACTAACAAACGAAAAGGATATAGTGGGAACGTTAGAGCTATAAGCACGTTAGTTCCAAACCTCACCTATGGCATGAAGAAAATGATTTTCAAATACTTTTTAGATGTTTGAAGTATGTTTGCATTTGTTATGCATGATGATTTAAAGTTCAAGTCATGATTTGCATTGTGATTGTAACTGTTATCTTTAACGATTTAGACATTAAGTTATGTCATACATAATGTTCACTAAGATTACAATATCGGTAATCTAAACCCACATGTTAAATAGAAGAAAGTGTCGTATCAGCCTTCTTGATGTGATGTTTACAAGTTATGTTAAAGTTATGACCTTGTTGTTCGATGGTCTTAAGTCTTCCATAAGAGAAGCATTATGTTCTCATATTTGATAATGTTGGTACAAACACTTAAGTTCACAAGATAAAGAAAGGATAAAAATGATGATAAAAAGTCTAAAAAAATTAAGAATGATGATAAGATGTTCATAAAAGAGCATGAATAGAATCATGCATTATGTCATTGCATGTATTCTTTTTTAGAAATATTTTCTTTACAAGTAATGTTTATGTGAAACATTTTACAAGAAATGTTTTATGATGAAAAACGTTTTATGAGAAATATTTAATAAAAGATGTTTTACGAGAAAAGGTTCATGAAAGATTATGAAATGATTTGAATAATTATGAAGTTAAGTTTTAAGCTATATTTCAAGTTTACATTGCAATGGATGTTGCAACAGTTTTAAATATGTTTTTAAAAAATTTACTCAATATTTTCTTACTGGTATGTAAGAAACAAGTGAAGAAATGGTGCTTAAAAAATTTAAGTAACGGCCGAAATAGGTGGGACGCTACAGTTTGCCATTTGGGTTAGAACCGTTGGTTCCAATCCACAAAAAGAATAAAGCTCTCACAACTATAGTGAAAGAAAAAAGTTGCAGCACTGTAAAGCTCCTACATATAATTTTTAAACCAACATTTTCAATTTCAACCGCTCTCTCTAACATCATATTTATATTTGAAAATTTCCTCCTCAGGGCACAAGACAAGTTGACTTTACTCAAACATTCTTTTGCCAATTCACTATAGTTTTGAAGTGGCATTTACACAAAGGACTCTACCAATGAAGATGTGCATTTTTGTGAAAGGCAATCGCTCTCTTTCACTTTCTAAAATGAACAGAGAAACATCTAAACTTTAGAAGGTTTAGGATTGTTATTTACAGATCTAGGGGAGAGAAGCTTGGAGTTGAGGGCCTTTCGTTTTATAAAGTTTTATTTCTTTGATTTTTGAAGTTCTCACGTTTCTTTTTCCTTTTCTTTTTCTTTAAGGATGTTTTGGTCTTTTTCAGAGTCAAAATTTGTAAGAGGGTATAACTAGATTATAAATTTGTAACTTGAAGGTATAAGTATTTCACACTTTAAAATATAAGGTATGAATTTTTGACATAATTGCATAATTATGCCTCCTAGTTTTAACTATTTTTCAATTTATCCCTCTATTTTTTTAAAACTACAATGGTATAATTTGAATTTTAAAAAACTTATTTCAATATTGTTATTATAAATGAAAAAATTTAGCAAAACAACATAACTATCCTTAAACAGTTATAAAAAATGTTTTATAGATTTTAAAACATAAAAATTTGTTAAACAAAACATCTTATTTAAAAAAAAAAACCTTAAGTTTCATGGTTTTTAAAATGTAAAAATATATTTTTTAAAAAATTTGCAAAAAGAAAATATATTTTAAAAACAAATTCAGTCTAAATAAGAGTATCTTTATCTTATCTTCAAGTTTTTTATAGCAAAAAGTTTACGATGGATAAAATTAAAATAAGCTTTTCAAATTCAAATGATACCTTTATAGTTTTTAAAAATAGAAGATGAATTGAGGAATAATTAAAACTAAAAGGTATAGTTTTATAATTAACCATGACTTTAAAATACATGGTATAAAAATAGAAAAAAAAAAAAACTAACAATTAACAACCTTTGCCTCCGACACTATCTTGTATGGTTTAGAATCCAATGAAAAAAGGGTTTATTTGAGCTGTGAAGCTACAACTTTCGGTTCCTTAAAAAAAAACTGAAAAAAGGTAAGCTATTTTTCAATTATCTTTAAAGTATTATTCTAGGAATTACCTCGTAACATTGTTACAGCTTTTATTTATAGAGGAAGATTAATTACATTTTACTGGTTATCATTAGTAATCAGTCATTGTAAATATAAATATTATAAACGTGTTTGGAAAATCAATTATAATCGAAACCTTTGGTTGTTATAGTGTAAGCTCTAACATGTTTAAATAATTAAAAAAATAAGTTACAATATAAAGCTTTCTTATGATGCAGTTTTCAGTTTAAGAGTTTCAGTTTCAACCGTATTTCTTAAACACTTTATATGAAAAACCTTCTTTTATGATAAATATCAGTAGTAAAGTTTTTTTGGTAGGAATACTAACGCTAAGTTACTATGCATTTTTACCTAAAAAAAATTACTAGGCATGTAAAATAACATTATTGTCAATATTTTAAAGAGTATTCTTTGAAAAATAAAAAACCCACTTACTTTTAGGGTTTTCATGGTTTAAACTCAAAATCTATCTTCAATCAACATTTGACATCTAAAAATTTAAACCCATTATCTTCTTTTTATTTTTAAAATTTTAAACCTATTTTTTAAACTTTTTATTTCAAACGATAAAAATTTAAATAATTATGTTTCAAACCAATGAAACAAACCAGGCTCAAAATAAAATAAAACAAAATTAGAGCACCGTGGATAATATTGCCTGCGAAGTGGTGTTCTTGATCTCCTGATACAAAAATAGATTTCTATGCGTCAAAAAATCTATCGATCTGTAAAGCTCTTTTTTTAAAATTTTTAGGTGTTATCACCACTGTGGCATCGGAAAGCAAAAGAGAAATTAAAAAAGAAGAAGAAATAACTAACCTAGTTACGAGTCTAGAAAAAAAAAAAAAAAAACACGTAATTATAAAAAAAGAAAAAAGAATAAAAAGGAAGAGTGCTTTTAGACTTCACTTTAGTCTCCTTGAACCTTTCGAATCCCGATTCTTGGGTCGCAAGAAAGATCCTTTTTCCCTTCACATTCTCAACACCTTCCCTTCTTATCTCTCTACATTGCGATCTTTTTCATTATCCTATATTTCCATATCCTCTCTCAAGCAAGAGGCTAGGGTTTTCTTTAAATATTGCGTTTTTGAGCAAAACAGAAGAAAAGCAAGATTTTTTTTTTTTTTTTGCCATGAAGGTCTCGATGAAACGGGAATTTTTGGAAGTCGCAAAGGAGTTCTGCCCACAGGCGGTGATCGAGTGGTACAAGTTCGGCGCCGAGAAGTCTCACAAAGGGGACCCCACCAAATCGGACGTCCGAGAGAAGGCGAGGAATCACCTCTCCTTCGTCGGATGGCGTTTCTGGTACGGACAGAAAAAAGACAGGATGGAGTTGCGGTACACTTCGCCGTCGGGGAAGAACCACTACTCGCTTCGAACGGCGTGCAAGGCCTGCATTGACAGCGGACTGATTTCCGAGAGCAGCGTCGCCTACTCGAATTCCCTCATCTCGTTTGAGGAGGGGCGTACTTCTTGTTTGGTTCCCGAGAAAATCACGAACTTTTCTCAAGAAAAGGAGAAATCCCCCGGGGATCAGTCTTCTTCCACCGCCGCGTCGTTGACGGAATTTACGACGAAAGTAGGAAGGAAGAGGAGAAGAAGGATTGATTCGGAGGTGGAAGAGTCAAATTCCCAATCTTTTCAACCTCAAGCCTCACCAGAATGGGAAAATTCCGATTTGCATGCCGACCCAAACGGGACATCAATCACTGATATTTCAAACTCTGAAAAACCTAACTGCTCAAGAGGAAAGAAAGTTATTGCGGGCATAAGAGGAAAGAAGCTGGTTTCAATGGATTCATTAATTGGTAGTAATTGCAAGAGGCAAAAATCTCCTAAAAAGAACCATGAAAGATCAGTTAAAGTTAAGATTTCTAACATTCCTGTTTCGTCGTCACGTCAAAGAACCGCAAAGACGGTTCTTTCCTTGTTGATAGACAACAATGTGGTGGTTTTGGGGGCCAAAGTTCATTACCAAGGGAAAGAATTCAGTGGCGGGGTTGTTACTCGAGAAGGAATAGAATGTGATTGTTGTTCAAAGGTTTTTGCTCTCACGGCTTTTGAAGAACACGTTGGAAGCACAAACCATAGACCGGCTGCTAATATTGTGCTTGAAGACGGAAGGTCATTGATGGATTGCAAGAATCAGTTGAAGAGTAAGAATTTGATGACAAGGGTGGTGACTGATCAGAAGCTTGATGGTAATAGCATTTTGGATTGTGATAAAGATGAGAGTGATGATATTTGCAGTGTTTGTCATAATGGGGGTGAGTTGGTTTTGTGTGATCTGTGTCCTTCTGCTTACCATGCCGTTTGTTTGGGTTTTGAGAGAGTCCCAGATGGTGACTGGTTTTGCCCTCCATGCCGTTGTGGAATTTGTGGTCAAGGGAAGTTTGAAGAGGCGAGAACAGAAACTACTACTACTAGTAGTAGTATTGATCATGTTAGTAGTAATGATGATGATGATATTATGATCTGCCACCAATGCGAGCGAAGATTCCACACGGGATGTTTAAAGAATTCAGGGGTTGATCTTAGTTTGGAAAAGGGTGGCTCTAGGGAGAATTTGTTATGTAGCAGAAAGTGTGAAGAAATATGTTCTGGTCTAAGGAAGATTGTAGGGAAAAAAATCCCGGTGGGTGAAGAAAAAGAAAATCTGACTTGGACATTATTGAAGGCAGCTGAAAACGACCCTAAACTTGTAAGTGCTTTATCTGCTATGCATGAGTGTTTTGAACCTGCTAAGGATCCTTTGACAAAGAGAGACATTGTTGAGGATGTCTTCTTTGGTAGAGAGTCAACGCTGAGCCGTCTGAACTTCAGGGGGTTTTACATTGTGGCTTTGGAGAGAGATGATAATGAGTTGGTCACGGTGGCTACTGTGAGAGTCTATGGAGAGAAGTTGGCAGAAGTGCCTCTTGTGGCGACAAGGTTTGAGTACCGGAGGCGTGGAATGTGTCATGTGTTGATGAATGAGCTTGAGAAGCAGCTTGTGAAACTGGGAGTGGAGAGGCTTGCTTTGCCTTCTGCCCCAGGCGTTGTCCAAACTTGGACTACTTCTTTTGGGTTTTCAGTGATGACAGATGCTGAGAAGTTGCAGTTTCTGAGATATAACTTGCTTGATTTCCAAGGTACCTTCATGTGCCAGAAGCGGTTAATGGAGAAGACAAGTGAAGTAAAATCAAGCCTTTGTGAAGGAAATTCGCCAACTGAACTGGAGGAGGATTTTCTTGATGCCTTTTTCTTATCTGAGGAGGATATGGTGTCTCTCCATAGCATTTTGGGGAGCGTGGAACCAAAGACTAGCACAACTGATGTGGATGCAAGGTTTGGAATAGTTGTTTGAAGAAAAGTCATTTTGTGAACCAAAAAGATGACAGCCATGAAAAGTGGTAGTGTAACTCAAGACTTTCTTTTTTCGTTTACTTCTTTCAAATTTTGGGACACCCTGGATCATTTATGTATAGAGGGTTCTGCTTTTTGGAAGTTGTAGATAACTTTTTTGCAGTCATTCATGTCTATATTCGTATGTTGAGCATATTGCTAATTATAGAGCTAAAATTATTTGATTTTACTTTTGCCAAAATCGATCTTTCCATGTTCTGGTAAGCTCACGACTTACTCTTTTTTTTTCTTTTTTTTTTAGTAATTTTACCCCGAAGATGAATGATGTAATGCCGATAGTAACCGTCTCTAATATTTTTGGCATTTTAAGAAAGAGGTTGATGATGATATAAGATGTTAAAGAGGGGTCCAGAGCAGATTGACTGGCCTACCACACTTGAATGAGGCTTCTCTACGTAACTCTGTTGATCCTACCTAAATGGAGTGACTAAAACTATTGTTTGAGAAAATAAATAATTTTGAGGAGCGTTTGCCGAAGATAATTCCACGTTCATCGATGCCTTACGCTTTGCTTACTTTATCATGCATCAGTCTGTCTAATCCGTTACCATATCTTTGTTTTAAGGCGTCTGCCGTGACCTTTATTATTTCTTTGGAGCAATCCATTATAATTTGCAGGAGACTTAATTTTAAAACGAAATAATGTCTTACTGAGTGAAAGTGAATTAAGTTTGTACGTACAAAGCCATGAAATCTCAAATGTGGAAAAAGGAAACATCTATACTAATAACAGTAAGAAGCCACGGTGTTTATTCCAGAACCATAGGATAATTACAGGAAAAACACATGAAACTATTGCACAAAGAATGAACCATAGGATAATCTCAAGCCACGTTTTATCCCCTTGAACGTTAGTTGTATTACTTAAATTTGGAATGCAATTTCCTATTCCTTTGAGAGAAAAAAAAAAAAAAAATCAGCAACATGTATATATACATGATGAAAAAAAAGGTCTTGTTCTACATGCTAAACAAGAAAGTATATTTCACTCGAGCACTTGGATTGAAATGCAAAAATTGCGTGTTGAAGGGCTTGTCCCTCCAGGAGTTTGAAGATGCACGTTGCAACAGCAGCAAATTTCAGTCGCTCCAATTATCCTGGTCTTCTTGAGGTCCTTCATCCTGCAAGTCCACCAAAATCTATGTCACTTTCTAGTCCAGAAGCGGCTATAGGTATGATTTAAACCAGGCATCGAGGACAAACTCAAAGGTTAAAACACACGAGAATCTTGATGTCATTGGGTGTACCATATCATCACAAACAAATCTGGACGGTGACCAGACGAGAATATGTCTATCATTGCCACCGGTATACAGTTCCTGCACGATACATAAAGCAAACAAGTTCAATAATATTTCCCAGGACACGCATCAATCTGGTTCTAGAATTTTTTTGAGAGAACAATTTTAGTTCCAAGATTAGCCCTAGCACTGTACCTGATCCTGGAAACTAAAGCAGCAACAATTTACATATTCATAGTGGCCACGAAATGTCAGGGCTGTCCTACCCGACCACATATCAAATGCCTGGAAATCCAAATATCAGGAATCAAAATGGACAGATAACGGGTATTTAAGGATATTCTCATACAGGTGTAAAGGTCAACCGATTGAAACTTAAAGAAGAATGAATGACCTTCACAGTTGTCATGCATGGAACAAAAACAAGGGCTGAATTCTGACTTGTGGCTAACTGCATGGGCTTGCTGGTTTGGAGACGCACAGTCTCAAAATTCACTAGAGTATTGCGACCAGATTCAACGTCCCACAGCCTCAATCTTGAATCAGAACCTGAAATAAGAGGAGATATTATTGCTGTAGTATTGAAATTGATGCTCTGCTTCCGTGAATGTTTCATATTAAAAGCTACTAGTAAAGGTCGCTGTAAAAAGGATAAGAAAGAACCTCCATAGTATTTGCATTAAATAAATTGACATGTAGAAAATAATTTTCAGATGGATCTATTATACACAAATATGCCTTCAAAGCCAACTATATCCAAAATACCCGAGACGATTTAAACGACAATTTAATGAATTATAAAGTATTTCAAGCTCTAGTTTAAAAAAGCCCCTACCTGCACTTAGAAGATGCATGCCATCTTCAGTAACTTTTAAACCAGTAACTGCACCATAATGAGCGGTTGCACGATCCTGAGAAGACAACATCCCTAAATGTAATCTTTGCCTTAGTGGTCCTTTGGCAGGAATTTTAGCAATAGGCAATTGCTTCATACTACTCCCGTTAGAAAGTTTCCTTTGTGCTGCTCGGGCTTTTGCAGGCAAATTCGGGCTTGGTGATGTGGTCTTGGATGTAAAAACCTTTTTGAAATACAGAATTTTATTGCCAGAATAAGTATAAGAATGTTTTACCTTGACAAGTTTGCTTCAGCTTTTGGAACAATTCAAATAAATTCTAGTATTATGAGAACAACTGCAGGCCCCATCACAACCATCAGTATAAAACAAAAGGCAAAGGGAAAAATGAAAAAGAAAACAGAAGGTCAAAAGGCCTTAACATTTCCCTCATAAAAAAGCATTGTGCCGCTTTAGACATTATATTAAACTAAAGTTTCATTTTCCTAAAAATGTCAAACAGTGTATAAATGTGAGGATAAATGTAGATAATAGTCATATACCATATTAAGCGGATAAATAGAAAGTAGAAATAAGAGCAAGAAACACTGCTTTGGCCTTTGAGTATGTGAAAAAAACTGAAGACAATGAAAACCTTATTAGTGGCAGAGCGTTCAAGAATAGGTGGGCGTCTGCCAAGCTGAGATCGGGACTGATCCAAAACGAGAAAACATCCAGCACGTCTGATGTCCCAAAAACGTATTGCACCATCACATCCCCCAGTAACCAAAACCCACTCACTTGACGTAGACCATTCCACAGTCATCACACCGTCTGACATTACAAAAAATAGCATAACCCAGTTAAGCCTCGGTGAAATCATTCAGAAATATATATTTGACAATATAGAATATATATATTATATGTATATACAACATTGCTAGAGTCCTACTTTCACCGTATGAGTAACATGACAAATATTCAACATAACTGATGTTAGAAATGTATAATACCTAGAAATTTATAGTTAATTATATTATTGTTATATATTTCTCACAACAATATTATTGTTATATTATTGTTAGTTATATTATTGTTATATATTTCTAACGACAATATATTATAAACAAATAAATGTCACGTTACGCTTCACGAAAATAGGGAAATCATAACAAAACTATATATAATGGCTTATTTGTCAAAACATATTTAAGAACATCAAGGAAATATAGGTCTAAAGAAAGAAAGTCTATATGGAGTTTGCTTTTAACACACTCCATTTCTTTCTAATGTCACGGGGCACGTTGTTTGGGAAATTAACGAGTTTCCAAACGCTAGAAAACTCGAAGATTCCACCACTAAGTCTTCCGGTGCGAAATTAACAAAATTTCAACCTTAAACTCTCTCAATCTAACAGAATTTCCAATAATGACGAGACACAAATGGCATACCACGGTGACCGGAGAGCGTGTGAGCTAACGCCCCTGAGGCAATATCACAGAGACGAACCTGAACATCCTCGGTTCCAGCAGCGATAAGCATATGGGACGTCGCTAAAGAGGACATGGCAGTCTTGTAAACCTTCCCAGGCATCCTGAAGTTGGTCACTACCTGCGTGGTGTTCGTATCCCAGACGTTGATATGGTGGTCGTACGAACCGGTGACGAACAGCCCCGTGTCGATAGGATACCACACGGCCGAAGACACGGCATATTGATGGCCGCTCTCGTGAGTCTTGTCGACCACAAACAAGCTCTTGTGCTTCGCGATAATTCCTTTGCCTTCGTACTCCGTGGCGCGCTGAACATCGTAGACGGCGACTGACGCGTCCGAGGCACCGGATAAAAGGTATCGTCCCTCTGTCAAATCAACCTGATTTTCATGATTCAGATGATGAAAATTTCTCCAATTTGGAAAGAGAAATGGTGAAATTATTCGATCGGACTGGTTTAGGATATCGTAAAAGCTCAGATTTGAACCCGAGGATTACCTGAAGGGAATTTATGGATCCTCGGTGAGTGGAGACGATGTCTTTGTGATTGGATAACTGGAGGCTCTCAATTCGGTTCCACTTAACGCGATTCGCGAACGAATTTGGGCGAATTTTGCCCGCTTCTCTGTCTCCGATCTCCCTCCACATTTCCGGAGCATCTTCGACCGTAGACGGCGGCGATTTCTCTCTTTTACTCTCTCTCTCTGTAACTCTCAGCAGAAGTCCACTCTTCCAATCTGTTTTCTCTCCAGATATCCCACTGGTGGAGGCGGAGACGCAGGCCGGTGAGTGACGCCCAAGTTATCAAGATAAGAGACGACATCATTGTCTGGAAACGACATCATATAAGAAACGACAAGATACAACAGATTTGACAGACGACAATATGAGAATAAAACGGCGAAAGTATTAATAGAACATTCGGACGACGTAACCTCGAACGGTAATGTCGTAGGAACCTGCGTCAATCTTATGCAGGGACTACGACGTGTTGAGAAACGACATTTACAAGATGGTGTGACATCTGTGGCAACGGAGATGGTTTGACATTTAAAATGCAACGACGTGTTGAGAAACGACATCTTTTAGAACTACAGTATTGCGAAAACGACGTATTCTGTGGAAAATAAACATCAATATATCATAAAATCACTTCAATTTAAAAGAAAAAAAAATCAGGACAGAAAATTCATATAGAGAGAGGAAATAAAAAGATGAAATTTAGAAAAACTCTAGGAATAATCATATCGCTCAACATGAAAAGAACAAAACGACATCCCGTCATCAAATGTATTTCCTTTGAAGACGACAATATCTTTGGGGAAAAAAAGTTAATTTCGTAAAAAACGAGAAACAATGCCGAGTAAAACAACATGCATCGGAAGAAAACGCAGAAATGGATTTCAAACGATGTCTGTGAATTACAATATTTCAAAAAACGACATTTCATTTAAAGACGACACTCTATCAGGAAAAAATGATAAATATTTTATAGAACTACAATAGCGAGAACAACGATGTCGTGAGAAAGTTATAAGATTTAGATAACTATATCATAACGCAAGGAAAGACGGTGATAACAATAAATAAATAAATAAATAACTAAATGAATGAATGAATGAATAAAACAATAATTAATAACATGCAATTATAAAAACGTAATTTGCTTGAAAAACGGCAATATCCCCAGAAACGACGTCAATATCTTGTAACGTTATAGTGCTAGCGAAGGACCTAATTTAAAGAATGACCATAACTTAAGAAAGAACAAAATTGACTTGTGTTTGAGATAATAGTTTAAACTATTAGTTAAAATATTTAAAGTATGTGAGAGTTTTATGATGTAGTTTATTTTTTTTATATAATAATATGTGAAAAATTTATACTTGAACGACTAAAAATTTAGTTGAAACTAAAATGTCAAACACCTTATTAGAAAAACAATTTTCTATCCCTTGAAAAAAAAAAAAAAAGAAACATCTTGAAAGAAATTGTGTGAGCATCAATGACAGATAAAACCGGTATAAGATGATTAGATTTAGAAAGAAAAAAAAAGTCGTTTCCTTATAAAATGACAATACATAAGGAACGACTTTAAATCTTTAAAACGAGGTAACAAAAATGGAGTGGCCGACAGTGTCCCGGGTAAAACGGGGGAAAACGGCAACATCAACAAAAAATATATATAAAATTAAGAGTACGACAACATATTGAGTAACGATGCGGTTTTCAAACATTTTTTTTTTTTCAAACGTGCGCCTATGATCTGTAACTATATATATAATGTATAGAGAGCAGAATTCATTTTGGTTGAAAGTTTTCATTTTAATTTTTAAGGTCCTTCCCTTCATTTTCTTTTCTTTTTAGTTCTTTTTTTGGCTGAAATTTTATTTTGAGTCTTTTTTTTTCTTTTTCTTTTCTTATTTTAGTTCTCCCTTCTTCTTTGCTTTTTATTTTTCTTTCCTAATTGTTACACTAAATATTTTTTCTCATATCTGTTCCTACCTAAAGACCTATTTCCTCTCACATTATTTAATATAATTTTTTTCAAATGTATCTTATAAATTTTTTACTGTCTAATTTTGTTACTTATATTTTTTTAAATCTACTCTGCTTAAATATTTTTTTTATAATGCTGAAAAGAATCATATATTAAGAAAATCAACAAACTTAAAAAACCATTCACGTTTAAAAAAATCAAGAAATTAAATAAACACATGCATAACACGTGCTCTTCAACTAGTCCAGTAATGCGAATAATGTCATTTAGGGGGAAGGAAAAACAAAAAAAAAACAAAAGCCCCCTGCCAGACTCTATGACGTAAAAAAAAAAAACAACAACAATATGGCGAATGAAATGACATTAAAGTGTAAAAATTATAATTTTTGAGAAAATATATATATTGAAGGAGAGAAAATATATTTTTCAACTTAAGGTAAAAGTATCACAAGAAAACAACAAGGCAGTCTCGACAGATTGAAATCCTAACAACTGCTTCTTGCTTAATTCTTGACGATAATTCTTTACGGCTTGCTCTTAGTTTACATCTTGCCACATGTTATATTTAAAATTGGTGTTTTGTCCTTGTGTGTTAGGGAGTTAAGCATTCCTACCACTTTCACCTCTACATCTTGCATTAAAGAACCTTGAATGCTTTGGGATGATTTGTTGGACTCAAATCGTCTATATAAATTTTAGAGGGTGTTTGGTAGTGATTCTCACCACAAACTCAGTTATGAACAGTGTAAAGCTCTCACTTGCTACAAGCAACAATAAAAAAAGATGCTACAGTATAAAACTCTCACATGCTACAGTAAAAGTGGTTCCCACCATCACTGGTTCTCAACCATTCATATTATCAAATATCATTTTAAGAAAAACATATAAAAGTAATTAAAATTATTTTAAACCTTTTAAACTACGTGTCATGATATAAATAATTAGATATAATTTGAGACATCAAAATTAGACATAGGATTTGAATCATGATTTGTTTCTTCATAAAATCGTTGTTTTACTTACTCCCTTTGATTTAGTTTATGGTTAAAACGTCATTTTTTTTTCTTTTCTTGATAAAGGAAATTTTACATTCCCACAAAACTTCACTGCTAACAGATGCTTCTTTAATAGGTAAAACACAGCCAACTACTACTTTGCCTAATATGTTCACAATAGATGAAATAAGCCATTCTTAACTATATAATGACAATATCAATCATTTTAATTTCAGCGGTATTATTTTTTGGGAGGGTTGGTTGGAGTTGGAGGTTTTATTTCTCGAGTAATCTCCACTGATCAGCTACCAAAAACAAATATTTATTTCCAATCTCATCGGAATCTGATAAACACAGCAATATGGTTGAAATATATATTTATGTATATAACAATGTACTTTAATGATGTGAATGAGAAAGACACAAGAAGGTGGGAGAAGAGTCTCCAAAGCTGTAAAGGGTGAAGAAATTACGTGCTCCAAAGTATGTGTCAGATATTCGTTTGAAGAAAGTATGGTATGAGACAAAAGAACCCCATTACTGCCCAATCCACAGTAAAAAAAAAAAATGGACGACATATAGTCTTATTATTATTATTATTTCGGGAAATTTTTACATTTGTAAGAGTCAAGGCATTTAAAAACCGAGTTATAAGTTAAATATTATAACATGTGAGGTTTTTATTATAGTATTATTTTACATTATACTATTACATGTGAGATTAAAACTTTAGTTTTACACTATCGCGTATCTCTTTTTTCTGCTATAATTTTTGGTTCCAAAATATCAAATGGGGTTGTGATAACTTCAAAAAATAACTCCTTTAAAGATTATGATTTCAATTTTTTGGGTGTATATTTAACAAATCATCATACCATAACTTTTCGAACTGCCTGCCTAGTGCCTTCCCCATGAGAATTTAGCCAAACCATAAGGAGGCCTTCAGATGCATGCATAATGATTAATGCAGATAATAAGATGATGGGGTCGTTTATTTTAAATCTCCATCCTCGAAATTCAAAGCTTTGAATTCCAAGGACGCTTTCATCATTTCGAGGGGTGTATGGGATTTAGAGGCCAACATATCGATTTTTGCCGATAAGAGGAAAAAGAAAGGAAAAAAAAAAAAAACTTTTTAAATTCAACAAAGCATCATGATTTTCGTTGAAAAACCAGTGTCTTTCGGATAATAATCATTAATCGCTAGATTCCTTCGGTTACTTGACGATCATTAGACTCTGAATTAACTTGCTTGACCATCTGATCTCTGAAGGTTGGATGTTGCCCAGCCCATAGAAGTTAGTGGGTTTCATGATTAGGGCGCGTGCATTATTTTCTCTTCAGAGGTGTTTGACAGTGGTGAAAACCACGTAGTTTTTACTACAATCTCAATTATAAATAATGTAAAGCTTTTGTATGCTACAGTAATAATACAAAAATATGTTACAGTATAAAACTCTCATATGCTACAGTAAAAGTGGTTCCCACCACCCTTCCAAACACCTTATTAAAACTATATTTGGAGAATTATGCTTAATAAGTTTTTGACAGGATAGTCATAACTATTAATTAAAACTGTTTTTATTGTAACATGTAAGAGTTTTACACTGTAGTAACTTTTTTATTATTACTGTAAAATGTAATAGCTTTACACTATTCATAATCGATATAATGATGCAAACTATGGTCCAAATTGACTTACCAATTAGGAGTCTGGACTTACTTGTCAAACATGATATAAATTTATTTATTTATTTCTTTTGAAGGAAACCTGAAACTTAATTATGAGGCTAAAGACTGGAACAATGATTCCACTTTTTGTTACACAACATGTGTTAATAAAATTATGTGGTTGAATTTTAGTATACTGCTTAATTTATGCTTAAGATTCTTTTGTAGCTTTATACATGATGTAGTATCATAATCATATAACATAAAATTTGAAACAACTTAACTGCAATGCAAAAATTATAATTTGAAAAAAATAAACGTTCACTGCCGATGGTATAGTTTTTTTTATTTTTTATATATAGTATAATTATATTTCTTCAACCTTCATGCCATACTTGACTAATTATCTAACATTCTCAAAAAAAAAAAAAAAACTAATTAACTAACGTGGGTTATTATTATTTTTTTAACCTCTGCTTATTGAGGGGCGTGCACGTGTGGTAACCGATGCCATGGGAGGCAAAACGTGGACCTTGAAGAATAAAGATAATAAAGTACATATAATTAGTCAAAAAAGGTTGTCGATAATGATGATACCCTAAACCATTGGCCCTTTCCTGGGTTTCATCTATTTGTTCCTACGACTACGTAAATTAGTCCATTAAAACTCAAAAGGTTAAAAAGCTGATTAGTTAAATATCACGCAAGTGTGGCTCATATGACAAATTTTGTTCATCTTTAGTTGCGGTGGCCAAGTGGGAACATTTTTTCAGTGAGAGTGATATATCAAAAATTAGAAATAGAATTTTACTAAATAAAGATATAATTATATATTTTAATGATTGAATGGGGTATATTTCTTGAGAAATAGAAACATAATAACATATTTAAATTATTTTATAAGAATACAACAACATATTTTAATTATTTCAAAAACACACAACAACATTTTTTTGTTATTTTGTAGGGACATGGATGTAATTTTTTTTTATAAATAAAGATATAATTAAAATTTTAAACTATAAAAGAAATGTCAAAATCTAAATATAAAAAAATGGGTGCGGGCACGTAAACTAGCTCTGTCAGTTTTTGTGGGATCATTTTCATTTTTACTGCAGTGAATATCAGTGTCGTTTTTGCTGACATTAATATGAAATTTAGAGATTGCAAAAGGGGGGAGGGAGGGTCAAAAGACGTTAAATTGGTGATTGATTATCATCTTTTTTGCCGTTTTGATTCTAATCAGGATTATTGGGAATTCCCCCATATGGTTTTAAATTCATTATTTGGTAGCTGGCTCTCCACGTTCCCGTCTAAAATAAAAATAAAAAGAAAAATGGGAAAGTGTTATTTGTTGATGTCCCCACCAGCCAATCTTGTATTCCAAGCTTCAAATTTATACGTTGGGTTGACCAAAACAATAGAAAAAGCTTTATTAGCAGCGTAGTTACATATATAATAATTAGATTAAGATAACATTTGGCGAGAAAAGAATTATATTAGGCAATAAGTAATAGCATGATAAAATTTTAAGTGGGAGCCTTGAAGTGAGAACCTTTTAAAAATAAATAAAGAAAAATTTTAACAACCGTAACGTGAGTCGACCATAGCACGACACCGCAAATTAAAGCTTATTAGTCATTAGGAAGCTTTTTCAATAATAATAATAAAAAAACATAATTTTTTTATTCGCAAGGAAAAAGAACTTTATGAGTTTTTTTTTTTTGAAAATAAATTCAACTTATAAAACCCCTTTCCATGCCATTGACTAAAAGGTCTTATACGGTTTTTGGTAAGATGATTAGAATTATTGATTAAAACTATTTTGCCAGTAGTATATAAGTGCTTTATACTGTAACGATTCTTTTTATTGTTACTGTAGCATTTAATAACTTTACATTATTTGTAAATGAAAAAATAGTTTAAATCATTTTTGTCAAACACCCTTTAAGTAATAAAAAGTAAGAAAATAGTGTCAATAAGGTGGTGATAATTTGAGGAAACTGGAAAGGCAGCCAGCCAAGTAAAGCAGTTATTGCTTATTGTCAAACCAACTCAAAGAGGGCAGCTATTTTTTGAATTCAAAAATGTTGGTGGGCATTCTATTCCTTATTATGTTGATATGGGCGCCTCTGCATTATACTTGGAGCACGTCATTCGAAGTTTGAAGGGGAAAAAGTGAATTTTAGTATAGTTTCACCACCTTTTTGTTTTTAAGTAGATTTCTAAGCAACATAATTTTACAGTTTTTTTTTTTGAAAGATTCTTCTTTTGTTTTCCCCTTTTTCTTAAACCAAATGACATATCTCGTGTATTATTGCAAAAATTTATCAAATATTACCAAAGATCACCGTTTGCTAAATTTATACAACGATTAACTCAAACTCATTCTATAGAGATAAGCCTAGTTTTAGAGCATATACCAAAGGTCATGATACAGGTATTCTTTTCTTTTTAATCCATTCAACTTGTTCCTGTAAAGAACCAATATCGTTGATTGCCTTATTCATGAACCACGCAGACTCTTTTCAACTTGGTTCTAAAGTGATTGAAGGAAGAAGTGTTGCTAATTAAATATCATCGAGTATCTACAACCCTTTATTATCGTTAGGTGATTTGTCAACTTCATTAAGGAGCTAACTGAGTTCATTATTAGCCAACTTCCAACTTCAAAATAATTAAAAAATAAACTCTTATTTATTCAATGCAAAAACAATCGTACCAATAATACATATGATATTATTTGAAAGGGTCGAATTTTTATTATCAATTTTACATAAAATTAACCTTTATGAACATCGTGCCATGTTGACGCCGCCTTCTTCACTTCGTTTGATAACATCATTCTAACTATATAATTTCAACTAGTGTAAAGCTATCACATATATATACAATATAAAATTTTTACATGTTATAACAAATTTGTTCTAACTCTGACCAAATGTCTTCCTTGTAGTCCTAAAATAGAGGGTGCCCAAATCACATTTTTGAAGCCACAAGTTTTTGCTGAAGCAACAACGCAATCAACAGGCGAACAAAAAACAGGGAATCTAATCAGCAGAGAGACTCTGCAAAACCCCAAGTTTGCCCCTGGCCCCCTATACAACCATGCCCACTATTAGCCAAACCGTTTCTTCTGTGCTCCTAGAGCCGGAAACACATAAAAATAAAAAGGGAAAGAAAACAAACAACCGCCCATATCGAAGTTAATATTTTTTCTGTTTCTTTTTTGGCAAGAGTTAGAGTTTTTTAACATTTTCCCCCACAGCCACCATCAGACCTCAGCATTTAGAATTTTTTTTTTCCTTTTTTTCTTCTTGAATTAAGTTTTTGGAGGTATAAGAGCAAACTGTTTAGCATTAGATTTGTTGAGCTAGAGAGAGAGTGAAAGAGAGAAAGATTCCAAATTTTGAAAACCCCATATTAGACAACAGAGAGTTGAACCGAGAGGTAGCTTTCATGGCTTCGACGACTACTACAAAACGCGGTTTTTGGATTTGTGGGTTTTATTTCTTTCAGGCTGGGTAAATTCCAAGGCTGTCTCTCTGCTCTGTTATTTTCTGCTCTCTCTTCGTTCGTCTCGCCCTTTTCAGCCTTATTATTGTCTATTTTTTTCCCTTGCTCTTTCCCCTCTCGAAAGCCTCTCTCTATTTGTCTCCCTCCTCTTCTCTTTCCTTTCCTTTTTCACTGTTCTTTGTTGGTAGAGATCTCCACTGTTGCTTCGTAATCTAGTCTACAACTAATTTTGCAAAGATAATATTGTTTAAAAAGAAAACTTTTTCTGGGTCTATTTTTCACATTGATATTTTTAAAAGTCATAGCTATATATGGTATAACTTGTATGGTAATGTCCATTATGATTGATTTTGTTTAGTCCGAAAAAACGAAATTGGGTTTACGACAGGACATTCCCACGTGAAAGAATCCTGTGAGAAGTGGTGGTTTTATTAGAGCTTTGATTTTCTGAGAAAAAGTTTTCCAAGCATCCAAGCACATTTTTTCGTTTATTTCTTCGAAGATGTTGTGTGCTTGCTCAGGAGAGCAATTTCAGTTGGAAGAGCCACCACAGTCGCCGGAGTCACTCGCCACAAGAGACTTCTCGGCGAGTGGCCTTTCGTCTAGAGCCGGAGACTGGGAATCAAAGCTTGAAGACATTCAAGTTGATGAAGCTGAATCTACTCTCAAAGAAGCTCTTTCCTTGAATTATGAGGTGGGTTTCTTTTCATTTCTCCAAAAAAAGGAAAAAAAAAAAAACTCAGAGCTTGTTTGGAACATAGTTCGACTAAATAGTTTGGAGTCAAGTCAATTTTGCTAGTGTTTTTTTCTTCCAGAATATGGATTGCTACAGTGTTTTAGGTTTGAGCCTATATTTCCAAGCGGGCTCTCATTATTTTGTTGATTTATTTTCTCTATTGTAATTACAGGAAGCGAGGGCTTTGCTTGGGAGGCTAGAGTACCAAAGTGGAAATTTTGACGCTGCACTTCAGGTGTTTCAAGGTATTGACATAAAGGGTTTAACCCCAAGAATGACAAAGGCTATTGTTGAGAGAACCAGGCAAAGAAAACCGCGTTCTAAAGGTGATGTTGTTGTGCCTCCTGGTATAATGTCAATGCACTCTGTTAGCCTTCTTGTTGAAGCAATGTTGCTTAAGGCAAGATCATTGGAGGAGCTAGGAAGATATATAGGTATGGACATTTTCTTTTTCTTCTTTCGATATGTTTGAACATCATTGACTAGAACTAAAAGTGATAATTCTAGTTGGTTTTGTTTTTTGTACTACTAATTATGTTAGATGCTGCAAAGGAGTGCAAAATAATTCTTGATACGGTTGAGTCGGCGCTGCCTAATGCCATGCCTGAGGGCATTGGTGAGGACTGCAAATTGCAGGACATGTTTCACAAAGCATTAGAGTTGCTTCCAAATCTTTGGACAAAGGCGGGGTTTCTTGACAATGCCATTATTGCATATCGCCGGGCTCTCCTCAAGCCATGGAATTTGGATGCCGAGAGCTTGGCCGGTGTACAAAAAAGCTTGGCTGCCACGTTACTCTATGGCGGTGTTGAAACAAACCTTCCTCTTCAGTATCAAGTGTGGGGTTCAACTACCCCTAAGAATAGTATGGAGGAAGCAATCCTTTTGTTGTTGATACTCATGAGAAAGGTGGCATTGCACGAGATAAAATGGGATCCAGAAATCATGGATCACTTGACCTATGCACTCTCAGTTTCTGGGCTATACGAATTGTTAGCCGAGCATGTGGAGCAGATTCTTCCTGGAATTTATAATCGAGCGGATAGGTGGTACTTCCTTGCTCTATGTTATAGCGCTGCAGGCCAGAATGAAGCAGCCTTGAACCTTTTGAAAAAGGTTGCGGGCTGTTCTGAAGCAAACCACATGCCTCGGTTTCCTTCTTTCCTTTTTGGAGCAAAGCTGTGTTCTCAAGACCGAATTTATGCGCAGGACGGGATAGAGTTTTCTCGTAAAGCTATCGATTCAGCCAACAATCAGTATGAGCATTTAAGGAGCCAAGCCTATAAGTTCCTTGGTGTTTGTTTTGGCAATGCAGCTAGAGCTTCTGTGCAAGATTCCGAAAGACTTGCTTTTCAAAGAGAGTCTCTGCAGGCTCTAAACCATGCTTCTCTTAATGAGAAGAATGATCCCGAAGTACTATTTAGCCTTAGCTTAGAAAATACCGTGCAAAGGAATCTAGATGCAGCTTTTGATAGCGCAATGACATACACCAGTATGGTGGCTGGCAGCACGGGACGTGGGTGGAAGCTATTAGCCCTTGTAGTCTCTGCAAAGCAGCAGTTTAAGGAAGCTGAAACCATAATCGATTTTGCTTTGGACGAAGCTGGGAGAACAGATCAGTTGGAACTTCTCAGGTTGAAAGCTGTGCTACAAGTTGCTCTGGAGCAGCCCAAACAAGCCATAGAGACCTACCGAATCTTGCTTGCTCTTGTCCAAGCACAAAAAGAGCTTCAAACTAAGAGTTCTCCTGGAACAAACAACTTTGATTCTGAGGTTTGTATACCATACTTGCTATGCTAATCGTGCAACCCCATCTCATATTTTCGGTTGTTCACAGTTAAGTAACATGAGAAAAGTAAAGACATGCTTATAGTGAATTGTGAAAATTTCCTAATCATTCTTCAATTTGATAACTCCAACCATGTTACTTTTCCTCCAAAAGTGGCAGGTACTCAATTATCTTCCGTACAAGCCAATGTACTGTCTAGAATCATTTTTCTTCACTTTCTTTTATCCTTGGTTTAAGCACTTACGGGCCCTTTGGGTACTTCTTTAAAGTAGCTTTTAGCACAGTTAGCACTGAATCTGCCTAGGCCCTAGGCTGTTGATTGATTCATTACCCAAAAATTATCTCCAAAAAAAAAAAAGCTCTTCTCTCTCTCTCTCTCTCCCCCCCCCTGCAGGCATTAGCGCAAAGAAAGTTGGAAACTCAAGCCTGGCAGGATTTAGCTAGCATTTACACCAAGCTTGGTTTGTGGCCTGATGCAAAAATTTGTGTGGACAAAGCCAAGCTGATTGAATTTTACTCTCCAAGTGTTTGGCACACGACGGGTAGGAATTGTTCCTTGTAATTTTTTTTTATAGTCCGTTCAATGAATCTACAATTATGTGCAATTGATGCACATAGTAACGAACTTGCAACAACCATCTGATCTCACATTGCAGGTATGTTGTTTGAGGCGCAATCCTTATGCAAGGAAGCCCTCATTTCTTTCTTACTCTCCCTGTCGATACAACCTGATTATGTACCAAGCATTGTTTCAGCTGCGAAAGTGTTGACGAAACTGGGCAGCCAATCACTCTCCATTGCGAGAAGCTTTCTGATGAACGCACTACGGCTGGAACCAACGAACCACGAGGTGTGGTTTAACCTCGGATTGCTTTCGAAATCCGAAGGGTTGTTGCAACAAGCAGCAGAATTTTTTCAAGCTGCCCATGAGCTCAAGGTGTCAGCTCCAGTGCCAAGCATTGCTTGACAACTTCAAGGACGATGGGCAAGTTCATCAGATGAGATTATGCTTGCACCACTAGCTTTGTGTTGATTAAAAATGTGCAATTGCCCTCCGGCTACCTCTTTGTAGCTTTTCAGCAAAATTTCCTTTCAGCGTTGCTTAATATTCTCATAAAATGTATAGTATAGCATTTGATTGGCCCTTTTTAACTTTTCTGGGTATATATTCAGTCCATCTTTTATGAATCAAAATGTAGCGTAGATTAAGTGCTCACCTTGAACCCGTTCGCCATTCACTTGTTAAATTCTATCTATATCAAGCAATATTCAGCACATGGTACCTTAAGTTGCGGATTATTTTGTTGGTGTCGCATTTCTTTTTTCTTGATTGAATTTGTTTAACTGTTGAGGTTTTTTGACTAGACGGAAAGTGGCTTGGAGCCTTAGACATGGGGAGACTTCATGGTAGGGTATGAAAAAAAAATGTTCGGACACAAATATGAGGCTCAAATATTTAGGGTGTTTAGGAGCACAATTCAAACCATATAATTGTGATTCAAATCACTTTTGCTTCAAATTGGTTTGAACTACACTTGTATGGTTAGAACCGTGCTCTCAAACATTATAGTAAAAGTAGTTAGAACCACAAGTGTGTGGTTGAAGACCTAGCTCTCAAATTGGCTAATCAAAATCATATATGATTAAGAAAAGTATGACAAACTTGATAGATTTAATTAAGATTTGATGGTTCTAAGTTGTTTCCTAACAGTTAGGTATTTCTCGTAAGCATAACATTCTCCCTTAGAACTGTGCTCCTTTCCCAAGATCAGTTGCAAACAAGGAATCTTCATATTATTCTTCCTTTGTTTTGAACGAACGAAACGATTCTTCGTAGGTTGACTAATCTAAAGTCCGCTTCAGTCAAAGAGAAAATGGTCTGGTCAAAAGCGTTAGGAGATGTTCTGTACACTTATCCAATAGAAGAAACTGGATTTACATTGCAGGCTCATTATTATTATTTTTTTCTTTACGTAAAAGAATCCGAACCATAAAAATAACTTCATCAAAAAATTACACAAAGTTTGACTGATAACAAATTTTGGCTTGAATGCCAGCAATACAAGGTCCCCGCTTGACTCCTTGTAATCACAACACTGCCAAACACAACGTAGATAATGTCAGATAAGTAGAAAAAAAAATTCATTAAGTATATTATACAGTATTGCTCCCCTAATACCACGTAATTTCATAAATCATTGTTTCTGAGAATGGTGCAACAATGTGTGTGTGTGTTTTTTTAACTGCCTCCATGTTCTCAGCCATGTTCTTGCTGAGAAAATCCCAGATACACGATAACTGTGAGACGGTGTCTGCTGGGAGGACACAAGCCACCGAATATTGTAGTGCAAACGTTAATGCAGTAGATAATGCCTTAGTGCTTTATCATATTATTGATAAAACTTTCTAATAGTGTACGTGCATCACGGATTTATATGAGAGACTTTCATTTGTAATTCTAAATACGTCAGTGAAAAGAAATATAACTTACTATAAACAGCAGTTGAACAACACAGTGCTTATCCTCAACCCATTTGCCACTGCATCCATAACACGAAACCGGCAAAATTGTCAATATTGAGACCAACACAACATGCTCTGACCGAACATGGCTGATGACACAAGAACTCAAATGAAAATTCAGAGTCTACGTGAGGTAGTGGAACGACGTAAAAACACTATTTACATGCATATTTTGTTAGTCGAATAAAATAAAACAGAGTTTTCAACTACTTAATACCTTCAGAAGTCAGAGACATATAACATGCTACTATAACCATTGGTACATTATCATCGCCACATAACAACACATTTTCAATCACTAAAACCTTTAAAACTGGTTCGCCCTTGTTAGAGTTTGCTGCTTGCTTTGCGGCAGCCTGTTGCTGTGCACGTGCAGCTCTTCCGGCTGCAGACTTTTCAAACTGCTCTTGCCTGCAAATATAATGAAAAAAGAATTTTTAACACAGTGAATGAACAACTATGCTAGTACATAAACTTTTCTGTCATCCTTCTGCATTTACTAAGAAAACAGGCACACATTTTGCACATAACGTGAATATTTCTTTAGCAAGAAAAAATTAATCTCCAAACGTAACAGATATTTTGGAAACTGGCAGTCTTGAACCCAAGTAATCACATTCTTGAGGCAAACATAAAATACCTTGAACGTTGCGTAAATAATGTATCCAAAATGCAACAAAATTTAGGACGGACATGAGAACCACGATAATATCAATGAATAATCTACATATGGCAAAGCTTAATATAAGGATTTATCAGACTTTAGACACAAAAGTGGAAAAGGTAATTGACCAGTGCTTGCCAACCACCTCCATATTTGAAAACCAATAATTCAATCAACTAATAACATAATTAACCATTGCATATAACTTTTCTAGAACTGTACTCTTAAATTTTATAATGAAACAAATATATAAAGGAATTTCAGAATTAGTTAAACTAAAAACCTAATAAAAGGATATGAAACGTCCAGGAAATAAGAATCTTGTTTAATTTTTCTATTACTTTTCAATTGACAAATTCATAACACTTTTTATCAACTAACTTCTAGGCCATACTATGCAAAAAAGTCACAAAATTTCTGCCTTTAAATGAACGACGATCAAACTGGAAAACCGAATCATCTTTCGACGGATTGGAACAAATTCACAAGAGAGAATAGAAATGATAAAATGGATGAAACAGAAATCGAAAAGAACGAAAAAAAAAAAATACCGTCTTTGAGCAGCTGCGGCAGCTTTGGCGCGGGCTTCTGCTGATGCCAACCTTTCTTCTTCTCTTCTCTGTTGCTTTTTGCCTTCGTCCAAGCAAGCAAAGCATTGCCCCATCTCTCTCTCCCTCTCTCTCTCTTTCTCTCTCTACAATCAGGCCTTTTCTCTCTCATTCTCCCTTTCTTCTTTTCTTGAAATTTTGCCTTTTTAGTTGGCTTTAGGATATTACGGCCCGCAATATCACCCGGCGTGTACACCCAGTCTCCTACCAATGGAAACGTGCCACGTTGTAACGTCTGTTCTTGATGGGTTTTCGAGCTTTCAAGGATACGATGTCGTTTCTTTTAACTGGAATTTAGGTAGAAGCCGTTTCTTGGCATGAAAGAGGGGAGTAAAGAGACACGGACAATTTTTTCCATTCTTCTACCAAAAAAATAAATAAATAAAGAAGTGGTTTTTGCTAATTTTTAATCATTTTTATATAATTGTCGATTTTTTAATTTATTTATCTATATAGTATTTATTATGTAGGGAATATTTGACGTATGAAGACAACTTTGGTAGTCTTAGGGAAACAATATTCAGTTGTTGTTGTTCGTCCCCTTTAATTGCTGTGGGTAAGGGGATGTCATTTTCAATGTGTCGTCGATTTCAACTTTTTGTCGCTATAGACAAATTTGTGTCGTTTTTGTGGTCGTTTTGCATTTTATCTTTCCATATTATTTTCTTTTTATTGTTTTTGGTCTGGTTAATATTTTATGTCGTTGACAGTTCATCTTGTTCTCGTGTTTCTTGTCATGTTATTTTTACCGTAGTTGTTGTTGTCGTTTATTTCTTTTCGTCGTTTTAAGTTTTTTTTGGGTTTTCATGGTAGTGTCGTTAATTTGTTATTGTTTTTTCATTGTTTGGTCGCTTATTTTCTGGTTCTTTTTTTTCCCTTAAATTTCCTGCTGTTTCTATTAATACTTTTAAAAATTCTTCATTTGACCAAGTTCTTATCGTTTTAAAAGTTTCATGTCTTCTATAAGCTTGTCATTTGAGGTTGTTGTCGTTTTTAATCTTTTTTAGGGTCTTTTTAATCATTTTTGGCTGCCAAAACTACGTTAGCCAAATCGCTTCAAAATCAGGAAGTAAAGATTAACATAGGATCCAAAATTTGGGGCATTTATAATTTGATAATTTTAATCTGTTTTTAAGGTTTTCGTGCAGTTATTGATTTATTGTCGTCATTTCTTGTCGTTTCTTTGGTTTCTCGGTTTGTGACTTTGTGTCGTTTATAAGAACCCTTTCCCTTCAAAAAAAAAAAATAATAATAATAATAAAAGAAAAAGAAAGTATTTTCCATTTTGTCGTTTTCGGGTTGTTGTCGTTTCTAACGATTAAGCTATTTAATTTTCACATGTCTGTTGTCGTTCACGGGGAAGATTTTTACAAACAAAAACATAAACCACATGCCAGTGACATTACCGATCATCGGAAATCAAAGCCCTAATTTTGCAGAGCGAGAGAGAAGGATAGAGAGACAGAGATGAGTATTCGACCGTTGGATTCAATGTCACCAACAGAAACCCTAGAGATAGAGAACGGCCTCTCTCTCGTCCCTCGCTTGAGGCTCGACCTCACTGTCTACCCGGCGAGCCCCTCCGTCACGAAGCCCGTCGACGAATGGAAGCTCAAGCGAACCCTAATCGACTTCCTTAAAAGCTCCCTCTCCGTCCCCGAGGAAGACCTCCGGATCAGGCGCGTCAAGGACCTCAAGAACCGCAAGCGCGACGATCCTCTCGCCCTCGGCACGCTCTTTATTCGTGACCTAAGCTTCCTCGCCGGGACTAACGACAGGGACGAGAAGAACGACGGAGAGGACGCGAAGAAGGTCTCGGAGGAGAAGTTCTTTGATTGGAGAAGGCGCATTGTCGAGAAAATGGATGGAATTGAGCTCAACATCGAGGGGTTGAAGTTCAGGCTAAACGTCGCCGTTCCGGCGTCCGATGATTTCGAGGGGATGAAGAAGGATTGTGAGGAGTTTTACGCTTTGAGGAATCGAGGTTTGTGTAGATTTGATGGCTTTTTGTGAAATTGAGAGTGAATTTGGCTTCAAATTGTTGAGATTTTGGTTTTTGGTTTACTGTGTTGACGGGGTATTTGAGGGCTGGGAGGCAAAATCTGATAAGGGCGTTCCGTCGCGGTAAGTTTGCAGAGCCTAGGGTTTCGTCGAAGCCTTCAACGTTGTTTACTCATAAAATCGTTTCAACATTTGGAAAAATAAGGCATGTCATTTTACGTCAACATCTTTCATTTTTTCATTTGCCTGTCTTATTTTATTTGGAAAAATAAGGCATGTCTTGTTTTATTTATTAATTTGCTTTAGTCTCGCTAATGGTTTTTTGAATTCCATGGTATTTTTAGACTTTTTCTTCTGTAAAATTTGCCAACTCCTTGTTTTTCTGTGAAATGACATGGGAAGTTCGGGAAATTGCTAGTTTGAAATTTAGAAGTTTGGATTTTGACTTATGTACAAAATAAGACTATGGAGTTTCGTTGATTTCTGTAGTGTCTCTTGAAATTTTTGGCGTGTCTCTAATGTTATGGCCTTGGCTAATTATGCATCATCCTTTTTGCCCCCTTATAACTCACACTCTATAGGAATCTTAATGTTGCTGAGGACGATCATCTAGGTAAGGATGTGGACGAGGATGGTGCCGACATAATTTCTGGTCTCCATTGTAAGATTGTGGTTCAGTTTGAGAAGTACAGGGACTTCTATAATACACTGAAAGTATTGTGTTGCCGCTCATTGCAGAAGGTAGGAAGTTCCTTTCTCTTTAGCTATTATATCATTGTTCTAAGTTTAGAAACTAATTCTAAACTTAAAATGTTTATTTATGTACCGTGCTGGTCTAATTATTAAGAACTCACCATGCTTAGTATTAGTTTGTAGGAATTACTTTTTGAAATGCTAGAGATGATAGTTTACTATCACAAGGACATTCTTACGTTGTTTGCCAATTAAACATCACTTGCTTTTGAGCAGCAAGGATCGAGATTGTGGGCGGACTATGAGGTTGCTTGGGACAGGGATGGTTTTTTCCGAAATACACCAAGTCAAATGCAGGAAAGAAGAGCGATGAGAGAAATGACACCGGCACATTATGGAAGTGAAGCTCCGAGGCGACAACAACACATCCCTTGTTTCAGTCCAGATGATATGCCTCGAAAGAGGTTTAAGGTTAGCACCATGCAACAAAAAAGGATTTATTTTAATAAAACAAATCCTTTTTGCGAGGAGGTTTCTTTGGTTTGTGACCTATTCCAGCATCAATCCTCTGGCTATTTGTCAAATTGACTACTCTCATTATTATCTATGAAAGTTTATCCATCTTTTTGACCAAAAGACGTCTTATCTTATCGTTCTTTATTTCTTATACTAAATCTAACATTATGCTTTTGATGTAGGAATAGAGGATATTCGGAAAATCTGAAATCTTTCTTTGCCACGAGTTGGGGTGTCATGGAAGCCAGATATATCTTCCTAACCTCAACATGACCTTGTCTTTCAATCTTTAGATCTGACATGTACAATTGCAGTGTAACAGCTGAATGTTTGGTATGGTATATTTTATACGCAATATCTTCATGATGGTGATTTGATCGTTAAGCATCTTTATACCCTCCTACTTTTACCTATTCTCTTTTCTTCATAGGCCTCTTGCCAATTCTGTTTTTGCAGGGAAATTCCTATGCATTGACGGCACTGAACCCAGTTTTCAGTGCACAAACGCTCAGATCAAAAGCTCAACTGAGTTTTATATTTTTCACTAGTCGCGCACATTATTGCTGGTTCTCTTCTCAGTTTTTGCATGGCGAAATGTTAAACGTCACGGATGAAAATCCTTGGAAACCCATCAATGCTGATCCCATTATTATTATTTTTTTGACTTTTTTTTTTGGTACTCGAAAAGTTCCATCATCACACTCCCAATATTAAACCTGGATTTCTTACTCTTGCCGACCCACCATTTGGGCTAGCCTCTAGTTGGTACTTTGATTTAATGAGATAAATCAGTGGAGACCCAGCCGGGACTAGTCTAGATGTGGAGGAATTGGGGGGAGGACTAGGAGTAGAAGCCCCAGTATCGAAACGTGGGAGATGTATATGAAGAGTGGGGGCACTTAACTAGCAAAAATAAAAAAAAATGGGGCCCTTTTTGTGGCCGCTTAATCTCAAATGTCATTTCCCGTTGGTCGTTTGGGATTGATATGCTTTTAATAGAAGTATCAACTTTTACTTAATAGTGAAAACAATAAAATCTAAAAGCTATAAAATTCAACTTCCCCAAATAACTTAAAAAAGATGTCTTGTTATCAAACACTAGTTATATCGATTTTTGTACAAAGTGCCTTTAAGAACTCTTAAAAGCAATACCAAACTAGGCGGAACCTTAACTTTGTTTGAAGTAAGAGAATTAGGTGGTGCTAAGCATGTCACAACTAATCACATTTTTTTTGTGTTTTAAATTTATCACATTTTTTTTTAAGTTGGCAATCTTTAAAATTCCTCAACAAATCATGTTGTTTTTTGTTCATAAATTTCTGAGGTACCAATTTGGACCACATTGGGTCTTCAACATTTCCCGGGTCAATGTGCATGGCAAAGTTCATGCCGGTAAACGGGAATCCCCCAAAGATCGGAAAGGAGGTATATCTTCACGTGAGCATGTGAGCAAATCCGAAAAATTTCTGTTTCTTGAAATCAAGATGGTCTTTTCTTCTTCTTCTTCTTCTTCTTCTTTTTTTTTTTTTTTTTTATTAAATAGGCATGCTTGTCAATGGTTTTTATTTAAAGATCTCTAAGTTTTGCTAAGGTCGAAAAGTCAGCGAACTTAATCATATGCATTTTAAGAAATCTATGGGCTGTATGACTTTGGACTAAATCTCAACTTTGATTTCGTCCAAAACACTTGATCAAGAAAAGAAGCAAATTCCCTCAGCTTTTTGTTCATAATCAGGAAGCACTCTACCAAATCTTTGGCGTTCTTCTCCACATACAAGATTCAACTACCATCTAACATTTTCAAAACAAAATCAACAAACCTTTCAACAACCAGAACGGAATCACACGTTTCTTTGGAGTGGATTCTTTACAATTTAATTGCTTTAAGCATTTAACAAAAAAAGACCACAAATTATGGGGTCTTCTATCAGTGTCTACATAAAATTTTCACTCGAAACATATGTTACTTTTCTAAAGAAAAACCAATTAAAATAATTTACATCACTTAAGAAAACGTCGAAGAGAGAAGAGATCAAATTTCAAATCCCAACTCTCGTGTAGGAAAAGACCAAAAACAAAATATACACCAAAAGGTCAAAATCTTGCACCCGGAAAGAAGAAGGCGAAAAAAGAAAAGAAGAAAAGAATAAAAATATAGGGAAAAAAAAAGGAGAAAAATTCAACAAAAATCACCAACTTTTCTGATGCCCATGTTGTGCAGAAGGCTTGTCTTTTAATCCTCCGGAATGGCTAGTCCTAGGAGAAGTCACTCGCCCTTCGGTCGCAATCCTTCTATCACTCAGTTTCTTGACATAGTCCTTCTTCTTTGTTTGCAGCCTTGTTTTTCTCGAGCTTTGTGTCAAAGTTGGAACAACGTACCAACTAATAGAAGTGCATAGAACAGCAACCGATCGGCCAAACACAGTCAACAACAACAAGATCAAGATCACGACCACCGGCACGTAATATGAAGGCCTTTTCCACATATCCAAATCACACGAGAAGCTGCCGATCTTTGTCATCTTCTTGTTATTCGATTCTTTTTTCTGTTTCTTGACGTCTGTACTCACAGCAATAGAGCTCTCGATAGGAAACTTGTCTTGGGATATGTCTGACTTGTTTGTTGCCTGCTTAATATTCTTTTTGGCTTCTTCAAAATTGATAGCACTACTACTTCTCTTGGTTTTCCTTTCCTTTTTGTTGTTGTCCTTCAACTTGACCACAAGTGGGACTAAATCGTCGGAGTTGTTGTTCACAAAGCGGACCAAAGATATGTCTTCAGAGCCGGTTTCCGCGTAAATCTTTTGCTTTTTCTCTTCAACATCAGCTAAAAGAGCAGAGAACTTATCAAGCCCACGATTGGCATAAGGGTTCTTGTCCTTGTTGTTGTTATGTCTTTTGCAGAAGCCAGGTTTTCTTGATATTCTTGGTGTTGAACAAGGACTAGAACCTGCACTAGAAGAACTCATGGGTTGTAGTTCGTCCTCTTGATCTTCTAGGGGACGATGTGAGCCACAGACGAGAAGTTTTAGCATATGGGAAATGGGTTTTTTTGGAAGTTTTTGATTAGGCTTGGATTTGGTACAATTGGTTTAGAGAAAGAGGTAGTCACATATATATTACAACAGTTGTTGAGAGAGGGGTCTTATTGAAAGACTAGATCTAAGCAAAGGATGGTCAATCAAAAGGTTTGAAAAGAATGATATACTGTAGAAGCTTCCCCCACATTGTTATTGGTCTGATTGACTTTCTTTCCTTGCAGGAGGGGAAAAATGAAATGAATAACAAATTCATTTGTTTTTTACCCTTGAATCTTGATATCATATAGAGTAATTTTATTCTTTCCAAGCTATAATATAGTAATAAGAAACCTGTGTAGCCTTGGAATATTCAAAATATTTTAATCTTATCTTCCAACCACTGTACCTGGGAAAGGAATTTGAAAAGGTCCATTATTGGTATTATTGTCATTATCTTGTTCATATCTTATCAAAATACCTATTTTGTTTTTATCATGATTGGAAATCTTGGCTCAATTTGGTATTGTTTTAGAGTTTTTGAAAATAGTTTTGCCCCTTTTTTGATGCAAAATTTTCTCAATATAATTCCTTAAAAGTTCTTGTTTTTCAGAATAAAACCATTTTCACCAAACTAATATTAAAGTGGGCCCTTGGTTAAGGGAAATGTCTTCTAGAAGAGGCAGTTGTAGTAATTAGTAGGATAGCTTAAAGGTTATTTGGCAAATGTAAAATCAAATGATATTTCAGAAAGTTACAGAATGAAATATTGTGGACTATAAAGAGCATTTACATCAAGTGTAGTTGGCTCTGATCGACAGACATTCTTTGAGCATCACAATCAGATCAATTTTACTTGTATGATCTATGGAAAATAATAGTGTTAATTTAGTGGCGTTTACTTTGTAACTTTTCATTTCTTTAAAGCTATAGAAGCAGACTTGTGATGTCCCATAAAGAAGGTCTGGGAGTTTTAAGTAAATATGATGAAATAAACAAGGTAAATAAAGAAAGAGTAAATAAATATATGTAGGAATTAAACAAATATCATCGAAACAAATATTATCATCAGCGGTCACTGTCACGTGAATGCCACGAAGGTGGGGCCGAGATCCTATTCTCATTCACCATCACATGGATGCTTACCACAAAGGTATGCAGGTAATTAAAATACAATATCAATAATAATAATACAAAAATATTGAAAATCATCGACTCTAAGATAAATTAAAAATATACAATTAACAGAGACGAAAATGACATCAACATCGAGGCAAGTCGTACAGTACACATATCATACCATCGTTTTAGAGAAAATACTATTTCAATCCAAAGAGCCAGGTTTCGATCATAGGTCCATCATTCATCCCCAAACCTGGAAGGAGGATTTTAAAAACAAGAAAACGTGAGCGGAAGGCTCAATAGGATAATTAGTTAAAAACAAGTTATTTTAAAATAGTAATCAAAAACAGAGAATTGTTCACAAACCGTTCTATTTGAGATGAATCTCAAAGTCTTAACAAATCAATAAAAACACTTACCTAAAAGCAACTTAATAAAACATTACTGTACAAGTTTTGAAAATCCAAAAGGAATATCAAAATACAATTCTTCAAAATCAAATATATTATTTTCATCAATCATTCAAAAGGTCAAGCATTTGACCCAAACAGTTTAAAAAAGGCTGCCAAAGAAAGGGATAGAAATGTGTATAATTGTGTATATCCTACCTCATTTAAATCCAATACCGTGAGCTCCAAATAAAATCCAACATATGCTCCATATACGTTCAAAACCATGAAAACTGCATTTAAAATCAGAAATCATATTTAACAAATATCATTATGTTAATTTAATTATCAGCGTGCTTTTTGACTTAAAATAATCATAACCCAAAATCATAATCCTTTTTGAAACATTTCGAAATCATTAAACATTGAAAACTGAAGTAAAAACACAATTTTCTAAGTCTACAGTTGGCCTGCCGAACATCCTAGTCCAGCCTGTCGAACTGCACAGTTTGACCTTTCAAACATCCAGATCAGCCTGTCGAACTTTTTCCAGGTTCGGCCTGCCGAACTGTTGAATCCGGCATGCTGAAGATCAAGTTCGGCTTGCCGAACTAGCAAAATCTGGGGACCCAAGACTTCGAGTCTCGACCTCTCCAAGCTCAAAATTCAAATTTAAAACATGTTTTCTCAATCATAGAGCATAAAAATCACATAAAAAGCATAGAAAATCATAATAGAACAAGTTTAAATCATTTTCTCCAAATTTAAACTCAATTTCATCTTTGATTTGAAAATCAAAGAAAAATGTCAAAATTTGATTAAACTAATTTTTGTTCATATAAAGCTTAGATTCATGTTAAAACAAGTCCTACAAATTTAGATTAAATGTCATTCAAGCTCATCAAACCTCGGATTCAACATTCAAAGAAAATTTGAAAAATTGATAATAAAACTTTGAAATTTTAAGAAAAAGAGAAAGCTAATCTTTAATGATGTTTTTGGATTAAAAACTTGATGATTGAACTTCAATCCTTGCTCAAATCTATGAGAATGAAGCTTGAAATCAAAATTTTTGAGAGGAAGAAAGAGAGAGAAGGTTGTGCGTGAGAGAAGGAAAGAGAGAGACGGAGCGTGAAAATGAAAAAGGAAAGGGAAAAGAAAAAGAAAAGAAAGGCCCAGTATTATCGTAAATATGAAAAAATGTGGGGTAAAAATATCATTTGGTATTTTAAAAACTAAAAATTAAATTTTAAATATGACAAATACAACAAAATTTTAAATAACTAAAAATTACATTGACACACTTAATAATTAGACTTAACATAATTAACCTTACTTTAAAATTCCAGGGTGTTATAAGACTTCTTCTCATTCAGAGGAGAAAGAGAGATTAAGTATCAGCTAGTGTGTTTAGTAGCGGGTCCAACTATTTTTGTTATAGTATTTTTTCTCATAAAATTTAAATCGAAAAAGGTTCCAACTGCTCTTCCATATAATTTGGCCTTCCAAAAAATATTTTGAGAGTTAGAGTTTTTGTGTGTAAATTCAATTAGGTACATTTCATTTTTTGAAGCTTAAATCTTAGCTCGTTTCACTTTTATGTGTAAATTAGATGAATTTTTTCATGAAAGTAACGTACTGATATTCTATAAAATTGATTTTTTTCTAATCCAGCTAGAATTTATAGATTGAGATAAAAAAAGCTGTGTTTTTAAAAGAATTAAGGGTTAGAAATTTGAACTTTACACTTTGAAGTAGAGTCAAGTGTAGATTCAAAATGGTGAAAAGTATTTTTTAGACAAATATAATAATGACAACCAGTAAAGAAGATAACATTAAACCCCACGTAAATACTTTCCAGCCATTACAGTCCACTAATCCTTTTAGTTTATTTTATTTTTTGCAGATGATGTCATACAAAAACATTTTTTTTTAAGAGAACCATACAACTAAATTTGATGAGATGATGATTAGTTTCTTGTATTATTTTTTTTTTTTTTTTGGAATTGAGTATTGATGATTACTTGGGAGATAAGAACCACAGAAAAAAGAAACAAAAAAATCCTTTGATAGAATTTGTCAAAACATACTAGCGAAATATCATGTTACTTTACTTTGAGTGTTTAATTAAACTATTGAATGCCAACTTGGACTTAGCTTCTGTCCTATTAAAAGATTTTGCAAATTGTCAGATCTTCTATATATCTCATACTATTACTAAATTATCACATTCTTACTAAAAAAAAAAAAAAAGTGGTGAGATTGTTGATGATTAAAAAACAAAGCATCCGCAAGTCCAAGGGTTTAGTTGAAATTTAAAATTGAACTACACAATATTTATTTATTAATATTACTTGGATCATCGGAGATGTCATGCCTTCCATAACTGGTGACCTAAAATTCAACAATAAGGGTTCCTAATCCTTTAGACAAATGTGAAACTTCAAAAACCAAATACAATTACAGGTGAAGAAGTTGATTTTTGTCCTTATCTCCCTCAGAATACTCTCTTTCTCTTCCTTTTTTTATTGTTTACCAGCAAAAGTTCTAGAAAGACGCCGCCATGCACCATCTTAAGAATTAGATACTTTGATAAAAAAAAAAAAAAAAGTGATTATTGTTCTTAATTGTGTCACTAACATTCTCTAATTTTCAATTGAAAATAATCAAATTTCTTAATTTTGTTCTCTTTTCTTTATTTTCAATAGGGAGACTTGCTCTAACTACATGGCAAAAAAACTTGATGTTCAAGGCCTCAATCTCATCACTGATGTAACACATGGTTGTTTTTTTTTTTTTTTTATAAAAATAAACATGTAACAACTTGTTATGTTAGGACAAGAACCTTGCATTTCGTGAGATACATGCATTTTTTGTGTGCATATGCACACAATATTCATAAAAAGATACGTGTAAGTTTTGCGTTTTAAAAAAGTATAAGTTATCCCTTAGAGGTTCTAGATTTAAATTAATGTAAGACTAGGGGAGAAAAAGAAAAGAAAAGAAAAGAAAAGAAGACCCCCCAAAAACATAAGTTGATTTTTTATTTTTCTTAGTTGAATGAACCACATGCACGAAATGTTTATCTTATAAATGTGAAAATAGTAAAGCCGACTAGAGATTTTATCCTAATGATATAATCGTGATAATGATCATGTGGCCACAAGCCACCAGATCCCGACCCGTCAGAAGGTTAAGGCTGTACAGTTAAGACCCTTTTTTTTTTTAAAACAAACTTTCTAGAAGTCAGCGTCGTATCGACGGCAAACTATTATAGAACAGAAGCTTTGCATTTTTCTCTCTAGAAACCGGCAAAGATCTAAGATTTAATGACTAACAAGCACAAAAAGAGCCTCATTTTCCATGCAAAAACGTCGCTTTTTTAATATGAAATGTCACACGAAGATTTCGTGCCATGCCTGGCCATTTCCATTTCTACACTGTAGATGGCAGATGGCGGAATTGCAAGTTTTCCACACTCACCACATCACTCTCTCTCTCTCTCTCTCTCTCTCTATATATATATATATATAACAACATCAACACGTCAACTGTAAACTATTAAATATAAATGACGAAGTGCAATGTCTAATTTTCCACACCCCTCGAGAGCGACACTTTAACAATAAAAACATCTAGAAAGAAACCTACTTCTTTTATAATATAATATTGTTTCTTGTTAAAGGGGGGAAAAAAACACAGGGAAATGAAGTCAAGAGATGAAACTCCCAATTGTTCAATTACGATAAAAACAACTATTCTCATCATTTCAACGAATATTTCATCCGTAAATATTCATTTCTCTGTTGTTATAAGAAGGTTAGGGACGGCTTTGAGTGAGAGATTGTGAGTTTGATCCAATATATAATATTTATTTCTCATTTACAATGTCAGATTTTTTAATTGCTTGTATTTATCTCGAAATATTTAATTTAGGTGATCTCATGCACTTAGAATATTAGCTTAGTCTTGATTAGTATTACATTCTCATCGATGCAAAAGATGTTACCATCATTTTCTAATTTCCTAAATCTTATATGGTATCACGACTAAACCCGATTCTTAACCTCAAAACTTTTTTCCTCCTCTTTTCTAATGGTCCGATATCCACATCTATTTTCAAGTTCTCTACACCTCTTATGACCTTGACAATCGTAGTTTGCACCCTTACAGCCTCCCCTGATCTCCCGACGATTGTCGTCCTTGCACCACTACACCAGTTTTTTCAAACCCTTCTGTGCCGTCGTTCATTTCTTTGTCTTCTAATACCATCCAAGATCCTATCTTAAGGACATGATAATGGTTATTAATGGATTTTAAATAGCTTATATTTATCTCTAAATATTCATTAATTTATACCGTACTTTGGAGATATAGCTTAAATCCAAATTCAAATTTCACATGTAATAGCATATAGTATTACCTTTCCACCAATGAAAGAGTTCTATCATCGTTTTATAATTCCCTAAATCTTAGCAATAACATGTGCTGACCTTAATAATAATAATAATAACAATAATCTATCCCAAATTTTCTGGACGTGAGAAGCACCCTCAACCTGAAATATAATAGGCGGATACGCAAAATGTATATTTTTGTTTTCAAAAAATATATATTAATTTTATTACTGAAATTTGAATTAAATTTGATTAATTTATTTTGCTGATACTCTGAATTAAGATCAAATTTAGAATAAATTTCATGTTGAGTTTTTCTTTCCCGAACCCCGCCATCGCTTCTCCTAAAGCGGCACGAGGACGAAGGAAGCATTCCCTGCCTTGCCCTGAGCCCAGCGTCCCTCTCAAAGCATGAGAGATTAAAAATGGCAAATAAATCCCAGGTAGCAGTCTGAAAGCAATCTGTAGAGAAGAACATTCTATGGTAGCTTTTGAACAGTGTGACAACTTCGAAACTTCCATATCTACTCCTGTCACTTTAGTTAGTTAGTCGTTTGGTAACCCCATTTGCTTTATTCCATTCATCCTTGAGCCATCCATATTTTATTATCATTATTACTCTGCCTAGAAGCGTTCACACTTCAATGGGGATGATTTCTTCTTCTTCTTATTCTTTTTCTGGGTCTTCAGTTTTTCATTCAGAACAAAAATTTTCTATTATTCAAAACTATTAATGCTTATCATCTCTCCGCGTCAGCGCATGTTCATGGTTTTAACGTCATGGATAAATTGCCTCCCGTTGAAAACAACATTTGCCATCCGTGGAGGCTACTCTAACCATTAAACTCAGCAGACTAATTTATGCTCAAATGAGAATCAAGTTTAAAGTCAAAAATTGAGGCTTCTCAAAGAAAAAGAAATAAACACAAAAGTCAAGGGTCAAGTCCCCAAAAAAAAAAAAAAAGGTAAGAAAATCGGGGGCATACAATGGCAAACTTCATATCTCATCCATTCATATCCATTGTACAACTCAGTCATTTTTACTTGCTATTCAAGGGAAGCTTCTCCAAGCAGGACCCAAAAAAAAAAAAAAAGAGGGCCCCAAGCAAGAAAGAGAGAGAGAAGCTCTTTTGGTCTATTCACTGACCCAGGTGAAAAGGCTTATCTCAAGTTCGTTATGAAAACTATTTACTTGGTCTCGATTCCACAAAAAATTTAGCAAAAGAAAGACCAAAATTCTTTAAAAATATTTATACAAAGATTGCCGCAGAAGAAGTTCTCTACTCTTATAAATGTACAATAATTAAGACGAGGAAATGGAGGAAGAAGGCCCGCACATACCACTTTATACGTTCTCCGGATCTTCTCCACGGAAGGAACTTAGAACCCTCGTAGCATTCAACCGATCAGATCCCTAGTATAAATTTACAAAGCTCAAAAAATTAGCAAACCAAGGAAAGTAAGATGCTTATAAGCCAAATAGTCAAGTACACAAAAACATGAGAACCAAATGAAGTGCATTTGCTTACACAATGGAAACTGCAAGTTTCCGGTTAGTCGTTGCGATCAAAATTTTCATCATCCTTCATATACTTCTCTTGCACTGCTGCAACTGTGAACTGTAGTTAATGAAAATCTCTTCAACCTCGTCATTCTTAGTCATTTACATATATATATAATATATATATATATATATATAAATATAACATAAAGAAGTAAATACAATGCATTCACTTAAATGAATACTACCAAAGTTGTACACAATTCAGTTAAAGCACATGAGATCAAAAAGGTATAGTATACCATGACCAATGTGTCATCTCATTTTGATTGCTCATTTTATTTTTAAAAAAAAAAACCAGAATACAAGCAGCAGACCTCATTATATGTACTAGTGATTTCGCGTACAGGAAAGCATCAATACAAGGTGAAGGAAAAAAAGAAGAAGAAATGATCTGTGAAAAGGGAAAAGAAGAAGAAAAGGATATCTGTAATAATCCCAATCAAGTGGACCAACAGCAATCTTGCTGAATTCAACTGCACTTGCTTCTATGCCAGCAAAAATATACCCATTGCATTTGTCAATCAGTTTAACAAGGTTCCCCACGCTCTCTTTATCCTGTAAATGAGTAAGCCGGCTGTAGTCAGAATTTATCAAAAAATTAATTAAAAAAAATGAGGTTGCAACAATTAAAAAAGAAGAATATTGGCAGGCCTGAATGTCTAGGGTTGTAAAATTGACAAGACTGTAGTCTTCTATCACATCACAGAGCTCCTTGGTAAGCTTGCTGCAATAAGAAAAACAGCCAGTCGCATATAGTTGAAGATGATTAACCAAAAAGTTTCCCTGCATGCGGACTTCTATCTCACCTTGTGTCCTTTTTTTATTTTTTATTTTTTTATTTTTGACCCCTCCTTTGGCTAACACAACAACGGTGCTTAAGATTGTTCAACTAGGGGGAACAAAATTAAGAAGGTTTGTTTCAAGCTGAGCTTCCAATGAAAATCAGCTCTAACTATTCTTCAATCTGAGTAGCAGATTTAGCAGCTTAAACTTCGTAACATGTGGCAATGTAATTAACCCTTTTTTCCCTTCTTCTTCCTGAACTCATAAGCATCTCAATATGATCCTTGTTAGTTGGAAATATGATCTCTAGGCTTGAACAATTAAAAAAAGCTCGCTTCTTAAGAGCCTTTCAGCAGTATGAACAAATCATGCAAACCCAGTTTAATTTCAACCTTCAAATAACGTGTTCTGGTCAGCAATGATAATGAAGTTTAATTACCACCAAAAAGAATGGTTCTCGTTTTTAATTACATCAAGATGGAATTGAGGTTATACTCTATTCCACCCATTCAAAGATGTAACTCTTACCAAGCCGGCATTGAGGTTAACTTCTATTCCACTCATCTAAAGATCTAACTCACAAGGGTAACTAGCAGAGCAAATGTTGTTGGCAGTGAAATATAGAGTTCCAACGGGAAATGGGGGAATGTACCCACTCTGGTGGAGGAAGCAATGAAATATATGATTCTAACACAAAACCTGAGACTATGCCCCCTCCAGTGAGCAAGCAATGAAAATATATGAAAGGGTTGGTAAAGTCAGAATTAAAATAATGTACTATTACATCCACCTGTGCTTGGCAGAGCGTGGATCCTGATCAAGGAGGCCCTGTAAGTATGATAAATCTTGAACGTCGGTATAAAAATCGAGGTTAAACGCTGCAAAGCATAAAAGAAAATAAATATATATAAATAATTAGCATGCATAAGCAGAAGTTGCAAGCAGTACTAGTATCAGAAACTTAACACTTCAATTCTAAAAAAGAAAGCAGCAAACATACCTAGCTTTCCATAGTTCTCTATTAAGTCAATCTTTGATAAAACATTAACGTGTGGAAGTTCCATATGCAGCATTGTTGATAAAGAGAGAAGCAATGCGCTAACATATTTCCCAGGGTCACTGCAGAGATGGGCATCAACTAAATGCACAGCAGTCAACTGCATCAAATGAGGAACCCAGAAAGATAACAAGCGTAAGTCATTTGAGTTGTTCAGACTCCTGGTTGAGTAAAAAAAAAAAAAAAATCACTCATTGAACACATAATCATACCCTAAGATTTAACTTCTTTATAAGTTTCATGATGACACTCTTGGCACTGGCGTGAAGAAAAAATAACTCTACTTGGCCGGGAAAATCAAAGAGGAGATAGTGATCTGCAAAATTAATAGCATTATAAACAACATGGGATTGGCATTCTATGCTTGACACTAAATGGGTAGAATAAATGATCAAATGACCCAGGCTTTGAACAACTAACATTTAAATTTAGCTTATATGGGCAAATTTCAATGCTAAATGGCAAAAAGGCAACACAGAACATACTAACCTTTCAATAGAGGTTCCAGCTTCTTTTCTAACCAGTCTATATTTTTCTCTAGATAATCCATACAATACACAAGGCCTGGAGTTCATCACAAAAGAAACGTTAGAGTGCACAAAACAATAGATAAAAAAAAAGCGGCATTCTCTAAAAACTGACAAAGATTAACAAGATTCAAAACAAAAGGCAGAAGGGTAAAAGCAGAGAAGTCTACCAACAATAATTATTCATGTTATAGCGACTAAAAATTGGTACTTACCGCCATTAGGACCAAGAGAATGCTCCACCATCACATCACTTAGTTTTATTAGATCCTCAATGTTAACAGCGCATTCGTAGCTAAGAATGCATTAAGGAGACATCATATTCACAATGCCACGAGAAATATACAGCACTCCAAAATAAAGAAAATGGGAAATAAATAGCCTACTGAAGAGGATACGGTAACGCGTCATTAGCAGGATCCAGATTTATAACAGCAACTTTCCTGCACAACACAAAAGTCTCTCATCTTCAAGCAGTTACTTTTAAACTAGGAAAATATTTACAAAGACACAAACCAAGTCTCAGCAAAGTGCCTTGACTTGAGAAGTAAAAAAAGAAGACCACAATATTAAACAAGTTCAACTATCCAAAATGCAGAATATGAAGTTCACCTTCCGATGAGTTGAAGGAACTGAGACATGCCATTGCAGTAAGTGGTCTTTCCGGATCCAGGTGGACCAATCACAACTTGCCCGAACACCATTTTTCCTGTCTTGTTTCTTCCTTTCGTAGAAAATACTGTAAGAGATTTTCCCTGAAAACCAAAATCAACTTGGTTGATACGAATGCAAAAAGTACCATGTATCAGATGCTCATTCACCTAAAACAAAATCCAGAAGTTGAAAAACCCCAATAAACAGAAGAAGCCAAGGAATCGGCGAAAAGGAAAACAGACAAAACGAAGAAAAATCGGGTGGTTTGGAGTACAAACAGGCGGTTAGGATCCTAGGTGGAGTAATTAAGGTTTAGGACTAGGTTAATTTGCTAAACCCCAAAGCAAAGGGACTTTGAAGAATATCAGTTGAAAATCGGAACAGAGAAAAAACGTAATTCTGGTAGAGAAGAAACTCGAAAGCGAAACGCTGAGAAAGAAGACACCCACCAGACGGTACAATCCAGTGCGATCGAGAGAGAGAGAGAGACGTTTTGAAGAATATCAGTTGAAATTCGGACCAGAGAAAAAACGTATTTCTGGTAGAGAAGAAACTCGAAAGCGAAACGCTGAGAAATAAGACACCCACCAGACGGTACAATCAAGTGCGAGAGAGAGAGAGAGAGAGAGGGGTTTTGTTAGCGTTTTAAGTTTCGCTTGATTTAAAGGCGAGGGAAGAAAAAAAAATACCTGGGGCATTCCGAGAATCGAACTCGGGACCTCTCGCACCCAAAGCGAGAATCATACCACTAGACCAAATGCCCGGTTATGTTTGGGGTGGTAATAACTAATATTATTGTAATACATTTTTTGATTTACGCCTACTCCGCCTCCTATATGGGGCCCCCATCGATCGGTTCTGTATTCCTCGTGGGCTAGAATGATTCCCCTCTTGGTAATGAAGCCCAGAGAGGTAATGTGATGATCATGGAGCCAAGCTGCTGTTTGGGTATGGAAGCAATCCAGCTAAGATTTTTGTTAATCAAGAGCTGGCATTTGATGGTCATGGGGTCGTTTTTACAACTTTAAAATCCCCAAAAGTCTTTCTTCTGTCTTTTCTCCCCAACAAAAAAAAAAAAAAACAACAACAATAATATAAATAAAAACCATAGGCTGCCTTTTTAAAAACTTACATTATTATTATTATTATTATTATTGTTATTGTTATTATTTTGTAACAATAATGCTTTGTTTTGTTGCCCACAAAGGAAAAAAAAATAAACTTTGGTTTTTAATATGTCACTTCTAATTTCGACTTGACGCCGTGCTTCGTGGATAAGAGGGTCGGCCACTTGGGGTCCGTTTAATAAATGTATTTGAATTAGTGATTTAATTTGAGTTGTGTGATTTAAATTGTTATCTGACTTAACGTTTATAAGTGCATTTAAGTTTTAATCTGAATATAAAATAAAATAAAATTTCTGTTTTAAGAGATAATGAACAAATTTTTTAATTTATTAATAAATCTAATAAAATCTTAATATTAATGATCCTAAAAAATATGCAATATGGACCTGAATTTATTTCTCTCTTCACTAGAAACACAATGAAGAAGAAAAATCATCTCAATTGAATATCAAATGAAAAAGTTATAATTTTTTTCTCAAACATGAGAGAGAATTTTAGCTCTTATTATAATAAATGTATCGTGTATCAAGAGTTTAAAAGGGGTCAGAACTCTGAAAACTTAATTTTTGATACTTATTTGATTCAAATTTTAAGATAAATAAACACATATCTAAAAGATTCTTATACTCAAGTCTAATTTTGAGTTTATTCAAATCTAAAAAATACTCCTACGAAACGCATTCAGTGATCTTAACTGTCCCATGCATGTACGGCATGTATAGCACGTATTCTACCCTCCAGCCCTGACATTAGTGCGGTCGAATTGTGCAGTACTTATCAAGGACCCACCAATAATTTACAGCTAACTAAATTCTCAACTAATTGAATTGTGCTCCGTTTTAGCAAAAGCAAAATGAAATTTGCATGGTCCTTATTTATTGACCTGCCAATATTAAGCCTCAATGAGGTTGTCCAAATGGCTTTTCTTTAAATGGTTTGATTTCATCTTAAATTCAAAAAAGCAAATTTGGACAATTCAACTAAAAAGAAGAAACACAAAAAAAAAGTAGGTGAATTTCCGAGATTTTTAGCGTCGAGTTTGGATCTATCTTGATCCTGCAAGTAAAACATATTTTTCACCCTTTTCTTAAATCAACTTTCTACTGTAGGGTACAGAGAAAAGCGGAACAAAAGAAGAGAGAGAGGAAAAAAGATGATATCCGGTGGGACAACGTTCGGTAAGTGCTTCAAATTGGGACAAAATGATTGCCAATTACGACCAACTTTAATTATCTTCTCAATTCTGCTTTCGTTTTCCGCAATCCCCTGCTTCATTCCTCATTCCTATACGGCTACACCCTTCTGTTTTCTCATCTCCTCTCCACTTTTCCTTCGCTGAGAGAAAGGGGCTAGTGTTGTTGAGTTTCTTTGGTTAATCCAGAAGTGGAAAGAAAACATGGCATTTGCAGGGACAACCCAGAAGTGCATGGCCTGTGACAAGACTGTGTATCTTGTTGACAAGTTGACGGCGGATAATAGGATTTACCACAAAGCCTGTTTCCGATGCCACCACTGCAAAGGAACCCTTAAGGTATATAATAATATATATATATATATATATATATATATATACATTTCTTCACTAAACTATATTAGCCCGTTTTCTCTCTCTCTGCTTTTCCTTGATGTAGTTCATTTTACTGCCTTCTTTCCCAGAGGCCTTACTTTATTGTCAAATATCATAAATCTAATCCTTTTGGAGATTGACGTTCTGGGATTTTTGCTCACATCTTTTTATCTAATGGTAGATCAGAATCAATGATTATTTAAGGGAGAATAAAATGAACTAGACACTGGCTAAACCGTTATTCTACCACCAGAATTTTAGCAGTAGATTGGCTTCTTCATTTCCAAGCCATGTTTGTGTCTCATCTTCTGTCAGAAACTAATCGTTTTGGTTTATAAAAACACCCTTGACTAAAAAAAAAAGAAAACAAATAGAAAAATGGCTACGTATTGCCTATTGGAAGTTTTGTGCAAATTTATTGACCGATAGATTAAATTTGCAGCTCAGCAACTACAATTCCTTTGAGGGAGTATTGTATTGCAGGCCACACTTTGATCAGCTCTTCAAAAGAACTGGCAGTCTTGACAAAAGCTTTGAAGGTAAGTTCCAACTTCCCGCCCGGAAAAATAATATTTCTTCTGTTAGGTTTCCTTTTATAGAAGCTAATACGTTCTTATTTGATTCTTCATCTCAGGGACACCTAAAATCGTAAAACCAGAAAAACCCCTGGACAGTGACGTAATTCATCTAAATCAATTTTTTTTTGGTTCATTAATACAAAATGTTTCCTACTACCTGCTCTTATCAATTTTTTATCATGAATTTCCATTGAACAGAAACCTGCGGTGGCTAAAGTCACGAGTATGTTTGGTGGAACTAGAGATAAATGCTTTGGCTGCAAGAATACTGTCTATCCAACTGAGAAGGTAACACTAATTTGTCACATTTATGCAACATAAATGGACACAACTCAGTATGCGTTTTTTAGTTTTATTGTTATTATTTTTTAATCATGAGGCTAATACTATGGTGCTACTTAAAAAAAGGTGACAGTAAATGGAACCCCTTATCACAAAAGTTGTTTCAAGTGCTGCCATGGAGGGTGTACGATCAGCCCGTCGAACTATATCGCACACGAGGGACGACTCTACTGCAAACACCACCACATCCAACTTATTAAGGAAAAGGGTAACTTGAGCCAGCTTGAAGGAGACCATGCCAAGGATGCAGCCTCGGAGAATGTCACAGCCACAGGAGTTGCTGCTGAGATATGATGCATTGAATAAGAAAAAACTAATTCTAGTGACTCTGGTGTATCTCTTTTTTCCTTTATGTTGCTGCTGTTATGCTTTGCCTGACGATTCACTGCAGTCCCAAAGCGTATTTTGCTTTCCAGAGATGGATTCCTATATATATATATATATAGTTGAAGCTGTGGATTCATTCGTTGTTCTTGGGTTTTGTTGTGAGATTGTGGATGCTCAATTTCATGGGATGCCAAAACCTGTTCAGTTTCGTATGCCCGTCTCTCCACCCCTGCGGTTTATGTAATATTGAGAGCTATTTGGTTTGTTTGTGAACTCATGGTTTCACCATTAATGATGTTGAATAAGTGTTGAGAGTCTTGTCTTTTGTTTTTCAGTAAAAGAGTTTAACACTTCATAGCTTTGCTTCATTATAAGATTTGCAGTTTCCTCAGCCACGAGTTATTTGAAAGTCTTGAATGCAAACAGGTACATTTTCTTTCACGCCCTAAAAGAAGAACAGGTGCAGATATGGGCACTGCTTAGAACACATAAATGTCTAACGAACAACAAAGCAACAAGACTCTTAAAGGATATGGGAGTTGAATTTAATAATCTTATTGCAAGGGAAGACAGAATGAAGCCAATTTAACGCAATGGAAACAAAAATCCATTACTATTGGATTAGATTTCAGTTGCAACCTATACGAATTAGGTGGCTGGCTCAACCTAAAGAAAAGAGAGAAAAAGAGCTGAAACAAAGGTGAAAGTGAAGCAACTGAGATGATGACTTCTTAACAAATATATTAATACAGGGCCACACCATGTTAGTGGCACCCGCCACCTGCACTACTGATATGTACAGAACTTTGAGACTAGAAGAATCAGTCACAAAAACTCCACTGCGTCAAGGAGACGACCATTCTCGGAGATATGTTTCAGATCGACAATAAAATTGTCCCGAAGAAACCCAAATCCAAATGTTCCATCCCCATATTGCCAAATCCTTCCCTCCACGAGCTGTGGATTAGCAGTAGTACCTGCCATGTGTGGAATAACAAGATCATAACTTGAGTTGACATAAAGAATGCGAGAGACCTCATTGTTTTCAGCTAACGAGGGACTCTCAATCCAATCTGCTTCCGGAAGTGGCCGAAGATGTAAGCGACTAGTGAACAGATTTTCTTCCTCAGAAGAAAATGGAGACTCCAAAAATGTAGTGTTTGACGTCCAGAATACCAGACCATAACTGGTGAAGTTTTCTGGCGAGTTCCAAACCTTTCGGCAAGCAATGCCACCAATATCATCGTATGCAACAAGATAGAACCCCAAGTTCATGTCGTCATAAATTCCCTGCAATACAGACAACTAGGGTCATACAATGAAGAGCTCTTTTAGGCAAAACCTTACGAAAATGAAATTCTACAATAAGAAACGAAAAAAGAACCAAAACAATCAAATTTGCAGAGAATGTCTGCAAGGACATGACTTAACTCACCCCATGACAACACTTTGACCATCTAAATCAAATTACACAAGACTGAATAGGAACACATCCAAAGTCCGGTTAACAATTCCCAACAATATATACATGGCAGAGAAACAACAAAAACTAGACATAAAGACAATATTTTCAAAATCAAGAGTTGAAGTTGATTAATCTCAATTTAAGTTTCTCAATCGATTACAAGGGCATTACAGCAAAATAAAGTTACTGCATTTCAAAATAAAGACCAATTCAAGTTCAAGAGCACATACTTTCCATAGGCCCTGCAATGGCCGAGACGGAGCGGGCGAGCAATTAACAATCTTGACGAAATGTTGAGGCTCCCATTTCCGCCTCGCTTGTCTCTCCATCTCTCTCCTCCTCTGCCTCCTTGATGCTCTGTCTCCAACGGGGCTCGTCCGGTTCGCAAAGTGCTGATAAATTTCCGACATCAACCGGTCCGGTAAGCTCCCCGGAGACCCAGATTCCGATTCAATTACATCATCATCGTCTCCGCGAAGATTCGCCGAGCTCGAACTTCTCCGAACCCCGTTCTTATTATACGCAAAGCTCAAATCTTCCTCCACGACAAAATGCGTCTTCCCCATGAAACTCAAATTGACGGGGACAAGATCGCTCTCCGCACAATCGAAGCCCTCGGAGACCGTGAAATCCTCCGATATTTCGCTCCGGCCCTCGGGATCGAGGAAGTTCACGATTTGCCCCTCCGGCGAGAGGCTCATCCATAAAAAAGGCAACTTTATCACGTTGTAGGTCCCGTTTCTCGATGGAGAAACCCTAGAGGCGGTGAGGAACGATGGGCCCCACTCAAAGAAGATCAACGGCGGGAATGATATGCCCGTTGTAACTCCGGCTCCGCTTCGGCGCCAGAAGCCGATGAGATTCTCCCACTCGCTGAGGATCTTGTAGAGCAGCTTGTAGGATATGCTTCCCTTGCCCCATCGCTTGATTTGGCTCTTCAAGCCCCACCTCCGTTCGCACATGGCGAACCAGAGCTTGTCGTCGTTTCTGCACAACGAAACGAAACGTTTCGAAGTGCAGGCGAATGTGGCGATCTCCGGCGGGGCGAGGAAGGAGAGGACGGAGAGCTGGACGTCTTCGGGGAAATCGGTGAAGGAAACGGAACTATCAGGGTCTTCAAGGCTCGCCATTTTCTTCACCGGAAACTTGGAAAGGGATTTTCTCGGGAAAGTGATGGATTTTTCTAGGGAAAGTTCAAAGTTATTTGGCAGGAAAAATAGGGATTAAGCACTTCTCTCTTGAATTCAATGTGAAATTTTTTTTTATTTGTGAAAAAAGAGTGAAAATTTTGTCGAAATTATATTGGTAGATTCGGTATAATTCTTTCAATCTGGTTACTGTTGGACGGAGTCTTTTGGACATTAGACTTGTGGAAGCTTCAGACTCCATTCCGCGACTCTGCAATGACTTAGGATAAAAAAGTAATTTAAGGGCACCATAAAGATGATTATTATTTATTGAATGAAGCTAAATGCCTTTCCCACGACGTGTCGGAGAAACGTTGCTGCTGATTTGGACTTCTTCTAGGATTCCTTGTCATCTTTAAAATCTAAGTGTTTAAGGGGGCGTTTGGTACGGGGTTTTATAGGCATGTGAATGAAAATATTTTAAGATGCTTATATTTGGTATTAGTTTTAGACTTTTTAAAACTTGGGAATTTTAAACCCAGGGTAATCAAATTACCCAAAAACAGGGTAAAATGAATACCTCACAAAACGTGGGTTTCATATTCCCTATCATCTTGCTGCCCTTCTCTAGCAATCCCTGAGTTCATCCTCATCTCTCCACAGAGGAAGCCGCCCCTCTCTTAGCAATCCCTGAGTTCATCTACATCTCTCCACAGAGGAAGCCGCCCCTCCCCTCTCTTCCCTGAGTTCATCTCCATCTCTCTACAGAGAAAGCTGCCCCTCTCTTAGCAATCCCTGAGTTCATCTCCATCTCTCCACAGAGGAAGCCGCCCCTCTCTCCTGCGACTCCAAAGCTCCCTAAAGTTCATCGACATCATCACCTTAGCTGCGCCTCCTCTCATCGTCTACTCAACAGTACAAGTTCAAATCTTTCCTCCTCTCTTTGCTTTTCATTTGATTTTCTTTTGTCTTTGTGTTTTTGATTTATTCCTTCCATGAATCTAAAGATTGAAACCCTATTTTTGTGATAATTTTTTTCTTTCTTGTCAAAAATCTGATAATTTTTGTGCTATTTGACTATGACATTGATGAAATTTAAGAGCTAGTTGTTTGGTAGTGAATAAAGCAGGTTCTGGAAAAAGATTGAATAATATGTCCAACCTAAGAGACATCCACGATATTATTGACAAAGTTTCATCATGAAATTCTTATGCTTGCTCTAAAGGGCAAAATGGCGACATAAAAAAAACAGAGATACTTCTAAAAGCCGAACGTCATTCACTTTCGCAATAATACTCATTGTCTAACAAATGATCAATTGGTCAGTGGAAGTTTTGTGATCCTTTCATTTTGTTCTTGTTTTTTGGTTTTTGTTTTTGTTTTTCTTGTTTTTCTTTGTCTCGTAAATCAAGTTTTTTCAAGACCTTAGCTCCATGTATTCACTTTTTCGTTCGGTATTCATTTTTGTTAACACACCAACATCGATGCACCTTATGATTTGCCTATTCGTTAGGAAAAACACAATAAGATTGAAAAACAGGTTCTGGAAAAACAATGTCTTTAGGAATTTTGTGTGATTGAGACTATTCGTTGTGTGATTGCCTAATTGGTTCCCCTTGCATTGGCCTTTCCGTTGGCATTTGTGAATATCCTTTTCAAGAACATGTTTATTGGATCGGACCATATTTCATACATAATTATTTAATCGACAAAGCTTTTTATAAAGTTTTGAGAAAAAATCTGACAAGAAAGTGAACCAGATGCATATGGTCTTTCGTGCCATCACTTTATAATATGCATACTGTCTACTAACTTCATATGGCACCTGGTTCACGAAAGTGATTAGTAGTTTTTTCTTTCTCGTCAAAAATTTGATTTATAATATGCATACGTTTTTTCTTCTTGCTGTAATAAAACAGTAATCAATGTCATACGTTGGATGAGGATGAATAAAACTTTTTGGAAGACATATACTTTAACAGGTGCCATATGAAGTTGTTAATTTAACTGAAATAGGACTTTTTGGAGCAATACATATACTGTGGCAGAAGATGCAATTTAGGGTGGATATCACAAACAACACATAGAACTTGATAAGATAGTCATTGGCAAAGGATGAGGATGAATAACTTGGCATAATCTTGGACTCAATTTAAGTCTCTTTTCTAAGAATGTTGGTTTTAGACCATTTAAAAAAAACACAAAAACATTAGTAAACAATCAAGCTGAAACAGATTATTTCTTCACCTTAGATGAAGAATCCAAGCTTGAGTTCCTTATGCAGATGTTGGAATGAGTTAGCTTGAATTCCTTATATTTTTGGGTATGGTAGCATTATATCATTGTGTAAAAATTTGTAGGTAATTTGCATACATCTTTTTGATGTAAATATGTGACTTTTAAAACTATTTTTTGGAAATAGGAATCTCATATAATGCTTTATTCTAATCTTTAGTATTCATTAAGCAATACTTGATATGAATGATTATTTATAAGTTAATTTATTAGACTTTATATTATTAATATTAAAATTGATTAGTAATAAATAATAATTTTATATTAAAATATTTTATAATCTTTAAGAAATTATAGTTTTTAAAAAAAATTTTCATAGAGTTTTTAATATTTATATATATATATAATAGGTAAAAAAAAATTTAAATCAGAAAAAAGATTCCCATGTGTAACCAAACACAGTAATCTAACATTCCCAGGAATCAGACAATAGATTCTCATGCATAACCAAACACAGTAATGCAGATTCCTAAGTAATCAGATTACCCTCTTTCACATTCCCAGTAATCTAAAAACTTGGATTACTGCATACCAAACGCACCATAAGTTGTTTTATGGACCTATAATCTTTACTATATACGTACATATATATATATACACACATATATATGTACAAAAATAAAAATTAATTTTAACACATTTTTTAGTTAAAAATATTATAAAACTCTTATATCTTATAATAAAAATAAAAAATTCTATAACATAAAACACTCAATATAGTGTCATAATAGGACGTTTCTATTTGTCCCGACAGGACAATAGCTCGATCCTCTCACAACAATGAACCTCACCAGATGAGTCATTTGCTCGATCCTCTCATAACAGTGGGCCTTACCAGATGAATCATATTATAGACCCACCCGATAAGGCCTATTGTTGTAAGAGTATTAGACTATTGTCCAATCCGGAGAAAAAAAGTTTTTCGTCCTAATATAAAACAAACGATGATCTTGTTAATCAAAATGATTGTAACTTTTTTTTTTTTTTTTTATCAGACACCCTCAAATGGTAAACATCTGCACGCTCAGGACCCCACTTTCTCAGCTTTTCTTCTTTCCTTTTTCACCTTTTTCCATTTCCTTCTTCCATTTCTTCTCTGCAAACAAAGCTTGTAGACAATCTCGTGGCTTAGGAAAAATGAGTTGATGTTTCTTCAATTAAAAGGAGCATGAGGTAGGATTTTGTAAATTTTTTAAGATTTATTTAATATATCGTATTATATTATATTATATTTTTTATATTTTATATAATATAATATAATATAATGTGTCAAATATGTCACAAATAAACTTACAGATTTTGCCAATCTAATGTTTTTGTATTAGCAAAACCAAAACTTTTGCCATCCATCATCTTCGTAATAAACAAGTAAAAAACCTTAAAAAAAAAAAAAAAAAAAACCGAAAAGCTGGTGCTGAAAAATTTTTCAAATTTTACAAATTTTTTCTGTAAACTCAATTCAAATACCATTAAAGACCCATCAGAACTCCATATACTTGTTCATTGCAACTTTATTCCTCTGTTTGTTGCGGGCTCATGGTGTAGAGTTTCAAAAAATATCCACCGTCTTCATAATTTATTTTCAGCATTTTCTCGGCATCCAAACAAAACAAACAACTTTTAAAAACCAAAATCTGATGCCAGGAAAAAATTTCCAAAGTTTATCAATATTTTTCGTTAAACCCCATTCAAACACCTTATAAACCCATTAGAATTCAGCTTCATGCCATGAATCCTCATCAAAATAAGGAAAAAGGAACTTGAAAGGAAAGCATCTATCCTCTTCCAACGAACTGATTGAAGCCCTAAAAGATTTGACAAAGGTAGTCTTCTTCGTTCTGCTCCGCTAAACTCTAAAGAGATTGCGTTTTACCAAAAAAAAATAAAAAATCTCATTTTAACTCTTTCAGGGAAAAATAAATAAAAATAAAAACAATAGAGCACCTTCGATTTCAAATTTTTAAAAACAAGGAACCCATTAAGAATTAAAAAGCTTCAGCTGTGAGATGTTGCCGGAAACCTCCGTCACCGACACTGCCAAAATTGATCATTGTCTTTCCGTTGCCGGATCTTTCATCGCATATGTAGGCGTAGAACAGACAGAAAAGCAGAATAAAGAAGAGGACGACTGCAAAAGTAGAGTTCTTTTAGTGGCCCGACAAGCATTTTTGTACACATGTTTTTTTTTTTTTAATTTTAATGTTATAACCTCTCCAAATTAGGGAGAGGCACCAGAGGTGCTTTTGGCTTTACTCTATAGTGTTGGTTTGCTTCGTTATAAAACAACGCCGCCTAATTTTAATTTTTTTTAACTTATTTTTTTATTTTTTAAAATTATAAAAGTAATATTTAAATATAAAAAAATTGTTTTAATTTTATCCCTTATAAACTTTTTTGATAGAAAAAATATAAAGATAAGATAAAAATACTTTAACTTATACAGAAATTGTTTCTAAAAATTTTTCGCTTCTTAAGAAATTATTTAAAAAAAAATACATATAAAAGCCAAGAAACTTAAGGTCGATGTTTCTAAAACAAGATGTTTTGTTTTAAGATTTTTTATAATTTTTAAATCCATAAAATATTTACGTAGTCATTAAAGGGTAATTATATTATTTTGTTTAATTTTTTCTATTCATAAAGATAAAATTGAAATTAATTTTTTAAAATTTAAATGATGCTTTTATAGTTTTTAATAATAAAGAGACAAATTGATAAATAGTTAAAACTATAAGTATAATTATATAATTAACCTTTTAATTGATTTATCATCCGTGCATGTCCAAATTATAAAAAATACTTCAGATCCCAAAAAATAAGAAACAGATAGAGACTACCATGAGACCTCCAATTTTCTCTCATTAATGAGAAACATTTTCTATATATCAAATTTGAATCCTACATTGCAAAATAAACATTAGTAAAACAAGCCCATCCACACTAAATTTCTCACAAAACTCAAAACTTGAAATCCAAAAACAAAGCACAATCTTAAAAATAATAAAAAAAAATGATGTTGAATCTTCACAAATGTTGCATGGAGAATGTCGGCGACCTCAGATCCATCTGTCATGGTAGAGATGGAGGCCCGATTACTATAATATGTCGCGACTATGGTTAGATCGAGACAGAAGGCATACTGGAGCCCATAACACAACGGAGGTCACGAATTGTTGCAATTCTTTTGTGATGTCATCTAGACCTTTAAACTTTTATACTAGAGGGTTGCAATGTCTTTGTCACGATAAAGGTCGTGAGTCGTTAGGTCACACCAGTCGTGACCACCTTGAGTCGCTTATCATGATTTTCATTTAGACTCAGCTGCAACCCTTGGTCACGAATCAAGTTTTGATTGACTACTCCCTTCTTCGATTATCTTCACCACACCTTCTCCCAACCATCAATCATGATGAAGACTTCTAACAATAGTTGCCAAAGTTTTTATATTTATTTTTTGCCTAAATTATTAAAGTTTTGTTGGATAATTTTGAGTATTTTTTATTTATTTTATGTAATTATTAAATTGAAAAGGTTCTATTAAATGTGGATGGTTCTATTTTTTGTTACTGTTAGAAGGTGATTTTGGACCATTGAATTTGAATTCAATAGTTAAAAAAAAAAAAAAAAGCTCCATCAATGGGAAAATAGGGTCTCATCAATCAGAATTTTTGGAGCCGTTCATGATAGCATTTCCCCTTAATTTTTAAAATGTTTACAAAATTTTGATCTGCTTAATTTGGACGAAGACTTGGCAATAAATCAGGGATAAAAGGAAAAAATAAGCATAATTTTGTGCTAAACAGGGTATAAAATAAGAACCTTAAAAGCAATTTTCATATAGACAAATAATAAAAAAAAACATAATATTAGTTTTAATAAATGAAAAAATTATCTAAAATCAATTTGTGGCCAAAAAAAACAAAACTCTAAACCCGATAACTAACTGTTCCAATCTCCAAAGATGGGAAAATGAGGGATCAAAAGAGGCGATCTAAGAGAAACTCAAACTAACGTGACGATCAGTGAAAACAACGATGACTTGAAAAAAATCTCTTGTTGTTGCACTCATAGACGTCGAGGCCGATTGTGATACTTTTGAGTTAACGATTAAGGAGGTTTTGGTATAGTAGATCACAACACAACTACATTTTTCCTCGAGTGCATGAATTAGGGTCCGTTTGGTAAATGGATTCGAATTAGTATTTTAATTTAAGTTAGTGTGATTTGAATTAGGATTTGAGTTAGTGATTTAAATTGTTATTTGAATTGACGTTTGGATGTGCATTTAAGTTTTAATATGAGTATGGAATAAAATTAAAATTTGTGTTTGAAGAGGTAGTGAAGATAGTTTTGATTTATTAATAAATTTAATAAAATCCTAATGTTAATGATCTTAAAAAATATGTAATATGGATCTTGATTTATTCCTCTCTTCATTAGAAACACAATGAAAAAAGAATAATCTCAATTGGATATCAAATGAAAAAGTTATGATTTTTTTTCCTTAAATATAGGAGAGAGAATTTTAGTTTTTACTGTAGCAAAGATATCCGAGTATCAAAAGTTTAAGGGGATGAGAATTCTAAAAATTTAGATTATTGATACTCAAATAATTCAAACTTTAAGAGAAACAAACACATATTCGAAGAATTCTTGATATTCGTATCTAAATTTGAGTCTATTGAGTTCAAAAAATGCATGAAACAAACATACCCTTAGTTTTTGACTTTTGGTATTTGTTTGGCACTTCAGTTTTAACTCATCAATTCTACAGTATAAAGCATTCATATGTTGTGATTCTTGAACTTAAAATTTCAGTTACAAATAAAGTGCCAAACAGTTTATTAGTGAGAAGTTAGAAAATGTAACGCCCCTATATGGGGGTTAACAGTTTTTAATGAGATAAAATAAAAATAAATAATAAAAGTAAAACCTTAAAAATAAAATTTGCCCGGGACTTAAATGAAAACTCTCAACTCAAAAATAAAAATATAAACGATAAATAAACCACAGTTTTAATGTAGCACCTTAAATTTAATAATATAAACTGTTGTCATCATCATTTTAACCCTCAACACATTGTAATACAGTCACAGAAAGTAACAATTGATGCTTACATTATCATGAAGAACATTCTCAACGATTGAAGCAGTCCCAATGTAATATAGTTACATCACTTCCTCAACTATATTTCTCGTAGCCACCTCACACTTAGTGAGTCCTGAAAAGATATAAACATAAGGGAATGAGCAACACTATGCTCAGTAGAGAAAGCCATTACTCACCTTTAGGTTTTTATCATTACCACATTAAAACCTGCATGGTTAGTAAGTCACATCATATTCCAGATTATGAGGTTTATTATGATCACATCTTATGGATACCGTAGTTAATCATTACCAAGTGTCATAATTACACATTTATACAAATATTACCAATCATCATTGTTCCTAGGTATCCATGTTAAATTGAGTATCACTCAACTCATCGAAACCCAAATGGGTGCACTTGATCACCCTATAAACATTCCAAGGGTGTTCCGGTGAGGGGACATCAAGCCCCGAGTCCTCACCAAATCAATTCCTGTACAGTGTGTTCTGGGACTTTCAACCCAAGGAAGCGTCATCACCTTCCCCCTATTTTACCTTTTAGGGTATTCATGCCCAAGGACGTAACCGTCGCCCTTTTTATGTCTCACAATTTCTCTATATTAAATCATTATTAATAGAGTTAATTTTCCTAACCATGCTTCTCAATTTATAACATATGTCAATTCATTATGTTCCTCGCCGTACAATACAAGACGAGTCCATGTCATAGTTTCATATGTGATACTCATATAATATCAGTTCAACATAGATATATATATATATATATATTGCGGCAAAACAATCAATTTTAATTCTATAAAAACCTCACAAAAGATGAGTAATAGAATCCCTACCTTTCAAGCTTATCAACAGTCTCTTAATCCTGGAATCAATTAACGTTAGCTCCATACTCCCTTGATCTTGAACTCCAAGCAAAACAGATCCAGTTGTATCTCGCTGTATCTACGAAGCATCCTCTGTAGTGCTCCTCGAGCGACTATGAATGGCTAGGAATGCTTCCTGGAGATCATACATTCTTGAAAACGTCATTCTGGACTCCGATACTGCTGTTTGAATCGCCTCGATTCGCATGCAGTCGGTACCGGATGATTTTCATCGGAGTGGAATTTGCTCAAACGGAGGTCACCATTGCATCCAGAGCATCGAAACGAGTCAGGAGGTGGTCTCGGATCTTCGATCGGAGGTCCGGATCACAAAATTCTAATTTAGCCTTTGACTGGCCGTTGACCGGCGTTGACCACCGTTGACCGGCGTTGATCGGGGTCCGTTGGCAGCTGGGCTCGGGCCTATCCCCCCTAAATCGACCCTTCTGAGTCCAATGGCGGGGTCAATTTCACCCAATTCTGCCTCTAACATAGCGGGTCGTGAAGTACAACGTCGGTAGAAATGGATGAGCTCCGATCTTGATTCTCCGACGATGGAAACCTGAAATTGGCTGAGGGCTTTTGCTACCCATCCTCCTATGAGCATTTCCCCTCATCCAATTTGAAGAAACGTGGCTGGGAAGAGCCAAAACGGAGGCTCCCGCGGCGGTTGACGACGGCGTTGGCCGTTCTCCGGCGAAACCGGCTCCTTCCGTGCAATTGATCGAGGGGTTTTACTCCCCTTGATCCTCTGAACTCATTGGGAGGGGTGGTGTCAGTCACCTCCTCCGGCAAGGCGGAGTTCCACCATGGGGGCGGCGGTGCACGGCGGCAATAGGCGGGCAGAGCAATCCGGCGGTTGTTGAGCTGCCACCAAGGGTGGGTTTTGTTCCTCTCATCACGGTGGTCGTGTAGGAACAAGAATCACGTCGATCGGACGTCGGACGGCGAAGATATCTCGTCGGAAAGAAATGGGTTTTGCCGCCACTTTGGGCGGCGCGTGTGGTCTCCTCCGGCGGCGTTTTGGGCGGCGCGGCACCTCGTTGGACTCAGCTCGTCGAGAGCTTTCCATTGGTGCGGGAGGTGTCGAAAACGGATGCCGAAATCTCAAACGATCTTTGAGGAGAGAGAGAGAATTCTAGAGAGAGAAAGAGGAGAGAGAAAGTCTCGAGTTTTGTGATATTTTCTGATTTTTTTTATATATATACTAAAAATTAATCTAATTACCTTAATACCCTTAGGAGAATAACGGGTGTCACAGCTCTACCCCCCTTAAAGAAATTTCGTCCTCGAAATTTCAATTCTAGTAATACTAGTAAAAATTATGATTCCAATTCCGAGTCTAAACCGTTAATGTTGTTTGTCCTCCAAATTTAAGTTATCGTATCTCCACTTATTTACTTGCATAATAAATCTTACTCTAAATTCTAAATCTCTCAATGAGAGTATTTCTGACAAGTTTCAACTTGTAACACCGTATAATAGTCTAAGAATCTGATCAGGCATACATATTGACCATACCATGATTCCAGTCCTTCATTGTCCATGGACTGTGATTTACAATCACATTTAAGGAGATTGCCAGAGAAATTTTATATACTTCATCTTTAGGTTCCTTTTCCTTTTTAAGTAAGGAAAAGTCAAATATATTTGATTTCATACCTCAACTAATAAACTAAAACATAATCATAAAACATATATCACAAACACTTCTATTCAAAACCATACATTAAACTTATTCATAGAGATATTAAACGGAATCTCAGAGTTGCAAACATACCCGACATATTTTTCATTAAACAGCTATCCTCATGACACAAACATTCAACCCAAATAATATACTCATATTTCATATGGAATATCCCCATAACTGACTCTGGTACTTCCACATAATATTAACAGAATATTACACATTACAAACGTAATACGGATACGTTTCGAGAGTACAAGGCACTCCGTATACCAGCTATCCATATCATGCATGCTTAGAGGATACAAAAACATCGATAAACAAAAGATCGGACCTTAAGAAGGATGCGTTTCGAGAGCATCAAGTACTCCGTATCCAGCCATCCCGGCATTAGGCTCAATGAATCTAAAAGATTGAACAACAACGTACCACAAGAAACACAGAATACAAGGCAAACGGTTATTTGTAACACACGAAATACGGACACACATGCCTACATGCCAAAGATAAAACAAAAAGATTACAGATGGAGATTCAAATCAATTGGCCGCTCCCGGCTTTCCCTTTCCCATTCAAGCTTGGATGTTGCAGTGTCGGATTCTGGATGTATGATTTGCATTTTATCTATCAATTCCTCAGCTGTTGAAGCAGTGACAAAGATTTGTCTCTCCGATTCTGTAGTGATGTTTTCTTCCACAGCGTAATCTAGAAATTTCAAAAGACCGTCATAAAAACCCTTTACGTTCAGCAGTCCCAAAGGTTTGGAATAAAAGCCCAACAATTGCCCACAAGCAACTATAAATATTTCCTCAAGAGTACCTAGACCACCAGGTAATGCTATAAAAGCATCAGAATTATAGATTATGTCTTTAAAATTTTTAGGGATACTCCTGACTCCTTCTCCCTTACCTATGGCTTCCTTACAAAGGTTTCCTTCAACTGGAATATGAGGCCAAATTCTTACATCAGTAGCGTCACTAGACCTAGCTGCTAGTGCCATATTTACCATCATTTTTATACTACCACCCCCATAGATTATGTTAATCTTCTTGCGTGCTAGGACTTGCCCTAAGTGATTTGCAGCTTCTAAATAAGCTTTATCTTTTCCAAGGCTGGAACCACAAAAGACACAGACATTCTTTATTTTCTTCGTGGACTGGGAGGTAGACATATTTGGTTTATAGAAGTGGTTGCTTAATGTCTGCTCCACTTAGACTTCGGGTTCTACATGAGTTTTTAAAGATGAGAAATATACAAAAAGGGCTAAAGAGATAGACAAGTAGGTAATGAAAAGGTAATCCAAAGATTTAAACAAAATCTTGTGCGGATAAGAAAGTAAGATAAGGTGATTGATAGTTTACAGAAAATTTGATTCACTTTTTGAAAAAGATTAGACTCTAATTGTATAACTTTTGACAATTGAGAACAATTTGACAGAAGACCCTTTTGACACAACTGTAGACTTTTTGACAAATATACACAAAGTCTAGAAATTTAATATAAACGACAAATACTGTAGAACTTTTGAAATTTGAGACACAATCTTGAAATATCTGGATAAGCTTTTCAAAATTCAAACATATTACTGTACCGTATGTGACGTGTCTGATAAGATAATATATTTTATTATATATATATTTAAGAAAATCATAAATTAAATAAGATATTAACACTTACTGTATCAATCTAATAATCACAATTATTTCAAACACAAAAGCAAATATTTTGAGTAAAAGAAAAACACAAACTGTTGAACATCAGCTAAAACTGCTTCAAATAAGTAAAGACTAAATAACCTTTATAGAGCGATGACTTATTCCCCATCCAGTTTTCTTATGGCTTGGCAAACAGGATCTAAAAATACCATATTCCTGAGGCGTTGTCTTTCTGTATAAAATTTAGGCCAGAGTTTAAAAATAGCTCCTTGAACATATCCACTAGGGTGACCGTGGAGAGGAGGATGGATGCTATCCAAGTTCTCCTTTGAAAGTCCATCCCTATAAAACCTTATTTTATCCTCTCTATTCGTAGACATATAACCAGGTGAAGTACATTTACCGTTACAATTTTGTCTTCCACATTTGTTACAAGTGACCACGATGGCACGAGCTCTTCTTTTCATTGCACTACGACTGGTACCTGTTCCTGGTAAACCGACATCTTGACTAAAGTCACTCGGACGGATTTTCCCCTCTATTAACATTCTCACATCACAAGGGATGCCAAAACGCATAAGAATCCACAACCGAGTAATTCTAGCCTTGTATTTCTTTCTAAGAATCTTTTGGGAGAGTGATGGGAAATACTTTCTCAGGTGTTGGTACTTTGGGTCCATGATGAGATGAAAGAAGAGTAAATAGAAAGGAAAAATTAAGATAGTAAATTGCAGAATCCTAGAATTCCTTCTTCTTTTAGAGAAAAAGAAGAATTTTTAATGAAAAAGAAGAGGATTTGCGATTTAGAGAGAAAATAACAAATTAAGAGAGAAAAAGTGAACTCGGAGAAATAAGCTCCTATGCACAGTAACCGTATTTGTAAACATTAATTAAACCACTGTATATGACACGTATAGAGACCACGTGGGAGAGACAGTGTGAATCAAACTGATTTAGGATTTAAACTAGGCCCAAATGTTCTTAGTTGAAAATGGTCAGGTTGTTTCGGGCCTTAACACATTTAGAACGAGTTAAATAACAAACATAAAATTGAAAACCAATTTGTATAAATCTTAAACCCAATTTAAAGCCCACTATAGATAAAGTTAACTATGAACAACAAATCTAATTTAACGACAACAAGGATCTTCCTAAATGATATTTAAAATCATTTCATAACAACATAATCTTCCAGCAACTCAAATAATTTTGTTTTAATCAAAACCTTATTGAACAATGCATACACCCATATGTTATTCCTAATACTCAACATCTATCAATGGATTCATCATCATTACTACCAAGGGTTTAGAATGCGACTAACCTTGAAATCAATACGATTTACGTCTTTCAACGTAGACCATATCAATGAACAAAGACACTTGATGTTACTGCTTAAGAACATCTATAATCCCCACAATTCTACTCATACAATATATAATTTCCTCATATAACAAAACCTTAGGTAACCAAAAGATTCACTGATACACTTAAATACAATGTACGTAACGAAATATTCCAATTTTGAGATTCATGCATTCTAGACTTTACAGTCTCAACAGACCAAAAGTCTAACATTTATCTCTCTCAAGATTCAATACCATGATTCCCAACTTATATCATATTCCTCAAATATATAGAACTTTTAAGAAAAGACATTGACACTTATGTGCTCCATCGAATCCACACATAATCATTACTTAGGTTTGAATCAATTACGAAAAATTTGGCATATCTATGTCAAACTTTAAAATCAATAAATCAAGCCTTATATTTCTTATTGTTTTTCACGAGACAAAAGGCTCTTAAATCCTCGTATCTATACGAATTTCTCATCGTTTATACGAATTAAATATGCTTATAGATCCAAATATTATACGAATCTCTCATAAGCATTCTACTTATAAACTCATTCCATATAATTATCATTCCCTCATAACTATTAATACTTTCCTTCTATATAATTATTGTACTCATATAACTATTAATATTTTCATTCTATGGCCTTTCCATGTTACATCCTTCTAGACTGTATAAATCAATGTGAAGGTTCATTTTGATGATGACAATGAAAATTCAGCTTCAAAACCATCTCAAAATATATTTTTTAAAGTGGTGCTACACTCCCTAGGTTAACCGAACCTAGGCTCTGATACCAAAAATTCTGTAACGCCCCTATATGGGGGTTAACAGTTTTTAATGAGATAAAATAAAAATAAATAATAAAAGTAAAACCTTAAAAATAAAATTTACCCGGGACTTAAATGAAAACTCTCAACTCAAAAATAAAAATATAAACGATAAATAAACCACAGTTTTAATGTAGCACCTTAAATTTAATAATATAAACTGTTGTCATCATCATTTTAACCCTCAACACATTGTAATACAGTCACAGAAAGTAACAATTGATGCTTACATTATCATGAAGAACATTCTCAACGATTGAAGCAGTCCCAATGTAATATAGTTACATCACTTCCTCAACTATATTTCTCGTAGCCACCTCACACTTAGTGAGTCCTGAAAAGATATAAACATAAGGGAATGAGCAACACTATGCTCAGTAGAGAAAGCCATTACTCACCTTTAGGTTTTTATCATTACCACATTAAAACCTGCATGGTTAGTAAGTCACATCATATTCCAGATTATGAGGTTTATTATGATCACATCTTATGGATACCGTAGTTAATCATTACCAAGTGTCATAATTACACATTTATACAAATATTACCAATCATCATTGTTCCTAGGTATCCATGTTAAATTGAGTATCACTCAACTCATCGAAACCCAAATGGGTGCACTTGATCACCCTATAAACATTCCAAGGGTGTTCCGGTGAGGGGACATCAAGCCCCGAGTCCTCACCAAATCAATTCCTGTACAGTGTGTTCTGGGACTTTCAACCCAAGGAAGCGTCATCACCTTCCCCCTATTTTACCTTTTAGGGTATTCATGCCCAAGGACGTAACCGTCGCCCTTTTTATGTCTCACAATTTCTCTATATTAAATCATTATTAATAGAGTTAATTTTCCTAACCATGCTTCTCAATTTATAACATATGTCAATTCATTATGTTCCTCGCCGTACAATACAAGACGAGTCCATGTCATAGTTTCATATGTGATACTCATATAATATCAGTTCAACATAGATATATATATATATATATTGCGGCAAAACAATCAATTTTAATTCTATAAAAACCTCACAAAAGATGAGTAATAGAATCCCTACCTTTCAAGCTTATCAACAGTCTCTTAATCCTGGAATCAATTAACGTTAGCTCCATACTCCCTTGATCTTGAACTCCAAGCAAAACAGATCCAGTTGTATCTCGCTGTATCTACGAAGCATCCTCTGTAGTGCTCCTCGAGCGACTATGAATGGCTAGGAATGCTTCCTGGAGATCATACATTCTTGAAAACGTCATTCTGGACTCCGATACTGCTGTTTGAATCGCCTCGATTCGCGTGCAGTCGGTACCGGATGATTTTCATCGGAGTGGAATTTGCTCAAACGGAGGTCACCATTGCATCCAGAGCATCGAAACGAGTCAGGAGGTGGTCTCGGATCTTCGATCGGAGGTCCGGATCACAAAATTCTAATTTAGCCTTTGACTGGCCGTTGACCGGCGTTGACCACCGTTGACCGGCGTTGATCGGGGTCCGTTGGCAGCTGGGCTCGGGCCTACCCCCCCTAAATCGACCCTTCTGAGTCCAATGGCGGGGTCAATTTCACCCAATTCTGCCTCTAACATAGCGGGTCGTGAAGTACAACGTCGGTAGAAATGGATGAGCTCCGATCTTGATTCTCCGACGATGGAAACCTGAAATTGGCTGAGGGCTTTTGCTACCCATCCTCCTATGAGCATTTCCCCTCATCCAATTTGAAGAAACGTGGCTAGGAAGAGCCAAAACGGAGGCTCCCGCGGCGGTTGACGGCGGCGTTGGCCGTTCTCCGGCGAAACCGGCTCCTTCCGTGCAATTGATCGAGGGGTTTTACTCCCCTTGATCCTCTGAACTCATTGGGAGGGGTGGTGTCAGTCACCTCCTCCGGCAAGGCGGAGTTCCACCATGGGGGCGGCGGTGCACGGCGGCAATAGGCGGGCAGAGCAATCCGGCGGTTGTTGAGCTGCCACCAAGGGTGGGTTTTGTTCCTCTCATCACGGTGGTCGTGTAGGAACAAGAATCACGTCGATCGGACGTCGGACGGCGAAGATATCTCGTCGGAAAGAAATGGGTTTTGCCGCCACTTTGGGCGGCGCGTGTGGTCTCCTCCGGCGGCGTTTTGGGCGGCGCGGCACCTCGTTGGACTCAACTCGTCGAGAGCTTTCCATTGGTGCGGGAGGTGTCGAAAACGGATGCCGAAATCTCAAACGATCTTTGAGGAGAGAGAGAGAATTCTAGAGAGAGAAAGAGGAGAGAGAAAGTCTCGAGTTTTGTGATATTTTCTGATTTTTTTTTATATATATACTAAAAATTAATCTAATTACCTTAATACCCTTAGGAGAATAACGGGTGTCACAGAAAACTATGACTAGTTGCGGATTGTTTTCTTTAACAGTCTTAACTTTCATTGAGATTTATACATTAGAATACAAACTTTTCAAGAGTTCTTGATATTAGGGTTGAAAAAAAAAATTGAACAGTTCGAGGTATGACTAACCAAAATCAATCAAAGAAATAAATACATAAACGCTAACTTACAGTTTTTAGTTTGTTGTGTCGGCGGTCAGTTTATGACATTCACGGAGCCACGTTAAGGCCCACGGCCCAAGCGGCTCTTTTATAATTATGGTTTAATATTAAATTTTTTTACACTTTTTTTTTTTAATTTAACCCCACTCAAACTTATTGTTGATAATATTTATATTAAAAATTTTAAAAAAAGTTTCAACTATGTTCTTGAATTTTATCTTTTTAAAGTTTAGAGCATTTGAAAACTTTGGTTTGAACCAAAAACACTACGTAATTTAAATTTTGTAAAAGAAAAACACTATTATAACCTTAGTCTTAATCAAAATTTTTAATTTAAATCAAAGTTCTCAAACAATTTATTATATTTCAATTTTTAAAAACGAAATAAACAACAACTCAATGGCAATATTATACGAATTTATAATTTTATAAATTGTAAGTTTCAAAAATTAAACTAAACTCTATTAAAATCATAATAATGTGTTTTAGTTAAAAATTTTGGTTTAATTCATGCCCTTATTGGAAAAATTTCTTCGCTCTAACATTGGTCAATGAGTAAAACCAAATCAACTACCTTACTTAAAAAAAAAGGGACTCAGATTGAAACCCTTGGCACAAAGGGACTAATGGCTGGCCCTTATTGCTAGAGCCACACACTAATCTTTTCAAACCAGTACAAACAATGTGTCTGGCCATGTAGTACAAGGCATGACCCTCAAAAAGATAGATACAATCCGTATAATCATATCAACGCACACAGAGAGGGGGAGTGTCAGAAGCTTGAAAGTTAGGAGTACTTCGACATAATTCACAAACAAGCCCCTATTTTAACGACCCATAATCGAAGAAAAGTCTAATTGATTAACGGTCACATTTTGTAACACCAAGGTCACCACTAACACTAAAAAACAACCCTACAAAGAACAAACTCTTGCATATACACACAGAAAAGCCAAAAGACGGGGAAACCATCTCCATTATTATAACAAACACTAAAACCAAAACTCAATAACAAAGCAAAACACAAAAAAAATATTATTGAAAAAAAAAACCTAAACATTGAGAAGACCCGGCCTCGCGCACACGCCATTCAACAAGCTCCATAAATCACCGGCCAAAGGCAAACAAAAAACCTGCAAAGAGAATAACTGTGAAAGAAAAATGTCGGTATCGGAAAGCAGAAGGACCACGAGCAAAATGCAGTTGCCGACTTTATCAATACAAGTCGCCTCTAAGGCACTGGCGCTGCACCACTAGAGCAAAAAACCCTTCAAATGATACCAACACCTTATAAAAACACACCTTGTTGAAGTCAGCTATGGAATTGCTATTGACAGCTCACCAAAACTTACAACCCACCATCTCCACCAATCAGAATCCGACAACAGAGTAGAGCCCTAGAGAAGCTAAAACCACTTGACTCCAACGCACTCAAAGAGAGAGCCTCGAAGCGCAGGCGCCATCGCCCCTTTATCCCATCAAGAACAGCGTCAGGAACATCGCATTTTAGGAATTGGGCACCATTAGAGAGCCGCCATGAGACCCCGAACACATCTTTGGGCCGGAGCATTAAAAGCCAGCCAACCGATGGTGATAGGCTCTGTCCTAACTCAAATGGCGCAAGGGAAACCCTAGAAAATGAGAGAGAGGGAGAGGTCTATACTTTTGAGCTACACACTAATTGCTATGTGATTCTCAAGTCCAATAACATATATTGTGGGTGTGAACATTTAATGCTAAAAACATAAACTTCAGTTCCATATTCAAAAGAAAGGAGAATATCTTCCCTTAACCACCGAGTCTACATGGACTTTCATACTTATTATAACCTTGATTAAAACTGTTTTGATACACCCTTTATTTCTCGGGCTATTTTTTCGTTAACAAAACGTGCAATTTCTTTATTGCTATTGCTTGATGATAGTTAATTGGTGATTCTTTTTTTTTATTATTATTTTGAAGAACGTAGATCACGTTAATTGAATCTCGATAAACACTTATGTTTGTCGTGTTAGTGATTTTCGTGTGATTAATTCTTGATGCGACTCTTGATTATGATGATGGCCCCAATTCCCGCCCACAGCCAACAAGATACCTAATCATCTTGTTGAGATAAAGGCCACCAAAAATGTGATTTGAAAAATGTTTCAGTCACATGGCAAAGTTTTATTTAAGTTCAAAACATAAGAAATAGAACAAGCTTTTCTCAAGTTTTCAAGTTTTAAATAGATTACAAAATATTTTAGTTAGTTGGGCCATATGTTTTCTAATTTAAATTATGACTTTGATTCTTTTAATATTGAGCAATCCTATTCAACCCTATAAGGTTATAACATTATTACTAACAAAATAGTAAGATCAATTCTAAAAAATACATTACATATTAGGCTAGGACCTATAATTTTACAAGTAGTCGCGTTATCTCATGAAAAAAATTCTTCTTTAATATCCACGTAACATCAAATTTGCATTAATGTGATTTCATTTAAAATTGACTACAACGTCAACATTTCTCTAACTCTTTGAACGTTTGCGCAAACTTTTGGAAGTGTGGGACAAAATGACATTTTAAAATTTCAGGGGAAAGTTCTAAAATTCATCCGAATTAAATTTGTCCCAACAAAGTTGCGTACACGTTAAGTCACTCAAATCTAACGGCACCAAACTCTCTACACATCGCTAGTACGCGATCCGGACCGTTGAAACCCCCTCACGTCAGCCTCAACAGACGTGGAGGGGGAGTTCCTCTGACCCAACCGATCGTTGAAATAGTCACGACGATGATTACTCTTCCTGTTTCCAACCGCAGCATCGAAAAACTTGTTGAGTCTTCCCTCGATTGCTTCGGGCCTAAGAAACGAACTCCCTCTTATTGTCGTCGAGGAGGAGTTCACAAACTCCCTGTAAGCCGAAACGACGAGCTTCACAGTCGCCTCTCTCATCTGCTCTCTGAGATCGCCGTCGGGAATGGCGTAAGCCCCTTTCTGGCTCCGCAAAATCTCGTCCAATCCCGTCGTAAAGGCCTCGGCTTTCTCTCTCATCAACCTCCTGGTCTCCTCTTTGCTCTGTTCCTCCTTCAGATCCTCGGTACCCAACACTTTCACCAAGTTTTCCCAAGCTTGCTTCTGGTACAAGTAAGCCGATTCCTCCGCAACGGATTTGTACATCTTCTTCATGTACTGGTCTCCCAATAGCTTCTCGAGCTCGGTGTTTTTGGTTCTCATGTAGATGTACCAGTAAGTGTTCATGGCGAAAACATGGGGGAGAATCTGGTTGTCCCTGTACTGACGCCGTTTCGACTCGATGTTTCTCTGCAGAGCTTCCATGATGTTGCAGATCGCGTCTCTGAATAAATTCTCGTCGTTTTCGGGTTTCGACAAGACTCCAGACTTCCAAATTTGCTCTGTTTGGAGGACTTTCTCCATTGAAAGACTGTAGTCTTCTGTGGCTAGGTATTTCAGGTAATTAATGGCGTATCTGACCAATTTGGGGACGGAACCGTCTTGTGGAGGTGGAAAACCGTCGGAATCGCCTTCGATTTGGAGGCCGAATTCCCAGTACACTTTGCTGGAGGCGTGGATGAGGAGCTTCACTAGCTCTCTGAATCGGGAACAGATATCAGCTCCGGATTCGCCATCAAAGACCTCGCAGAATTGGGGCTTGAGCTTCTCGAGGGAATCGAACATGTCAAGAAGCTTGAAGAGCTTCTGAGGCTCTTTGCTGCTCCTGGTGACGCCCTCGCCGAATCGGAAGAACACGGCCATGATCTTGTCGGCGATCTTGATGAAGCACTCCGGCCAGACAAGTCCTTGCATGACGCCTCCCAGGACTTCGCTGCAGAGCTTCTTCTCGGAGACGAAGACGTCCTCGACGGCGAGCTCAAAGTGTTGGATCCAGAGGGCAATGGCAGTCTCCAAACTCTCCCACTCCATCTCGTCGATTTCTTCTGGTGTGTATGTTCGAAGATAGTCTGGGTTTAGTCGCATTAATGCTTTCGCTACTCTTCTGTATCTTACCTGTTCACATTTTCAACCGGAAACATAACAGGTGCAAGTTATTATTATTATTTTTTTCTATGCCGAACCTATTCCGTAGAGTTGTTAAAATAGATGAAAATTGTTTTGTTTCAAAGAATGAGAATTTTTTAAGAAATATATTGAGGGTAGTTTTAAAATTTTTACCTTAAAAACATGTAAAATATTTTTAAAAACTCTCAAAACAATATCAAATGAGAAATTTTCTTTAGGAGTTTTTGAAAATATTTTTACACATTTTTTGAAGTAAAATTTTCAAAAGCACCTTCAACACAATTTTTCAAAAAATCTTGATTTTCAAAACAAACCCATTTTCACATGTTTTGAAAACTTGACCAACCAATTCGAAATTCAAGAAAATGATGTGTGGGTGTCTACATGTAGATATTGCTTGAAAACAAATTGCTATATTGTGAAATTCAGATATATATATATATATATATATATATGGGACCAGCCCTTTGGATTCTTCGATTATTTGTTCTGCCCAAGAAACTAATTCATAATGGTTTAACCGAAAGGAATAATGAGAACAAAAAGCTAATTTCTTATGGTTTTCTTTTTTTGACAATATTTGGTTACTATTTAATTAAACAGTTTCTCTTAAAAAGTTACTCTTTTCCCCTATTAGAAACCGCAAAACAGAATTCCATGCACTTTATTTTCTCCAAAAAAAGTAGATTAGATGATTTGTTTTTTCAACTACAAAATACCCAATTGTGATATTGTCATGTTCCTATATGCTTCATGGATATGATCTATGAATTCTAGTTGTGCGTGTCATATACCAAGGACAGTTTACTAAACTTTAGTGAGTACCAAGACTATTACAAGGCTGGAATTAAAAATTATATACCTTAACATAAATATCGATGCATATATCCAAACAGTCATTGGCGGCCAGAGTCTCTGAAATCCTTCTAAGAACTTCAACCTCCAGTTCAGTGCCAAGATCAGAACCAAATTTCTCCATCTCACCTACTTTCTGTTCTATATTCTGATGCTTTATCTGCTGCAATATTCCCTCATACTCATCCTGCAAATTCAACAAAGCCTGATCAAGTGAGCCCTCGAACCTCATCGCATCAACCTCATTTTCATACAATGCCTTGAGAGTGATCACAGTCTCTCTCAATCTATTCGTCCTGTCCTGATCTGTGGCCTTTGTCCTGCTCAAGAACTCTACCACCTCTTGGAGCCTCTGAATGACTGGCTCACCCTCTTCGCTTATTGTGTTTATTGCCGCATTAAGCTGGTCAACACAGTCCACGTACTTGATCATCCTCTTGAGCCTCTTCCTCTGCGTCACCTCCGTGGATAATTCGTCGTAGAGCTCGGCTATCTTCTCCTGGAGAGTGTCCGAGAGCTTGAAGCTGTCGAGGAGAACCAGCGCAGGCGTTACAGCTCTGTTGATTCTGGTTTCGAGCGCTTTTGCAGCCATGGCTGAAGACTGCAGAGGACCTACTCTTTTTGAGGCTTTTGAGAGAGCTTCCTCTATAAGATCAAACCTCTTGTCCATCATTCCAAGGCTTTGCTCCATTTTCGCTGAGTTTTTGAGCAGGATTTTGAGATCAGAGCAGGCTAATTCGAGCTTGGTGAGTGAGGAATCCTCTTGATTGGCCTTGGAGTAGTACGCCATTGATGCTGTTCTTGTTTCTTAACGAAACCCCAAACGAGTTTGTTTGAGGTTTTTGAAGATATTGTGAAAGGCTTAAGCTACATGACACAATTACGGCAAGCACAATGTTTTGAGGAGACAGAAAACGACGGAAAGAAACCATCCTTGGAAAATCTTACGTCGATGCAATCTAAGAACAAATGGCAAATTTTTGCCGAAAACAAACAAATCTGGCAACTTTTATATTCCCAAATATAATTCCAGGGCCGGTGTTTTCAGAACAACTATGAATTAGTCCAAAGTCAAATCCGTTGTATTGACTCGCGATTTGCATATGAGATGACCGTTGATGACGTATGTTCCAAGAAACTCTATGATGGGCCTTATTAATCGGGCTTCTTCATGCCGGCCCACGGCAGTATGCAAGAGGAGTATTTTCTAGAGTGGTGACGTGGCGACATTTATTGGCGCGAAGGTTCAGAAAGGAGGACTGACAATATTACGAATCTCCTGGTGCTTTCGTGAAGCGTCAAAAATGAACTAGTTTGATTTTATCATCTAAAACAACAAGAAGAAGAAGAAGCTAAAGAGAGATACAGAGGAGCTTCGAAGGTATTTGGTGATTGTTCACAAATGGCGAGCTTTCTTAGAAACAGATTAAAAGTTGCTCGAATCAATCAAGCAGGGAAGAGAGGGCTGGGTTTCTCGTCGGATGCGTTGGCTGAAATCGGAGTTAAGCCCGGTGAGGTCGCCGTGATCTCTGGAATTCCTGAAGAGCATCTTCGAAGAAGAGTATGCTTTTTTAATTAGTCCTTAAAGCTCGTAATCTTTTTATTTATTTATTTACTTATTTTATTGGTTTAGTAGTTTTGATTGTTTTCAATCAATTTTCAGGTTGTGATTTATTCACCTGCCCGTACAGCTGCACAACAGGGTTCTGGAAAAGTTGGGAAATGGAAAATGAAGTTTCTGTCTACACAAGAGTATGCGTGCTTTGTTTACTGACGTGTGCATATGGTTGTTATATCAGATACGAAGCCTTTGATGAATTAAGTTACTTTTCCTTTCCTTTCTTCTTCAATTATCTTATAAGGTGTTTGGAAGGGTGGTGTGAAACAGTGGTGAGAACCACTTTTATTGTAGCATATGAGAGTTTTATACTGTAGCATATTTATTGTGGTGGGAACTGAGTGGTTCCCACCACTACCAAATACCCCTTTAGTATCCAAAAAACACTCATTTTTAGAAGGTTGGTGCTCATAATATATATATATATATATATATATATATATATATATATATATATATCCATTTCAGAATTAGAGTCTTATCTATGTTTATTAGGCTGGTATGTGTGTGTGCACAAGGCATAAACACTTAAAGGGAAGCAAATGCCTTTATGGAAACTTTCAGGAAGCTGAAAAGTAAATTTTGTTTAACTTGGATAAGTGCTTATTAAACCCTTTATTGAACCTTTATTCGTCGATATTAAGCGGTTTTCCTCACCTTGCTTAGTTTGATTGAGATATGTTTAGGTGGGAAAATCCATTGATGGGTTGGACTTCCACAGGAGACCCATATGCTAATGTTGGTGAAGCAGCATTAAGTTTTGACAGTGAAGAAGCTGCGAAGGCATTTGCTGACAAATACGGTTGGGATTATGTGGTATGGCCTTCTTTAAGTTGTTCTTCTTCTGCGGAACTAAATTCTTCCCTAGTTATAGTACTGTCGTTATAATCTTGACCTTGTTATAAGAAATATAGCCGATTACTTGGGAACCTTTTGTAAGGTTCTTCAGATCTGACATACGAGTATTTAGTTCAAAATATGTACCGTGTGACACAAAAGTATTCTCACTCATTGATCATATCATGAAAAAATCAGTCCAATGATCAAGTGAACCTTCACTGCCGGCAACGAAAACGAGCCATACAAATTTCCTTGTCTTAATGCATACGCAAAGCTTCATTGGAAATAGCATGGTTGTATGAAATACATTGTTAGATATGTGTTGAAATATGTCACCTGCTCTATTTGATTTACTGGATTTGATTTTGAAAGTTAACAGCAGTTCGTTATTATTCATCTTGTGCATAATTGTCATGTTGATCTTATGTGCAGGTCAAAAAGCGTCATACCCCACTTCTAAAGGTATGTGATGTTTGTCTTGCTTTTCACTAATCACCGTTCATCAAAAAACAAGGGCTTTACTGAAAATGTACAATGACTTGACATTTCATTCGAATAGGATGGTACTGTTACTTGGTTAGCAGGATTCGAGACATTATTTGACGCTGGAGGAGATATGCAACTTTATGCCATTTGTTTTTTCTATTGTAAATAGTTTTACCTTTAATATATTATATATATTTATTTATTCAACAAAAAAGAATCCAAGAGCTAAAATATTTGCTCCCGCTCAAGATTTCTTGTTAAAAAAAGAAAAAAAAAAAAAAAACTCCTCTTGAGACGGTATAATTGGCACCATTAGTTCAAGCTTATTTACCTGTTTCCTTTTCTGCGCTCCAGGAGAAATTTCTTTTAAGAAGTTGCATCTCATAAGCCTAGGACTAGTGGCATTCTTAATTATGGTTTAGTTTAGTTTTTCAATTCCACGATGCCGACGTTTCCCTTGTTATTTTATCCAGCCCAAATCATATGCAGACAACTTCAAATGGAAGGGGCCACCAAAGAATGACGATGTTTAACTCGCATGTTTAGAATATTCCTACTGTAGGCGACGATTAACTCTGAGTATTTGTAAGATCCTACTATTGGTGATAAAATCCCATCTTGGAGTTTGTGAGGATGTTAGCCTTAATCAATGAAATATCACAGTATCTCTGTCATTGTCCTTGTTAGCGGTGTAGATCAATGAAATATCATAGTACCACAGTCATCTGTTTGTTAGTTGTGTAATTCCCTTCCCTCTTGTAAACAAATGTAATGTAATGAACAAGCTTATGATAATAAATTTCACACTTTAACATACTTATTGCCTCCTTTGAGTCTTGACTTTTCTCTCAAGAAGGAGGCCTGGGACACTAAAAAGAACACCTAATAGAACCATACTCGATTTTGAAGACATACGGTTACAATTTAGCAGACTAAAAGTTGCATAATTTTCTAGCTATAACTAAGCTAAACTAAACTAATAATATGTACATTACACATATCTCATACATTACAGCTTGATTGCTCTCTGGTATGGTGGATATGAAACCTCCAAGTGAAGACGTAGTCTTTGGACTCGCAGGACAGCCTGATAACGTCGCAGAAAGCATTGACGGAGTTCTTATTCTCGTCACTACCCCACTCTATCCTTACCCAGCAAGAGAACCCATTTGAGGAAATCGGCAATCTGGAATCCGAAAGCTGCAGAATCACTTCCCCGCCGATTCTCTTGCATGAGCTGGTCATCATGGAATCAAGCCACAAACACTCGGGCTGGCCCACCATCTCTTTGTAAGCGGAATTCGCCATCCTCACTTTGTTGTTGGAATCCGATATGACGGCCGGGAGAGTCTCTGACTCGACCTCTTCCTCGACCTCCTCTGGTTTCTTTGGAATTTGGGCTACTTGAGAAGCCAGTTTTGGGGCCTCACTGATGCACCGCACGCATATGCTGGACCCCACGGGCCGGACCGGCTGGGGTGCTATCACGTTGCAGGCTGCAGGAACCGGAATCCGCTGTAGTTGTTGTAGAAAATCCTTTTCCTCAGGGATTTCCGCGACGGTATTCAAGTCTATGAGCTTTTTTTCTTCTCCACAAGGTTTCATCCATTCGAGCTCTGGCGCAGCGGCTTGATTGTTGACAATGGGGGTGGATGGTAGAAGAGGAAGGGTGACTGAACTTGCGGGCTTATTCTCCAAATTGAGACTTGCGATGGGAATTTGCTCAAGGCCGTGGCTGGAAAAGCCCTGCAGGGGAGGAAGGTGGTGGTTGTAAGGAGGAGGAGTGAGGCCGAGGGCGTTGTTGGTCCTTTGGCGCTTGAGGCTCGGCGGCGACAGGGCGGCTCGGCCCCTCTTTCTGGTTCTGGTGGGCCTGGCTTGCAACTGGGGCCAGAGGTTTCTCAGGTAAGGGGACTGCCTGATCTTCTGCGACGTTGACGTGGTCTCGCTTGTGGGGCTTGTGGGTGTCTCTGGCTTTGGCGCTATCGGCCTATACTTCGACATAATCTCGGCAGTTTTTGCCATGTTGGTGTATGGATTGAGGGTCTTGATCATAGTGACTGAAAGGGTAAGAGAAGAGCCCCCTTTAGCTTATGAATCATCTAAAGGGAGCAAAAAAGGAGAAAAAATAATAATAAGAGAAAAGCTGATATGGAGTTCTCTAAATATATAGCGAAGGAAATTGTAAGAAAAAGAAGAAGAACAAGGGTTGAGTGAAATGGTGATGTGATTGGAGAAGAGGAAGGAGGGATGTAGAAGGAGGTGGGGAGAGGTATTTCAACGGTGGGAATTGGCCAATGAGAGGAGGGCAACATGCAGCAAAGGGGAAGGACAAAGTGACACTTGGCTTTTTACGGTGGGTACGTGTTTGCTAGGCTTAAAATAATGACATGTGGGAATTGGAACCCACTTTCTCCTTTAGTGGGTCCATGCAAGCTTACACATAACAAAGACCATCGAATAGTTTACACCAGTTTTTGACAACTGAGCCCCTTTATTCACTGCCTGCTATGTGCTAACTTTACTCTAGTGCCTTCTTTTTTGGGAAGCCCATAGAGAGATGAGAGAGAAAGAGAGAGAGAGAGCCATCTCTCCAAGCCAATCAGGTGCATGAATCAACAACCCCCTGTCGTCGCAACGCGTGTAGTCTGGGCCGCCATGCGTGTCTACAGCTATCACGATTGGCTTGGTTGTTTTGTGAAGTTATGTTTTTTTGTTCTTTTTTCTTTTTTTTTCACTAAAAGTCTCAAATTTACAAACAAAGAGTGTTTGTGTTTGCCAATTTGTCATTTTCTGAGGCGGTTCTGTTTGGATTCATTACACGAGGCGGCAGACTATCTACCGGTTGCATGCAACGGAAGGGATCTGATTGGAGGTTGAGCCCTTTGGTAGATTATATTGAAATCTTAAAATATACGAAGGTATTTGAGAGAGTAGAATTTAAACCGTAAATAGCATAAAATATTTATAAAATTTTTACTTGTTACATAATAAAACAAGTATATATTACAATTTAAAGTTTTTACATGTTAATTTTATAATTAAAACTTATTTTTAAATAATAAATATATATTAATAAGTATTTATTTTTTAACTATAACATCTGTCAAAAAAATATTAAATTTAACAATTTCGATCAGCGATTGGATTCTCACCTAACAAGTGTAAGTGTGTGTGTGTAGAGAGAGTGAGAGTGTAACGCGTGGCCCATACTGGGGAGGTTGCCATAACGTGGTATTTGGCCTAGTGAGGCGTGCCCTCTTTAGACTGCCACCGCCGCTGTGGTGCATCTGCCGCATGCCAAGTCTCGCTCCCAGTGCGGCTGCACGGGACATTTTATCTCTCACTCTCAGGGTCTGCCAAATAATGCAGATCCCATATTTGTTCATTTTTAAATCCCGGTAGTGCTCCAACATATATAAGAAGCGTGGTAAATGAGTGAAAATTTGCCGAAGAGTGTTTTTGGCCTTTTCTTCTAGACTAGATTAGAACTTGGCAAGCGCAGTTCTTACCGTTTCTGCTATCACCAGTACGAGGGACATGTCGTTTCACGCCGTTTCTGTTATCACTAGAACGAGGGACGTGTCGTTTCACCGTTATGGATCTTTTTACGTCTTGAACATGCATAGAAGATAAATATAATTCAATATTATAAAATTTTTGAAAAAAAAAAGTTGATAAAAAAATCCCTGACTCCACTTGAGTAACTGTAGGAGGACTTTTAGACAAAAAGGACAGATTAAGATTCAGCATTTTTTGACATGGGGGGTAAAGGGATTGAAACGACATCGCCCAACCAAAATAAGGGATTGAAACCACGTCGCCCCAACTAAAAGAATAAAGAACAAAATGAGGACGCAACAGAACTGCGCTTGCCAAATTTGGTGGTATAAATTTTTTTCAGTTAATTTCATAAATTGTCCATGCAGTTTATTTCAAAAGTCTTTTCGATTTTTACTCTATTGCTTTGTTTTAGTTTTAGCTTTACTCTTTTCATTAGTTAGACGTTAAATATTTAACTATAAACTTTTATGTCTAATTTTAATCTTTAATCTATTACTTTGTTTTACATTTGATCTTATATTGTAACTATAAATTATTAAGGGTTAAAATATGAAAAATCTAACATAAAAAATTAAATATAACAATTTTAATACATGCTATAAAAAAGTCGATTTTATTAGATCGTTAGTAAAATGAATTTTAATTTAGAAAAAGATAAGTTGAATTTTTATACCGTTGTATAAGTATTCAACAATCACGCATTTTAAATAACAAGCTATGCATTATTATTTATATATTGTGTTGAATAATCATAATTTTAAAAATCATAGTTATGTATACATATGCGTATAAAATGTACTAACATAAAATATTCAACTTTACATTTTTAAAAAATTAAAGCTTGTGCAAAAAAAAATGATAAATTCATTTTATTTTGGTTATAAGAATCAACATCCAATTTTATACTGACCTTATTTATACTATAGGTATATTTCATATACTTGTAGTATTCTTTCTTATACTGTTTATAAGCTTCTATACTTATATATACATATCCTCTACACATTATAATTATTATACTACTTAATTTTACATAGTTTAAATTTACATTGATAGTTTTTTTATTATATAGCCAGTACACTTTTTCTGTACTGTTACAAGCTTATACAGTATTCCTTACTATCCATATAGTATAATTCCTAGACTGTTTAACTTTATACAATTTAATTTCTATACTGCAAACTTTATCAATGTAATTCCTTACACTGCATTATTTTATCAGTATAATTCTTATACAGCTTTATTCTAATGCTGTATAATTTTTCATATTTTCATATAGTATTTTCTTTAAATTTTATTTTTGTTTTAACATTTATTACAATACATTTTGTAACAATTAAGCTTTATAGCTTATTTTCATATCCCTATTTTCTTATGTAAGACTATGGCACAATTTTTAATCTTAAAAATCCCATGTTTTACTTTTGTAGAATTTATTATAAAAATCGGATTAAAACAATAATTCTTGCAACACTCTTTATGTTCTTAAAATATTTAATAAATTTTTAAGCATAAACTTGAGCTCAAAAAATTTATACTTCAATTACACAATATAATCTATTGATTATTACATTCGTAATATACTGAAATACTCAGATGTTACATATTTAATGTCAAAATTTAATTGTTACATTCGACATTAAATTTAGTGTTAAGTTTCAAACTGTAGTTGCTTTTTTTTTCCCCCTTAATGTAGGATGCACTATAAAATTTTAGTTGCTTTTTTTAATATAACAATTAAAATTTAGTTGTTAGTTTTTCAGTTGTTTTTTTAAGTTGACATTGAATTTCCAACTGTAGTTAGCTTCTTTTTTTTTTTTTAATGTAGGATGAGCTATAAAATTTTAGTTGCTTTTTTTAAAGGTAGTATTAAATTCCAACTGTATCTACTTTTCAATAGCATATTACAAATTTATTTGGTGTTTGGAAATGCGGCAGAAACGGTTGGTTAGAATCATTTTTACTATAGCATGTAAGAGCTTTTACGCTATAGTTTTTTTCTTTTTTTTGTTACTGTAGCATGTGAGAGTTTTTACACTATTTATAACTGAAAAAGTGGTTCTCACCAGTTTTGCGAAACAGAGTCTTATCCTTTTTAAACGGTCGTGACTGAATATTTTTATCCACAAACTTGTTCAACCAACACTATTCATTATTCAAAAGGCTTAAAGAGCCCATGTTAGATCTTTAAAAATAAAACAAATAAAATAATAAAAAAAAAGAATAGATTGGGTGACTTTTTTAATAACCTTTTAAAAATAAATTACCATATATTTTAAATTAAACAAATGACCATTCATTATTAATTATAAAAATAAAATGACAAAAATAATCTGCATTATTATTAATCAAAATAAACTTCATCGATGCTCTAGTGGCTGACTTGAGGGAGTATAGCGCCTACAGTGTTTGGAGATGCCACGTAGTGAGAGAAGAGAGAGAAAGTTAAGGTTGAGATTTTTTGTTAAGATTTGTTATTTATGAGTTTATCAATAATGTATTAAAGTTTATCAATGATATATTAAGCTTTTTATCACTGATATATTACTGTTCATCACTAATGTACTATAGCTGATTAATAACTAATAAAGTTTATTTTTTATCATTTGACTTTATAATTGATAAAAAAGAACAATTTTTTTAATTTAAAAAAATACAATCATTTATTAAAAAAACATTTAAAAAGGCCACCGACCTCTCTCTCTATATATATATAAATATAAAGGGACCGAAACTTCTAAAGAAAAACAAAAAACAAAAACAAAAAGAATACTACAAATGGTCTGTTTAATAAAGCAAAGAGTAATTTACGCTATTAATTCTTTAACTCTTTAATAAATAATACTTTAATCCTTCTTTTTTTAATTTTGACGAAACACCGTTTAAAGTCTCAAGCTCTTACCAACTAAGCCCTTTACATCACCTTCTCTTAAGTTTTTAACAAATTATTGCACCTGAGCCATCATGACCCTTTTTTTTAAATGAAAATACCAAAATAACCCTCTCCACCTGATAACAAAATCATTACCCTGACTAAAATTATACAACCAGACAAAATACGACTCCTTTATTTGGTTGCTGTTGTTCATTGCTTTTACTTGTTTTTCTCCTCTTGCTTTTCACTCTGCACATTGATATAGGAACAGGGTGGGCTGGATAACAAATATAAATCAATAATGCTCCCACACTGCTTTCCAGGTCAAAAAATATAACCAAATAAAATCTTAATTTAACCACATAGCAGAAATAGGAAGGTAACAGCAAAACGACATTTGCTGTGGATTATGATGGATGTACAATTTAAGCGGTGGAGGAGCCTCTTAATATCGTGTTCTTACCAAAACCCAATTAATATAATGACAAAATTTAAACAAAATCATAGAAATCCAGTGGAGAAGATTTTGTCAGTGAAGAAAATGGTGGTCGGAGGTCTGTGAAGAGGATCGCACAGTTCCCACCACCTCCTGCGCATCGTGCGAACTCTCGTGTCCTCGTCGATGAAAGATCGAGCTGCTCATCCCTTGCCGTCGCGAGATCCAACCCTGCCTTCCCTCGTCATCACGACATCGCAACTTCCCTCTCCCGAAGGAATTTTGCCTCGACCTTTTGCCCACCACCTCCAGAACCGCCCCCCCTCTTCCCCCTAACGTCTTTTTCTTTTGAGGTCTGGGGGGCTTTTTTCTAATGGGTCTAAGCGCGAAAGTTCCCAATGTGTTCATTATTTTTTGAGGTCTGCAAGTGCAACCTTTTTTAAAGGGTCTGAAAGTTATTTTTAGGTTTTTCTTTTAAACCTGGTTTTTTTGTTAACTTATAATTTATAAATTATTTTCCAAGAAAACCTTCACATATTAAATCACATGCATTGCACATGACACATTTTGTTAAACACTTAAAACTTAATAGAAGTTGACAGAAAAGATTTATAAGGTGTTTAAAAAGATAGTTAAAATCATTGATTAGAATTATGCTTAAAATGGTAGTTAAAATCGTTGAAAGAGTGGTTAAAAGGTTGTTTAAAAGGATTTATTAGGTGCTTAAAAGGAAGTTTAAAAGGATTATTAAAGCCTTAGAACTATTTTTATCGTAATACGTAAAAGCTTTATAATATAACAATTTTATTATTATTATAATATATAAAAATTTTATATTATTTATAATTAAAAAATTTCTAAATTATTACCTGTTAAACACCCTTTAATTGCCAAAGTTTTGTAAGTAGAAATTGTTTTTGTCAAAATAAAAAAAAAAAAAGCTTAAAATGTTATCCACTAAGGAGCAAAATGCAAATTAGTATTAAGCTAAAGCAAAAGCAAAAGCAAAAAGCAAAAGAAAAAGTCCGTGACGTTGATCTATACATTACTACAATCTGGACGGTTGATTATTGAGGACAAACAAATTACTTCTCAGAAAAGCACTGACAACCAAGAAAGAGCGAGAAAGACGTGAGTTTTGCCCCCACCCACTTTCCAGCGTCTCCCCAAGCAGCGCAGCCGTGCCTCACGACACCACACTGCTCGAGCCCCCCACACCCCCCATGGCGCCCTACCAAGCCGACTCTCGCCGCGCCTGACCCTCCCTCGCACCGCTCGACCCACCTCGTCCCCGATCATTTCCGGCCCAACCCGTGCCGTCCGTTATCTCGCGCGTCCAAAACGGGAAAAGTGTATGGCAAATTTTTCATGATTTTGGCTCTAAAATTTGTTCGATTTTGGCCGATGGTGAAATTTTCGTCAAACTGAGAGTTGATCTTGTGTTAAAATAGGCCTAAATATTTGTATGGACTTTAGTCTGATTGTGGTTTTAGTTTTATTTTTTTGTGATTTGTGAGGCTTTGGTGCGGTTTTGGTGTAATGTTTGGTCTTGTTTTTTCTATGATCTGATATGATTGAGCATCAACGGTCAAAATGTTTTTTATTTTTTGTGATCTTTATTATTATATTATTTTTATGCCTCCATAATTCTTCTAATTTGTTATGAATAAAATATGTTGGTCAGTCTGAAAAAAATCCCAGCCAATTCAGAGTTTTTGTCTGACTGTGAAATTAGGTGCCTTTTTACGCAAGCAGTCAATTGCGAGTATAAGCCAAAGATGTTGAGACGATGACAGCTCCACCCTGTTACTGTTAGGCAGAAAATCTCCGCCTTGTAGAGTAGTGGTAGTGGCGGTCTTCAAATGGAGGACAAGAAGAAGGGCCCCTCTTTTCCCTCCAACTACGTCACTCTGGCTCAACTCCAGGAGCGTTGGCAAAAACGAAAAGAAGATGAACAACAACGACAAGAGGAAGATCAGAAGCGAATGCAAAAGTTTGAAGGTCCCAAGCAAATGCAAGATCAGAAGTCAGTTGCCGCGAAAGTTGAACCCAGTTCCGAGTCTCTGAGTCAGAGTCAGAGTCAGACGAGGTTTAGAAGGAGAGTGAAGGGAAAAGCTTCGGTAACAAAGGAGGTCGAAGTTGTTGGAGGTGATGGTGCGGACCAGGTGGGAGAAGGTGAAGAAAAGGCCGGCAAGAAGAAAGAGAAGAAAAATAAGAAGAACTGGAAGGGCAAGAAGCCTAGTCTCACGGCAGAGAAGGAGGTCACTGGAGAGGGAGTTTTGGCGGCTGAGACATTGGCGAGTGTTGAGAAGGAAGATGCGCCAGCGGGCGGGAAACAAGAAAGGAAGGGTGAAGCTAAGGCAGAGAAAGATAGTTTGGATCAGACGATTAATGTCGAACCCAGGTCAAAGATTTTGTTTGCGAATGGTGGAATTGGCAAAGGGAATGGTCGATTAAGGAGAAATGGTGAGAAAAAGAACCGAGAAAGGAGAGGAAATAGAGGTAGAGCTAGGGCAGAGAACGGTGATTTGGATCAGATGGCTAATACCGAACCTAAGTTTACGGCTTTGTCTGTGGATGGTGGGAATTTGAAGGTGAATGCCAAATTTGGGGAAAATGGTGAGAAAAATGACCAAGAAAGCAGAGGAACTGGAAGTGAAACTAGGGCAGAGGGCAATAGTTTGGATCAGACAGCTGATATTGAACCCAAATTTAGGGCTTTGTCTGTGAATGGGTTGCTTGGAAAGAGGAATGATGGATTGAAGGGGAATGGTGAGAAAAGGAACCGAAGTGGAGGAACTAATCGTGAAGCCAGGGCAGCGAGCAATAATCTTGATCAGACGGCTCATGTTGAACCTGAATTTAGGGCTTTCTCTGCAAATCATTGGATTGACAAAGGGTATAATGGGTTGAGGAGAAGAGGCGCTTATCACAGTCATGGTTATTGGGAATTTGGGAGACTTGGTCATCGGGCAGTACAGGACTTGAGAGATGGTAAAATGGTTTGGGTGAAGAAAGGAGAGGTCTCAGACGGTAATGGGTGCGAACATTAGGGACCAAAGAGCGGTGATGGTGTCTCTGGGGAGAATGCTCTCTTCTTTAGACTGCAACACTTCATATTTGCTTTCGATGTTTATTTTCTTGTTTGGAAGATTGCAGTAGTTATTGCTTAAAAACTGATGATCGATGTGGACGTGCAGGTTACCTGGTATGTGGGATGGGAAAGTTAGTAGAACATGAGCGTGAAATTCTCTCTCCCTTTTTTTTTTTTTTGGTGTCTATTCTTATGAAAAGCCATTGGATTCTAGAACATTTGGTGTTTGTTTGTTTTGATTACTCGTTGTATTTAATGAATTCAAATTTAAATTATGAGTATCAAGAATATTTTAGATATGTGTTTGTTTCTTCTAAAATCTAAATCTTTTGAGTATTGAGAATCTAAGTTTTTAGAATTTTGTTTCTCTTACTTTTAATACTCATGTATCTCTACTACAGTAAAAATTAAAATTTTCTCGCCTATATTTGAGAAAAATATCATAACTTCTTCATTTGATATCTAATTGAAATGATTTTTTTTTATTATGTTATTTGTGAAGAGAAGAATAAATTAAGATCCACATTGCATATTTTTTAGGACCATTAATATGAAGATTTTATTATATTTTTTAATAAATTAAAAACTATTTTCACTACCTCTCTAAACATTCTAATGTTATTTCATACTTAGATTAAAACTTAAATTCACGTCTAAATATTAATTCGGATAACAATTTAAATTACTAACTCAAATCAAATCACTATTTTGAATCCACCTTAGTTTTATGGGCATGACCTTGCTTTTACCGTGAAAGAGGTATGTCATCCAGTGATTGGGACATTGGGATCGTCTTCCATTTTTTGCTTTTATTTTCTGGGTTGGAAATCGATTCTAGCCTCTATTTTCAAAATCCCGGCCCTCTATTTTGCATCATTTCTTATTCTTAACGTGATTTTAACTTGTTGAAATCGTCGAGTTGTTTGTTCTTAGATTCGGATATGAAGATGTTTTGGCTTCAGTGTTAGATTACAATTGTTGTTGTAACGATAACGGACTGGGGGTGAAACTCTAGTTACAATACAAACTGAGAGTTGTTCAGCCTATTTTCTCTCAGCCTATACTAATCAAGTCCATACTTTTGGTTATTGCAACAGAAAAAGAGAATCTAATCATTGTTGGTAATTCGATATCTTGCTAGTCTCAAACGGGCCTATCATTGTCATAGACATGGTTACTGATCTGGGCTTGATATACTTCGTCTTAAAGGTTTTCAGTAACCAGGGAAAAGAAACGAGCAGACCCTCAGATCTTTAAGCTTTCTTTTACAACTTCCATACCCTGTGATCGTCTGCTATTACTGTTGGCATTGATGACTCACTTTGTCCCCCATTTTCAATATTGTTCGTTCAATGTAGTTTTATTGTTTAATTAAGTAATTTATAAAGCTGTTTAGCTGAAAAATTATATAGATTAGTGGATTGAATATTTTGTTTTGTTTTTTGTCACTCTCTCTCTCCCTAATCTGCAGAGATTCATTTGACGACATTGATGGGATACAAATTCTGACGCAGAAAAGTTGCTTGAACTATTCTGTGAAGATACTCGAAGTAAAAGAATTTTTATTGGAAATTCTTGTACATTTGATGTATATATCTTTATTGTTTCGATATGGAGGATTGTTTATTCTGTGAGTGTTGTTTCGATCTTTATTGTTTATCTTTAATTATCAAATTTCTTAGAAGCATATAATGGCGCATCTTTTTGCCTTCTATCCGTATTAGTACAGAAGCATCTTGCGCGTGAATGATTATTGAATCCCTTTGGCTATCAAAAATTCTTAGCAAATAAATGATTAGGTATAACCTCAATGTTGCATATTTAGAAATAAGGATACCAAAAAAAAAAAGATGTGGTGGTTGTTTAATCGTGTGAAAATTGGAGTTTCAACATTTTGACAAGGATTTTACAGCAACCATATCCAAAACAATCTTTTCATCCTTTAATAATCCCCTTTTCGTTATAGTTAAGGAACAACTACCCGGCGTTCAGTATTGCTTTAACAGTCCACAATATTTCTTCATGGGAATTTCAGTACCACAATATTTCAGAGAATATTAGCACGTGCATTCCAAGCATGGACAATGGGAGCATTCTCAACCATAAATTGGCACAAGTTTCTTCCATTTTCGTATACAAGTTATCTTTTCGCCATTGACCTTTTGTTGAATGATTTCAGTTCAACGACATAGTGACAGTCATCTTCATGTCCCACACCACGGTGGCTGCCTTAGTTGCTTTGGCCTTGGACTGCCCGCTTTCCCGAGAAAACGAGTCGACGAGAAAAGACAGTGGTTTGCATTGGTGGTAAAAGTTCAGCCTGTACGGATCAGATGTTAGGAATGATGAATTCTATGCATTGCCATGCAGATTGGACACGTTTTTCCCAGCCCTTTGAAGCCCCTTTTGCAAGTTCTGTTATGAAACTAGCAGTGTTTACTCCCACTGGACTCTTCTTAATCTTATTTAATAAGGGAAAGCAAATACATAAACATTTTCTTTGTTTTCAGACTCTGATCTTGTGTTCGTTTATTTGTTAATCGTTTCCTTTCCTTCTGTTTTCATGCTATTTGGTCTTTGTTACGCAAAGCCACAACAATAATAGACTGGCGAAAGAGAGATTTCCAGTGAAGTAATAAATAAACATGCAAAAAACGTCTTTCAGAAAGTGATGTCCAGGTTGTTGTCATACGAGACAGCCAATAAAAGATTTAACTTTTTCTCAGATTTTTTTGACTAGTTTAAAAGTTTTTTTTTTTTTTTTTTCCTGTGTGTTTGTTGTCCGAAACATCACATTGTTTATATCGAACTATCAGACCACCTCACCACCTCTTTATTACCAAAAAAAAAGAACACAATCCATCTCAAGCACTTTACCTTCCAATTCTCTCTTGGGTTTTGCTCTTGCTCTTGAATTGAAGGTAGTTCTACTTCTATGATATAAATGTTCGAAACCAGAAAACTTAGCTATATTCATATTATATAAAGGAAAAAAAGTTAAAGAACTTTTTGCCTAAATAATTTTCTCTTGAAAATTTTGATTCACATGAACTCAGTTGCTGCATATTGTGCTTTTTTTTTTTGACATTTTGTTCCTTTTGTGTTTTTTTTTTTTGGGAGTTTATAGGGATGATTTGTTGGGGAATTAGGCGACTCCTAATTCCAAGGATCGCAAGAACGAACAATTGCAGAAAATAAATAGGAGAAAAGAAGAAAAAGAGACACCAAATTTTTATACAGGTTCGTCCAAATTTGAGACTACGTCCTGTTTCTGCCGCTTGCAGATTCCACTATGATGAAGGAGATTACAGATTACAAGAGCAGTTTCTCACACACTCACAAATTGTGCTTACCAAAACTCTCTTCTATCTAACACCCAATGGGAATTTTTCTCTCTCTCTCAAGGATGGAGCTCTCAAGAATTTTGCCTCTCACAAAATTATGCCACTCATAATTTTCACACACAGTTTTCACACACACTCAACCCTAGCCACCTTGTGTCTATTTATAACAAAAGGAGGAGAAAATAGCAACTAATGGGAAACCCTAATGGTTTTCCGTTTTTGGGACCTTTGAATTCGACTTTGATTCAAAACACATCGCGCAGCACAGCGCGTCAGCGCTGCGGCGCCTAGGCGCAATTCACCTGGCGCCTAGGCGCCATCCTCTTTGAGCCTAGGCGTAAAGCCCTTGGCGCCTAGGCGCTTGCCACATAGCGCCTAGGCGCTCTTGTCCTGGCGCCTAGGCGCCTTCGCCCCAGCGCCGCGGCGCTCTTCTGCCAGAGCCGCAGCGCTTGCTCCCTGCCTTCGAGGACGCGATTTTCTCCCTTTTCCTTCCTTTTGCTGGGTTGTCTACTTGATTTGGCTCCATATCTGCAACAATCTCCCACTTGGAGACTAATCAATCACCATGTCTCCCACTGCAGCGGCAACGACTTCTCACGCCTCTTGGAGAAGTCCAACTGAAGTTGCGCACAACTTCAGTTTCTCAATCGGATCCATCTTGGTGAGCATATCTCTGGATCCTTTTACCACCCACCTTGCCTTATACCGCTTGCTGCCAGCACTTTTATCTTTTGCCCGGTATACCCTCTTGTTGTGCAAGGACTTTTTACTCTGTGGTAACTTTGCCAGTTGCCATGTCCGATCCAACTCGTCCCTCATGGCTAACTCCCACTTGACCGAATCTCCAGCCTCCACGGCTTCATCAAAGCTCTCTGGCTTACCTTTGTCGGTCAACAAGATGTAATGCAAAGTTGGGGAGTATCTCTGCGGTGGTCTGATTGTCCTGCTAGACCTCCTGACTGGTGTGGCAGGAGTCCTCTGGTTTTCTTCTGGAGCTATGTTTTCCTGGTCTTCAACCTCTGGATTTTGCACCTCCACTTCAGGCAGATCCTTCAATGGAATCACCTCAGGCTTCTTATCTTCAGAACCTGAACCCCTGGAGTCCGTGCTGTCTCTGTCCTTGTACAGAACACCTTCGTTGAAGATCACATCCTTGCTCCTGATAATCTTCCGGCTTTGGTCATCCTAGAGACGATAACCAAACACAAATCCGCCATAGCCAACTAGAAAGCACTTCTTTGACTTGGCATCCAGTTTGCTTCTAGCAGTAGAATCAATATGTGCATAAGAAACACAACCAAACACTCTCAAGTAAGAGAGATCAACCTGTTTATGGCTCCAGACTTCTTCTGGTAGCTTGAACTTCAGCGGTGTGGATGGACTTCTGTTTATCAGATGAGCGGCTGTGTTAATTGCCTCAGCCCAAAACATCTTTGGCAGCCCTGCATGCAACCTCATGCTCCTAGCACGCTCGTTTAAAGTCCTGTTCATCCTCTCAGCTACCCCATTCTGTTGTGGTTTCCCTGGAATGGTCTTCCTCATCTTTATTCCATTCTCAGCACAGTACCGCCTGAAATCTTCACCTAGGTACTCTCCCTCATTGTCAGACTGCAAGCACTTCACCTTCAAATCTGTCTCGTTCTCCACCATGGCTTTCCATCTCTTGAAAGCATCGAACACATCAGATTTGTTTTTCAGAAAGTAAACCCATACCTTCCTGCTTGAGTCATCAATAAACGTCACATAGTAGTTTGCGCCACCAAGGGAAGTCACCGGCGCAGGCCCCCACACATCTGTGTGAACAAGCTCCAATCTCCTGGACTTAGGCTCTCTACCCATCTTTGAGAAACTCACTCTCTTCTGTTTACCAAAGATGCAGGCTTCACACAAACTGTGATCAACAGTTTTCAAACCCGGCAGTTTTCCTTTGCAGTGAAGCACCTTCATACCCTTTTCACTCATGTGACCAAGCCTATAATGCCATAGCTCAGTATTGGCAGCAGAATCAGCAACTGCTAGGGTATCTCTGCAACTAGAGTTCATGTAGAGAGTTCCAGCCTTGCGTCCCCGAGCAATAACCATCGCTCCTTTAGTGACTTTCCAACCTCCACAATTGAAGGTTACTTTATGTCCATCATCATCTAGTTGCCCCACCGAAATCAAGTTGCGCATTAATTTAGGAACATGTCTCACCTTATGAATCTTCCATACCGACCCATTAGGCATTTTTAAACTGACATCTCCAATGCCAACTATATCCAAAGGTTCTCCATCAGCGAGATAAATCTTACCATGATTTCCAGCAACGTAGTTCTCCAGGACATGACGGTGTGCTGTGGTGTGGAATGATGCTCCTGAGTCTATCACCCATGAATCAAAAGAACTGTCGACAGACAAGATTAAGGCATCCTGTTGCTCTTCAGTGGCGGCGTTAGCTGCGTCATTGGTCTTGTCTTCGTTCTTCCTTGGAGCCCTGCAGTTCTTTTTCAAGTGGCCCGTCTTCCCACAGTTCCAACACTCCATGGTCCTATCGTTCCTTGACTTGCTTCTCCCATTCCTCGACTTGCCTCTCCTGCCATTATCTCTGTTGGATTGCCTGTCAAGTTTCCTGCCCCTATTATCAACATTAAGGGCCGAGTTCGACGAAGAGGCTTCTCCTGAGTCCTTCCTGCGAACTTTTTCCGCCAGAATAGAATTTCTGACATCAACAAACTTCAATTTTGCACTCCCAAGAGAATTCGTAATGGCCACCCTCATGGGTTCCCAGCTATTCGGTAACGAGGCCAAGAGGATTAGAGCATTGATCTCATCATCGAATTTAATCTCTACCGAGACCAATTGGTTTAGGACGGTGTTGAAACTGTTCAGGTGCTCTACGACCGAGGCACCTTCAGGCATCTTTAAATTGAAAAGCTTCTTCATGAGATGTACCTTGTTATTGGCTGAGGGCTTCTCATACATCTCTGACAGAGCCTTCATCATCCCTGCTGTAGTAGTCTCCTTCGCAACGTTGTGGGCAACGTTCTTTGACAAAGTCAAACGGATCACACCGAGTACCTGTCTATCAAGGAACTCCACTCCTCATCCTTCATGCCTTCGGGCTTATTACCCAAGGGCAAGTGCAGTTTCCTGCTGTATAGGTAGTCCTCTACTTGCATCCTCCAATAGGAAAAATCTGAACCATCAAATTTGGTGATGCCGGCTGCCATACCTTCTTCTCCAGTCATCGTTCTTGATCAAAACCTCCTCTCTGATACCAGTTGTTGGGGAATTAAGCGACTCCTAATTCCAAGGATCGCAAGAACGAACAATTGCAGAAAATAAATAGGAGAAAAGAAGAAAAAGAGACACCAAATTTTTATACAGGTTCGTCCAAATTTGAGACTACGTCCTGTTTCTGCCGCTTGCAGATTCCACTATGATGAAGGAGATTACAGATTACAAGAGCAGTTTCTCACACACTCACAAATTGTGCTTACCAAAACTCTCTTCTATCTAACACCCAATGGGAATTTTTCTCTCTCTCTCAAGGATGGAGCTCTCAAGAATTTTGCCTCTCACAAAATTATGCCACTCACAATTTTCACACACAGTTTTCACACACACTCAACCCTAGCCACCTTGTGTCTATTTATAACAAAAGGAGGAGAAAATAGCAACTAATGGGAAACCCTAGTGGTTTTCCGTTTTTGGGACCTTTGAATTCGACTTTGATTCAAAACACATCGCGCAGCACAGCGCGTCAGCGCCGCGGCGCTCCCCTGCGGCGCTCCCCTGCGGCGCCTAGGCTCAATTCACCTGGCGCCTAGGCGCCATCCTCTTTGAGCCTAGGCGTAAAGCCCTTGGCACCTAGGCGCTTGCCACATAGCGCCTAGGCGCTCTTGTCCTGGCGCCTAGGCGCTCTTCACCTGGCGCCTAGGCGCCTTCGCCCCAGCGCCGCGGCGCTCTTCTGCCAGAGCCGCGGCGCTTGCTCCCTGCCTTCGAGGACGCGATTTTCTCTATTTTCGTTCCTTTTGCTGGGTTGTCCACTTGATTTGGCTCCATATCTGCAACATGATAGGTGGTGGTCGCTATGAGAATTGGGTTACTTTATCCGAAGAGTTTGATACAAATTTTGACTGTGAAATTGGAAGTGATGTTTGTTTAAAAGAAGGGAAAGGAAGGAGACTTTGGAAGAAAGTGAAGTATCAGCTTGTTGAATATCATTCATTGCCAGAATATCTGAGGGACAATGAGTTCATTGTTGGCTATTACCGATCAGAATGGCCTTTGAAGGAGGCTTTTCTCAGCATCTTCTCCATTCATAACGAAACTCTCAATATCTGGTCGTAAGTTCAAATTTTTTGTTGTTTCTGGCATTATACATGGCATGTGAATTGCAATTCTAAGTACAATTAATTATTTTAATTCAAATATATTGTGCAATCAATTAGCCATTTTCCTCAGCTGAATCCACATTTATTCAATGAGGTTCTTTAACATACTTGGGCAAGTCGTGTATTATAAGTAAGGGTTCTATGCCATTTATGTAGCAACCAACATTTATGTACTTTCTTATTTTTTTAGATTTCTGAATACTCACTATATACTATTGTTTATGGCAGACTTTGAAACTTATTTTAAAGCTATTCCTTGAAACTTGGAAGTATGATTCAATAAATTAAAAACAACCCACAAACCCACCCCCTAAAGACTAATTGAGCTTGCCTTGATTGGCTTGATACATGATGTTCATTATGGTAACTTTTGTCCTTCTTTCCTTTGATCAAAAGAAATCATTTAATTAATATTTGTGCTCTCCAATACTAATAAGCTCTGTTTTCAGGCATTTTTATCATCTTAACCGTATACACTGCAACAAAAGCTCCAAATATCATGTATCTGGATTCCCTGCAAGGCCTGTCTGACTTGGTTAAAAGAGCTCATGAACTCAGAATTCCATCACAAGTCTTGGACTGTCTACCAAGCATGTATGATCTTCATAAACTAAAAGACAGCTTTAAGACTTCTTTGCCTTCACTTTCTGGTTGGAACCTTGCTGATCTTGTCGCCAGTTGTTTGCCTGAGCAATTTTCCCATGCAAATCAGACAGACAACGATGTTGTGCTTTTGGTAAAATCCTTGTCCTCGGCATCATTTTCTAGCTTTCATCTTTTTCCATCAAACGTAATATGATCAGAACAGAATCTCTGCATATGAGTCCTATTACAAAAATTCGCCAGCCATTGTCATGCATTTGGCATAGAAATTTTTGGGTTATGCGATCCTATTTATCACCCTGACGTAGAGTTAGCACAAGGAAAGAGTAACATTCTACAATAGCAACTGATTTTTTTTCCTTTTCCTATTTTCATTTTTTTTATTCTTATTGCTCTCCAATAGTAGGAATTAGGCTTTTGAATCCTAACAGAACTTGCACATAATCATGGCTGCACTTCCTATAGGCATTAATTGCCTAGTAACTTTTAACTCTGCTTCTAGTTAGTTTATATTTACTCTACCTTGTGCTTTTATTGTAAAAATTTCTGTTAAGTCCATGCAATGTGATTTATTTTTCAACCAAGAACCTATCATGGATCGTATCAACTCCAGAATATCCAATCTACGTCTAATAAGTTCTACATACCTGCAAAACAAAATTCTCCTCCATATCAAATGAACCTTTTTCCCCAATGCCATTTTCTTCCACTTGCCTAATTAGTTCTCTTTTCTCTCCGTTTTGTTTTTGCAGCATGGCACAAACATGGTAGACCCCTTTATGGTCTCCCCAATCTCAAGGTGGCCATTTTTTGCCTTCTTAAGTGGAGCAATGTTCTGCTTGCTTGCAAGTAGCATATGCCATCTCCTATATTGCCACTCGGAGCGCCTTGCATACATTATGCTACGAATTGACTATGCAGGCACTGCTGCACTCATATCCACCTCCTTCTACCCTCCTGTCTACTACTCCTTCATTTGTAGCCCCTTCTTCTGCAGCCTCTACTTGGCTTCGATAACAATACTAGCACTCACCACCATTGTTTTCTCTCTTCTCCCTTTTTTCCAAAAGCCCGAGTTACGCAGGTTTAGAGCCTTTCTCTTCTTTGGCATGGGAATTTCAGGCGTGGCACCAATAGTTCACAAGCTGATCTTGTACAAGAACCAGAAAGAGGCCCTCCAAACCACTCTCTATGAGGTGTTGATGGGGTTTTTTTATGGCTTGGGAGCTTTGGTTTATGCCACCAGAATACCAGAACGATGGAGGCCTGGCAAATTTGACATTGCTGGCCACAGTCATCAGCTTTTTCATGTCTTGGTTGTGGTGGGAGCTTACACGCACTATCGTGCAGGGCTTGTCTACCTCCAATGGAGGGACTTGCAACGCTATTAAGAGTTGAGGCTTGAGTTTGTGATGAAAAAATGAAGTTAGTTTCTGTAATGTTTCTGAGAAATTTTGTGCATTATTTTCAGAAACTAGTTTCTTCTTGACTTTTGCATACTTCTATATTATCTGTACATATCATCTCCTTTTACTTGTCTGGAAACATTTAAGGTTTCTTCGTTTTATTTTTGTATTTTTTGCTACAGTATTTACGTCAAAAACACTAGCAAGTGGATAGTGTGTGGGACTTGGGAAAAGCTAACATACTTGTTTCGTAAGAGAGAAGAAAATATAAAGGAAATATGTTACACGTGGTTGAGAAGAATGGAGAGGAATGCAGGCCTTTCTCTTATTGTGTTCGGTATAAATTCCCTCCAATCGTTCCAGCTCTGGAAGAACCAAATTTGACTCCTGTGGATGATTTTGAATCCCTCAGTTAATCCACGTCTTCCTTTAATCCTTCTTACCAAGCGAGCATAAATCTCAGAATCTATCACAAATCCTCCCACCTTTATCTTCCATCCATTTTGGCCTTGTTATTTTGCCCTTCTATCAAACAAGGCCAAGAGACAAGAAATACATAAAATCACTTTCTATTTCCGCGTAGTCCAATTGAAATAAGGGTAAATATTAGAGGAATACTAGAAAATTAGTATTCAAATTATCTTTTCCGTGAGAAATGTATTAGGCTGTGGTAAATGAGTTGAAAATAAGAGTTTGAACTAAAAGTATTGTAGCTTACTTTTACTTTATACTGTAGTATGTGAAATTTTATATGAGTTCTAACTAAGGTTTCCAAACACCACATAAGTTAAAGTAACACATAAACGTGGTACAGGTGAATAATTTACGAAACAACGGTTAGGTAAAACCCACCAAAGTCGCTTCCGCTTTGCATGTTTTGCCAGATTTTCTGCCATCTGATGCCCCCCACCAAAATTGTTCGTCGAGGATTTGAATTAGCCGTAGAACATCCGAAAATGGGTTACACATTAGAGGACTTCTTTGGATCTGTTTGAATTTTAACTCAAATTAGGACAAAGAGTTTATGTGGTCTCTAGTCTTCTCTTCTGAGCACGTGGTTGTTGTTCATCTTTTCATATTTCCTTCTCTGACACATGATGATCTCGTCAGAATCCAATTTTTGAGAAGCTTGACATTTGCTCACATGATCAAAGAAAAACTTCACATAACATGTTTGTCCCCACTTAATTTTTGATTGATTTTAATAATGGTCCAGACTTTTAGCTGGTTTTTGTCATTCATAACGTATCCTACAAAAAATTGAGCCATCCAAAATCCAAAAAATATCGGTCGGCATAAACTATCAATCATAACAACAGCTAAGCAAGCAGACCCCAATTCTCTGATTACCCAAAAAAATGAAAAGAATAAAATAAACCAACAAATTTAGCGAAAGACAGAATGTGGGATCATTGGCGTTTGTCAGCATATCAAAACCGTGGATAGCTTTCTTAGCTTTTTCCATGCACACATAACTCTGATGATTTTTTGTCTTGCATGCTGACATGTAAAAGTCATATACATATATATATATATATGTATACACATACATACATATACATATCTATTGGTATAGGTTAAAGGGCATGCCCTTATAACATGTTTTTTGTATCATGGAATTCGTGAAATTATTGGAGACTCCCTCGTGCGTGGGGCTCAATTTTTTGAATTATGAAAGCACCCCAAATGATTTCTATGCTTTTGGGTACGTAGCTTCAAAACTATTTAAAGTAATTCAAATTATAGAGGCAGTTTAAACTGACGTTTGGTAAAGTAATAACTGAGCCTAATTCAAAGCATGGAAACAGTTTTAAAACGATTAAAACCTCTAAATCCAAGCTTTGTCACCCCTCAAGTTCATACAATTTATACTATTTTCTACAATAAAAAGTATTCCAATTTTCGTGTTTCGTTTATAACCCATAGTTTTTCAAACAACAGTTTTCGTTTTGGACATGTGATGTTTTATTCTGGTTTTAAACCTTTACGTACTAAATTTTAATTCAAAACCACCGTTTAAACTATATAGTTTAAAACTCATAATTCAAACCATAAAGTTCTAAATCACATCATTCTGAACTCATGTACCAAACAAACCATTCATATTTTGTTTTGAATTTTTCTTTTATGATTTCACATGGTTTTTCTGGACTTTCATTCCTTTATTTGGCAACTCTACGTGGATGCTGGTTTCATGAAAACATTGAAATCCAAAGATTAGTTATAGTTATAGACTTGAATATTAATTAAGTATCCATGCTCGTCCCTTCCACTAGATTAATTAATGAAGCCACTTAATATGATTGTTGAGAGAGACTGCGACATGTCGTATCAGAAGCAAAATCGTCGTTTTTCTATAACATGTGCAAGATGGTCAAAGAGACCCACCATAATAAAGACATCAACTTGATTCTTTTGTTATCACTCTGGATTTTCTTCAGAACGACAAAAACCATAAAGGAGAGGGGCTGTTTGACTTTCAGACACATGAGATGTTGGATACTTGGTCTGAGCCATGAAAGTGAAATGTTCATTTTGAGGAGATTAAAGTTAAAAAAATAATAATAATAAATAAATAATTAATTAATTAGGTGTTCGGAATCTAGTTTAGACCACAAATATTCATGGTTTTTCTCTTAAAAAATTTAAATTTCAAACTAATTTTAATTCAAATCCTCTATTTGTACTACATTGCCGATAGTGGCATAAAAAAAAATAATGTTAACATTGAAATTTATGAGGTTCTAAGATTAGTTGGAAATGTTGGTCGGTGGCGTCTACTGTCTACAAAATTACAATCATGGTGTATGTATATGTATACCTATACTTACAGTACTACCTAGTAGTACGTTTAACCAATCTTCCCTAGGGGGAGGGACCATCATACATAGCCAGCTCAATAGTTGCAGGCCAAGCCTACATCGTCCATACTGTAAACGGATAAGTTAGCTTTGAGTTAATAATAAAAAGAGAAGAAAAAAGAGCACCAAAAATACTGATCTTCTAACTAGTTGAAAAAATTGACTTAAAACATTTTCATGTACACATAGAAAAGTCTCATGGAATAGAAAGAAAAGTACAGTGGGAGAAGAAAATTAAGTTGCGTGTAAAAAGGGCTGCAAAAGAAGGTTCAAATCTATAACCCCATTTTGATGTACGTAGGACCAATTCATTAGTGATGTGATTCAAAAATTTGAGTACCAAATTGGACTGGCTATAAGGGCCACAAACAACAAGCTAGGAAAAGAATATATCTATATATATATATATATATATGTGTGTGTGTAAATATATATGATATATCACCCCCACGTGATCTTACTATACACTTTTTATGTCCTAATCAGTTGATTTGATTTCATATTGGCATTGGCCTTTCGAATAGAGTAAAAGTCAAGAACCGAATTTTTTTGGTCGTTTTTAGTAACCATTTTCCCTGCAGTTTAGAGTGAAAAGGCGAGTTAATTCTTCTGGTGATGAATTCTGACTTTTAGTACCACACTGTTCAAACAACTCATATTCTTCTGCAATTACTATGGTATTATTATTTCAGGAAGTGGGTCACTAACATAATTTTCGGTTGTTTATTTTGTTATGAAAAAGAATAATATACATCAGAAAACTTTTAAAAATAAATAGAGATCTATTTCGTGTCTCGTTCCAAGCAAAATATTGCTACAGAAGAAGATGGTGACTATTATTGATGGAAAAAACTGATATAAATAATGGCAAACCATAATAATATGAAGAAAGCCATTATGAGAAGGGACCCAAGAAAGGATATATCGGGTCAAGTGGAAAGGATTTTCTAATTTAAAAGGAAGGAAAAGGTTTTCGTCGCGAAGCAAATTTAGCACATATTCATTCGTGCAGTATTGTTGGCTTTTTAAGATGTCACGTAACATATTTCTTACAAATTGGTAAGTTGTACGAATGAAAATCCTTCATACAAAAATAATTATAATAAAATTTCAAAAAAAATAATTGTAGCAATAAGACATTAATTAATGATTAATTAAGCCTCCACTTCAACAACCAAAAAAAAAAAAAGGGGGAAAAATCTGTTGTGGGGTTTGGTTTAAATCTTGGAAGTCATGAGGACTTGCTGTCAAGCACAAAAGGATCGCACAGTAATGGCAATCGAGGAAGACCTAGTCTCCACAGCAGCCTAAAGAGTCAATTTTAAGTGAGAAAATGATGACTTCAAATTTTCATAATTCTAACTGTATCCAAGTATGCATGGCAAGAGCAATACAGTTTTTAGTTTCAATCTGATTATTACCAAATCAACTCTTGCATCATCAACTAGATCATGATCAGCATAAATTATAATCTAAAAAAATTGATTATAGACTGATGGTAAAGATTCCAACACGTGAAAATTTGACGAGCCAATATGACAATCCAATCAAATATTGTAATTATTTATTATTATTTACTTAATTTAGGTGAAATTAGCAGTGCTTACTTTGATAAAGTGTGCATGTTTGGAAATAAAATTCTTACGTAAAAAGTCTCCAGTTGTAAGAAGGTCAATAAATATATGTTTAGACTGTAATATTACTTACTGATTGCATTAAACTTTTGTCTTTATTGGGTAATTGTCGTATTGAACTCCAAGTGGTTGTTGCTTTAAATGAAAGAAAATATGCCCAACACTTTCATGGACTGTCTCCCACACTCTTGTAAATAATATTTAATTTGTGGAGTCCTATTCTGAGTTTAGCATAAAAATGTGAATGTCTTGCTATTAAATTAGATTCTTGTGAAGGTAAAATTTGCTTTGCTTTAATTTAGAGAGAAAGGGAGAGAATTACTCCCTTTTAGTTCAGTTATTATTTGCTTAGACTGTTGTGGGCAAGTTTTGTCCATTTTTACCTATATACCTTTGTTTAGTTACCATTTATGGTTTTGCCAATTACAGACAAATGAAAGCCTTATCCCATCTTTTAACTTTGTAAACTCTGCCTAACTATAAGGCCTTGTCACATGACTCGAAAGTCCCTCATTTAACACCCAAACCAAACAAAGCAAAGAGAGAAAAAAAAAAAAAAAATGTCTCCTGTAATCACTCTGTGTACTAGAAGAAAAATATGAGGCTGTGGAGGCTAATTGGGACGGCCAGCTTTTGTACAACTCATATTCAATTATGGCAATGTTAAAAATAAAAACTTTAATTTAAAAATTAAAAAAGGTCTTTGCCACACGTACCATGACATTCACCATTTCACTTTATATTTGACAGGACAGAACCGTGGAAGTACAAAGAGCTGGATATTAATTCAATTCTACATGGAACCACAACTCCACTTGCTCCTACCTTAGCCATTATTGAACAAACATTGTAAAAACATTAATCAATATGTATCACAATTTCATCGATTCATACGTCATAGCGTGTTTGAGAAAGTCAAATAGTATGAAGCTTTAGCATGCTACAGTATACATTTAAACTTTAGATTCTATAGTTATAACTCTTCACCTATCAGTTTTATTACTCATGGGATTGTCAATTGTTACAAAAGAAACCGCATACACGAGTTTTACATTGCAATTTCTGGTTGTTGTTGCTGCTGCTGTTGCTGTTGTTCTCTCTCTCTCCCCCACTTTCACGCAGGAATACATAAAGCCAACTGGCAGTTTTGATTCATTCACAAAGCGATGAAATAATTAGGCCAAAAGGATGTAGGAAAAGGACAAATGTAGTCTAGTTTTTGAATGTGATTTGCTTGGTCCTTTTTTTTTTTAATCCTCCCTCCTCTTTTTTCATCTTATTTATATGAAAAAGAGAAAGGGGGCGCGCGCATATAGAGAGAGGGAGAAAGTTGAGAGTCTAGAGAATATCATCACACCAATATAGACACCCTTTTGGAGGAAAAAGAAGAAGATGAATATATCAGCATCAAAATTCAGTAGTGGGTGTGAATCTGGCTGGACTTTCTACCTAGACCAATCATATGTCTCAGAAAGTAAATTCCAGAAAGATAATAAAAATAATAATGATAGTTTTGCTGAATGTGGAGGAAAAGGAGTGAGGGAACTTGATGATGAAGAAGAAGAGGAAGATTTGTCCATGGTATCTGATGCTTCTTCTGGACCTCCACATTACTATGAAGATTGCTATTGCGAAAACGGGTCTTCTTTTTCGGCTTCTAATTGGGCTTACAACAAAAACAATTCAGCAAAGAAGGACAGAGAAAAGAAGAAGAAGAAGATGTTGATGATGAAAGAGAAGTGTAAAATTGAACACCATTCATGTCTAGATGACACTGCTAGCTCCCCTGTCTCCAAGGCAAGATTATTAGTTTTTTTTTTTTCTTTCTCATATAAATCACACCATACCAAATTCACATACAATTTTATTCATTTCTTTTTTTTTATCAATGTGTTTTTGGTTCCAATTTTACAGAAAAAGTCCACCTTATCAGGGAGTGAAGATCTCATGGAGAACAACATATTGGACTATTCTCAAGGTTTTTCTGCAACACATTTTATGGTATCCATTCATTCTACTTCTCTGGAATGAATTGATTTTCTCACTCCAATCTCTTTGCTATTGTCTCTTATGATTATGCTTTTGATAACTTGCAGGGAGAATCTGCATTTGGTAATCATTTTGGTGTGTTTCAGTCCTCTCTAGCCAAAAGTTCAGCTTCACAAAAGCCAGGTCAAGCACTGTATAATGCTATATTATTTCTTTGTTCTAAATTTTATGTAAGGAATCAAACATTTGATTTTTTTTCTAATGAACTTTTTATTTGCAGGTGATTTCCAAGGAGGAAATTGGAAACGACTTTAAAATGGTTAAAATGCTCGAGTTTTGCTGCTGCAAATAGAAGAAGAACATGGGAAAGAATGAAAAGCTGTAAACTATGCTTTCAATGGAAAATGGATCTTGTTCCTTTCTTCTCTTTTCTTTCTTTACTTTCTTTTTGTTTTTATCTTTCTTTTACAAGTTCAATCCTTCTTATTTGCTCTTGTCAATGCGGTGGGAAACAACCTATGAACATAAAATATAAATGAATTTCCCGGTATTTGGTCCCTTTGTATTACCCGATGCAACTCAATAACCTTCCCTAAGATATGATGTGATCCTTGTTTTTTGAAGAATATTCACTGAATCTTGTTCAACAAAATCAAGGAAAATGAAACATTTAAGTAACCCAATATTCTAGGAAAAGAATTACTAATTGACATGAATAGTATTAGGCCTGTTCGTTATGATGCAAAAACGACATATGCATTTTCTTTCAATCATATTAGAGAATGGTACAAAGAACAAATGATTGGACATAAATAATAAAACAAATAAAGGGCAATTTGGAAAATATATATATACATATATATATATATATTGGCTTTCAAAAAAATTGGATCTTTGCAATATTTACAAAGAAGAGAGAGCGAGAGAGAGAGACAATGAGTGGAAAAAGAAAAGATGGGCATAATCAAAGTATACCAAGGCCAAGGGAGGCAACAAGTGACCCAATTTTTTTTCTTCTTCAACTACTGCCAGCCTGGCTTATAAAAAGTAGGTTGGTGAAATTTTGGCTTTGTGAAGCTAATCCAATTCTCAAAAAGGACAACTATTTTTTTCTTTTTCTTTTTTTTTCCTTCCCTCTCTGATGGTACAAAACCAAAAATCCGAGCTCCAGTTTTTCAACCAAAAGACCAAAGCACCCTACCACCTCCTTGAAAGCAACCCACAAAGAATGTGATCCATACATGAAACTGGGTGCAATAATTATCAAATTTGATTGGGTTTACTATTAAGCTGGTATCTTGAATATCTTTTTATTGAAGAAGGAGGCTCTCATCCCAAGAATTAGCTGAGCCCACATCTTGGAAAAGGACCTGGATTTTAGGAAAAGGACAAGTCCACCCTCTGTCTTGTATGCCCAATCCCCCCTTTCCTGCACTACTCTATAATAATAATAATAATAATATCATAGTACCAATAATATGGGATGGTTAAAACGGATAATTGAAGACCTTTTTATCAGATACACTACACATGAACCGAATGTCAAAGTTAGGACGCGTTTTGCTTGTCGCTCAGCAGGAAAAATTCAAAACCGGTACGAACAACAAGACACCAAACCACACGTTGAAAATTATATATCTTTTCCATATGCAAATTGGGTATTCTTTAGGGAATAGAGTGGTGGTGAAGTGATGGAAGATAAAGAAGCCCCCTCCCCAAAAAAAAGCGTTGCCAAGTATTTTTCCTTGTATTTAATTGTTCATCAAGTAGCGATTGAGACACTTTGAAATTTAGGATCCATGTGACTTTCCATCTATAACTTGTGGCGCCGAAAATTAGAATTTTTCCTAATCAAAGTGCTCAATTGTTAGGTCTCATTGCGGAAGAATTCGGACGTTGCTGCCAAAAAAATTGTCGAAAGCTTACGTGTGTCAAGAAAAACAAGCATTCTCACCTTGTTGTTCAAGTGACCGAAACAACACTGCTGAAGATTAATAACTCTTTACATCGACGATGACCAAGCCAATGTTTCTCAAATTTTCAAGTCGTCTGGTGCGCTCTATTTTAAAATAGCTACGAAGCGAAAATTAAACGGGTGTTTGAACTTTTACTGAAGCATGTAAGAGTTTTATACTGTAATTATTTTTTTTATTGTTATTGTAACATGTGAGAGCTTAACATTGTTTATAACTGAAAAAATAGTAGGAACCACCTTTGCCAAACATGAGGTAAGGAAGTATGATGGAAGTGCATGTTCGGTGTATGGAGTTGACAATTGTCAGGAATTTCAAGAAAAAATGTTTATTATCATAACGAGTTTAGATTGATTATTTCTCATATATCTAGTCTGTTGACTTTCTTTTAAGGAGCTAAGTTAAATCATGTAGGTGAGAATTGGGATTTTCATAATGCTTTGCTTAATTGATAAATAATAAACAGCTCTCTTAATTCTCAAAACAAAAATGTCCAAAGCACGTTTTGTTATCTTGACTTCTTGAAAACGAAATGACAGTCGTGGGAAATTACTGCACCTTGATGTCTTCCTTAATTATTGTATCTGCCGACTTAAAAAAAAAAAAAAAAAATCCGATACTAATGCAGCCACGCAAACTCGGCCCACACGACGTGACGTTTAAGAAAGAATAGGACCGCAATTGTTAAATTCATTTTATTTTACTTTTTTTTTCCCCTTTTCTAATCGGGAAAAATGTTTTTCCAAATTCGGTAACTTATGAGTGGCTAAGGTGAAGGATATGGAGGTGCTGGATGAAGATACAAACAAAAGGGTACTTTTTACTTGGACAAACATTTTTCTTAACGCACGCCACTCGGCTAAATTGAAAAGTGAAAACAGTAACTATTTACATGTCCTTTTACTTTAACCTTTCCAAGTTTCAAATTGTATTGTACTCTATAAAGTAGAGATAAGAACGTATGAACCAGCAAGGGCAAGGAATCGAGCTCGTTAAAGGCGAACTAATAAGGGTAAATGAAATTCCAATTTTATCTCTCTTACTCTGATTAGATCGTCGTAGAACTAGAATCCCAATAAAAAAAAAAAAAAAATCCAATAAACCTGGGAGTCTCATAGAATTTTACCGACAGAAGTTTTGCTTAAATGCAAAGGGTCAAAATTTTACTAAGAAAAGAATCAACTGATGTATACAAACAAGCATGGAAACTGACTCAAAAAGAACTATGGAAGACAAAAAAATAATTAAAAATAAATAAACTACTTTTAACAGGTTAACAGCAAAAATTTTTCTGGCATTGGTTAACAGGAAAATTGCGCGACATTACAGTGCACAACATGCTTCAGACCTACCCCATGACACCGGAGTAAGTGTAACATCCACCAGTATTTCTGCATCTCCCTTAAAGGCTGGAAAACGCCATTTCATCGATGAACAGTTATGTCCCAAAAATATGTCTGTCTACTGGTGGGGCTTCGAACGTTTTGATGACTTCCTTCCATGGTTTTTCCATGATCAAGATAGAATTTTTGGATAGGTATCCGACAAAGAAAATGGGCGCCTTGCCATTATTAACAAACTCAAAATTCTTTCTGCCAATTATTTTAGTTTGATAGTCTTGTAATTTACGTTTCAACTTCCTGCTAACATGAGCACCTTCTAAATTCCTTGCCGCTGTACCCTCACCATTCATCATGCAACTTTCATTCTCTTGGTCGACTGGCATCCCAAAGTCAATCCAGCAAAGCGCACTAAAACATACACAAAAAATGTCAGACATTGTTAAATTAGAAGCTAAATTTTGCATGTTCTATCAAAAATGCTGGGCAAATAGAATTATCTTTAGGACTATTATGTGACTCTCAGTCTACTCTTAAAACAAGCATAGAACAGTATAAAACACCAAACATAATGTCAGAGGTATGCCAGACTGCATTTGTCTGACAACATTGCCCTCTAAGCTTTTAGCAGCGATCCCTTAGATCTCTCAGCCTAATTAGAAATGTTTAGCAATAATAAAGGTCTGGTTATGATAATTAATCCATGTTCGGGAAATAGCTTTCCAGCTATCATGCACGTGTATCCGCAATTACTACCAAAACACTCCTAGATGCCTTTTATTTACAAAGGTTTATTGACTATCCTGCTAGGAACTTCAAATGTTACAAGTTCAGAACTAGCCTCCAATGAAATTGCACATCAACCAAGGAAAGAGGAGCACCTGGCACTGTAAACAATAACAGATGATAATGAGCTTGATGAGAGGGGAAAAGAAAGACCAATGACTTCTCCAGGAAATTCTTGGAATCTCCTAGGCAGAACATCAGTGTGTCGCCTTGACCAATCCCACAACTTCTTGTCCTCCACATCCAATGCATAGACCTGATTCGACGAGGTGGTGACTATAAGCACGTTGTTATTCCATGGTGAAAACCCCCCGGCTCTAATAGGGGCACCATCCAACCTTGAGATAAACCAGTGCTGTCTGTTTCGCAAGAGAAAAAAAAAATGACACAAATATAGTTGAGATTTATGTTACTTTAACGTTTGCACTGGACCAAAAGCACAGAGTCTTGAGCACACAAAATATGTCCCCCCAACCTGACACAATATCCTCATCAACACACGGATGATAAGAAAAAGCTCCATACCTCCATATCTCCAAGTTGAAAATGTATACATCTCCAAAGCAGTTGATGGCAGCTAACCACTGCCCATCAGAACTGGTTAACATTTTTGTGATTGGAGGCTCACTAGGCGGTAATTCCTCGTCATGCAACTCCTTGCAAGGGGTGAACACATGTATTGTTTCTGAGCTGACCACGTCCACAACCTGGAGGAAAATAGATGAATCCATGGTCAATATATCAAAGCTTATTAGGTCCAGATATTTACAACAAAAAGAAGATAGATCAAACAAACTAAGCAGACAAAACATCAGAATAAATAGCCAGCTTACATAAATCCTTTTATCAGTCCCAGCTATCATCAACCGAGAAGAATCAAAACTAAAAACCATGGAATGGGCATAGGGTAGTTTTGAAGGAAGTTGTCTTTTATCAACAGTCCAAGCTTTTTTGGCACCTTTATGCTTTAACTCATATAGGATGGGTTTCACATGGTCAGAATAAGCAAAACGCATTCCTGAATTAGAAATGGTGCTGCAAATAATTCTCCGAGATGCCTTACTCTTGACTCTACACAGCAGATCAGTAGCCACTAGGCCGCTGGAAGGGCCAGGGCCCGAAGCCGAGATAGGATGTGCACCATTCTTTGTCCGAACACACAAGATATCCAACCAACGAGAAGCTTGAACAAGAAGTAACGGCGATTGATTGAATACAGTATTCAGCACCAGCTGAATAGGTACTCTCTGAGGTGCAGGGCAGATATCATGTGGAGCAAACGCTGTGAATTCCTTGGCTGAGTAAGCATAAAGCTTTGCGTCATCACCACCGGAAATAAGCATGGGAACACCTGAATGCGCCCATTTATGATAATTCAACTCAATAGGCTTCTTCTTACTACGAATTCGTTTTACCTTTTGATCTGGCAAGGAATCTGCAATTATAATAATGCAATATAAGATGTCAGAAACCAGCAAATAGACAGACAATAAAATATATAGATCCTGTGTGATAGAAGCATAAAAAATACAGTATTTTTGAACAGGAAAAAAAAAAGAACAAGAGAAAGCAAACAAATCATTAAATTGTGGACAACCTTCTCGACCAATAGGCACGGCCACTGTCAAAGCCCTGACGTCATGAGTATGTTTTCTTACACGATCAACATAAATCCATTTCTTCACTACGTTGGAAGATTCACCATTGGTGGATTGTGCTGTCTCACTAGATAGCTTATAAAGAATAACCTATAAGTAAAGCAAGTAGATTGACATTTATACAAGAATGATATAAAGCTAAGAATACACCCAAGAGAGAGAGAGAAAGAGAGAGAGAGACTGAAAAAGTGATGAAAAAAATGTTATACCCCAAGACTTGAACCCAGGACTCGATACGTTTAAACAACTCACACACCCGCTAAACACCAATTGAGCTAATAGTGATGAAACAAGCTCACAAGCAAACTAGCAATAAAAATGTAAGTTTTTTTGTGCCAACTTTTAACACAAAGCTTGGCTCCAAATTTCAGTTCCTGACCAAACCTCATGACTATGACAAGTCATTGAATTAAGGGAATGTTTACTGAATTATAATGAAATGCAATTGAAAAGAGGAAGGCGTTGGAGATAAAAGAGAAAAAAGTTGAATTTTTCTAGTGTCTGTTTAACTATTAGCAAGTGGAATTGAAAAGTGTTCAACTTTATGAATAGAAATCCTACTAGCTTAGGTACTAATATGTCCTTGTGCAAACAATAATTAGTCAAAATTTAGTAAAGTTAGTTTTGTGGTTTATTCCAAGTGCGAGGAAAATAATACCATTGGGTAACTTAGCAATGCCTTCCCTTTTTCTCATTCCCTACATCATGTGAGCCGCACCAAATTAGTGTTCCTCAATTTGCAAGTAAACACATGAATCAGCGGGAAAGAGAAACATTCCTTCACTTTCCTTTCCCGTTCATGACAAGTAAGCATGGCCTTAAGTGATGGACGATAAACAATCTAACTTTGACAACAGCAGACTTTTACAATTCTTGGGTCATGGTCAGTCCAAAAATTTTACGTGTTAGACAACCCTGATACTTAAACTTTCTGGATGCAATTACTTTTTCCTTGGTGAATTTGAAAATATAGGTAACCATTTCAAAAGAAGAAGAAGAAGAAGAAGAAGAAAGAAAGAAAGAAAGAAAGAAAGAAAGAAAGAAAGAAACCATAGTGCAAATTATGGTTTTCAATGCGATGATGAAAACTGTTAAGGTTCATCTCCTGACAACGAATTTATTGACCAACTTTCAACCATGAAAAAATTCGTACAACACAATGTGGACTTAATGGTTTGAAGTTGAACTCGCGCTTTTTTCCAACTAATCATACCTGACCATCTGAACCAGCAGAAAACACCCTGTTGTGTCCAGGAGCGGCTGCCAGAGCATTGGCATCACCTTTGTGGTTAGAATGCCCCTGCAGAAGAGTACCATGCTTACTATCCCAAAATTGAACACTACCGGTACTATCTGCACTTACAAGTGTCCCAGACCTGGCATGAACATAAAACCCATCATATCATAAGCAATGTAAAGCTGATCATGATTACCAAGAAAATATGTAGCAAGATGGATACCTCAGAGAAAGTAAAGACCACACACAAAGCTCGGGTCCACTACCCAAACCTCCTAATCCAACTGTAATCCGATAGATTTCATTACCCAAGATAGGATTCCAGCATCTTATTAACCTGGGGAAAAAAGAAGTAGAAAATAGATACTGTCAAGACAGGCTTGAAAAACCAACACTAGTGAAAAAAATGCTGCATTGTAAATATTTAGAACTGAAATGTATATGAAATTTAGCCACCAGAATAGAAAAGCTATGGCAGAATATTTGGTCTCGAAATCATACTTACCCATCACTACTCCCTGAAAATATCATTTTTGCATCAGGAGTCCACGTCACACTCAAAGTACGTCCTGAAAACAAAAACATTACTAAGTCAATAAACAAAGAAACTAAGAACTTAAACTTAAAGCAAGCCTGGAACCAAGAAGTACAGATATCTCACCTCTAACCCTGGGCAACGATTTGGTGTAAACAAAATCATCTTCAACCAAAGTGTATATTCGCACACAACCATCATCACAAGCTAATGCCACCCGTTGCCTATCGTTAACTGACTCCTCGAGAAACTCGGCGGAATCAGAATCAGAATCGTCCTCCCTTTCACTGGTTTCACCAGGACTCCCGCCATTCAAATTATTACTTATATGCCCATTTCCCATTCGGGGATTGGGCTCTGTGCATTGATGATTATATTGATGATAATAGGGTTCCACGACCATTTGCCATATTGAAACTCCAATTGTTTCTAACAGATTCTAAAAATGCAAATAAATCAAGTCAAACTATAGTTTAAACTTCCAAGCAATTTGTATCAGAAACATAAATCTAAAACAATAAAAGGGAAATTTGGTATAAGAAAATGAACCTTCTGCTTCAAGTGAAAAATGTCCCACTCGGAAACTGATCCATCGATGCTACACGATAAGAGCCGGCCACAAGGCAATCCCTTCGAACCAGCCCGACACCACACAAGCGACGAGACTCGAGAATTGGGGTCCCCATGAATGGTCTAACCCAACCAAAACACACACAAACAACCCAAAAATAATTAGCAAAAATTTCGTTTTTTTCATCAAGCTAATAGCTAGCGACAAAACGCAAAATAATTTTGGGTCGTTGGTGCTACCAGCTGACAGTGCCAGCCGACGGAGCCGGGAGAAACAAGCCAAATCTCAACGGATCCATCCTGGCGAGCGGCGGCGACCTGAGAGTCGTCGACGCTGGTGGCTAGGGCTACTACCGGGGACGGCTCCCAATCGACCGAGCTGTTTCTGCAAATTTCTAACATGCCTGGAAGGGCCTAACGATAATCGCCAGAAATCGCTCCGATTTGGGATGCTGTGGCGGCAAATTTGCGAGAGGAGAGATGAGAGGGAAGCATCCAAAGAAGAAGAAAGTGGAAAAGCGAAGCGTGAGTTGTGAAGAAGACGATGGGGAAGTGTGAGGTTAGCTTTTTGAGGGTTTTAGCGCGGCGTGATTGATTGAAGTGTTGGTGTTTTTATGACCGCCCTCTGTATTTACCCTTTGTTTGTTTGGGCCAAAGTATTGGGCCTATAAGCCCACTTAAGATGGAGACGGGGCAGGGGCCTGGAGAAGGGGCAGTTGCACTCTTAGAGGGACGGTCTTTGTAAAAATGCCACACAAATTTAAGGTATGAATTAGTTTACACCATAATAAAAAAAATATTTGCAGATACTGTGATAGTGAGGTATTCACGTCATATTTAAAATTCTAAACATACCCTCAATATCTCTTTAAAAAATCAAAAAAAATGAAAAAAAAAATGTCTGATCAACAAAAATGATAAAAAGTCTACGATGCATGACAGCTCCAACGAAGGAGGAGGGAGAACTCAGGCATGGCTAGCCCGTGCTTGTTGTGCAGCTCCTAAATTCGACCGTGGCTGGTCGTGAGGCTCCCGAAGTCTATCATGCTTGTCGCACGGCTCCCAAAGTCAACCATGGCTAGTTGTTCGCAACATTGATTCTGTCGTGAGAGTGAAGGGCTAAATGAGAGAGAGCAGAAGGAAAGGGACAATATGAGGAGGGAGAAAGGATAAGTGAGGGTGAGGTGGAAAAAAAAAGAAGCCCTAATGAACATAAGGATATATTAGTCTTTTACTTTGGTTTTTACTTTTCCATGTACCATGAAATCAAATAGTTATTTGATGTGTGGTATAAATCAATCCACACGTAAAAAAGATAGCATAAAACATAAATATCTCTTAAAGATACAAACAAAGAAAGCGAAAAAAAAAGGAGGAATAATGAAAGAAATAGTATAATTAGAGATAATAATAAAAATTAATAACAGGGACTTAAGAGTATAGAAACTGATAACATGTTTCACAGCAAAATTTCAAAAACTTAAACTTCCTTGCAAGGCTCCTCAACCCATCTTCAGTAGTATGTTTGTCTTCTTTTGTCATAGTTACTAGAGTCGTGAGGAGCAGACGTCGTCGTCAGAGTTTCGTGATGAATAGGCACTGTCATCGAAGTCACACTCTAACAAGGAGCGGAGCCATTGCCGAAGTCGCATAAGGAGCAAAGATGTTGCTGGAGTGGCTAGAGGAGCTGTTTTTGGCGCCATCCTCCTCGCTTGAGGAGCAATGCTGTCATCGTTGGGAGAGAGGAAGGGGGAGGAAATAGTGGGTTTTTAAATTGGGTTTTCTAATTTTAGGCTAATTGAATCTAACATAAAATTAGAAAACCATAATACTAAAACTTAAAAAAAAAAGTTCTATTTATTAACAAGTTAATTAAATCATGCCAATTACTTTCATTAGTTTTTAAAATTTGTTATTTATTACAAATTCTCCGAAAAAAAAAAGATATACAACAAAATTGCAAATTTATATTAGATAAAATTTCATGCTATACCATATTTTTTTAAAAATGTATTTATTTATGAAAAATTTAAAAAAGCTTGCCATGTTACTACTTATATCAATATTTTTTAAATAACTAATGTGATTTGTTTATTTATTTTTTCTCAAACAATTCACATAGGCAGATCTTACCCTCTCAACACTCTTTTTCTTTTCTTTTTTTTTAATAACTATTTTTTTCTTCCTCTCTTATCTATTAGAATAATTTTTAGTGACATAACAAGTTTTTTAATATATATGATATTTATAAAAAGTAAAGCAATGTTTATGAAAATTACTCAAAATATAATCTCAACAAACGATCAACTCTGTCAAAAAACTTAAGTAAATGCAAGGAGATAAATTGTATCGATTTCCAAAACATGACTTTTAATATAGGGTTTCAAAAACCTTTACCATATACCAATGTATGAAATAAGCATAAACAATGACTGATTTCAAATTCTTTCGCATATTTTTATAGATTCTTTTAAAAAAAGAGAGAGAGAGAGAGATGAATAAGATGTGGACTATTATCTAGGGTGGCAAAAATCGTGTTTGTGCAGTGTTTGTGTTGACACGTTTACAGCAAGACACGTTTAGCCCGAACACGAACACGACACGATTAATAAACATGTTAAAAATGTAAACACGAACACGACATGTCTATAGCACACATAATACGGCATGACACGATTAACACGATTATTAAACCTGCCGTGACGGTTGACATAATAACAACACGCATATGACACGTTTATGATCCAATTAATTAAAAATTTAAACAATTTTAAAAAAACCAATAAAGAAAATTAACAGAAACACAATATCTAATTAATACTAACCTACTATAAATATTTCAAATATTTTTATTTTTAAGTTTAAATGTGTTATAAATGGATGAGTCGTGTCGTGCCGTGTCAACACGTTTATGGCCCATTTAATTAAACATGCTAAGGTGTGTTTAGCATGTTTATAACACAATTAATAAACGTGCAGTCTAAACCCGTTTATCTCATGTCGTTTTCGTATCATGTCATCGTGCCATATCTAAAATTGTCGGCCCTACTATTATCACATATTTATGTACTTACCTTTTTTTTTAGAATTATTTATTTCTTTGATATATACATTTCCAAGTTATATCATGCGCTTTCAGACCTTTTTTCTTATTTAATGTCGTTTTAAATTGATAGTCGTTGGTTTCAGCCTTGTACAATTCTTTTGTTATTGTCGTTTTCTAGTTACGGATTTTCTCGTTTTTGTTGACGTCGTTGACGATGATATTGTGTTTTGAATTTTCGTCATTTTCTTTTGTAACGTACCATTTCATTTGTTGTTTTCCACTATTGCTTGGAGTTTTTTTTTTTAAATTATTGGGAAAGTAGGTAATTTTTTTTTTGTTGTTCTTGGAGAATATTTGGGTATGTTTGTTTTATGCATTATTTGAACTCAATAGACTCAAATTTGAATTCGAGTATCAAGAATTTTTCAAATACGTGTTTGTTTCCCTCAAAATCCAAATTATTTGAATATCAAGAATCCAAGTTTTTAAAGTTCTCATACCCCTTAAACTTTTAATACTCAGATATCTTTATTACAGTAAAAACTAAAATTATCTCTTATATTTGAGGAAAAAAAATCATAATTTCTTTATGTTTATATATATTTATATACATATGTGTGAAAAAAAAAACCCAAAACTAATCAATAATAAACTAGCAAGTTAACGAGGAATAAACCTCGAACACCTTGAATTCAACACATCATTGATTAATATCTGAATGATTAATTAATATTTTATTGATTGACTATTTAAAAATGACAATCTCCTTAATTTTAAAAAATTTCGGTCATAAACTTGAACACTTAAAAAGGCTTTAAAAATGCCATTTACTTTATTAATGTTTAAGAGTACATCATTCATTTCTAAAAACAGGTTAATTTTATTTCTCTATTTCACGAGAAAATATTTAATTTGATTTTCTCGGTTGGCGTTTTATGTTTAGAGGAACGACAATTAATATTGCTATTATTATTTTTCATAAAGGGGTGATTATTATGTGATTTTTCTTTTTCTTTTTTATTTTTTATAGTAGATCATATTGTTTTCTTTACCAAAAATTAAATAGATTAAACCCTCAAAAAAATAAATAGATTAACTTTTCACCCCTTGATGTATGATTACAAAGAATTCGTCCAAATTTTTAATATAAATTGTCGTAAATTATATATTTAAGATATTAATCTAAAAACTAAAAAACAGTTCTTATTATTTACAAAAATTATATTATCTGATATATATATATTTTTTGAGAAATTCAATCTTCACTTTCTTGGCGATCAAGTTTTGCCTTTTGCAACGGCTATTTTTTTCTGCGTGAATCGTAAGCCAGACGGGAAATTAATTATTATAAAAAAATCAATATTACGATTAGCCTGGATTTAATTCATGAACTCTATGAATACCCTTACGCTCGCCTGAGTTGAAACTCGCCAATACTTCACTTCTTTGTTGCTCCAACGATCAAATTTCTTTCAATTCAAAAAAAAAAAAAAAAGAGAGGATCAGATTTCTTCTCGGCGACATGGCTCGCAATAGGAGTTTGGTCTGAAGGAATCCTGTTACCAGATCTGAAAGTTAAAATAAATCAACGAGAAGCCAATATCTTATCTTTCTCTCTCATTTGGGATTAGATATAGAATCAGGGTTTTGCAAATTCGATTTTGAGATCTCAAGGTCGGCAATGGAGGAGAAATGTGCCGGTCAAAATAATTAGGCATTCAACAAATTGTGGTTTGCAAAAGGGATAATCCGAGGCGCAGAAACATCAATTTGGCTTCGTTTAGAGGTGAATTTCCGAAATTCTCTCAATTCGTTTCGCACCACCAGTTTGATCTCCGTTCACTGGTTTTTGTACTTCCGCTTTGAAAGACTGTTTGCTTTCTTCGCTCTCTTTTTAGGGTTTCCGCTGATCTTTGGGACAATTGAATCGAAACTGGGAAGTCGAAGTTTATATCCTGGTTATGCAATTGGATTCTCTCGATACAGTCATACATACCCTCTGGTAAATTCTGATAATTTGGGATCCTATTATTTTTTCACTGATTTAAGTCAAATTCAAGTTTTTTGGGATCCTATTATTTTTTCACTGATTTAAGTCAAATTCAAGTTTTTTTTTTTTAATTATTTTTCATTTCTCTTGGGCTCTCAATTTGGCGCAGCCACTCGTCGAGTTCATTTGTTTAGTTTTTTTTTTTTTTTCAATCATCTTTTATTTAACTGTTTTTCTGTTTTTTTTTTCTTTCTTTTATACTTTTTTTTGTTGGTTTGTTTTGTTTTTCGATAAATGCAAGTTATGGTGAAACCTTGGTGCGTCTTGTGGACATCGGCGGCCCCTTTTTTGTCTTGAATAATCTGCCCCGATTTACATTTTTTTTTGTTTTTCTTAGAATTTTCATTTTTTATGTTTAATACGTTTTTATTTATTTTTTATTTTCTTTTTTTGTTGGTTTGTTTTGTTTTTTGATATATACAAGTTCACCCCTTAAAAAGAAAATAAATGCAAGTTCATTGTGAACATTGGTGCGTTTGTGGATATTGGTGGCCGTTCTTTTTTTTTGTTGCCCCAGTTTTTCTCGAATAATTTGCCTCGATTTACATTTTTTTTGTTTTTCTTAGAATTTTCGTTTTTATTTTTTGTACCTTGCTTATTATGCTTTTATTCATTTTTGCTTTCTCTTTCGGGTGCGCTGTAAGTTTTAATTCATTTTTTTTTACCTTGTATTTAACTGCTTTTCTATATTTTTTCATATTTTTTTTCTTCATTTTTTTTGTTGATTTTTTTGTGTTGTGATAAATGCAAGTTCATGGTGAACGTCGGTGCGTTTGTAGATATCGGCGGCCCTTTTTTTTTTTCTTGCGAGTTTTTTCTTAAATAATATGCCTCGATTTACATTTTTTTTTTGTTTATTTTTCTTAAAATTTTCGTTTTTGTTTTTCTTTTTACTATGTTTATCATGTTTTTATTTGTTTTTTGTTTTCTCTTTCGGGCGTGCTGGAATGGGTATTGCGATTGGCTGAAGCCTAGATTAAACGTTGTATATGGGCGGTTATTTTCTTGAATAATTTGCCTCTATTTACAATTTTTTCTTCGTTTTTCTTAGAATCTTTTTAATTATTTTTTATTATGTTTATTTTGTCTTTGTTTTTTTTCTTTTTTTGTTGTGTTCGTCGGACATCAGTGACCACTTTTTTTCTTGAATAATTTGCCTCTTATAAGTTTGAAAAATGTGTTGAAACTCAAAATATAAAAGCTTTACATTGTTTAATATTTTTGTTTTATACTATATTATATAAGATTTTCATATTATTTGAATTAGAGCTGATTAGTTGAATTGAGTTAGAAATTTTTTCTTTTTCTTGAAATTTTTTTAATGTTTATTTTGTTTTCATTTAATTTTTTTGGGTAGGCTAGAATAGATATTTGGGATTGGCCAGAAAAGCTTGAAGCCTAACTAAAGTTCGTAGATACAGAATTGGGCTCACGTGGAAGGGCATTTTTCCGGACAACGGTTTACAATCCACGAAGCTCTACGTGGCCCAACGTGACAATTCCTTCATTATAAGGTCTGCCCAGAGGTGCGAAAAGCCCAGTTCTTTTTTGCCAAGCGAGTACACTAAATAATTTTTTTTTTTGGGTTCAGACTTTCGCACGACTGCGTAAATTTTTTTTTCTTTTTTTTTATTTTTTTTTTTTTTTTAAGGAAGGAAAGCACGCAAGGTTTAGAAAAGCGTGTTTTTTTTTTTTTTAAAAAAAAAATCATTTCTTTAATTAAGAATTTTTTTTTGCCCTTTTTTCAAATTCTTCCTGTTAAAGCCTCTTTGAGGTTGGAGCTCTCTAATCTCTCGTACTCCGATCCAATCCATTCACTGCTAAAATGGAGGACGCTTTTGCCAGATCCGTTGCGGAGGTAATCCACATTAGCATAAGCCAAAACTTGGTTTGCTTTCCCGTTTGGTTTCCGAGAAAATGCCTGTTCCTCAGTTTCTTGCCCCGAGTACTGTTTCACTACATCTCTGCAGTTCCCAACTAATTGTGTTTTCTTGGTTCTGTGCGGTCTAGGTCTTGGATTTCTTTGGCGTTGAGCCGGCCAAAGGTCTTAGCGACGCTCAAGTCGCGCAAAATGCTAGGCTTTACGGTAAAAACGGTATGTTTCTATTTTTCATATGCTTGGTATTATTTCAAAATTCGATCAGATTGTATTTTCAAGAACATATATTTATTTACAGCCAAAAGCGAGAAAGGAAAAAAAAATTGTTGTTCTTATTTTTTTCCAAATTAGGAAATACTTAGACCTCTGTTGCTTATGTTTTACAAGTTGGTTGCCCTATATTTGTTTTTGGCTGCCTCATTAGGATAAGATGGTTCTAAGTATATGTAGCGTATTAAGATGTTAAATAAGTACTGGTACCCTTCATTCTAGTATTCTTGTTTTCTCAGGGTAGCATTCATCGGTATTGCTTTTCACGTTGTATAATCACCTATGTTTATAGGTTTTGGGATTTGATGTTCCTTTATTTTCTATGTCTAATGCCTTTTGCCGCTTTTGGTCGCATGCTTCAAATACGATCCGCAGTGCTGCCAGAGGAGAGAAGTACGTGTACACTTCTATACATCTTTTTCGTTGTTTATTCTCAATTCTAAGTTACATAAAGCAAATTTGCTTGTTTTTCCTTGGTTGCATCAAGTTCTGAAGTAAATGTGTCGAAGGATTAGGAAAATTGAACCCTGTAACTTCAAGAATTAAAAGTTGTAGATGAAAGATTAGGACACGCGTAAGTTGTTCTCTCGTGGAGTTTCTTGCAACAGGTTGTAGAAAAGGATGAGTGAATAAGAGCTGGATGATGGTATATGGTTTCGCTCTCCTCATCACCTTAATGACAACCTTGGATGCTAGGATTCAGTTTTTGTTATAATTATATATTTGTTACTCATTTCTTTTGTGGTTAGAAAACTTGCAATTTATATATTCGTAGATGTTGCCTATATCCAATGTTGGTTTTTATGGTTTTTTTTTTTTAATAAAATGCATAAACCTGAAATTTGACCATTTATCGAAAACTTAAGCTGGTCTTGTTTTAGAATCATTGGTAAATTGAAAGTAAAGAGAGGAGATTTGGCTTGATTGCTTAGGATAAAGTGGACGGCCTTGGTGGGATATTTTAGAAGAGATGGCTGATGATAATTAGGATGAAGGCTTATGACTCTTTGGGGGTAAATATTTTGTGTTTAGGAGTTCTTCTAGGAGCATTGCTTGTCTAAGACTCTAAATCATCTTTAGGGGTGAAACCGGCTAGTGGTTTTTTTTACACCACTAAAGCTTCTTTGTAAATATGCTCCTCATTTCATCTTGGTTGTCCTCAAGTATGTTTATTTCACATTTGCAGGGGCTCCATTTTGGAAATTGGTCTTGAAACAATTTGATGATTTACTTGTTAAGATACTGATTGCTGCAGCACTTATTTCATTTATTTTGGCTTTGATTAACGGGGAGACAGGCTTAACCGCATTTCTTGAGCCTTTTGTAAGTCCTGAATGTTTATTTTTTCCCTTGACTTAGCTGGTTTGATTTGCATGAGAGCATCTCTTTTATTAGTGAAGTTCCATCTGATATTTCAAAATAAGTTTGTTTGTTGAAAAGGTATTGTTGCTATTAATATAAACAAAAATAATACTCATCTCAAAAGAACAGTTTTAGTTTAGTGATTTATATCTAGATGTTGTGTGAGGTACTTTGGATTATAATTTTGTCAAATTTCTATTATCATTAGTGTTGCCATTTATTTTCCATGTTTAAGTCTTGATTCATGGCATGCGAAGTAAGAATCTTTGATGCAATCTGTTTAAGTAGAATTGTTGAAATATTGATCTCCTAGATGGACAATGTCTTTAATTTGTTGTGATATGATTCTGCATTTGATCAATGATATTTATGAGACATTGACTTTGTAATTGATTGCATTTTCCAGAAGTAGTGTGTATGCTCAATGACGTATGTTGATTTTCTCCTGTTCAAAACGGTCTTTATAGGCTTCTGCTTCCTTCAGTTGGTTCTTTTTTTTTTCTTTAATGGTATTGCTATATGTACAGGTTATTCTACTGATATTAGCTGCAAATGCTGCTGTAGGAGTAATTACAGAAACAAATGCCGAAAAGGCCCTTGAGGTAGGTTATGCATTCATAGGCTTTGAATACGTATCAAAATTTGGCAAGAATATGAGTTATATTGGACCCTTGTTCTGATACTTTTAATTATTTTTGCCGACTTTGTTCGTATTGAAACTCACCTCGTGCAAAATTCCAACTTATATTAGCATATTTCCTTGAAGTTTGGAAATGTATTAGATATTTGTTTGCAATTTCCATTTAGAGCTCATTTTAGTCTCTTTGATTCATATGACTCTAATCTGTAATTTGCCATCATCAGTAATGGTTGAACAATTTAGCTGCAATATTTAAGGTCTTTTCCCTAATTCGAAGATGAACTTCTTCTAATTTTTTTTCCCCTTAATCTTCAGGAGCTACGTGCATATCAAGCTGATGTTGCAACTGTGCTGCGAAATGGTAAAGTAAATGTCTATTAATCAATTTATGGCCCTGAACAAAGTTGCTAAGTTGCTCGTGTTTCAGACTTTTTGTCTCCTTCCTTTCAGGACATGTAATTGCATCTATTTTCATATATATATATATATATATATATATATATATATATATATTTGTATGGGTTACCCCTTGTTGAGTTGCTGATGGACTATTTCTTTCTGGCTCTGGTACATGCTTCAGTACAGTTAGTCCTTTTGAAGGATGCCTTCATAATCATCATTAAAGTAGTGTTGTGGAGATTAGGAGCACTGGTAAAAACATCTGAATAGGAAAGATAATCTTTAATAGTAGTCAGATATCTATTTGTTAAAGAAGCTTTTACTTTGTTGCGTGTTAAGCTCTTTTTGTTGACATGTTTTGTAACTAAATGCTCTTATTGTTGTTATCCATCTGCCTAATATTTCTATCTATGTTACCGGGTTGCGTGCTGACAAACCAATTTTCTTATTCTGATTGTTCCCAGGAGAAAAGAAAACAAAATATGCATAAGTGTAAATAATGGGGTTATTGTGTGTGTACCTGCCATTTCTCATGCTTTCTTGATGTTCAATGACATCACTTGCATAAGACGTATTATGATTTTACATACCACCATCTAGCCATAGGTTTTATAGAAACTTTTCTTCGTTGCTTGATGGTCTAAGTTAACTCAAATATTTTTCATCACCGACTCTTGCAGGTTGTTTCTCCATACTTCCAGCGACAGAGCTTGTTCCGGGGGATATAGTGGAAGTTGCTGGTAAGTTACTCAATGCAATGAGTTTGCCTAATGGTTTATTGCGATATCCTAAAGGTTTTGCTTTTTCTTTATTTTTAATCTGCAGTGGGATGCAAAGTTCCAGCCGATATGAGAATGATTGAGATGCTAAGTAATGAATTACGTGTTGATCAGGCAATTCTTACAGGTACTTTGACTATTGCTGCATCATATCTGCTGGTGAATAGGTAGTTCTTGTTCATACCATTGTTGCTATTTTGCTGACAAAATGTGGCCTAATCCAGCCACATTCTTGAAATGGAGTTATACTTGGTGTTTTTATTAATTTTGAACATATACATGCATTTAATTAGTGTTGTTTATCAACAAATCTCTGGCTTCTATAATGTTGTGGTTTGGTCTCTTGCTTTGGCAATCCTTATATCAAAGAACATGTATGTTCAGTAAATATTACTCAATGATGGTAGGTGAGAGTTGCTCTGTGGAGAAAGAGATCGAGTCCACGATAGCAACAAATGCTGTGTATCAAGACAAGACCAATATTCTTTTCTCGGTAATTAATTCAATCCTTGTAGCTTTGTGGAATCTGCTTCTGTTAATTATGTGCTCTACAGTATACTGGAGAAAATGGGAAATAGTGATTGAGGTTGTGTTTCCATTTCCCATTTTCAGTGGACAGCACTTCATTTAATTGTTTTAAAATTAGTATTATGTCTTGCCAGCTAACTTTTGCTTTTTATTTGTCTTCCATTGTTTATGAGAATGTATGATCTGCTGCTTTTTTTTTCCTCTCTCTTTCTTCCTTGAAGAGAATGTATGATGTGCTTATACACACGTCAGACGCTGAATTAATGTTAACTTGTCCAGTCGAAATTATGTTATGCTAACTTGATACGCAGACTTGTTCAAGTACATATTTTGATGCCTAGGGTACAGTAGTGGTTGCTGGCAGGGCTAGAGCTGTTGTAGTAGGAGTCGGGGCTCACACTGCCATGGGTAGCATACGTGACTCAATGCTCCGAACGGAAGATGTAAGCATTTTAAATCTTCAATTTCTTTTGTTATGTCGACAGAGAGAGAGAGAGAGAGGTAAATAATCAGTTTTGTCAATATTTTTCAATTTCATTTATTCTCTACATATCTTGTTGCCACATTTCTGCAACATAATATAGCAGGTTTGCATATATTTTTCTACTGTTCCAATGATTTCATTAGTTTCAAAAGGGGAAAACAAAATAAGTAAAGAAGACAAGGCCTTTACAAGGTACCCTTACAATGCATGAGTGAGTAACATTTACATTTGGTTTATTCAAAATTTTTCTCTGCAGGAAGCGACACCACTGAAGAAAAAGCTGGATGAGTTTGGTACTTTTCTGGCCAAGGTCAGTGCATATGTCTCCCTTTCTTTTTGATATTCACCGTGGCATAGTATGGTAATACTAGGGTCATATCTCAGCGTTATATTGTTCTTTGCAAACTACTTTTGTTTAAAAATATTTTGAGAAATTATCAGTACAATATTTGTTGTTTTATGATTTATGATGTTGCTGGAGTTGTCATCTTGCTGGTGGGAAATCGGATTAGTTAAACTTTAAGTTTGATTTGGACACAGCTGAATTGAGTGTGTAAAAATTTGAATAACCTGAAAAAGAATTGTGACAAGAAGCATTCTTGACCTGTACTATTATTCTACATACCTGAAAGAATCAGCTATGGTAAGTTTTAATTTAGATACAGAATAGAGACTGACATGTATGACCTGAAACTGCTCTTTGAAACAAAGCGTTTTTAACCTACATGAGGTTTCATTATTCTCTTGCTATATGATATTATATTTGAGTGCGCCCTACCAACTATATATGACTTTTTCTATATGCACATAGGTCATTGCTGGAATTTGCGTATTGGTCTGGATGGTAAACATTGGTCACTTTCGTGATCCTTCTCATGGAGGGTTCATGCGTGGTGCAATTCATTATTTCAAGGTAATTTTTGTAGACTACCTCTTTATTTAAATTTATAAAGTTTAAATTTCTCTCGTATGATAGTGGCAGTTTTAGTAGTTGCTTTTGTTTTCTTTCATTTTCTGTCAGCTGGTTTTCTTTCACATTGTGAGGACTTCTTGTCCTCATTTCCCTTGTAAATGATTTTATTCATCAATGAAAGGATGTTTAAAAAAACAAAAAGATTTTCTCTTGCCTGCTAAGCTAACTGACATCATAGGTAAAGCTTCTACATGTGTGATATATGATGAGGTTATATGTTTATGCTAACGTTTTATTCTGGGTGACACATTGTGGATGATGCAACAATATCAATACACATATGTACATATGTCTCCTTTGAACATATAATAGTTTGTTCACCCACTCGCCTCCAGTTATCTTTATCTAGATTTTTCTCTGTCGATTTGGGTGGTTGAAATTTATGTTTCAGTGGCCTATTTTTTAAATTACGTTCTTGTGCCTATTCAGATTGCAGTAGCACTTGCTGTTGCAGCAATCCCTGAAGGACTTCCAGCTGTCGTTACAACGTAAGTGCTTTCAATTTTTAGACTTTGGTGAATCAATCAAATGACCACAGCCACCTCTGAAGTGCTATAGTTATGTTTTTATTTTTTTGGTGGGAACGGCTATTCAATGCAGGCAGATATCTCATCCTTGATTGCAATGTAGGTGTTTAGCTCTGGGGACTAAGCGGATGGCTCGGTTGAATGCCATTGTCCGGTCTTTGCCATCTGTTGAGACCTTAGGTTGCACCACAGTAATTTGCAGCGACAAAACTGGGACTCTGACTACCAATATGATGTCTGTTTCAAAGGTGACAATTTCAAGATGTTTCTTATTGAATGACTGCTCTAACACCCTTGAAAGTAACCTATGTTGCATGGACATTAATCTTCTGGAAATGTTATGTACTAAATTCATGCACTGAAGATTGTGAATCAACCAGCAAATTTTAAGATTTTTTTTTTTTTTTACGAAAACTGAGAATTAAATTTTTGGACCTCTGTTTGTCTAGATAATTTTTTTGGCAGTCCTAGTATTTTTCTTAATCTCGACTCACTGGATTCTTTTTCAAATTTCCCATCTACTTTGTTTTGTGCCATTTTATTTTGTTTTTTAGATTTTAATGCTTATAATGTCCAGAAATTACTCTGGCAAACTTTTTAACGTTGTGTCATACTTCAATGTATGCTCTTTTTTCATTCTTTCTCAGATGTTTATTTTTCACTATTTTGCTACAAAATTAAAAGAGATTTATTTTTGCAGCCTTAAACCGAGTTTTCCTCTGTAACAATTGTTTTAAATTGTCTACTTTTAATATCAAAGTGAACAATTGGTATTTGGCAACAAGCGCATACTCTTTTCCAATTGAAGTCTGTCTATCATAGTGGACATTGGATGGATTTTCTCGTGTAGGATTTCTTCTCTTTGTTATATGCATGTAATGTGAACCTGCAGGCTGTAGCTTAAAAAAATAAAAATAAAAATAAAAAGATGCTGTATTCAGAACATTAAATATGGTGATAAATCATTTAGTGGTTATGCCGTGAGCGGATGTTGAACATAAAATTTTGGATGGCATTCAAATAACATGCATCTACTTATGGTATGTTTGCAAAGACAGGAACTTGCGAGTTATGACTTATTATAATAGAGGGTTAAGCATCCTTGTCTTCAAGAAGTTATAGGTGCAGTGGTGTGAAATGTGGCGATTTATGCTTCTTTAATAATTGCCGGGAAAGAATCACAAACACTTTTGGAATGGTGAAGATTCTGGACTAGAATTCAGAATCTTTGCAATGGATTTATCTCAAAGGGCTTTTGGACTGGAATTCAGCATTAATTTCTCTTTTCCTGATTTCTAAACCTAGAGCTAGGGAATATTCACCTATTTCACTGTTGTCTCGCTAGGTTTGTGTGGTTCATTCAGTACAACGTAGCCCTATGATTGCTGAATACAACGTTAGTGGGACAACATATGCACCGGAAGGCATTATTTTTGACAGTGCCGGGACACAGGTAGTTATTTAGACTGCAGGTACTGGTGAAGATTCTGTTCTATAGCAATCCTAGGTGGAATATTTAATTCCAATATTATAATAACTCAATTTGAGCATATGAAACTCTCTGAGTGCAAAGTTTTAATGGCTAACCTAGTTTCTTCTAGAAACAATATTGTAATGATGTTCTGTTTTTCATTTCTTTTTGTATTTGGTAATTTAATTAACATCTTCAAGTCTAGGTCTAGATTTCTTTTGTTCTGCTATTTCTTCGGGAAATCCTATCCACGTTTGTCCAACTTTAATTTTTTGCAGCTCGACTTTCCAGCGCAGTCGCCTTGTCTTATTCACATAGCAATGTGTTCAGCTCTTTGTAACGAGTCTATTCTACAGTACAATCCAGACAAAGGAAATTATGAAAAAATTGGCGAGTCAACTGAAGTGGCTCTCCGTGTACTTGCAGAAAAGGTTAATCCGATGTTTTTTTTTACCCTATTAAAAACTCATCTAACGAGTTGATTCAACAGTTGTTGAGACCCTTTCTCCTTTTTCATTCTCCTTTATTTACTTCTTATCATGCAGTTTTCAATGTTCAAACTTGTTTAAAATTCATTGTTTCAGGTTGGCCTTCCGGGATTTAATTCTATGCCAGCTTCTTTAAATATGCTTAGCAAACATGAGCGTGCATCTTATTGTAATCACTATTGGGAGGATCAGTTCAAAAAGGTTATTATTTGCATTATGTTTAAGAATTATATCTTTCATTTCTGATTTCCTTTGAATATGCATGAACGATCTGTCATTATGTATTTTGTTGCAGTTCTATGTTATTGTATGTTGCCTTACGAATGACTATGCTTTCTGTTTGTTGTCTTTTCTTGTTCTGTTTGTTATCTTTTCTTGCGGTCTTTGCTTACTTTTTGAGTCAATGTTTGTAATTATTCTTATTAAAAAAGAAAACACAAAGAAGAAAATTTTGTGGTTCAAAACTAGTTTTGTCGTTAGCATGATGTCTATATATTGTGCTTCTCGTATATCTTCAGAATTCTTCGGTATTTCTTACTGCAAGGTTTTGTATCTAATCTTAACCTGCATGTCTGTCAATGAACTGGGACTACATAAAAGGTAGTCTTTTGTAAAGTATTCTACTGAAAGGAATAATGGACCCCATTATCATTTGCTTTTTGATGCAAATCTGAGATTACTATTTGCAGGTTTCTGTAGTGGAATTCACTCGTGACCGAAAGATGATGAGTGTCCTATGTAGCCGAAATCATCTTCGGATAATGATAATGGGGATCTGTCATTATGTATTTTGTTGCAGTTCTATGTTATTGTATGTTGCCTTACGAATGACTATGCTTTCTGTTTGTTGTCTTTTCTTGTTCTGTTTGTTATCTTTTCTTGCGGTCTTTGCTTACTTTTTGAGTCAATGTTTGTAATTATTCTTATTAAAAAAGAAAACACAAAGAAGAAAATTTTGTGGTTCAAAACTAGTTTTGTCGTTAGCATGATGTCTATATATTGTGCTTCTCGTATATCTTCAGAATTCTTCGGTATTTCTTACTGCAAGGTTTTGTATCTAATCTTAACCTGCATGTCTGTCAATGAACTGGGACTACATAAAAGGTAGTCTTTTGTAAAGTATTCTACTGAAAAGGAATAATGGACCCCATTATCATTTGCTTTTTGATGCAAATCTGAGATTACTATTTGCAGGTTTCTGTAGTGGAATTCACTCGTGACCGAAAGATGATGAGTGTCCTATGTAGCCGAAATCATCTTCGGATAATGTTTTCAAAAGGTGCTCCAGAGAGCATTATTTCCAGGTGCACAAATATTTTATGCAATGACGATGGTTTGACTGTTCCACTTACTGCCAGTACCCGCGCGGAGCTGGAATTGAGGTTGCAGAGGTCAGTGCTTTCTTCTTCTCTTCCCCCCAAAAGAGAGTGTGTTTTCTTGATAATTTAGATTCTTAAAGTTCATTTGGCATTTTAAGAAAATAAATTAGTTTTTGATCTTCAAACATTGTGTTGTTACCTGCTTTGACAAACTTCAAAGTGCACTGCAGTTGTCTTCAGTTTATCAAAGAAACGAAAAAAAATAGTTGCTAAGTTTGCTTTGAATGTGGGATTTTCACCATATCATCTCATTGGGAGTTCTAGTCAATACCATAAGTCACATACATAAATGAGTATCAGTATGTGATAATTTGACAGCATTTGCGTATTTAGTTTAGAAAGAAATTTGAGAATTTTTTAAGTTTTGGGATGTTTATCTCTGGGTTCAAGTAAAATGTTGGCTGTTTCCCTATATCACAGTTATTGTGTACCTTCGTTGTGATCAGTTGAGTCTGCTTGTTTTTCCTTCTTGTTGTTGGAACATTTGTTATCTGTTTATTTGATTAGGTTGTTCTGGATGATTTCTTCTTCTCTATTATTCTTTTGTTTTTGTACCTTTTATTTTCTTAATAGATATCCTTGACATTGCTTGAAAGGATAAAAGAATTATATCTACTTTTATCCCGCATTGGTTTGTCATTTGATCCTAATTATCGTTACACATATAATTTGTCAATAGCAAATAAAATGAAATTAGAGTATAAATGAACCTGGACCAATAAGTTTCTTTGCTTGATTTCTTGGTTTAACATTTCTTTATTTGGTACCTGAATACAATAATTTCATAGTCCTAACATTCCTTCCTATTCGAAAGACACTTGTTTTCTTCCGTGGATTTTTCTCATAACAATGCACCGTGCAAATTCTGGTCAGTTTTGCTGGAAAAGAAACATTAAGATGCTTGGCTCTGGCATTAAAGCAGATGCCTGTTGGTCAACAGACTATATCCTATGGTGATGAAAGGGACCTGACGTTCATTGGGTTGGTACGCTTTTTCTCCCAACATAGAAAGCTAGGTTTGTTTACCGTCTGTGTCAAATTCTAGCCATCTTGCTCAATGTAAGGTCTTTCAAATTCAAAGTACTATAAATTTTTCTTTTCCTTTTTTTTTTTCTTTTTTTGAACTTGAAATTCAAGTTAGGTAATTTTTTACTAGTTGCTCCGGTTTTCAAATTTGTGACTATTGTCTCAATCAGTGATTACATTTTCCTTGTATTTATGTACCTTGCAATTAAGCTTACGTCGTTCTTATTTGATTTACATAAGTTTGTCTTTGAAATGCCCCCTGCTCGATTTAGTCTTGAGGTTCAACATGTTTCATTAGACCACTTTCTTGCATGACGCTTCTTATTATGCTTTTGAAGGTTGGAATGCTTGATCCACCGAGGGAAGAAGTGAGAAATGCTATGCTTTCATGTATGACCGCTGGCATACGCGTCATTGTTGTAACAGGGGATAACAAGGTAAGTCAAAGTTGGTGTCCTTGTGAAGTTATATGTGCAGTCATATATATATGTTTGTGTGTAAACACACATATATGCATATGTGTCCATTTATACATATATATGTTAGTATGTATGTCGTGTATGTATGTGTCCATTTAATGCCGTTATTTTTCATTATGCATCATTTAAGCATACACATGATGCATAAAGATGAGATCCAATGGGGAGACATTTTGAATATATTTTTATTGTTATTATTATTTTTTTCATAGGCATAAATGGGTGCAATTTGCCTTACTAATTATATCATGATTTCAGTCTACAGCTGAATCACTCTGCCGCAAGATAGGTGCTTTTGATGACTTGGTAGATCTTGCTGGACGCTCTTATACTGCTTCTGAGTTTGAAGAATTGCCAGCATTGCAGCAAACATTGGCATTGCAGCGTATGGCCCTCTTTACAAGGTATTCTGACTGCATCTGAGTTTTATTTTGCAGGTTTTTTTGAAGTTGTTGAATGACGCATGTAATTCCATTTGTTCACTTACTCTTGTTTTTGTTTTTTTTGGGTTTTTTTTTTTGTTTTTTTTTTTCCTTTTGGTAAATTAGGGTTGAACCTTCTCACAAGAAAATGCTGGTTGAGGCCTTGCAGCTCCAAAATGAAGTGGTATCCCTCTTAACATATACCCATGATATATCATTAAAATGCTATCCTAATTGCTGGTTTCGAAATTTATTTTTTGATACTCTTGACTTTGCAACTAATTCATGAACTTGAGGTGATAGTTTCCGTTCTTTTGCTTTTGGCAGATCTTGATGTTTGGTTCTTTTCCTAGTTGAATGGTCATATGTTGACAATGTAGCCCGTGTAATTGATAGACAAATAAGTTGTAACATTTTTGGAAAGAAAACCAATGTGGGCGGTCTTGTATTGATGCTCCTGCATATTGACTCAACATCTAGGCACTTTTAGAGTATTGTCCTTTATTTATACACAGTTGAAATAATTGTAAGAAAAGTAAAATCCTCTGAAGGTGAAAGGTCTTCACAGTGAGTAACGAAGATTATTTCAAAATTTGACGTCAGTAGAAGACTGCAAATAAGTGGGAAAGTGGGACAGACTTTGCTGTTTTGTCTTGGATGTTTCAGAATATGTGCGTACTTCGTAGAATATACTCCTAACTGATAAATGAGTAAATAGAAGGAAGCTAATCCAAGTCTTTTTGGAAGAAGGTTTGTTAAAGTTGAGTTACCATGCTTTATTGTTCTCCTGGCAATCTTAAAGTACTGGTCTCTTTGTAGGTTGCTATGACGGGTGATGGTGTCAATGATGCACCTGCACTAAAGAAGGCCGATATTGGAATTGCCATGGGTTCTGGAACCGCTGTGGCGAAGGTACACCTTATTATTTTTTGCTCTTTAAAAGCGAAATTACATTGTCATCATGTCGCCAATGCGACTTGAAGTTCAACATGCACACAATTGGGTCGCATGATTTCAGTTCACATTATCAATGTCTTCTTCTTCTCATGTCTTATCATTGTTGGTTTGCAGAGTGCTTCAGATATGGTTTTGGCTGATGACAATTTTGCTACTATTGTGGCGGTATTTTTTTTCCCCGACCTGTTGATGTATATATTTTGGTCAATATTGTGTTGTATAAGTCTTGTCTAGCAAGATTTCGTTCACTTTAAAGGAGAAGGCACCCCGTTCAAATTTATGATCGTTTTAATTTTTTCTTTTTCTTTTCTTTTTTTTTTTTTGTCAGGCTGTTGCTGAGGGGAGGGCTATATATAACAACACAAAGCAGTTCATCAGATACATGATTTCTTCCAACATAGGCGAAGTAGTTTGTATTTTTGTAGCAGCTGTACTCGGAATACCTGATACTCTTGCTCCTGTGAGTTCACTCAACTGAATTTGATCTTTCAAGTTTTAACTTGCTTATCCATTCGACAGGAGAACAACACGTTGCCGGCCCCACACCTCCTCTTTTTTCTTTCTTTTTTTTTTTCTCATTTTCAAAATTATTAGTTGTTATTCATATTCATAATGGCCAACTAACTTTTGCATGCATCAAATTTTGGTCTTAAGAGGGTTAGTTGGCCATGGTATGGGTCCACAAACGTTCATGAGATCCAGCATGTTGTATTCTCTGTCATGTATTCTCTTTTCTTTTCCCGTTGAAATTGAATTTTTTTTCTTAAATCTCTTTTTATTATTTACCCCAGGTCCAACTGCTATGGGTTAACTTAGTTACTGATGGCTTGCCTGCCACTGCTATTGGTTTTAATAAGCCAGATTCCGATGTAATGAAGGCTAAACCACGCAAGGTATCACATATTTGATATGATCTAGGCTTTAATTGTTGGTTACTCCATGCTAGAATTATGTATTACACTTGTCTTCTATGCACGATTATTTTATACGCGTGGGCACTTTGCAGAATACACGCTTGTCCTTTCCTTCCTTTGGTAGTGAAACACCTGCAAAATCACATTAAAGCAATTAGATTGTTTTTGTCCTTGAACCTTTCCCTTTGTCTTATTAGCTATGCCTTTTATCGATCGTATATGTTAAGTTCTTGTATTCAGTTTTCCGTTACATAAAAGAAGAAACCTTATTTCTCTTGTGATCTCACTCAAATTCAATTTGAATTTGCAGGTGAACGAAGCAGTAGTTACTGGATGGCTGTTCTTCCGTTATTTAGTAATCGGAGGTTGTGAAAATTTCTGAACATGTTGCCTTAATCATTCTTACGCTGATAATTCGTGCTGTGTTCTTTTGCCTTGCAGCTATGGACTTTTTTTCAACTCCTAAAATTAAGGATTCATTATTAAATATAGTTAGAGATTAAAAGCTTTGAAATACAATACCAAACTTCTCTTTTATAATTTTGGTTTCAGAAATAATGCTCGATTTCAATTCACACAGTTTTGCTTATTAAAATCTGAATTATCTGTTCAAGAGCGAAACAAAATATTACATGTTGTGAATAATAGCATAGAAACAATCAACTTGGTATAGTTCTAGTTGTTTTTGGTGTTGCAGTTTCTGTTCACATCAATTGACAACAATTCCTAATCGTTCTACAAGGCCAGCTGTCTAGGACTTTTTTCATTTTCTTCTTTCGTTGTTACATTGATAAGAAACAAAATGTTTATAGCAGACTTAACAGCAAAAGGGTTCATAGCCTCTCTTAAAATTTTAATGTCCATAACTAAAACAAAACCTTTGCATAATGCAAATTAAAGTTAGATTTTTCCTACTACGCAATAGAATACTTCTTGTCCATTCTTAAATGCTTCACTGATGGAAGGCAATTGTAAGCCAATCACTGTTTTCATGTTTTGTTCTTATTTATTAAACTTATATCCACTCCTATAGAAAACGTTTAACTTATCGTTTGCTTTTTTACTTTTTTGGCAGCTTATGTTGGCCTTGCCACAATTGTGGGATTTATATGGTGGTTTGTGTATGCTGATAGTGGTCCTAAACTTCCTTATAGTGAGCTGGTAAGATTCTAAATATTGCTATAATTAGAAGGTTGATTTGTAGCCTCAGAAAAAAAAAAAGGATATTGATTTAATTACAAAGATTTTCTTGAGTATCAATTATGGGGCAAACTAATTTTGAGCACTATTGAAATTACCAATCTTTTTACGTCGAAGAATACTGCTTTCTTTTGTGTAGATCAGCTTTACCATCATTAGTTTGGATACAGTTCTACTATATCCTTTGTCTTTTATATCGTGTGTGTCTTATCTCAGATGAACTTCGACTCATGTGCAATAAGGGAGACGACCTACCCATGCAGTGTTTTTGATGATAGACATCCATCAACTGTGTCCATGACCGTGCTTGTCGTTGTTGAAATGTTTAATGCTTTGAATAATCTTAGTGAAAACCAATCTCTTCTGTAAGTATGCGAGCTGACTGTTTTATGTAAATTTAGTCTCCAATTAGTATGTTTTAATGTCCTGGATAAAGATTTACATTATGTGAAAGCATGGATGGTTGATAGGTATATCTTACCTAAAATGAAATTTGTGATTCTATTGTAATTAATTGTCCTGGTTAGGTAATAACCGAACTTAAAACTTACAATATGTATCTATTTAGGTATATGGTCAAATGATTGCTGCTTTGAAGAAATGAGGTTTTTATGCAACATTACTAATTGTTTAGTTTATCTTTTTAGCGTTATCCGTCCCTGGAGTAATCTGTGGCTTCTTGCTTCAATCATCCTTACTATGCTCCTTCACATGCTAATTCTGTATGTGCATCCGCTTTCTGCTCTTTTCTCTGTAAGTTGTTCCCTGCATCCAAGATCTACCCCCGAGTGATAGTTAAGCTTTATTTTTTGTCCTTCACACGTGGGGAAATGAATTATGTTAATTGCTATGTGGTTTCTTGAAGCAGGTGACTCCATTATCTTGGTCTGAGTGGGCGGTTGTCCTATATCTGTCATTTCCGGTATGTGTGTTTGTGCGTGTGTGTCTAAAAATATTAAAAATTTCGAGAATATATGCAACTGAAAAGGAAACTGTGTTTTGTATTCTTTACAACTCGGCTTTATAAATACGTCAAACTACTAAATTGTTAAAGAAAGGGATATTATATGTGATGCTGCACTTGGCATTCAGAATTCGGGGCTCATTCAAGTAATGCTTTCTGTAGGTCATAATCATTGATGAGGTGCTAAAGTTCTTCTCGAGAAAATCCAGGGGTAAAGTTCATTCTATTCATTCATATGTGTGTACGTATGACCTGTTGAAAAATTTACGCACCCTTATCAAATATGTTAATGTTTGCTTTTTGATAGCTAAAGATTTTCACGTATTTTTCCTTGTCCAGGTGTGAGATTCAATTTCAGATTCAGAAGGCCTGATTTACTTCCGAAAAAGGAAGTGCGTGACAAGTAACCGAGGTAGTCATCATGACACCCAAAATTTTGCTCACATATGTACGTCGAGGAAAAATCTTTGTTTGCATAAGTTTCGGAACCCTTCCGCAGGTGCGAGGATAGGTGCAGTGATTATGCTTCGTGTCTATACTGACGCATAGCACAAGATTAATTTACAGGAGCTAGATGCTCTGCGTTAGATCAGAATACGCCCATCTAAGTTAATATGAATAGATCACCCAAAATGTTGACTTCATATTGGACGGGTGCACCGCTAGCATGATGAGGTAGTGCACTCGATCTATTGAATAATTTCTTGCATTTTTGTCCTCAATGTATGTATGTTTTACACAAAGAGACCACCAAAGAGCCCAGCAAAACAAGAAGAAGAAATATTTGCCTAAAAATGTCTCAAACAAATAGCAAAAGAAAATTCCGGCTTATCGGTATCCGGAGTTGTGCACAAACGTTGTGCTTTTTGCATAATGAGTTTCATCATGCAGAGAATTTTTTAGGCGAGATAGGTGTCTTCTCTTTTTCCCCCATTGTTTCTCTTTCCTTAAAAGCATGTAACCTTTACCCTCAAAGAAGAGAGAGGGGTCTACTGAGCTGTTTACGTGTCTATGTTTTTGCCATCTTTGCTAATTGAGTTAGTATTTATTATTGTTGGTATATTAATTAACGTATCGTTTTGCGATTAATTAGTATTTATTGTTTTTGGTACTGTATTCCTTTTGTTCATGACGCGAAGAATAAAAATTTTCGAGTGAAATGAAATATTTTTTTTCCTTTATGAGAGATGCGATGATTGATGAATGTTGAGACGGAGGAACTTTATGATCACTATAAGATATCCAAGCAAAGGAAGAATGAACCAAAAATAAAAAAATAAAAAAAATTGAGTGTTAAATTGAAGGACCAGCCTAATACATATTTGTAAGATATAGGGCTTCAAACTACACTCTTGTTTGGCTGGGAATGGTCTTAATCGTTATCTCATTTATGAACAGTATAAAGCTTTTACATGTTAAAATAAAAAAATTACTATAATGTAAAATTCTTATATGCTATAATAAAAAGAGGTCTAAATATATGCCTATATGAAATTTGCACTAAATAAAGAATGACCTAACATTTCTGGTAATAAATAGTAGCTTTTTGTAAGCAATTGCACCAAATGACGGGATTTGAAATTCATCATATTAAATATCCTTTTTTGTACTCTACCAAAGAAAAAAAATAGAAATTAAAGTACATAAGACATGTATTAAAAGTACGTAAGAGAAGAGTGACTGCAACGGCATGACGGTTTTGGGAGGAGAAGCGCAGTAGCATTTTAAAGATTTTTTTTTTTCAAATTTTTGTGTATTTATTCCAAAATTTCTGATGCTACCTAATTTTAATTCCTCTTCCATCATATGCTATTTCACCTATCCTCTCATATTAATGAATGAGTTACTAGAGTTCACGATCAATCCACTTTTCAAACATGACAAAGCTTTCTCTAGGCTTGTACTGAGGAGCTGTGTGCCCTCCACCCTGCACGTACAAAAATTGTCCAATATTAGAACAAATAAACCAAACAGATTGAATGTTCTCAATACAAATAGAATGTACTAAAAAAAAATTCATTTTTTTTCTTGCCTTGACAGTGGCAAATGTCAGCCGGTTCGAATAAGTTCTGGTGTATCTGTCCAAGGAAATAATATAGCCCCGCTCGGTTTATTATATAGATGGGTGAAATGGAAAATGTCAAACATTTTGGGAAAAAAAAAAAAACAAAGCTAAAATACATAAATATTTATTTCTATAACAATTTAACGTCTTGTCATCCAATACTAAATTATGTTACTTACCCTCCGACTTGGCCGTCAACAATCCATGGCCTCCAATCATCAACGATGGGGAAATTTAAAGATCTTATCCATGCTTGAGTTGCTAAGAATGGTATTCCCATGTCGTGGTCTCCACTAATTATTTCAAATAATTAAAAAAAAAGAAGAAAATTATCACAACAATTACACACATGATCCGAAATATTTGCATTATAGAGAATGTGTGTGTGTGTGTGTGTATATATATATGTATGTATGTATGTATGTATATGTATAAGATTTCCCACCTGTATATTAAAGACCGATAGCCTTTGCAACTAAGGTTGAAATGATATGGAACAGTGTTGTCAACATCTTTGTGATAAGGTACGTTGAAATCGCATCGCTGCCATTTTTCTTTAGTTCCCTAGACATCAGCACATTACTTTCAATATTTATGTATGCATGTCCCTAATACTATAACTATTTTTTATGCCCATGTAAATTCTATGTACACTGATTTTGCTTTGTCTGTTTTATTCAAATAATGAACTCCATGTTTGTAATAATATACCTCTCGTACGCCAAGAGCTCTGCGGACAGAAGGGTGATTGGCCCAATAGAGAGAACACCAATGCTCGTCTTCCTAACATATTATATAGGCACAATATGTATTAATAAAAGAAATCCACTAATTAAAATAGTAAATATAGAATATTAATTTGTCGTTTGTGCTAGTGCATGTCGTTTTAATATCTTCTAACTATTGTCTTGGCTTATCTTACACGACATTGTGGCGCAGAATTCTTCTCATTGAGAGATCTTCTTCCGGAAATTATTTCTTCCAAGATTTGCGACGCAGGTGAGCAGAGCGGTTCCAGAATATGGTACAAATGAAGTCCTGAAACGCACTGTCGTACATGGAATTTGACTAATAGATTAGAAAAAGAAAGGATTAAAAATATCATATGGTATTGGTCGTTTATATACACCTTCTTATAAGCTTGCATATCGTTCAAACATTTTGTATTGCTGGGATCTATGTTCCTATACTCTCCTCTACAATTTTTCTTCAAGGACTGAACAAAATGAAAAGACCAATCATTAGAATGAATGTTCCAATAAAAATTTAAATGCTTTTCAATGAAGAATTTATGAAATCAAATTACCTTGTAGAGTTCATCAGAAATAAGTGCCATTGAATGTGCAAATGGGATTTCAAAATTGAAATCAGACTTGACATCTGTTAATGGGTTCCCAAGAGCGTATCCCTGAAGCCATTAATTTTTACCACAAAATTTGCACTCAATTGGCGCTTTGCAAAAGAAGATTTCTTCTCATTTCAATGTCATGTATAGTTTCTTTTTTTAATTCTTTTTTCAAGTTGTTCAGAAATCCTATAATTTAAAAAAAAAAAAATACATGAGAGGGAGCTGTAATTATGAACCTGAAGATTTATTAGTGGTGTGACCCCAGCTTCATTTTCTGGACGGAGGACCAAAAAAAAAAAAAAAAAAAACCCTCTTAGCATCCATATGTCTCGCACATTTTGGCCTTTTTGCCAGTTACTTTATTCTTTACCATTAAAATACAAATGTTTATATGTATATATATATACACGTGTGTGTGTGTGTGTTTATCCCTTAATTGCATACCTTTTGAGATTTGGTGAGCAAGGATAGGGATGGGAATGCCGGAATAGGAATCCCCACTGATGTAGAATGGATTTGAGATGAATTCCGGATGATTAATTAACCACTACAATAGGCGATTCAACTTTATTAAGATGAAAGCGACAAAACAACTTAGGATAATAGATAAAAATAGTAACAATGATACAGTATAGCATTCTATTAGATGTTTTACCTTCCTCAAGAACTGAAGCATGTGATGCCCTTGCTTGAAATCTCCGGATTGAGAAGCCGCCGGAGTTCTTCCATAAGAAAATCCAGTACCAACAGGGGAATCTATGAATATTATGCTAGAGATCTGTCGTTTGATTATCAGAATGTAGTCTACAATCATTATTAGTGCTCCTTAAGAAGGAGAGAATGAGGAAAATAACACATTTTAATAGCATTTTTATCACATAAATTAATCACACATTTTACACAAAAAATTCAAAAATCCTCAAAAACTTCTTAGCGCCTCTTCTCCTTCACATACAATTCCGCAGTCGCTCTTTTCTCTCTCATGTTTCTAATAAATGTCATCGCTGAAATTTCTAATTTTCAAACTGCTATTTAATCACTACAATTGTTTATCAGATAGCTATCATTTACTAAAAATTCTGATAAAATGGAAAAAACTCTCCTATTAATGAATATCATCCTTTATAGTATCAACTTATAGCTATTGCTCTCATTTTTCCTTATTTTCTTTTTGATTTCCCAAAACGAAAACAATGGTGGAGAGCAATCAATCAACGTAACCATTTATTTCAATTTCTTTTGAGCAAGAAAAAAAGAACCATTTATTTCATTTTTGTTCTTAAAAAAAAAACAATAATGATAATGAAAATGCAACCTTTGTCCAAGAGTGTCCATTCAAGATCAAAGTGGGCATCATGGTTCCATTGTACTGCTCTATCTTCTGATTATATATTAGAGGACCTATACATAAAGATATAGATATCAATTAGAACTAATTAATGGTACTTATCTTGATAAAAATAAATTAAGGATATTGTTTTATTTCTTCACTAGCTTGTACCTATTTCATAGACAAGACCGGACCAGCCAGAGCAACCAGGGCCACCATTAAGCCAAAGCAATAGAGGGTCTTTTTCTGGGTTTCTCTCTGACTTAACAAAGTAGTAGAAAAGCTGAACATCTTCTGATTCACCCACTCCAATATACCTAAAAACATTTTTGAATATATATATATATATACGTAACACAATTTAGAATTCAATGAACACGAAATAGCTAATTAAAATCAACCAGTTAGAAATTAGAATATAAGGTTTTACTCTACTTTGTCAATAAATAATCAACAACAATAGAATTTCTAGGATCATGAAGATTTAAAAAAAAAAAAATTGATATAAAAAGGCATTTAAAAAAAAAAAAGAAAAATTTTGGTACCCGGTTTCAAGATGAAAAGGAAGAGGTCCGTGGAAGCCAGGAAGAAACTGAATAGTGTCAGAGTCTATGGAAATTGCAAGCTGTAATAGTGAGGATGCCCTGAGAAGAAGAACAAGAAAAACAAATAAATGATCGCTAAAGATTGAACTCAGCCTTGCCATGGAGTATCCTAGTTTGACCAACTTTGGCTGCTCTTCCTCCGGTGTTTCTTTTAAAATTTATACGAGGGTCCCCCAATATATATACTTCTCAATTTAAGCGTGCTAGATAACATCGATTTTTTATTTTTTTTTTTAAGATTCAAGGATGAGAGCGATTTCTTCCTATAGTAGGTATTAAGAAATGAATAATCTCCGCTTACTTTGACGAGTTAGACAGACCGTGATTTAAAGCTTTTATATGTTATACTATAAAACAAAAGTTTATTACAGTGTAAAATAAAAATTTCCTATAATAAAAAGCTTTTATATGCTATAATGTTTAAGTTTTAACTTTGTTTTCAAACATTATCATTATAAGGAGTTTAGATCTATTATTCTTTGTTTGTCCTATATGCTATTTATTCAACATATTTTTTAAACTTAATAATTTAAATAAACAAATAGGACCTAAATATTAAAAATAATTAAACAATTTATTTATGTGATAAAATTTAATTAAGGGCAATTAAGAAAATTTAAAAATAAGATAACAAATCTTGAGTGCTGTAACATATCAATGAAGCTGAACACCGTACATTAATAAAGAATGGGATGAGTAATCTTTTGGTATATTTGAAATCCAGAACTTGAAATTAAAACATAAAAATTATACTATATAAGATTTTTATATTATAATAAATTTTTATCTTTATTATAACATATAAAAATTTTAACATTTACATGAGATCAGATTTTCCAGACGAAGACTTTAAACATATGTGACAGATAGCTATCCCATCACTCACAGGTGGGTGGGCCTCACCGTTATTCTTATGCAGGATCAATGCTTCTATCAAGATCTATAAGTAGAACCTCTATTATTTATATATTTTTATAGATTTTTTATAATAATATATGAGAATTTTATATAATAATATTAAAATTTTTACAAAATAAGGTGTCCCATCACTTACACGTGGGTGGGCCTCACTGTTTATTCCTACGCAAGATGTATGTTCATACCAGGATCTATGTGTAGAGCCTATCTCGTTTATATATTTTTATAATTTTTTATTGCTGTAACATCTCAGAATTTTAACACAACAACGTTAAAATTTTTACATGGGATTGGAATTTTCAAACGAAGACTTTAAATTCTATGATAGACAGCTGTTTCACAGATGGGTGGGCCTCACAGTTTATTCCTACGCAGGGTCAACATTCCAACCAGGATCTATACGTAGAGCCTTTTTTATTTATATATTTCTATAAATTTTTTATTATAAGAGTTTTACCCAATAACCTCGAAATTTTTACATGGGATCGGATTTTCCAGACGAAGACTTCAAACATCTCTGATAGATAGCTGTCCCATCACTCACAGGTGGTTGGGCCCCACCGTTTATGCCTACGCAGGATCTAGATGTGGACCCTATCTCATTTCACTATTTCCATAAAATGTCAGATCACAATGCTATAATGCTTATCTGTCTGGTGTTGACTGAATTTGTATATGGTAGCATATTAGAGGGCCCTGATTTTTTTTTTTTTCCTTCTCTAGATTTTGCCCTCGTTGTTTAAAAATGTGATAAAAACTAACAATCAAAACCATTTTTACTGTAATATATGAGAGTTTTATATTATAACATATTTTTTTATTATTACTGTAATATATGAGAGTTTTACACTGTTTATAACTAAAATTATGTTAAAAACTGAGTAGTTTCCACCATTATTAAACACCTCGAAGTTTATTCTGTCCAATTTAAAGTCTTGTCTCATGAAAAAGTTCCAATTGGCTCCTTCCACGAAGGGCTTCACCGAACCCAAGACTCTTTACCACTGTTAAGTTGTTTTTAATTCCATCAAAATTAAACTACGAGGCTTTACAAGGTTCTCCACTTTGCATTGATCTTGAACGGTGGAAACTAGAGATAATTGTGTAAGAGCTCGTAAATAAAATAAAGTTAGTAGTTCCAAAGTCTTGAAATAAATTGATAAAATTGGGCAAAAAAATATTCTTTGATATTGAAAAAGAAAAATGATTATGCTTTCACGTGGGAGATTTCAAAATGTATAAATAAAACCAGATTGGGTCATGTCTAATTATAGTTTTTTTTTTTTCTACCTTTCACGCAGGGTTCTTTCTTCATATCTTGTTTATTTTCTTGTTTCATACCGGCTGGCTTCTGAACCTTTTTTTATTTTGCTTGCTTTTTTTTGTTTCTTTTCAATTAATTTAAGTGAAAGATTTATTTCTCTCTCCGTTTATTATTTTATTTTTTTAAATGCAACTGTCGGCTATTTAATAGCATTTTGCAAAAGTTTTTTTCGCATCTTCCGAGGTGTCATTTGAAAATGGTTTCAAAATGACGTTTGGTTCTTCTTTTTTTTCCATGGGACCAAATGGGAGGTCCACACAAAAGACTCCACCTGGCATAATAGCTGAAAAGAAAATCCACTTGGCAACTGACTATATAACCCTCAAACAAGTTTCTTAAAAGAGTGTTTAAAAATCGGTTAGAAATAAAAATATTAATTTAAAAATTATTATATTATAGTAGTTTTTTATTTTTTATTTTTAATATTAAAAGCTTTATATTATTTACCAATTGAAACTAATTGTTCTAAACAAAATATCAAAACGGAGGCTAAAATTTCTTTAACCGATATAAATTCATGAATTAATTTCTCTCTTGCTCTCCCTATTCTTTTTCGCAATGTAATTATTTTTGAAATGGACAGCAAGTCTCAATTGCTTTTTCAAACTTGGAGAAAATCCTTGGAAATCTCGTACATCAAATATTTATAGAGGCTAGAAATATTAGTTAGTTCCTTTGACAAAGCAACAATAATAAAAGAAGACAAGTTTCTTTCTTATTGAGCCTAAACAGGGCCTTGTGGTTCTGTTGTTGAACCTCTAGTAATATTTATAAAGTTTCATAATGGATCCACCATTTTAACATGGCAACACATTCTTCACCCTTGTACTCAGGATCTGTGTGTCCTGCTGCCTGCATGTACATAACCAGTTATTCAACATCTTTTATTATTCTTTTTTAAAGGAAATTAATGAAAAATGTTGTAATTAACCTAAGTATTATTAATTCATCACAAACAAAATTAAAATTATTATAAATCTAAATCAGAAAAAAAAAAAGAAGAGTTTTTTCTCTCGCCTTGACGGTTGCAAATGTCATCCGATTGGAGTATGTCCTAGTACCTATCCAATCCAGTAATCAAATATGCTATTAGTCCTGGTCATGATCAGATGCTTAATTCAAAAATTAAATGGGATTTTAATAAAACAATAATAACAAGAAGCTATTATGTGAAGTGTATTTAATTACTTACCCTGCAACTTGAACTTGGACAGTCCATGACCTCCAGTTATCTACAATAGAGTAATTTTCTTATCCATGCTTGAGTTGCTAAGAACGGGACTACCATGTCATGATCTCCACTGCAAAAAAAAAAAAAAAAAAAAGGCAATGGAAAGAAGAGAGAATTATTTTTAAGGGTTAACATTTTAATCACACTAAAAAGAGTATATAAGAAATAATTCTATTTTTTATTATCATAATTATTTTTTTTGGTGCACTGAGTCTAAAATTTACCTATATATTAGAGATCGGTAGCCCTTTAGCACTAAGCTTTGCATGATACTCAACGCTGCTGCGAACATGGCTTTGATTGATAAGGCAAGCTATAGTTGCATCGAGTCCATTCCCCTGCACTTCCCTACAACATATAATATTACAATTTATTACTGGGATATAGAGGTAAATACTCTTTTTAAAATTATTTTTAAAATAAATAATCATAATTTTTTTAAATTAAATAAATGACCATTTATCAGTAATAAATTTAAACTTTTTTAATAAATTTGTCGAGTTATTAGTGATGAACTCAAGTTCATCAAGTTTAACACTAATAAACTCGATGAATTAAACTTATTTTGTCATTGATAAACGACCACTAACCTAATTTAAAAAAATTATAGTCATTTATGTGTGTCACACCACATTTTTCTCCATGTTTTGTATACTATTTCTAGTGTATATGTACGTGTAACATGTACGTACCTTTTGTATATGAAGTGCTTTGCGGACATAAGGACCATTGACCCAATAATGAGACAACAAGTGGGGATATTCCTACATACAACGAACCCAGAAAATGAGTAAATAGAGGTTTAAAATCAGATCACTTCATGCTATCTTCTTCTTCTTTTTTTTTTTTTTTAAGTGCTAATTTTTGTCGGTCCTAATCTCGACTTGTCATGATATTAACATAAAATTCTTAAAAATAAGTTTTTCTTGTTTTCTCAACCAAAAAGAAAAACGAAAACAAATAAAAAAATAAAAAGCAAAAGCAACATCATGAAGGGACAAGTGTTAAATAAACCTTACAAAACCCGCCTAAAGCAACCAAGATAGTGTAAATTACATGGTTTCTATATCGCCATAGCCTTCCAACAGATCTTTAGAGTTGCAATCAAGTTTATTATAGTTTAAAACTTATATGTGTGTATATATATATATATATATATATATATTTATATGTATTTTGACATTGATGACTTATTTATCTTACTGAGCAATTAAACCGGGGAAGTGGCGATTCAGAAAGGAGAAATGCTTCAGAAATTTGATTGAGCAATCTTCTTTTGCTACTAATTTTGTGTTCACGTGGTTTCGCAAAAGCGCCAACGCAGTCTGGATACAAAATATGTACTGTCCGAATTCCTGAAATGCACTGTTTGATACGAAAATTTTGATGCAATAATGCCATGTTGAGATTCAGAAAAGTATGACTAAGGATCGAAATGATCTATAGTGTGATTTAATTTAAATTTTGCCTACCTCCTTGTAAGCTTCGAACACTTTCAAACACTTGGTGTTACTGGGATCTATGTTATCATAATACTCTCCTCCAGGGACAGAACAAAGTGTAGACTGAATGAGGACAAAGAACATTGAGATACTCGTACGGCAAAAAAATCATTGTTTAATCATGCGAACATCTCAATATGTATAGTAAATTGTCTCTCATCGTACGCATCGCTTGTTTATGTTAAGACATACGCCACGTGGCTTTTGCAGACATTTAACACCGACACAAATACGTATAAATTTTGAATACTACTTCCAGGAGTGAAAATAACTTTCATTGTTAAAATGACAACGTCTGGTTAATGACAAATTGAAGTTCACTTTAGGATTATCTAATCCAACATGGTAACGTCATCCATTAAAGAGCCAATCTGTTCCCATCCTTCTTTTTTCTTTTTTTTTTTCATGCAACCCTTTTTATTTAATATATTATCCATAAATAATTTACTCTCTAATACTTCTTAAAAAACTTTTCTTTCTTAAAATGTGCTCTATTTACCTTAAAAAAGCATGTGATCTAGTTACATTCAAAAAATGTGCTCTGTTTTTTTTTTTTTTTCCATGAAACTAAATCATCAGGGCAATAATAAATGAGTTAAACAAAATTTTAAAATTAAATGAGAAACTAAATTTTAAAAAGAATTTTAGATCTTCATGTAAAAAAAATGTAAAGAATGTATGCATAGGGCACATTCTTCTAACTAGTGTTTTAACAAATGCAAGTGTTAAATTCAGTCACTTAAACACTCATTTAAAATACACTAGTCTATGTTTCGATTAAAAAAACAAACATAAAGAGTTTTTTCGTTATTATTTCATAGATCAAAACAATGAATGTTACGTTTTAAAAATCAAAAACACGTTGTTACAAAGACAAAGTTGAGAGGGAATTTTTATGAGAGTACCTAATTTTAAGTTCATCAATTAAAAGGGTTAGGCCATTTCACAAGGTAACCTTTCAAATATTTGCCAAATAATAAGGTGTTAATGTGATGTGAAGAAATACACATGACACCAAAATAAGAAAAAACCCATTAAAAAAACAAAAACGATTAAACAGTGAAAACTGAAATATATTGATCCCTCCAAACTAATTAATAGTCAAGGAAAAGTCAATAATCTCATGCGTCCTTGACAAAATTTAAAGCGACATTCTGGCTATTGCTCACATATTTACGACTTCTCTCTCTCTCCCCCCTCTTAATAAACGGCAAGATTCAACTTGCAACCTCCCTCCCAAAGTCAAGCCCCACCCACCCAAAACCCCGGTGCCACTAGACCAAACATTCCCAGGCTTCCTCCTCTGGGTTAAGAGTGATCATTGGGCCCTCCAATAATTGGGCCCTTTCTGCTTCTTAAATTACTCTACCAAACATATGGCGCGCCATATTTACAGTTTACAATTACAGTCAGATAGATCGTTCAGGAATTAAAACTCACTTCACTGTTGGGACGCGAACTATGATCTGCAACACTTTCCACTTCCATTGCTACAACCTGTTCATCTTTTCTGTCATTCTCAGTTTTATCAACTTTCAATTTCTGCAATGATGTAAGATAAGAAACTTTAGTGAAAAGGGGCATTATTGACGGTAGCCTAGAATATGAAGCAAAGAAGATTTTTTTTTTTTTTTGGATAGTTATGAAGCAAAGCAGATTGTCTAAACAGATTAACCACCACAGAGTACAGTTCAGTAAAAGCAAAATACTCTGCGTTTGAGAAAGTAAAGAAAATAATATATTTAAGATTCGACAATTTCATAGTTCCGAACAATAAATACTGTTGCCATTTTATATTTATGATACACTTATCTAAATATCTTCAACTTATTAGAAGACTTGTAGTCCTAAAAATTGCATTGCAAAACACCTTTTATTTGCTTTTGCTTTTTCTTGTTGAAATGCATAAATAGCAAGAAGAACCTTTACACGTGATCCAAAGAGTGTCTTCGATTTTACCACTTCAAAAATCATCAAAAGCTTATCAAAATCACGTTAAGGACCATGTACCTTGTTTGCAATGGGCGTCCGTGCAAACATGTTTGAGTAAAGCTTTGCATCTCTCTTATTGCTCTCGACTTGAAGTTGTTTCAAGTTTCTCTGAATCAGCTTCACCTCCCTAGAGAGTTGAGGGGGAAAAAAGGCTCCTTTAGAAAGCAACATATTTCATAAACGCTAATGCATAAAGACAATTCAACTTTTTCAGATACCTGTTGTCAGGATCCACCTCAAGAGCTTTCTTGATGTCTAAATCAGCAAATACCAGATCTGCATTTCCCATGTAGGCTTGTGCCCGCCTATACAAGGCTTTTACATTGTGGAACTCAACATCAAGGACCTGCCAGCACATCAGAACGTAGAACAAATTATGTTTGCAGTATACTTTTTCTTTCAGAGATAAAAAGATTGGATACAATAATAAATGAAAATATGAGCAAGTGTAATCTACGATTCCTCTCCACCACCCATTGTTTTTCCTTTTTTTATTTTGCACAAATTTACCTTTGAGCATAACTTGATTGCTCCCTGAAAGTCATTAAGTTTAAGGCTACAGGCTGCACCATTCAACCAGCAAGATACTCTTAAAGGCTTGGCTAGCTTTAGCTCATCATCCCCAAAGGATACTTCTTCACCAACATAATCAGCAGCCTGAAAAAGGATGTAAGGTATAAGTTTGATATAACGTATTAGAACAATTACAATAACGAACGACGGACAATGTGCTAAGTTACTTTATCATATTTTTTGGCTGCTCGTTGATAATTTCCACTTTTAAACAGAAGATTGCCTTCTTCTTTCTAGCTGCCTCGATTCTCTCATGATTATTCATTTGCCATGGCGCTTTTTCCTTATTGTCAAAGAAAAATAACATGAGTATGTGAGTTGACCAGTAGTACATAAGAAAATCCAGCTTCGGAGAACAAGGAGAATTAACGGATCAAACTAATAAAGATACTTGTGTTTAATTGTATAATTTCATCCAGCCTTTACCTTAATGCAGTCAAGCATCTCAACCTCATAAGTAACAGTTGATCTTGGTGGAACTACCGCCAGATCTCGTCTTACTTCAACATTTCCGAAGCCAAAGTCAGGATGTATAGTTAAAACTGCTTGCTCTCCCTTTTTCATTGTTGCTGTAGCTATGTCTAAACCAGTAATCACTTGTTCTACAGACAGCAAAACACAACGCGGTCAGAGCTGAATTAAAAAAAAAAAAATCCCTGTTCGCTACAACTGATTCATGATTAACTAACCTTCATCTGTGACAAATTTCAAAGGAGTCTCTCCATCAACCCCTTTTTTCTCAAACACAGTGCCATTTTCCAGCCTTGCTGTGTAGCTAACTACCATAGCACAAACGTTGTGCAACAGTTTAGGATAACTAGTTGAAGCATGTACAGCCATAGTTATATCGCGCTAAATACTAAAGAAGTATGTTAGTCTACTTACTGGTAACCATTGCACCTTCATTGGCAGTAAGACCATCTTCCCCTTCTCTGAGAATCTTTTTGAATACCTTGGCATCTCCAGTAACATCAATAACGGGCTTGAAAGATACCAACTCTACATCAATGTTCAGAACAGAATTTTGAGGGATTGATTGAAACCCTTCACTTGCATCCCTCCTCTGTTCGCCAAGGGCGTCTGCAGTCATTTTCAGATTTCAGTTTTTTCTTCCAATGTTATCATGTCGCGAGGCAAAATTTTGATATCCTTTAAGTCAACAAGAAAAGAAAATGAATTCCAATGAATTCATCTAAAAGAAGTCATACCCAGCCTAAAGACAAGAGTAAACATGTTCAATCAGTATATTAAAGCCTTTTCATTTTCTTAATGGCAGAATTTAGCCAAAGTCCAAACAACATATGAGATTGTTTAAATAACCTATGATCAACACCAGTATTCCCACTTTTGTTTCAGCTTAACCTCCTTTTCTCTGCATCATCTCTCTCAGACATTCAAAAAAAAAAAAAAAAGAAAAGAAAAAGAAAATCTAATTTGCTCATTTCTGATGAATCCACTTGTGACGTTTTGTTAATGCGTGTAGATGGTCAGACACACCTCCTCCTAACCTATACCAAAATGCCACCTTAAGTTCTCATGTAGCAAGTTGCAAGCTAAAAAGGATTCAGAGACATACACCGAGGTTGAACAATTAACCTGGCCTTTTCACCCCTTTCCATGGTCACGACTGCTTTGGCAAATGCTGGACAAAGGTGGCCTACAACGCCACACACACTCACACATTATATAAACAATAGAAATAGGCATATTAATAAAAACACCATAATCTGAATTGGGAAAAAAAAAAAGTGTATATATTGTCATTGAAGATAAATCACCATCTTTAACATAAAATTCAATTCCCTCTTTTGGTGTTTCCGCCACAATGGTACCATCGACCAGCTCCACCCGATACTTCACTGCATTGGCAAAACCATTTACAACATCAGATAAAGCTTTAGAAAGTTCTAAAATCAACTCAATACATCAACGATAGAATTGAACAAAGTAAAAAATTATCAAGAATACCAAGAACTTCATCCAAATAACCGGGACCCCCATTCCTCTGTCCTTTTTCCATCACTTTCTTAATGATTCCACCATCTTTGCACACATCCACAACAGAAATCCACGAAAGGAGTTCAACTTTAAACCGAACAACTGAATTCGGCGGAACAACATCATCACGGCCATCCACTCCATATCCCTTTTCTGCAGGCAATGTGAACAACGCAATCTCTCCCTTTGTCATGGTAATTATCCCATCGTCCACCCCACTAGTCACTTGGCCTGTGCCAAAACACATTGGTCAATTTCAAACCTTCTCAAATTAGACATTTACAAGAACAACATAATTATTTGTAACACTAATGCAAAAACAAAATAAAAAATAAAAAAACACTCACCATTGCCAAGCTTAATAGTCAAAGGCTCGTCTTTATCTCTGGTGGACTCAAACTTTGTTCCGTCAGGCAGAGTACCGACGTAGTGCACTACATTTTAACTCTCACAAAATCATTCCTCGGAATCAAAGCAGACGCAGTTTGAACAAAACCCTAGAAAACGCAGGGACGTAATCGAGATATTGAGAACGATGGCTGAGACTTACCAGTGGCTTCGTCGCCGAGGCTGGGGGTCTCCCAACCGCGACCGCGCTTGAGGAGCTTCTTCTTGATGCCGGAGCTGCCGAGCTCGCGCTCTTCTCCGACTCTGAGAGGAGGTGCTGATTCGACCTCTTCGCCGGGTTCTTCGGCGAGGTCGCCCTCGTCCTCGATGTCCGACATGTCAGTGGCTTTATCAGCCCCCATTGCTCGAAATCGGAGCTCCGATTTTTAACGATGACTATGGAAAGTCGTGATATTTGTGAGGCTGAGATTTGCAAAGTTTGGATTTGGCGAGTGACCGGAGGAAATTGTCGGCGGGTCAGTTATCACGGTGGCGGGTCGATTGTCCTGAATCCTGATAAGGTAGTGTAGTGTGGGGACACAGGGCAAGGGTATGTTTGTCATTTCGTGCAAACGGAATATGGTTTCGATGTTTTTGGATTTCTCGAGAACAATTCTTTTTTATTTTTTATTTTTTTTCTCTATTTTACGCTTTTTTCTATTTTTTATGATTATTTTTACCACATATTTTAAGTTTATTAAAAAGTACACATTTGATTTTCAATTGGCTCAAAAATATGCCTCTAAAGTGCATATAATATTACAAATTCATGCCTTTTATTGATTAACGTCTATTTTGGAAGTAAGAATACCCATAATACTTTTACATGCAATTAAGAAAATATAAATTAAAAAATATATTAAAATGATTAACTTAGTGTTTAGTAAGTATGATTGAACCAACTCTTTAGTAAAATAACCAATAAGAAAAAACTAGAGTATTCCCATACTAAAATGGCTTTTTCTAAAAGTATGATTGCTCTTTGGGTTAAAATGATATTTCCCAAAGTGCTGGTAGTGGTAGATATTTATAAGCAAAGGGGATAGGCCTTGAAAAACTAGGAATTTGTTAGTTTAGTTAAGGCCTTGCCATTTGAAGTCTTCAATTCAGTGATTTTCAATCAAAGTTTTAAGCTTTAGGCCAAATAAGGAAGCCACCTGACAAAAGGAAAAACTCACTTCCAAAAGATTTCTTAAAGACGTTCAACTCCTATTCAGATTTACCTAAAGCAGATACCCTATTGGGTGGCTTGTAAGAAGAGAAAATGAGACACAAGAAATTGTTATCTCCTTTTTTGTACAAGTTTAGATTTTTGGGTAGGACATCTTAGCCTGACCACTAAGTAAAAGAGAAAGGTCCTTCCTGTTCTCTTTTGTGGCTCTTTCCTTGTGTGATCAAATGAGCTATTAGGCTATTAGATCAAGTAATCTGGTGGGCCGACTATATCGGGTGGCCAATTTAGGTCTCATGGGCATTCTTCTAAAAATGGACTACGGTTCCTTTTTGGTTGGTTTCTAAGCTAAGTTCATTCACAACCTATTTTATTATAATTCCTCGTAGGCTTAAAGCCTCTCCAAGTGGGCTAAAAGTCTAATTAAAATGAATAAACACAAGCCTATTTACATTCCTTGATCTTCTAAACTACGACCCACCTAGAGATCCCCAAAGCATGGCTTAGGTCCATGTACCGATTATCATACCTTAGGACAAATCGCGAAAACATGAGTTTGGATTTGTGTCTTGCAAAACTTCGAATATTAATAGTTAATTTTACATAAATTGGATGAAACTTTTTGTCATAATTTTAATTTTATAATCTCACATTTTTATTTTAAATGATACTTTAAAGATTTTTAGAATAGTTACCATTACATAAATTATATGAAACTCTTAATCAAAAACTAATTGTATGTTAAAGAGGTAATCATAATACAATAAATAATAAGCATACGTCACAAATTTAGTAAAATAACCAAAAGTCAACCTAATATATGGACCTTATATGGATAGTTTCATACAAGATGAAATGTGCATATATATATGTATATAAGTTCGTAGGAGGTTTGATGGTAAAATAAAATTGATACTATGACATATAGCATGTGTTGGGAGAATTGGTACAAATCAATTAGTTTAAACTCAAAGAGTGTAAAGCTCTTCATTGTTATTGTACAAAGCAGAAGTAAGCCACAATTAAACTCTAATAGTTTATGTAATTTCTTATACAATTTTGAACAAGCCATGCATATATCACTTGATATTTGCCATTATCGCTTCACATATAGCAAATTTTGAGTTAACCTAACTTCATCTAGAAAATATGGAGCCAAATAATTAAAAATTCCATATTACAATGTTCCTCATAAGTACATCATACGTTGTAATTATAAAAGGGTGTTTGACAAATTAATTCAAACTAAAACTTTTGGTTACTACAAAATAAAGCTCTCACATACTACGGTTTTCAGTTTAAAAGTTTTAGTTCTAACTACTCTCTCAAGCACCCTATAAGTTTTGTACATTTGAGGTTCAATTTAATAGCGATTAGGATCCTCGTGAACTTTGCTAAATCTAATATTAATTTAAGAAGTAAAATAAAAAGTGTAGATGTTTTGTCGAATTTTTCTCTATATATTCTATGAAACTGGCGACGACAGGGAAATAACAAAAGGATACTGGTTATTAACAAAAGGTCCAACGCATTCTTTTTGAAGAGTTCAATTTATAGGGAAATAGCAGTCTTTATATAAAAATTATAGTAAATACCACTTTTTTAAAATATATGAAAATAGGTAAGAGGTTTTGAAGGTTTTGAAAATATTTATAAGGTATTTGACATGGTAGTAGAAACCGTTAGTTAGAATTGTTTTTACTATAACATGTAAGAGGTTTATATGTAACGATTTTTTATTGTTATTTTAGCATATAAAAACTTTACATTGTTTATAACTAAAAAAGTAATATAAATTATCATTGCCAAACATAAGGTTATAGTAATAACTGTAAATAAAAAAATTATTCAATAAAAACATCTTCCACTAATTTATTTTCTATAAGTTAAAAAATTTTACTAATAATTTTTTTTACTATTATTGATTACAAATGTTTTAAAAATTTAATATTTACTTTTAAAAAATCTGACTCTTTCTTCCTTCTTTCTTGTTATATGATTGTTGACGGCTGATTGATGTCACAAGGGTTCCAAGAAATATGTCTCTTTTTTATTAAGAAGAGTTACATGATTTTCTTTCTTTCTTTCTTTTTTTCCTTGAATAAGTCTCATGATTACTCTTGCAACAGCACAAGAGCCTGTATGCTTATCCTAAACTTTATCGCAAACTATGTCCCACCGTTTAATTAAATGAAATAAAATATATTTTGTAACGCAATTAAAATCAATAATTTGTACATTTTTTATACTATAATTTATTTTTGTTTTATATTAAAGCACATAAGAGCTTTATATTAAAACAACGTTATGAAATGTTCCTATAGTCTTATCATTTATGATACACTTTGTTGATGCTTACTAATAGGTGGCGACGAATCAACACCACATATAGCTACACACGGTGTTTGGACGGTTTTTTCCTGCTCGTCTCGGCTTACTTAGACGTACCTGTAACAAGAAGATGGACATTTCGGAGGTAGAATGGGAACACTGGTCTGGTGCCAGACAAGGGTTCTTCGACATTCAAGGCAGGCATTGCTTGACAGAGTACAAGAGGTAGTTAGTTAGGAAGGAGCACGTTAGCCTCGAGCTGCAATAAATATGTTATATTTATAGGCTACCACTCAAATTAAGTGTTAGGTGGGTTTTATTCATAACTCATGTGTCACATTAAGGCCTGCTAAGGGACATGTGACATGTGTCTTGGCTTTTGCCTATGGGTCAACCTCCGTCTGAGGACGGGAGTGAGGCCATATATTGGCTTTTTGTGGCAAGTAGCTGTTTGCATGTAGGCTTTGACAATTCGACCCAAACACGAGTCATTTTTGAGGAGGTGAAGGTTTGCGTTGCTGCCAGCGTGAGCCCTGTAGAGCACCTCAGAAGAAAGGGCTGAGGTTAAAAGGTTGAAGATTGCCTTTCTTGTTACTTTTGTCAAGTACAGTTGCCGACCCGTCAAGGAGGTATTCCTCGGAAACGTGGCCGAGCACTCTCCCAATCACACTCCATTAAGAGGAACAAAACAGCACCAATTAGAGAATAACCCGTGCATTAATTGTAATACATGTCATTTTGATTGAAATCATTTTCATCTTTAGAACTCGGTAAAGAAGATACAGTGGCCTGCAATTACGCAAATATTTATTGGATGCTTTATTTTATTTTATCCAAGGAATAGATGCTTTTAATTTTGGCAGTCATGCCACTGACTCTTTTATACCTTATGGCAAGCAAGCGTGGGGAAAACGAATAGACTGGAGAACGGGTATTGTAACTTATTTGACAGTATTATTGCATTCTCTTTGATTTTGGGACAGCTATAAAGGCTAATTAATTATATTTATATGAAGAGATTCATTTTAGCTTTTTGAATGTGGACTTACGCCGGCATGACGCGTGTGATGTGAGGCTGCGGGGAGTTGTTTAATCATTACCACTTACCCCAAAAAAAAAAAAAAAACAACAACCACTTGCAAACAGCAATTGTGTTTACAAAATTAGGTCCTCCATGGTAAACCAACCGGACAAAAATTATAATTCTAGAACTCATTTAAGCACATAGGTCAAATTAAGAAATTTGATTCAAATTAATTTTATTATCGTGTTTTTTTAATAATTTATTATAATATTTTAGGTTTATATTAAATTTTGATGATGTCATTTATTTTTTAAATAGGAGAGAAAATACTGTTAAATTAATGGTTGGAACTGCAGTTGTTATCCTGGGCTGTTAAACAGTCTAATTCCCAAACAGATTCTTATGCTCACTTCCTGTCACGATCCTTTTCCAAAGACTTTTCTATTCAACTCAAACTATCTTATACTTTAACAAATCCACGGCCAAAGAATAAATGCAGATATAGGAAATTTCAAAGTCTATATTGTCGTCTGGTTTTCCAGCAATGAGATTACAATCTCATCCATCGACATGACTTAGAAATCAAACACCTTTTTACAAAACACTTCAACGAACAACAATACACAACAACAAATGAAATTTACAACATAATTAACGACCATATCTAATATTAATTATATATGGTTTCACACCGACAAAAAATTCCTGTCGTGCAATCGAAAATTTTGATCAGAACACAACAGCACTTCTCTTTGAGACAGCGTAACTTTTGCTTCGGGGGTACAAGAAATCGGCCTTCTTATTATCACCAGTTTTGCCATCGTCGTCGCTGAACTCACAAGGCTTGTCTTCGTCGATTTTGCCCATCCCAACGCTGCTACACTTTGGCAAGCCCTTCGCTCCTGTCGTTGTCGTTGTCGTTTTCTCTAGCTCTTCCCTCAACTGTTGCTTTAGAAGGACGTCCAGATCAAACCTACCACCATAGTCCCTGGCGGAGGCTGCTCTCACGAGCTCCGCGAAGTCGTCGTTCTCGTTTGTCCTCGACGACGCCACGCTGTAGCTCTTCGGCAGATTGCCCGCCCAGCGACCGCCCGACCCGCCTCCCACAGGTGCTTTCGCGCAGCTCATTCTCTCCATGGAAGTCATCCCCCGAACGTACATGTCCCTCGCCTTTATCAGAGCTCTTATGGGAATAGTGACGATTCTCATGAACGTGTTTTGGCTTTTAGCTTTGGCCTTCATCTTTTCTTTTCTCTTTTTTTGGTATGGCTCTCTAGTTGTAGAAGATTGGGTTTTTGATGATGATGCTGAGAAAAATTGGAGATACGCAAGAATGGGTTTTCGTAGTGGGAGCTTTTTAAGGAAGATTATATATGGAAGGAGGAGGGGACATGGTTTTGGGACTTTTTCAAGGCACGCCGGAATAGAAAACCAAAACCAAAGCCAGGGATAAGGACGGAGGGGCGCTGAATGGATATATATGATAAGCTAAGACTTTGTGTGGCTTTTAAAATAAGAGTCGTGATCGTAATAATTGAAATTGAATAAACAAACACAATTATTATATATATATACACGCACACATAAGACCCATGACGGAATTATTAATTGGGCAGAGAAGCATAATGTTGACTTCGGGCTTTTCAGCATTTGACTTTATAATTATTTCTAGTGTTCATGGGCGCTGAGTCACCCCTTAATTTGTGGAAAAATTTATTTAAACTTGTAAAGTAATAACTTGTTATTAACAAAATATTGAGATTTGATAAAAAAAATACATTATATATCAAATTAAGGCATATAATTTTATAAGTTTCAAAGTTATAATATGTAGAGGAAAAAAAGAATTGTTCTAATTCGTTGCCGGTTCAACTCCAACATTACACACCAATTCAAAACCTTTTTTTTGCTTACGCGTCTTCCTCATCATCAGATAGATGGACAAATATTTTGGGTGACAGCAATCATAAACTTTTACACAAACTAAAAAATATTATCATTATTTTGGGGAAAAGATAGAAATCATATATAACTTAGCATCATAATTGGTACACACAAGAACTCCACTAAATACTTTGGTTTTGGCAAATTCGCTCGTTTGATTGGCATAATATTCTATAACTCGATTATTCCAAAGTTTTGTTATTACCTAGGAAGGTTTTTTTTTTTTTTAATCGGCTGAATAATCTTCTTTCTTTTTGATATATTTATATGACTCTAATTAGAAAGTTAAAAATTAATCTCCTATGAACTTTCATTTGTCAATTCATTGACCAAAAAAAAAAGGGAATAAGAGCCCGTGTTTGTGGTCTTTGAGCGAGCTAACTTAGAAATGTTCGGTCCCAGTCGTTGGATTTGGTGTTAAATTTCAAATGGCCGCCAAGAATAATAGTGTAAACCGTCTGACGAACATTGAGAGTTGGTGTTATTGTAAAAGGTGGAAACACACGGCAAGTATGATTTCGTTTTCAAAGAGGTTCAAACTCTTGTTAACGGAATCAAATCTTCTGTTGAATTTTATGTGTTTCAAATAGTGTCCAATTAATTATATAATGACATTTCATTGAAAAACAATTAAAAGTTAATCAGACGTTATTTTAAACCTTTTAAATAATGTGATATAAAGAGATTAGTTGGATACTATTTGAGATACTAAAATAAGATTTAAATCCTTTATTAACCATCAAAGAAACGTGATTTGGACTCTAGAAAGAGAAACTCGGCGAAAAATTAAATATGAGAAGTAGAAGGTAAGACGAAAGTGAGTTTGCAAATAGAAGTCTTGACAGAGAAATTGTGAAGGCAATCAATTACTATGGGCTGGTTTCTTTATAATAAACAACGGCTTGCATGATGATATATATATATATTTTAAGCTCCCTATTGAATAATTAGAAAACAATGGCCAAACTTTTTTTTTTCCCTTTTACTAATAGGAAAACATGGTCTAAATTGCTTTGGGAGTATACTATCATTATTTAAAGAATGCCTTTATTGAACGGGTACTAAGTATAAAATGGATAAAAGAACAGTGGGAAACGTGGCCATTATTTATATGTTTTAAAATGCCTTTGCTTACCATCAATACCAATTCCCGTTGAATAACTTCAAGCAAACCAAAAGTTCAGTTGAAATATTCTAAGAAAGGTAAAATTTTTAACGGCCAGTCATTTTTTTTCCGTCCCTTTATGTGATAAATTAGCATCAATATGCTAGTTCCTTCTAGTGCACGACTACCACGTCCGCTATATATTACATTAGTCATAACTGTGCTTGACACCCCAACTTCTAAGCTGAATATTTTTTAAAAAATAATAATAAAATATGCCGGAAACATAATAAACATCAAACTTTTGCAGTAGACCCCCAATGCTAATTATGGTCCAACATATTCTTTCTTATATAGGTCATATTTCATGAATTGACACCTGACTCAACTCCATTGGACCAAAAAAAAATGTACGAATAAATTAAGTGATATAAGCTACTTTATTGTATTCTAACACTTATTTTTTATCATTTAATGTATATTATTTTTTATCTAAAAAGATCAAAATACTTTTAGACAATGCTTTTTACCTAATATTAATCCCTACTACTTGTGATTAATTATTTTTTTTATATTTTTTAAAATATATTTCAAAATTTCTCATTTGATTTAAAAACAATACCGTAGAACAAATTGACCCAGGAATGTACACTAACAACAACATGGGCTCGCTCGTGAATTTGGGCCGTGCAACTTCTTTCGACCCACTGACGATTCTCCAAGGGATGATTCATGGATAGGGAGCCACTTCGCTTCTCCTACAAGGATCGTGTATGCATTCTCCTCCACAGGTTGCTAGAGTGCCTACGTTGCCTCCTTCAACGACAAAACACATACACAACAATATCCCTAAAAAAAAAAACCTTCACAATAGATAACACCTTGATCGAACGATCTAGAAAGTAGTTGTAAAATTCTTAGTTAATGAAGGAATCAACGCTGAATCCGGCAGTAGTGGTAGGAGCACTGGTTCCAACGGTCCTGATGCTGTACACGTGTCAAGCAATCAATGTAAGCAACATCCTCCACCCTCTGATCCTCGTCCCCGGCAACGGCGGCAACCAGCTGGAAGCCAGGCTAACCTGTGGCTACACACCCTCGAGCCTGTGGTGCAACCGGTGGTACCCGGTTTCCGAAAGCAAGGACGGGTGGTTCAGGTTATGGTTCGACCCAAGTGTCCTATTGGCTCCTTTCACCAAGTGCTTCGCCGAGCGCATGACTCTTCACTATGATAAGGACAATGATGATTACCATAATACCCCTGGTGTCCAAACCAGGGTCCCCCATTTTGGCTCCACTCAATCGCTGCTCTACCTAAATCCTCATCTCAAGTAAGGTCATCCTTCAATAATTAGTCTTTTTATATCATGATGATATGAATTCCCAATGAGTTAGTGACTTTCTTTTATGGTGCTAAATTCCTTGAGAGATGATTAGCTTTTTGGCAACCTTAAACCTTATAAATAAATCCCAATTCGACTAAATAACGGGAGATTAGTTGAGGAATGGAAAACTTCTTGTGTCGTACTTGTTCTACGGATTGGTAGTTGGTAGTGAGTTTTACTGTGGATTTTGGATAAATAAAATGTGTGACGTATACATGATAATTGTGGGTTAGCTAGCATAATGTACCGGAGGGTATTACTGTAATTCTGCTTTACAAAATAATTAGTATTTGTGTCTGGTCTAATGTATCGTCCCCAACTTTATTTTTCATGATCTAATTGAACCCTTCTATTCATTTTTTTATAAGGACATGTGATCTAATTATCATTCAAATATATAAATATTTTCTTCCATTAATTTCCTTTTAAACTAAGGTGTTTAGTTAAATATAAAAAATTTTACCATATGAATGTGCAACTTCTCGTAAGCGGGTTACAAAAGTGTACTATGTCCTACACTTGCAGAAAGATAACAGGATACATGAGGCCCCTAGTGGAGTCGCTAGAGCAAATAGGCTACGAAAATGGGAAGACACTCTTTGGAGCCCCTTACGACTTCAGATACGGCTTAGCCCCAGAAGGCCATCCATGCCATGTTGGTTCCAAGTTTCTCCAAGACCTAAAAGAGTTAATAGAGAAGGCAAGCTCATCCAACGGAGGGAAGCCAGTAATACTCGTGTCACACAGCCTAGGAGGGCTATTCGTGCTCCACCTCCTCAACAGAAACTCCCTCTCGTGGCGCCGAAAATTCGTCAAACAATTCGTCGCCCTCTCCGCCCCGTGGGGCGGCACGGTGGACGAGATGCTCACGTTTGCTTCCGGGAACACGCTCGGAGTTCCTCTAGTTGATCCGTTACTAGTGAGGCAGGAACAAAGGAGTTCCGAGAGCAACTTGTGGCTAATGCCTAACCCCAACATTTTTGGTCGTCAAAAGGCTTTGGTGATCACTCCTAATGCCACGTATTCTGCATACGACATCCCGGAGTTTCTAAACGACATTGGATTTAGTGAAGGGGTGTATCCGTACAAAACGCGCGTTTTGCCTCTGATGGATCAGCTCTCGCCGCCTGGGGTTCCTGTGACTTGTATGATTGGAAGTGGGGTTAAGACACCCGAGACTTTGTTGTATGGGGAATATGGTAGTTTCGATGAGCGACCGGAGATTGTTTACGGGGATGGAGATGGGACGGTGAATATGGCGAGCTTGTTGGCTCTTGAATCCTTGTGGGGCCGTGATCATGACGATCGTGTGATGAAGAGCAATCAAACGCTTAAGATGATCAAGGTACGTGGGGTTTCTCACACGTCAATATTGAAGGACGAAGATGCGCTTGATGAAATAGTGGGAGAGATCTCCCTGATTAATTCCCAGCTGATACGGGGTCATCCAGTTGTCCAATGAGTGACATCAGTCAGTGAAAAATGAGAAAATTTGATTATTAATTTTTTTTTAATTTACCTTACTATACCTTCCGATCTCACTCTTCGGAACATTGGCTATGTTGTCCCTTTTTCCTGAAAATTTTGTGGAAATTGTTGGGTGGATTTTGTGCTCGTCATTTCCTTTAAAAAAAAAATAATAATAAAAAAAAACTTTGTAAACTGAAGATCTTGTTCGTTTCTTTAGAAATTTGGTGCTTGATCTGTCTTTTCATGTTGTATCGATTTTTTTTCCTAGCTCTTGTGTTTGATCATATCATTTATATTTTTGTTGTTTTCCTCCTTATTCACATAGCTCTATGTTATTATATTATAGTTTAGAATTCCTGTCGTTTACTAGCTAGCAAAAAAAAGTCCCTGTCGTTTACAGTCATCCTCCTTTATTTTTTTCGTCTTGCTTTTTACCCGTTGTATTTTATAGTTTTATACGCCTTTTTTTTTTTTTTTTTTTGAGTTACTCAACTTGTATGCTCCTTTTGACAATTTTGTCCCTTTTTCTTTTCATCTTGACGTCTCTCTAAACATGCTGTTTTTAATTTAAGGCTCTTGTGATTTTGAATTCTTGTCCAGCGGTTTTCGTTGTTTGTAATGTTCTTGTCGTTCTTGATGATTGTTGTGTTGTTTTATCTTTTTAGTCTATAAAGTGATTATAGCTTAGAACTGTTGTCGTTTTTGTGTGCCCGTTGTTTACTTTATTTGCTGTCTTTTTTAGGTTGTGCCTTGTGATTGATTATCGTTCTTTACGTTGATGTCGACTTTATCACTATTTCAAACTTCTTTTGTTTGTTTTTTAGAGTGTGTTTATTTCAGTTTTCAAATCACAATTCGAATCATTTTACTACAGTGTTTTCTCTCACAAAAATTTAAATCTTCATTCAAATACTTTACTCAAATATTCGTACCAAACGCAGCCTTATATTATTGTCATTTCCTGTGCACATCGTTTAGAAAAAAAAAGGTATGGGCGTTTTATGCCTGCATAGAATTGTTGGCTTTTTAAAATTGTTGGCTTTAATTTAATCTATATAGATGTCATAAATGTCGTTTATATCTCTTTTCAACCCAAACAATTCTATTTAATTGTATAGGATTAAAACCTTATTAATAACAAGACAATAAGTTATAGTTTAAAAAGTATACTATATATTAAATTAAAGCCAACAATTTTATAAGAAGGGATTTTAATCTCATGAGAATGAAAAGAATTTTCCTTTAAATATTTGCCCCGTTTGGTTCATTGATTCGAATTATGTTAATTTGAATTTTTTTTGTTTGAACAAAAAAAATGAGATATCCAATCTGAATTTATGTTTGGATGAATATTGAAAACTCTAGTTTGAAACATAAAAAATTATTTGATTAAATAATAAATATAGCATATTTAAAAAGAAGCTATTTAATTAAAAATAATATGAAATAATAGTGTTAAATTATAAATACAAATACATAAGAATGAAATTACTGTTCAATATATGTTCAAAATGTTGAAATAAAAGGGGGGATTTGAACTCTAAGATGAGAAGTTTAGCTTAGTTTGAACTGTCAATTACATTCGAATTAAATGTTTTACCAAACACCAATTTAAACTAGGGGTGAACGGTAGGCGGTTTGATGGTTTTTGGGCGGATGCGGTGCGGTTTTTTTGGATGACGGGTTGGCGATTAACCAACCTGCAAACCGCCCACCACATGGCGGGTGGTTTCGGTTTGGTTTTGGGTGGTTGCGGGCAGGTTGAGGCAGTTTAGACCTATGCTATTACCCAATGTAATTTTTTAGACCTTTTTTTTAGAAAGTGAAGAAAATTTGTAGAAAATATAAAATGATAATACATAAAGCATTCCCAACACGTTTGATGCTTAAAGACAGTGACCATATTCAAAAGTACAAATTAAGAAACATAATCATTCACTGCAACAAGAAACATCAACTACAGATGAAGTGATAAACAAAGTCAAGAGTCCATAAAGATTAAGTCTATTCACTGGGTTCGAAAATAATAGAATGCTACAAATAAAATGATGAACAAAGTCAAGTGTTTTTTTTCTTTTTCTTTTAGGGCTTTCTCTACTAACTTATTTGATTTGAATTTTGATTACTTCACAAAATAAAAAGAGAATTTCCAGTTTTCAATATGTCAAGAGGCAGCCGAGCCAGTGCTTGAAGTGTTGGATTATTTAATCATCTCTAAAATAAAAACAAAATTAAATAAATGATAAGTTTTTTTTAAAAAAATATATAGGAGGGCTGGTGCGGGTTGAACCTGCCCTCAAAACCTTAAAACCAAACCCGTCCACTGAATATATTGGTGAACGGGTTCAAGTAGGTTGTTAACGTAAACCCGTTTTTTTTTATATGGGCGGGAGCTGGCGTGGGCGGTTGGCGGGTACGAGGCGGTTTTTGTATAGCCCTAATTTAAACCGTGATGGTCGTTTGAACTAAGCTAAATTGGACTGAACCAGTCAAACAAACAGGATGATTGTTGTTTGATTTTTGGGGACTTTCTCCACGGATAATATATATGTTTTAAAACTGTTATATTTAATCCATGTCTAAAAAAAAAAGTTAGATTTGATCAATATTATTTTTTAATTTTCAGTTCCATGACAAATGTTGTCTTGATCATGATAGTTTTGTTTCGTACAAGGTTTAAAATGATATGATTTATAACTTTAAAGTTTGAACTGTAGGTTTTAAGCTATGTGGTTTAAACGATAGTTTTATATTGACATTTGAAACGTAAATGTTTAAAACGAGAATAAAACATCACATCAAGTTTAAAACAAAAACTTGTGTTTAGAAAAATATGGTTTACAAAAGGAAAACAAGAATAAAAATAGTTTTTACTGTAAAAAAATGATTCAAACCGTGTGAACTTAAGGGAGATAAAATTTAAATTTTTGATATTTTAACTGGTTTAAAAACCGCCTCAATGGTTTAAAATGACTTCAGTTATTATTCTATCAAACGAAAATTTGACCTGCCTTTTATAATTTAAACTAATATAAACAGTTTTAAACTTACTACCAAACAACTTAATAATCTTTTTCAACTTCCATGTAACTTTTCTTCTTTTGTCGTTTTTTAGCTTGGCAAAAATATTTTCTTTTTCCTTTTCTTTTTGAATTTGTTAAATGTCTACCAACTGAGATGTTGGATCCAATGTCAGTGTGCCCAGGCAATTTTATTTCTATTTTACTTGAAAAATCATTAATGCGTACGTGGCAAGAATCAACGAGAGCTCAAACATCCAAATCAACGAGAGACCACCCTAGTCCATAAACCACGTGAATTCTATACCTTCACAAAACGACACCTGCATTGCAAACATTTTTTGTCATTACGTCTGCTTTTTAAAATTTAAGATAAATGACTCTATCACAGAAATAAACATTTGATCTTTAATATTTTATTTTTGATTTATTAGATTCTATTTTTTTATTTTAGTTGTTGAAAGAATAATTTAAATGTTAAATAGTTAATTTTAAATGAAAAATGATAAATTAATCTCTAAAATTATCAAAAAATTGAGAAATTAATTCTTAAACTTGTAAAAAAAGAACAAATTGGTTTCAAAATTAATAATTAAGCTGTTAAATTAATTATTGAATAATAAAAATAAAATATTAAATATTAAAACACACTTTTATATAACGCTGGATTTTACTCTAAATTTAAAAACGACCCAAATTTTCGAATCAATAAATCACTTGACAGCAATCACTTTCCATCGAAAACTAAAAATAAAAAACCATGTCATGGTTGGCTCGCTCTCTCGCCAACTCCCTCCGACTCGATGACGACGTCGACGATGACGCCAACGGCAACGACGACGACGAAGACAGCGATGTCGTTTCGAACAACCTGTCGTCTGGAGATCCGTCGCTGTCCTCACCTACCAGGCCCCACCTCCAACGACGACAACAAGCATACGATCGAAGAATCGAACCAGAGAGGATCGAAGAAGAAGAAGATGCCCTAACCAGAGGGGTCAAAGAGGACCTCTCCGAGATCAAGCAAGTATTGACCCGCCAATTCTGGGGCGTCGCCTCGTTTCTCGCGCCTCAGCCTTCGCAGCCGTCGACGCCATCCCGTGCTCGTCGCGAATCGAACCCCAATTGGGATCGATCTGAGCCGTTGGACCAATCCAATCCGGCTCCGGAGATGGCTCGGGAGAGAGAGGAAGAGGAAGAGGAGGAATTGGAAGACTGTGTTGTTGGGATCACTGAAGAGGTCTTGGCTTTCGCGAGGAACATCGCTATGCATCCGGAGACATGGCTGGACTTTCCCATCGACGAGGAAGACGACTTGGATGGTATGTGTAATGTGTTGTGCTCTTAGCTCTTTAAGCAAAATCTGTGATTTCGGTTCATTTATTTATTGATTTTTGTTTAATGATATGATTGAAAATAAAGTGTTGTTCTTTGATTATATTTCTTCTCTCAACTCAATTCGAACCACTGTGGAAGGGATAAGTGAATTATACATCCAATTTGATGCTTCAATTTCTGTAGCAATAAAATTTTCTTTCAATATCTCTGGATTCTTGATTTTAGTGATTCACATCAATTTTCGAGCTACTCTTTGAATATGGTTATTCTTCACGAGTTAGATTCAGTTTTTTTACTTCCTTTATTATGTGCATATGAATGTCATTGCTTTTAGGTACATTGCGATATTTAGAGCCTTTTTATGTCTCATAAGCTAGCAGGTGTAAACCATGACTTAAATTTGCTGTCTTTACTCTTCTAGGAAAATAAGATCAACTTTTTTTTTTTATTATGCTACTTGTTTTTTCCGTGTGGCGATAAAGAATTGTGGCTATTGGTTAGCTAAGATTTGTAGATATTTTCTGCTCAGGTTTGAGATTTTGAGATTAGAAAAAACTTGCTGAGGAATTAGATTATATTGGAAATAAAAGGTTTTGTTCTTGGACTTTTTTGGAAATCATTTTTGCTGCCCTTTTCTTTTTCGTTTGAGGTAAATTAGGAGTATCGAATTCTACAGTTGATGGCTAATTCATGCCCCTTTCTTCCTAGATTTTGACATGTCTGATGCCCAACAAGAGCATGCCTTGGCGATTGAACGTCTTGCTCCTAGATTAATGGCTTTGAGAATTGAACTTTGCCCCTGTCATATGAGTGAGGGTTACTTTTGGAAAGTTTATTTTGTTCTTCTGCATTCGAGACTTAATAAAAAGGATGCTGGAGTCTTGTCTACAACCCAGGTAAGCTGCCCTTTTTTCTTTGTACGAGCCCCGCAAAAGTACCTGTCTCTGAGATTCATGTACTGTTTTATGCAAATAAATTTTACCATGGGGTTATCCCCATTACTTTAAATTCCACAAAACCTCCTCTATATGAATTTTCAACCACTTTTGAAGTACAATTTCATTTTGAGGTTTAAGATTCACAGAAAGACATCGTGATACAACAAAGCCTGCAGCTCTTTTTCACGTGCCATTTTCAGAGTTGCAGCTTCTCATTTGTTTAGCTGCTAAAAGTTAAAGCATTTTATAATCAAATAATAGATTTTTCTAAAGGTATTTAGAATTATTTGTCAGGCTTGTAAACCCTTGTTTCACACTTTTGGGTTGTGCAACTACATGGTTTCATGTGAAAAATGTCTCGGTTGATGCATGGTTTCTAACATGCTGCTTGCAGGTAATGGCAGCCAGAGCAAAGTGGATGCAGGAACTACAAAATCAAACTGCATCAGAATTTGAATGGCTTGGAAGCAGTACGTCATATTTACAAGACGATTCTGATTCCCTGCATGAAGATCATGTTCCCATCTCACCCTTTAGTGCTCATAGCGGAGAAATGGCTCTACGAACATTTCCCTTTCAACAGAAAACGTTCTCTTTTCCATCAGCTATTGAGACCGAGAAGCACCCAGTTGAAAGTTCTGAGCTGCAATTTGTTGACAAGTCTGTTATTGAAGAAAAGCCAATGGTCAAGTCTGAGGATAAGAATTTGACAGTTGGTTCATCCTCTAACATTCTACCCAAGAACCATGAAGTTGATGACTATGATTGGACAGAGGAAGATTTTGAATTGAACGATTATGGTAGAACTTCTATTCCTGTGGGAAATGAAGAGGACATATCTTTCAGTGATCTCGAGGATGATGATTTTGAAGCACCCACAAAATTTAAAGTTGTCTCAAAGGAATATGAAACGTCAAGCAATAATCGGTGAATACATTATGGGTGTGAGCCGTACTCATTGGACAGAAGATTGAACGAAATTTCGTCCGATGAATCTTTTGGAGGAAGGACCCCAAGACTCGAGAACTGCTCCACACTTCGACTGGAGCATTGTGCTTTTGCATGGTGATTGTGTGTTTCTCTCAAAGCATTTTGTACATTATGTATTGTTGTTGGTGTTTCTATAGAGAGCAATGATTGATTTGATTGGTTCTGATAGCCGTGTAATTACAACAATAGTGATTTAAAGGGGAAAGAGGGGGAGCAGGGAAAAAGGTCTTTACGCTTACGAACTGAGTCGGATTCATTAAATTTTCAAAAGAGTTGTGCTGTTAAATGTATTATACCATGGAAGCAATAAATACAATTCGGGTAGAGATATGGATTTATTGTACGGTTTTGTCTTCTACTATGGATCTTGTCCGTATTTCCTATTGTGTACAGATTCCTGTCGCCTTGTTTAGGAAAAGAAATTTACAAAGAAAATTAATTTTGTTGAAGCATCTTTAAGAAGAAAAAATAAAAAATAACTAATTTGAGAGAGATCCATCAATCACTTTCCAAATAAAAGTGTGTAGTATAAGCATATAATCAAATATAACGTTTTCTATAATTGAAACAAAAATTACATACTGTTTTTGTAATAGACGAAGTCAAGACACTAAAAACGACATGTAGTTGGGTTACAACAAATGACAAATTATCTATGGTTGGATTTAGGATCAGGAACTCCGAACAAAATGTCGTTTGGTATCAAACGGACGATATATTTTAGGCAAATAAACATCTTAATTATTTTTAATATCCAACAGCAAACTCCACAACAAAGGTGATTTTCGTGTGTTGGACAACGGAATTTACTTTACACAGATGTCTTTTTATCTGAAAAACGACAACAGAATTTACTTTACACAGATGTCCTCTTATCTGAAAAACGACAATAAACTCTGCACGATTACATGTCATTTGTTCAGCTTTCCTTAGAAATAGGAGCTTCTATATCAAAGACAACATTTAAGCTATAGATCCGAACTTGAAATACAACAAACTTTTTCTTTTCTTTAAAAAAAAAAAAAAATCAGTTATGACGTTTCTCCAAGAGAGACGAGATGAAACAAGATGCAGCTTCTTATCTTTTTTCTTCTCTTTCTCTTTCTCTCTCTCTCTCTCTATGAAAAAACTCAGCTTGCTGCATTAAGCGGTACCCACTAGGGGGTGACTTCCCTGAGAGTAACATAGCCATTAACATTACGAGCTGAACCCCAATTGGCAAGCTCATGTGCCGGCATGTTACAATTTCTGGGTATCGAGATGCAGTTTCACGAGCTAGACATTTACACATAACAGTTCGTTTCGTTTCTCGTGTCCAACGACATCGCACCTTCAAATTTAAAAAAACCAAAAGCTCATTAGTACATTGTCGTTTTGGACGTTGAAAAGAATGTCGTTTATTTTAATTTTTTCTTTTTTACTGATCAACTTTCCACATAAAAACATGTCGTTGACGCATTACAGCATAAGTACATTGTCGTTATAAACATAGAATGACCAGGATGTCCAATTTTTCTCAGGAGGATCCAACTTTCCAGTTTCCACATATTTCTACTGGGAAAAAAAAAAAAATTCCACGTAATAACAACACGTCGTTGAAGGTGAAGAAGAAAATTGTATACATATACATGAAATTTTGGTCCAAGGTTTTTTTTTTTTCAATCAAATATTTCACCGCTTTTTTTCTTTTATACTTGAAAACACAAAGCGCTTCTCTTGGAGGTTTTTAGAAACTGCTTTTGATTTTCTAGGCCAAAAGCTGCTTTTGGAGGTGTTTAAATAATCTGTCATAAGTATTTTTATTCTTCAGAAGTGCTTCTTATCAAATCTACAAAATATGCTTTTTAAAAAATACTTTTAAAAAAGACTTTGAAACTTGTATTAGTGTTAATAAAATAAGTTATAAGCTTAAATATAATATTTTTGTAACTTAAAAAATAATAAATTACATTAACATCTCCTATTTTTACCTAAATTATAGTGACACCGCTATACTAAAACAAATCACACTGACACTCCTCGAAGCCAACTCTGTTAATTTTTTATTTGAGATGACAAAATACCTTGTTTAATCTCAGCCATTAATCTACAAAATCAAATATCAGCTATTCATTTGAAAAAAACCCTAAATGTGCTAACTAGCCAAACAAGCCCCCAACACCCCACCCCCTCCTCTCCTCCTGAGTCTCAACCGATCATTGTCCATCCGCCCTCCCACTCACCTGCCGTCGGCCCTTGACTCGCCGTAGAACCCGCCGACCGGCTGACCCTCCCTCCTCCTTATCATCCATAGTGTACCCATTCCGACAAAGTCTGTCGCTCATGCAGCAACGAAGCCTGACGCAAGCCCCTGTTGCTGAAAATCTCGTTGCACACCCCTACTCGCTCCCATCGCCCAACCCCAATCCTAATCGCCAATCGCCGCAAGCCCAGCACCCATAGCATTCACCCAGCCTGCTCGTAAAAACTATTTTAAAAATATAATTTCAAATATTTATTAAAAAACTATAACTTTTACTTATATTATTCTACTGACTAAAAACATAAGTAGAAGTTGTACCAAACAACTCAAATTCTAACAAACTTTAGAGGTTAGATGGAAGAAAAATTCTTATTCTAAAAAAAAAATCTTAGGAAAAGAAAATAATCCCTTTATTATTTTATTTGAATAAATAGAGAACACAAAATTGTCTTTGATTTTTACCCTTTTGTTAAGACCCCAAAAAAATCTAGCAGCATTATTGTACTTGTATGCAAGCCATGCAAGTTTGTCTGCGACACTTCGTCTATGCGTGTTGGCACACGTGTACTGATTCATCAAGGGTCACGCGTAGACTGTCAAAAATTTTTTAACGCGTTTTGCCGCCATTGTTTTTGTTGTGTAATTTAGAATCTTTTCGTGATCATTCTCTCTCTCCTTCCAACATGCATTATTTAGAACGATTAAACACGATTTGCACTGACAAAGCTCGTGAAAATGGCACAATCAGTAATTTCAAATGGGGTTCCAAGGTTATTTTAGGAATTTAACTTGATCACGTGGTCTTGGATTTACAATGGAAATGGATTATGAAAAGCATAATTGGCTTTTTTTTTTTTTTTTGCGATCACATGAAAATGATGTGTTATTGTTTCGAATTCTGTTATGTTTGACAAAAGCAAAACAAATTATTATAAGCATTATTGTCCCTTGAAAATTCAGTTCCGTGAATAATCTATTTTTACAGCTCGTTTCTCATAATTCAGTAGTACTAAACTATATTATGTATTCAAAATAATTGTTAGGTCATAGATTTTCCTACACAATTATTCACTCTTTTTTTTTAAGAAAAAAGAAAAAAATGGTCATTTGAGGTTTTTCAAAATAATACATAAGTACTAAACTACGTTATATGTTTTTAAAATAATTGCTAAGACGTCATATGTTTTCCTACACAATTTGACATCTTTTAAGGGGGAAAAAAAAGGGGGGTGATAATTAAGCTTTTTTAAGTCACTGGCCAAGAAGGACTTAAATTTTGGTAGCGTGTAATATCAAATTGCCATCATGTTTGTTACAATTAAAAATTTAGTCGCAAAACAGTACCTTTTTGCGACAAAAATTTTAGGTTGCCGAAGTTTTTAGTGGCCTACAAGGTTAGATTTTAAGTGATGCTAAATACTGATTGGCTCAGTCTACTAACCAAACGGGCTCATATAAATTTTCAGAAAAATTTTCAGTCTACTAACCAAATCCCCGTGGCTTTTTCAGCCCTTTCACCAATCTTCTGCAAATTCACTTCAATCTCTGATCCTTTTTTCCGACAAATCTAATTCAACCCACTGGGAATCGGAATCCCAATCGTATCAAAATCAGATTCCCTCGATTTCATCAATCGTCGCAATTCGGTTTCGTTTGTGAAAATTGGGAGCTTTTTGGGGATCAGATTAATGGAGCTCGGGCTGGTGAAGAAGAGCTTCAATTTCTCAGGAAGGAGAAGGAAATGGCTTTTGATTCTGGCAGCTCTTGGCGTGTCGAGCTACGGCGTTTACACGGTGTATAATTTGCCGTCGGTGGCGAGGAAACGAAAGAGGCTGATGAAGCTTTTCGGAGCCCTAATTTCCATGGCCGAATTGGTCTCCGATTCCGCCGAGACGATCGGAATCGTCTCTAGGGATTTGAAGGAGTTTCTGACATCCGATTCCGATGAAATCCCCAAAAGTTTGAAACAAATTTCGAAAATCGCGAGGTCGGAGGAGTTCTGCCAATCGTTGAGTGGGTTGAGCGAGGCGTTGACGATCGGGGTTCTGCGAGGGTATGAGTCGGAGGCGAAGAATCGGAGTGAATCGGCGACGAATTCGGGCTTTTCCGATAGGGTTATGGACAGGATTTTCTCCACGGCCGGGACTGGTTTCGTCTCGGTTGTGCTGGGAAGCTTTGCGAAGAACTTGGTTATGGGGTTTTACTCGGGTCGACAATCCGTTGACCGACCTGGGGCGTCCAATTTATCGGACATGCCTGAATGGTTGAGCTTGATTTGTAGCGATAAAAGCAGGGAATTAATGGCGGATTGCATAAGGGTCTTCGTCAGCACTGCTGTGGCAGTTTATCTAGACAAGACAATGCACATCAATTTCTATGACGACGTATTCACTGGATTGACTAATCCAAAACATCAAGACAGAGTTAGGGACATTCTGGTCTCTGTATGTAATGGAGCTGTGGAAACACTAGTCAAAACATCTCACCAAGTACTGAGCTCGAGCTCGAACACAAACACGAACACGGACTCGAACTCGGATATTAGTATCCATCCTCGTTCAATTGTTGATCAGAGTGAAGGTCCAAGTGGAACTAGTGATAAGGGTCTTGAAAAGGTGAGCTCAGTTTATAAGATTCAGGACAGCAGTTGGGTTGGTGTGGTCTCGTCTACATTGGCGGTTCCTAGCAACCGGAAATTCGTGTTTGATGTAACTGGGAGGGTGACATTCGAGACATTACGATCGGTTGTCGAATTCATGTTGTGTAGGGTCATAGATTGTTTGAAGAGAAGTTTTAGTGCGGTCCATGAGGAGGCTGTGGACAGGGGTCTGGTGGTGGTCAGATATTTTAGTGCAAAGTCTTCTGTTATCGTTACCATTTGTCTTGCTTTGTATTTACATATCGCTGGTAATACTAGAGTGCTTCTTCCTGCTTAATTCATGGCATGCCATTGGGGGTTGTATGTATGTGTTGTATTGTCTTAACTCTTCCTGCTGTTAGGAACTTCTTGGCTATTGATCTGGGTGATAAAGAATTCTTTTTGGGCTAAATGTGTCGTATTGGCTCACATTATCTTTTGACAGAACGTAGTTATCAAATGAAATTCTCCTTTTTTTGCCTTCTTATATATTTTCTTTTTTGTTCCTTCTCATTACATGATTATGGAGAGAATTTAGGCTTTTCTGTGGTAACCATGAAGAACAAAGGGGGTGAAAGCTTGAAAAAAGATCAGAAGACCGTTTTCGGATTTTTCCAGCGCAGTGGGAATTGCGGAGAGGGCATCGGATTTGGTGAATATAGCAAGCTAAAGATTTGTGGTTCACTTCTTAGTGAATGATTGTGGAGTGTCCTGTTACCTTGTTGCATAAGACCACTCGCTTTGGAGGTTAACCAATTGAGTGTGCCTTCTGCAAATCAGTCGAGGCAATTCTATCAGAAATACATGAATTAAGATGAATTGCTGATTTTAGTTTCCTGGAAGAAGTTTGCTTTTTTTAAACACTCAACAATGTTTGTTGTAGAAAGAAAATTTGATTTTTTTAAACTAGTGATGATATGGTGATGATTTGGTGACAATTTTATCGAAGACATCTGGTGACAGTGGATTTTGGGTCGTCCAAAGTGAGTGAGTTATTTGGTAATTGGTGTTTGAAGGAACCACTTTCAGGTGGCCTACCATTAAGCCACTAATTCTTCAATTTCTTATGCAGCAAGAAGCACTTTCAGAAGTTTGGTGCTAGATTCTTGTTCTCATTGCTTGATAAATTGATTCCCGGCATATTCTTTAGATATTAGTATTTTGCTTTATCCATGTTTTAGATTAGACCTCTTTACCTGACCATGTCACTATATAGTCCCTGTTGATGAATGTGTGGCTCTTTTGATTTGGCGTTTGCCAAGTGTATGAAATTTTTACGACATACATACATATATATATATATATATATATATATATGTATGTATGTATGCATATATATTTTTGAATAATTTGAGGCTTCAAGACAGTTATAGAGATTAGAGAGTTAAACTGACTGAGTTTTCACCAAATTATTTCGACAATTACACTCCTATTTAACCTGATCGACAAAAACTCCGCTACTCTCAAAAACCATAGGTCCCAATCTAAAAGATATAATATACATTAGATTGGGCTTCATGGGCTTGCAAGTAATGGGGTTTTAATCTATGAGAATGAAAAAGATTGTGCCGTTTTGATCTATCTGTTTACCAATTGGGCAAGTCTTGATGGTTGTTGCGTTAGCATTCCTCTGTAAAGTCGATCAAGTTGCCAAGGAAATTGTGTTTCATATTTGAGTCTCACAATCTGCATGGTTAGATATGCATGTTTTGGTAAAAGTTGACGTAAAATCAATGGTGTTTGCTTTTTTTTGGTAATTTAATTGGAACTAATAAGTTTCAATTGCTATAGTATCAAGCTCTTATATACTATAGTTAAAAATAAAAATTTACTATAACATAAAGCTCTCACGTCTTTAAATTCTAATTTCAAGTATTAACTTGTTTTTAAACGTTCTCGTCGTTTGAAGTGCACTTGTCGTATAATCTTCTCAAAAGCAGTTATCCAACTAAATGCATTTGACTTCACGAGTCCTTCTTGCTGATAAATGATAATGATACATTAAATACTCAACAAAATCCCTTTAGTACGACCTATCTAAAAGGGTGATGACAAATCCATGTCATCACAGGTCTGTTTGACACTCTTCCTTCCCTCTAAATCTCTTAATTTATTGAAAAAAAAAATGATGTTGAGCGGAGCATCCAAGGACAAGGGTTGTGAACGAAAAACTCTTTTTAGCCCTTCGAGCTACAACCTAGGCCCTTTATATAGAATGGCCCCACCATGTGAAACTTGTGACAGAGCTCACGGGTCTCACATGGTGGGGCCCATCTTATATGAGGGGCCAGGGCCATAGTCCAATGGGGATGTTTAGAACTGCTCGTTGTAAATAGTTGTTTTTTATTAAACTCTTTTTCTTACAATTTTGTATACAAAAATTTATCAAAATTGTACTTAAACTTACTTTCCATCCCCCTTAAAATTGAATTTCATCCCTTGAAAATCAATTTCGTCATTTACCTCATTAGTTCAATAATATCTCTGCCCTCTTTACTAATTTTTTTTAATTAAATTTAACGTATGATTTTATTTGTCAAATTTTAACATTTGATTAACCTTCTCATCAAACTTACTTTCAAAATTTAATAATTGACAAAAAAATAGATATAATATTTGAAAAAAAATAATATCCGTTCGAGTATGGGTAAAATATTTTGTTGATATAATGACTTGCATTGTAAACAGTCTTAGGTCGCCCTTTTATTTCATTTATAAATTTTACATGTATGTGCTAATAAAATTCATTCTGTTCGATGACTTTAATTGATCATAAAGGTCATTTGTTATATTATACATCAAAACTCTTTTTTATTTTTTTTTTTTTTTGCTCCACCAATCTTCAATATAATTCGTAGCTGAACTTGGTGGATGGTAATTCACTTCTCACTTATCGGTGCTTGGGGAACATTGTCTATTTTTCTTGTCTATTACATTATGTCATTCACTCAATACTCATGTCAACGAATAATGAACATGTAAATCCCACTTGGTTTTTTTTAAAAAAAAAAAACTATTTTTCACATTATACAATTAGAAAAAGAAATCAATGATGCTTCTGTTTATTTTACTTTTTTTTAGTCCTATTGCCTTTTTTTATGACACTCCTTTATGGTTTGATCCACTCCACACGAAAAAGGAGAACAAAAAAATTTGAAAACTCCATATGCTTGGATTGTAGCTATTGGAAAATGCTCTCAATAGGTATGTTTGACAACCCAATTTCAACTATATAATTGAAATTATTGTAACGTAAAATGGTTACAATTTTTAGTTTTTAACTGTATTGTCAAACATAATATGATAGATATTGAATAAGTCATTTCAAAATGCTTCGGAACTAAACAAGAAGCCGGTGAATTCTCAGAACTAGACCAAGATATTGATACAACACAATAATTCAGAAAAAAAAAGGCACAAAATTATAGGATTATCGATTAATAGATAATCATTTTACTTTGTTAATAATATATTGCATGGCATTTCCCCAGAAAAAGAAAAGTTGTTAATACATAATCTTCGTGGTGAAACAACCAGCAAATAGAGAATAAATGATCATAACATAGAAGATATATATAATTAAATTATTCATGGTGCTCCTGGGTATATATGTAATCCAGATTAGCGACCAGCGTCCTTCTCATCAAGCAATCCTCTTCCCCAACTCCCTCGCATGTTTCATCCACCACTTTATCTGCCCCAAGATTCTGCCAAAAATTGACACGTAATTAATTAGAATTATCAAACGAATCAAACCCATTAACAATTAGTACTAAATTCTTTTTTACTGTTATATTAATCCATTATTTAAAAACAAGAAAAATGAAAGAAAGAGAAAAATGTGAGTTTTGATTTCTATAATGAATCCCACAAGATGGTGAACTTTTGATACATATAACCGGATGATATTTTATTTGTATGTTAGGCAAAAATTGTTGAAACAAAAATTGCGGGATTACGAAAAAAAAAAAACTGAAAAATAAAAAAATACGTACTTGTTTGCCTGCAATGTGGGGCTGAGGGTTGGGGCGGCCGGCGAAGACGAGAGCGGAGCTGAGGAGAAGGGTCAACATGAAGAAAGTGATAAACTTTGCCATTGTTTTGAGCTTTGTAATTAGCTTTCATGAAAATATGAGTTCAAGAATGAAGAAAATGGTGTGAAATGAGAGAATTTATACAGAGGGGTAGAAGCCGGGAGACAATGGGAAACTGCCACAGGATAAACTATGTGAGCTAGAGAACACGTAATCTTTTTCTTTTTTCTTTTTTTTTTTTAAATTCTTGGGTTATTAATGTAATTTTGATCCATATCTTCTCAGCTCTTATTTAGGGGATCCAAATCTTGTTTTTTAAGTCCCTATAATAAGTTCTGTTTCATCTGTTTTTGGTTCTGGTCATTAAAAAAGGGAAATTTGTGGGGTGAGATCCGGTGATTAGAGCACAATAAATGGCATCCTAATCCTTAAAAATAGCGATAAGTACAATTGCTATTGCTATTTATGATATAGATTTTGGGGTTGGTTTTTTAGCGTTATTATTGACCACAAATCAAGCACATAGATTTCCAAGAAATTATTGATAATCCATAGGGCAAGAAATCCAGTTTGAATTTTCTGTTGTAAATAATTATATTTTCTTTTTTTTTTCTTTCTTTCATATAATTAATTCTATCTTTTGTGTGTCGGCAGTGAGTATGTGTGTGAAACCAAGAAATTTCAACGACTTAATTTAACTGCTCGCCCTACAGGACTGAAAGACATGCAGCCTTTTTTTGCTTTTATAATTTTTTTCAGCCTTGCGTGCAAACCATAATAGCTTGTCTTTTTATTGAAAAAAAATAATAATATATATATATATGTGTGTGTGTGTCTATATATATATATATATGCTAAAAGGGACAATGCTTTCCCATTTTTTTGGGGAAATAAAAGGGAGAGAAGAGATAGTGATTCTTCCTCTAATTTGTAGATTTACTCAAACACAAAAATGGACATCAACGAGCACATAATTATAAGTTCTAGAAAGATCGACGCCCAAAATGTTGGTGATCCAGTCCATATAGGGGGAACAAATCGTGTGGTGAATCATATTTTGGGTTGAAAATATTACTCGTGAATTAGAAAATAAAGTCGAATTTATTTTTAAAAAGATTTTGATTAAATATATAATTCTGTTGTTTATTTTGGAAAGTTTTCTTTATAAAATAGAATTTAGGAAAGTCAAGTTTGATTTTCTTTAATATAGAATAAATATATTTTAATTTTTCATTTTATTCGTAACTTCCCGATTCTTTTGGAACATGGTAACGTATAATTAATAATTAACGTTCAAAGTAAATTGGGAAGATTGTATATTTTGCTGTGGAATGTCTTCCTCCTACACTGAATTTGAAGCTTTTTATAGTAGGAGTTTTTTTATTGTACCTATGAATGTTAAAATTGATCAAAATTATATCGAACTAAAAAATATACAAAATTAACAGAACCTGATACATTTCTAACAACTATAAATCTCTACCGAATAGAATACGAGGTTTATTCCGCAATCTAAGATTGCGTGTGTCAATCTCCCTTATAAAGTGTTTTTTCATCATAATTAGTTTCATGCATGAATCGCCGACGATCTTATAGGCAAAGCGCGTACTCTTCTTTACAAATAAGCAAAGCAACGTCTATTACGCATCAATCTTTTGCTATAAAAGCGTCCCAAAACATATCGACCACATTTGTTATTCTCATTTTTTTTTAGGGAAGGTCAATCAATATTATTATTACTACTATTACTATTATTATGAAATGAGTGAAGTCAGAAGAACTTTAAAGGCCATACAAATTGGTACAAATAAAAGAAATACTAACAAGAATTGGCTAGCAAGAATCGCCCTTCATTGAACTTAAGAAGAGACTTTTTATTGTCAAGTCCACCATCAAGACGACTCCCTTTTACCCCAGTTTGGGCAATACGAAACTAGAAGTACCATATGGTATACATCTCGAGGGGATTTTAAAGGTGGCTAGTAAAAAAAATAACCACTGATGTCTAGTTATTAGAGCTGTAAAAAAAATAATTTTGATTGGATATAACACTAAAAAAATCCCCACCCACGTCGTTCTAGGAAGGACCAATTTTGTGTGAGGCAGTGTACGTTTTGCCCTTTTTTTTTTTCCTCGTTTCAAGGCGTTGATGTTTAGTTATCTTGACCACCTTTTGTGTTCGTAGACTTTTTTTTTTCCCTTCTTCTTCTTGTCTTTTTTCTGTGTTCAGTGTTCTGATCAATGCATGCCATTGCACAGTTCCCGAGGTCGAAGGCTGACCTTTTTTTTTTTTTTTTTTGGTTACTTTCACCCTTCATTGCTGAAGGTTTGACCTCACGTTAAGAAAACTAGAAAGGACAATAGCAAACGACAACCAAACCACAACACTCAAGTAAGGCCAACTGGGCAACCTTGACTGCTGCAATGAAACAATTTCTGAATGACAAGTGTGCCACGAAGATTTTCTTTCTTTCTTTTTTTTTTTAAAAAAGCACGTGTTATATAACATATAAGTAACCAAAAATTATAAATGAAATCGAAACCATAACCCCAACCCAAAGTTTTCACCAACCTCTCTTCTTATGCCAAAGGGTCTTAGGCAAGTGTACGTCCCGCAAGGATTTATGTCGCTGCAGAGTCACATAGTTCTTGGTTGAACCACAAAAGAAAAAAAGTTGTGAGAAGATTTACGTGACGTTTGCTGTGCGTGTTTAGGATGTTGTACGTGGTTTTGAACTTATTGTTCACAAAAATAGACATTTGGTAGGCGTAAATTTTAAATCGTTTAAAATAATAAGCATTGTTTAAAACAAGTTAAAGTATCAATTTTGAGAATTTGTTTTCTTTATGTTTTAACCATTTTGAACTATTTTATACAGTAAAAACTATTTCTATTTTTATTTTTTATAAATTATAGATTTTTAAACACTAGTTATTGTTGTAAGTTGCTCTGACGTTTTATTTTTATTTTAAACGTTTGCATTTTAAACATCAGTTTAACATCATATTATTCAAAACCTACTCACCAATCAATTTAGATCTTGGAAACATTATGGCCTAATACATTAAGCGCCAGTGGGCCAATGTGCAACAATTAATGGGTGACTTGGAGGGATGATGCTGACATTCGGATATATATATATATATATATATATTCTAGAAATTTAAGTATAATTTACACATAAAAGTGATATACGTGAATAAATAAAACTTTATTTTACACTATAAAATCAAGGTGAATGAGAAATAATACTTGGTAAAATATAACAACCTACCATTTTGATATGTAAATTAGGTTATATCTCAAAAAGATTGTGCCCCTTTGGGGAAAGGCGTAGGAATTTTTGTCCATTTTTTTATAAATTACGAGGGACATTATTTTCAAAAAAAAAATTACGAGGGACATGATTTTTAAGAGAGGACGCAAAACTAAAATAGATAACGGTAAATAAACTGGGACTACGTAAATAAAAATTATTATGTCATAAACTGCCGTCGATTTATATTGGCAAACGAAAATTTGGCACTACGTAATTTATCACTAATTTTCTAACACCTATCTTATTAATCAAGATTTTGCGTATTTTTAGGCCCTTAATTTTTGCTCCTGACATAGGTGATGAGATATGCTGGCCCTCGACGGTCGTTTGAATAAGGAAAGGCTTTTTATTCGTGTCTAACGTCGAAAAAACGACACCACAAATCTCAACCAAACAATAAACCAACAAGCGATACTAGCTTTAAAGATTAACCAAAAACTGATATTAAACTCAAAACGACAAAAACTTTATAGTATATTTGACAATTTTAGTTTTAGGTAAAACTTTTAGTGTCTATCATATAGAGCTCTTATATGTACAGTGTAACTCTCATATGGTATAATGTTTTTAATCAAAATTGATTCAAACTATTGATGTAGACTATTCTTTCAAACCCCTAACAAAAAAAAATTAGAAGACCAACTAAAAAAAACAGTAGAAAAGATCCAACGGGAAAACATCAGTGGCATGGCAATAGAAACGCCACTAACAAGGAAAACGACAAAAACAACCTAATAACGACACAAACTAAAATACGAGGAAAGCGGAGAAAAAATGGCCAACGATAAGGGTGATAAATTTTGGACAACAAAGGTGAAACCACTTCAAAAAGAACGGACACGGGAAGAAGGAAACGACATTTAAACGGCAATGCAATTTCTAAAAACGACTGAAACTAAAATAATGAATCAATTCAAAAGACAAAATAAAATTAACAAAATCACCATCTAAGGGTAACGGCATAAAAACAACGCTCACTAAAAGACGACAACTTAAAAACGACAATAGAGGGAAAGTGAACAACCTAAAAAACGACTGCGCTGTTTTTAAATGAAAAAATACGACGGAAACATAAAAGCGACTAACGTTATAAACAACTATAGATTGAAATACGACGCTATCCTAAAAAACGACAATATTAACTAAAAACGATACCATATTGAAAGAAAAAGGATACAGATGATGAATCATTGGTCTTCTTTATTATCATCATGAAAGATGCTAAGTTAATGTCCATCCGGTACACTGTCCTTTTTCTATGTTGTATTGTTTCCATTTCTTCTTTATTATTGTTATTATTTTTATTTTCAGAAAGAAAAAATGTCACCAAGTAGTCTCCTAATGGCCGGCGCATCAAATTGTTGATAAACAATTAATTTCTTGGTTTATACATCCTTCCCCCATTGTTTATCAAGACCAAAAAAAAGTCATAATAAAAAAATAAAAGCTCTCCCACGCATTAGCACTCCTCCAAACTCAACTCTTTCATTAGCCGAAAGAAGAAGAATATTTAGCTAATCTTAATTAGTCCTCGGTTGATTGAAGACAATTGTTATAGGATAAATTTCAGGATTACTTTCCTAATTATACATATTAATTTTAACTATTTTTAAGCTAATTCTATGTTTTTACAAACTACAAAATTATCATTTGTATTTATCCAGAGTCCTTAAACGGACACATAACCTTTGAATTTAAGCACTTTATATGAATTTTATCTACATGAATATAAAAACTCAAGCAAAATAATATAATTATCCGTAAATAGTAATGAAAGATATTCTATAGATTTAAAAACATAAAAAAAATTCTAAACAAAATATAAAATTTCAAAAGAAAAAAAATATTTTAAGTTTTATCAATTTTTTGTTTAAGAGTGTTTTTGTCTAATTTCTATGTTTTTTTTTTATCTTACTAGTGATAAAATTGAAACAAGTATTTCTAATTTAAATAATACATTTGAAGTTTTTAAAACAAAAAAAAAAAAACTAAAATTAGGAGTTAAGATTATGTAATTAACCCGACTTATATTATTTCATATGCCATATTTACATTTCATTATTTCATGTAACATATTAATTTAGATGTCAAAGTTTACATTAAGCAAAAAATAATCAAATCAATTGCTATCGATAATTGGTAAGCAAAGTTGATATGGATACGAAGTATGTATCCCTGATGTTCTCACACTTATCGTATTAACAAATAAATCTGTGTGTTTGCATGGTCTTAATTTCTTTAGAAATGGGTAATGAGCGATGAACGGGGCCACATTGGTGTGTGAGTGGGCAACATATGATAACGAGACCCACTTTCACCTCTCTGTGTCTAATCATTGTCTTCCTACTATTACTACCAATTTGCGTAATTATATATATATATATATATATATTAGGTGAGCATAATTATATATTAGCAGTCACTTCCCCTAACTTTGCATTACATTAAATTATTTGCATTATTATAATTATATGTTGTATCTTTTCATTTTTTTTATTTTTTTCTTATGTTTATTATATTATTAGAATATACTGATTGATAATCAAAAATAATATTGTGATGACAATTTTGCCCGTTACAGCAACCTCTTACGTTTTTTGCTTTAGATATTTATTAATCATTTTTTTTTTTTGCTGGTGATTGCATGACTACATTTTAATGACACTTTACATTTTAACGACACTTTTACCCATTGCAACAACCTCCCACCTTTTCCCTTTGTCTTGGGTTATTTTTTTCATGTGCTGGTGTATAATTTAAAGTTGATTGAGCGTTATTTATCTGATTTAGACTCGGCTTTTCACTCACTTTATGAAACTTTTAGCTTAAAATCACTAAATACGGTTCTCTTTCTAATTTCAACGACAAGGATCTATAACATATTATAATTAATTTATTTTCGCTTAAAAAATCTTTTTAATCTCACTTCAAAAAAGCTTTTTAATTTGAGGTTTTTTTTTCAACACAAAACTATCTCAATTATCTGTGAATATCAAAATTGTCACGTGTCGCCTAATTAGTCACAGTTTTTTTGGACACAAAATTTAGGAGAGCGTTTTCTTTTTCTTTTTTTTAATATTATGGGTGAATTTAGAGACCCAAAAATGAATATTTCTAAGATTTTCACCCCTTTTTTTTTTGGTTAAGTAAAAAAATTCATACTTGACGACATGTAAGTAATTTTCTAGCTAAGAAAGGGCAGCATTGGAATTTTACATTTTAGCCACAAATCAAACTTCAAAAGCAAGCTGCAACGTGATGTAGGTCTCTTTAAGAAGGCTTTTATCTCTACCTCTTTCTTTCACTTGCTAGCTCATCCAATTCCATGGCAGCCGCAACCTCCAGTAGTTGCACCGGCTTCTTCAATCTACGATCGAATTCGGTCGATCCCAAAGTCCGGTCCTCCTCGGGCCACAGCTCGGCGGCACCGGGGTGCGGAAAGGTGGACGGGGTGGCGATGTGGCTCATCAACAGCGTCACTGCCGCTTTCTTTGCGTCATTGGAGAGATGCTCTTGCATTCGCATAGCCACCGTGGACGACGGTGATGAAGCCAACGACTTGCCGTTGATCTTCAACGACGGAAACCTTCGGCACGATGGCAGCAGCGGAGGCGCCATCAGCCGGAGGAAGATGGGGAAAGCAAAGAAGGGTGGCGGGGCAATACTTGTTGGTGAGGATCGTTAATACTCTTGATGATCATGTGACAAGCAAAATATGTTATTATCTTCCTTTTTTTTATGGTAAGTGAAATTAAATTCATGTGGGGTTCTTGGGGTACTTTGTGAAGTTTGTTACTGGTTATGTTTTTGGGAATTAAAGTTGGAAATATGATGGATATCAAACAGAGAAAACTTATGTAGTTATGTTGATTTACTCCTTACTGCTTTTTAATATGAAAAAATAAATAAATAAATTGCAATAAGTATATATACAATGAAGTCCCTTTTTTTGGTTATTTTTATGTATATGCTCTCATTAATCTCTTCAGTTACGCTTAAAGGTGTAATTTTCATCTTGATGTTCAAGGAATTAAACTTGGAAATTATGAAGGTATTTTGAAAAAAAAAATGTGATAATATCGTGGCCGGTATAAATCCTGTAGTGTCATTTTTCAAGTTCTAACTTCTGCGTTTTTCTGCTGTACCATTATGAGCTGGAAAATGAAATAAACGTTTACGTATTTTTGAAAGGAGAATTTTCTGAATGAAAAAAATGAGGTCACATATATTTATTTCACATTTTCGAGGTCCACTAGAGATCATAAATTGTTGAAGAAAGAACAAGATGTTTCTTTTGTCCCTTCCAGGCGATCGGAAAATAAGGAAATAGTTAATATATTCAAGATAATTACGTATTTACAAAATACCGTCTCAATTCATCCTATTTCATCAGATCCGGGATGTGATATGGTTCCGAAGGATGAACTGGATATGGACAGTTCCAATAAGATTTCATTCTTGAACAAAAATCCATTTTTTGATTTATTTCATCTATTCCATGACCGGAACAGGGGGGGATACACGTTACACCACGATTTTGAATCAGAAGAGAGATTTCAAGAAATGGCAGATCTATTCACTCTATCAATAACCGAGCCGGATACATTTATATTATAATAGTTTTTCTCGGCTGAAAATAATAATAAAAAAAATATTTGATTCATTGATTTAACTTTGGATCTCCAACTTGATGTTGACCTATTTATTTTTTTTATTTAGCCATGAAATACTAAATTAATGTCTGAAAGAGAAAACAATAGTTTTAAAAAATGACTAGTCCATCTACTGCCATGAAAACAGTATATAATTCACTTTGACAAAAAATATATATAAATGTTGGAAAGTAAAGCGGCAGCTAAAGATACTTTTTATATTTAAAGAAGCTTTGCTCCACGATTTTGAGTAATTATGCTGTCACTTCGGTTATCATGTTGTTTCATTGGGCAAAGTTTTCTTTTTCTTTTTTAACTTTGGCTTTCTCTTTTTCCCAATTAACAGCCAAAACTGGCATGGGAAAACCCCACTCTCAATTTCTTTTTCATTCTTTGAAAAAAAAAAAAGTGAAAATTCAGGAAAGAAAGAAAAATATAATACTAGGGAATCCAAAGGCAAATTAATCTGCATGCTTAACGGGCACGCGCCAAAAGAAAAAGAAATCCAAAAAAATAATTCACCTCTGCTTCTTATATGCACTAAAATGCTTGTTACCTATTAAGATATTTAGATGATAAAATAATAAAGAAAAAACATTAATATTTATAATGACTCACCAACTCGCTGGGGAGACGGGATTTCTGGAAAGACACAGCCTATCTGTATTTTTCCAACTAAAAAATTAAAAATTTATATGTATATATAATTAAGACATGTTATTATGTTAAAGTTTTTCTATTTCAAATTGATTTTTTTTCTTCTATAAAATTATTTTTTTTTTTGAATTTGAGGTGGAATAATTCAAACTTTTCAAGTCGGGGTCATTCATTTCTATGAGCAAACATATTAGCGTTGATGGTTGTAAAGTAATAATGCTTGGACCCCTAGTGCTAATTATACGACCAGTTAATGAACTTTGCCGCGCATGGACCTCGTGAAATACTTTTTTGATTGATCTCCCATCTAAAGTGCTTCAAATAATGACTTTTGAAAAAGCAAATCAAAATTCGAACACTTAATAGTTTTCTTTCCTTTGGTTAAAAAAAGAAAAAGAGCTCACTTCATGGGATTTGGAGCGCAAATAGATATATTCAATAATAATTTCCCCATCTAATATAACCTAACTAGCTAGCTAAGCATGTCATGTCAACAAAAAGTTTGCTCAACGAGCTGGTTAGAGAGGAGAGTAATTTTAGAGTGTATTTGACAATGTATTTAGAACAAAAAATTATAATAAATTTACTAATAATATATAAAAGCTTTATATTATAGTTTATTTTTATTTTATATTATAGTAATTAAAACTATATTTGAAACAGTGCTGCCAAATAAACTAGAGTTGCTTTTTCCTATAAACAATTTATTCATAGTTCTACAAATAATAGTGACATCCGACTTATATATGACGTGGGAGTTTGATCTTAAAACCGGGCCACAAGTACGAAGTTTGGAAACATTCACAAAAATCAATTCTTCTTGAAGAATAATAATACGTTCGGAGAGACAAGAGTCGTGTATGCCAGCGAAGATTTTCTATGCCTGACTCGTTTTACTTTTGAATGGAGGAGGATTTTTAGGCTGGTTGGCACTTCAATTATAGTTGAAGTTTTAAGTTTAAAAACTACAGCATGTGAAAATTTTATATTATAGTAGTTTTTTGTTTTTATTATAGGCCTTGAGAACTTTACACGATTTGTGATTAGAACTTATAAGTTAAAACTGAAATGTCAAACCAACATTTTAGACTCCGCAAGAGATGAGAGATAGGTCCACCAGCAGGTCATAACCCCGTCCTCATATTACAGTTTCTCTTTTATGTTTTGGTTGACAATTAGCCTTTTTTTATTTTGTTATTTTTCGAATGAATACGGAGAAGAGAGATGGGAAAGGAATATTTTGATATGTGGTTGTGTATTCTAACTAAGAAACAACACTGTCACGCACCACTATCCAAACGACAATGGCCGAAAACCAAAACAACGTGGAAAGAAACTTCGATTGTGTTTAAAAAATCAGTTGAAAATTAAAAATTATAAAACGTGAGAGCTTACACTGTAGCAAACATTTGCTATTCTTGGTAGCATATGATAACTTTATAATGCAGTAACATGTCTTCCAAACGAAGTATACATAAAAACAGAGTAGCTTGAAAGTCGACATCCACAAAAACAGCAGTACAATTAGGATCGACGATAGACTAAAAAATTAGATCAACTTTAAACTAGATAAACGAGAAAAATGGCATTGATGGAAAACGAGAATATAATATTGAACAATGCAACTAATATAAACGACAACAACTAGAAAACAACGCAATTATAAAGATAACAGGGGTCTCAAAATTACAATACAACCAATTGTAAAATGACTCAAAGAGGAGTAACGACAAGGAAAAAAAAAAGAGAGAGACTAGATTAAGGGGAAAAAAACTGACACCAACTGGGAAAACGACCAAAAACAACGCAATTTTTGTTAAACGACACGAAAAGGGCCATAACTGAAAATAAGCCAATTAAAAAGACGACAGGAAAACAACGAAACTCAAAATCCAGAATGAATTGGGAAGCGTCACCACCCAGAAAAACAATAACAACCTTAAAACGACACGAATAGGAATTACAGAAATGAAAAAAATAAAAAATAGGGTGGAGGGGATGATAATGACCAAGAAAAACAATATAGACACGATAAGGGGAGGTAAAACTTAGAAAACGACAATGGAATGAGGAACGACACCCACTGAGAAGCTTCTCATGCTGGACTCCATTTTTGGATTACCGTGTGAGGGTTCCTTGGAATGCGGTACTGAATTGAAAAACTTCAACAATATGAACCATATGACGTGAATTGTGGTCTTTTGCTCCCTCAATCCACCCTTCCTTTGCTCGATCAAATTTTTCATTCGACCGTTCTTAATAATTGCTTTAATCCAGGGAGGCATTTTTTTTTTTTTGAAGGGAGGATTATTTATCGGAAATAAAAATAAATAGATCAAAATATAATAATATTAAGTAAATAATCTATTTAGATTAAAATGAACTTTATTTTGGTACAAAATTACGTAAAGAAAACACTATAAAACAATAAGATAACAAAAAATAAAAATGAAAAGAAAAAAAAGAAAAAAAATGAAGAGATAAAATTAAAAATTTAAATATTAAAAAAATATGTGATTTTAAAAATATTATTTATTTAAATATTTTTAAAAGTTGGCTATGTTATTTAGTGTAATTTTCCTTTTTTGAATCTATAGAGGGAGGCCTTATGAATAACAAATTTTCTTTTTAGCGCTGCATTTCTATCTATTATTGCAGCATTAACATATGTCATTCACTTTATAGGAGGGACCAAAAGGGAAAAATGATAGCACCAAAGGTTGTCCACGTCAAAACGACAAATAACAGCAAATTAGCCGCTAAAAACGAAAATAACATAAAAGCGACACAACATAACAAAATCGACAGAATAACGACAATAAATAAAAGCGACAGCACCGAAAAAAGGACACAAATAGGAAAAACGACCTAATGTAAAAATAAGGGCATCTCAAAGGTGACACGAACGAAAAATGTCATAAATGGGAAAACAAAGCAACATAACCAAAAAAGAGAGTCCTTTAAAAATCTACAACCAGCTGGAAAACAACAAAAAATAGAAAAATAAATGGAATGCAGTGAGAAAAATAAAATAGTTCAATTGCAAGAATATCATATTTTTTTTCAACGTGACAGTTACATATAATTATAGTAACTACTGATAATAAATTTCATAATTACTTGCGGTAATCAAGAAATTTTCGGTCGGCGTAAAAGAATTAATTACAAATTTACAAACACGATATTTATAAAATGTTTTTTTTATAATGCAATAAAAATAATCCAAAACTCAAATAATTTTTGTGGTTGGAGGCATATTCTAGCAGTAGAATCACATCTGATTTCACTTAAAAATAAATAGTTTGAATTCTCACCCCAAATTCAAACGAAAAAAAAGACTCAAATAATTTCAAAACCTAATCAACAAATAAATTTTCAAAACGACAATGGCCTGAAAATGAAACATGGACTAGAAAAACGACACAAACTGGAAAGAAAACATTAAATGGCATGAAAGCTACAAAACGGGTAAAACTAACAGATAGAACAAGACAACGTTCTCAAGCGACAAATAACATGAAAGGAACACCAACTAAAAACAACATAAACGGAGAAAACAACTACATCTCGATAACTGAAAATCTAAAACCTACATAAGTTAAAAAAGCCATAACAAATGGAAAATCACACCTAGCAGAAGAACGACGATAACCGAAACAAGGAACATCATAGACCAAAAATGAAAAAATAAAAGGAAAAAAAAAAAGAGAGGAGGAGGTAGAGCGGGCGGAGTAAAAAACTGCACCCAAAAACACAATTTTTAAAAAGAGGACAAGAAAATTAAACCATCATTTATTGGTAATAAAACTAAATAGACCAAATACAATAATATTTAGTAAATAGCTCATTTAAATTAAAACAAAGTTTATTTTAGTATAAAATGATATAGAAAAAAACAAAATAGATAAAAAAAACATAAAAAAAAAAGAGAAGAAGAAAAAAAAAATTAAATTAAAAATTTAAGTGTTTTAAAAAATATGTAATTTTAAAAATATTATATATTAAAATATTTTAAAAAATATGTCATTTATTTATATTAAAAATTAAAACCATGTTATTTAGTATAATTTTGAAATGGAACATACACGAGGGCCACAAATGAACAGCTGTCCTTACGAGCAAAAAATTAAAAGACAGCTGTCTTGTCCCTAATGGTGGACAGGTCGTTTAAATAATACAGAACTACACAAAAGACCTTAACTGAAAAGCTGTTTCATTTTTATTGGTTTAGTCATATATTTACCCATGCGCCAACGCACGTTTAAACGTTGCCCCAAAATGAACGCGGGCCTCATCTGTCTCTTCCTTGCTTCTCCTCTTGTGTGAGAGAAAACAAGGAAGTTAACAGTTCCTGGCGCCAGATCGCTGAGAACCCGCGCCACTTTGCTCTTCCTCAAATTTGATTGGGGCTTTTGCAAACCCTTCATTTTTCTCAGCATTGATTTCGCAAACCCTAAGTTTTGAATTCAGAGGCAAAAAGGGAAGAGCGAAAGTAAACAAAGATATTGACGGCGACGCAGAAGAAGATGCTCGGAGATGGCGAGGAAACTCCTTCGAGGTACGTCTCCATTTCACGTTTTCCAATCAGGGGTTTGAGTTCGATTGCCCGGTTCCGCCACGATGTGATCATTTTGCAAATTTGAGTTCCATTTATGCAATTGGAGTCCCACATGTTGTGGATTGCTTTAGAATTGTTCTCAGGGTTCGGAGATCTTTTCTTGGGAAGAATTTGCAGAGAAAATGATGCGAATGGAGAATTCATGAAAATTGCCAAGTTTTTGAAGGATATTTGTTTTCGTGTTTTCGTTGCAATATTGCCTTGATCATTTTTTTTTTAAGCTAGAGGCAACGAGATTTTGGACTTTGAAAATCTTGGTTTATAGATGATAATTTTTATTTATTTGTTATTTTTTTGGGTAGGTCTGAACTACTGAGTATGGTGAAGAGCAACTCAAAATTATTAGGAAAAACTGTACTTGATGGGGAAGACACTTCAGATGTTGAAATCGATCCCCGGTTCTGGCATGACGTGCTGGATTTGTATTTTTTCCGTGGTAAGGAATCTAGGAGGCGACAAGACGACGATCTTGTATTTCTAGTCAGAAAGTTGGTATGGAATTTGTTGTTTCATGGGTTATATTTTGCTCCTTTTATTGCCTTTTTTTTTCGTGTTTCTTTTATTGCAAATGTACAAGAATTCTTACGTTTGTACTTATTATTCGACAGGGCTCCCAAGGATATGGTTTCAATGATGATAAAGAAGATGTTTCTCCTTACTTTGTACGCAGGTGGGCACCTAAGGTAAAAAGCACACATAAATCGAGTTTGATATATAGTATATTTGGGTTGTTTTCATGTTAGTCCTTCTCGTAACACAATATATGAACATTCAAGATGCCTAATCCAGTGAGGTGTTGGCAGTATTACAACTTTAGCGTTCTTTGTTCCCTCTTCTTTGAGTTACTACTTTAACATTCAGAAGAAAATTGGTGAAGTAATAAAAATCACTTGTAATGGCCATGGTCTGGATATAATTTCTAATTAACATGGAGAATCGGGGGTTTTTTTTTTTCCCACATGCATGTCATTTTATAGATGTTTTTAGTTAATAAATATGATAAAACTGCAATGTCTACTGCTTTCACATCAAGATAACGTTCTGCGCTTCTGTCAACCAGTTGGATAATGTAATTGGTGAAAGCTCAAATGATGTGGATTGGAGGCGCTCATTTTACTTGAACTTGATTGCTCATACTTCATTTACTGTTACGGTGGCTATTTGCAGGTAAGTTCTCCTCTATTTTGATCAAGTTGGACAGAATATATTTTTGGTTATCGTGTTTTATAGAATAATTAGTAAAAACTTGTAGTATTAATACTTTGAAGTCTTCTCATGGACTTAACTGAATTAAGTCTAGTTTTCAGTCACCAGGAACTTCTTAATCATCAAGCTGCCAGAGATACGCCATTATCTCCTATATATAAGGTATTTTCAGCCTGAGTTTCGTTTTAAGTAGCATGACTACAGCTAGATTTATTCATTCATCTATTACTATTTCTCCTATTAACTTTGCTGGAAATTTATCAATTCTGACGACTTCTGAAACTAAGCTTATGGGGAGAAGCTTATACCCTGATTTTCATGCTTGCTCAACTCTTATTTCCAATGATGTAATTGAATACTTTTAGGTGATTATTTAATTTGCCGCATGGGTCATTGTGTCTTTTCAGGTTGTAAAGACTGTTTATGCATCTCCAAGCCGGCTCAGTTTTCATTTAGATTCAAAGAAGGTAAATTTATTCAGTGTAAAAAATTATGGTAAACCTTAGCCTATTTTTGCACTTCATTCTGATGCTGACTCTAACATATGTTCAGGAAGCTGAGACAAAACCTGCTTATCCAGACATTTGTTTTGCAGTTGACGACTTTGACTCCACTTTTGATGCTGTGGTATAGTAACTTTTCTTTGTTTATTAAAGTTTTGCCTATTTTGTCAACTCTATATCTGTATCTGTTGATGTTATTGTTGTTGGATGGCTCCCCCGTTTGTTCTGTCTTTTCTTTTGGGAATGCTATGCTATATTCAGTGAGAATAACCAAACAATTTCTTTGGTCTGGTTTATCAGTATTCTTACCATTTTAGTAGCTTTATGTAAGTCATCTTATGAAGTAATGAATGGCGACTAGCCTTCTTCTTGTTTCCCCTTCTCTCCGTGGTAATGCTACTTGATTTGAATATTATGAAACCCATACTATGTAAGCATCACGTTTTGTATATTGTAGAAACATTGTTTATTTTATTTTATTTTCTAAAAGCTTATCCTTGTTTTTGAGATATTTTTTTTTCTTTTGGAATATGTTTGAGTTAGTTAGACATGAATATTTTGTGTCCTATAGTTCAGGTGCAAGCCTTATATTGTTTACAGCTTGGTAGCCTCTATATCGAGTAATTTGTTTCACTTTTCCATTTTAGGTCTTGACAGCAACAGACCATTGCTACTGCGTACTTCTGAATGCAGATGGTGGTGCAGCATTTCCTATTGGAAACGAGCAAGATGATTCCAGTTCTAGTGATAGCACCTCTAGGAGAATGGACACTAATAGTGGAAATAGAAAAAATACCAAGGTTTCTGTCTGCCCAGCTACTGAAATTAGCTCCCTGTAATCTAGAAAACTGTCGACTCACGTGCTATGCTTTCCTTATTAAGAGTTGCTTTGGTTCTGCAGTTTTCATTACAGTCAAGCGTACATCTTTTGTGCATGATTATTAGAGATATATTTTTCAAAGCTTAGCAGATTTATATTTCTTTATTTTCCTTTGGTAGAAGTTGAGCAGATTTGATTTCATTCAAGAAACCTGGGTTTTATTCTGTTATTTTTACAAAAATGACTAGTGTCTACCAACTTTCAAGGCATGCTGCATGGTCCCCATTGTTGATGCTGGTAATCTGAATGAGTTCTCTGATTTACTTGTGAATTTGATTGCAGCTTACACTTTTCTCGGGATTTGTTAGTTATCAAATGGTTCGAGATGCATATGATGGTATATTCGTCTCCAAGTAACTTTTCTTATTTTTTTTTTAAGCCAAGTATTCATTTCGATGAGCTGTTCAGAAGGCATGATCTTAATAGTGTTATTTTTAGTTACTTAGTGTTAAGCTCCTTCGTGCAAATGGTTTTGTTGCAATTTGGCACATTATCGATCTAAAACTTGGTCAATTTTTACTAAATTTTGGAGTTTCTGCTTTCTTGTTAAAAGGTCTTCATGTCAGGAAACGATTTTATTTTGTTCATTCATTTGAACCAAAAAAAAAAAAAAAGCTGCACTGCATAATCAAGTCTATCCGATGCTTTATCACCACAAACTGCTTTACTCAGTTCCATTTCTCTCCTTTTCTCTCTGAAAGCTGGCAAGTCTCGGTTTGGAAGCCTTCTTGCGCTTGGTAATTCCCCTGGCAAAACAGACAGACTTTACATGAGAGGTCCTGGAGGTCGTGGGGAAGTAGAAGTAGCTGTTTCTGGCGTTGCAGGTAAGGACTTTATTTTCTGTATGATCTAGATTTGCAAACTCTCTTATGAATCATTTAACAAACATATTTGGCAGTTAATGTCTTGTTTGACCTAGGTGCTATAATTATCACTAGAATTTTCTATGTTGGATATTGATTTTTTTTTTTTTTTTTTGGGTTCATGATTTTAGATCAAAGTCATCAAGATTATGGTCCCTTTTCACCTGTTGTATCAAAACAGGGATTTGGGATTGGCTCAATTTTTCGCAAAGCAGCAGCTGTTGCAACTGTTGCAGCAAAGCATGCCTATGCAGCAGCTGCTGCTAGCTCGAGTTTTGATGAAGAGATGGTCCCTCTTAAGTGCTGCTTAATGTCCATATCATTACCCTGGGAACACATTGCTAACGATCTTTTGTTCAAGGTAAGGTTGTTACTTCTTGTTCCCAATTGTCAAAGGTAATAGATGATGTTTTGTTGCCCTTTTTGGTTCTATTCCCGATTATCCATTTAACATGCATTGTAATACAATTAATCTCAACTATGCTTGTTGGATTTGTGCAAGAGATGTTAGGACTTCCAATTCTTTTCTTTGCATTCGATTTTTGATTATGTAAGTGGCAAATTTATTTACTGATCATTCATTTCATTATCCAAAGGTTACTTATTTTGTATTTACTGTCGGCAAAGCACAGGCAAGTCCTCCAGTGACTTGTAGGCATCTTTTGTTTCCATTGGTTGAAAATCAGACTTAACTCAACTTGGCAGAGAAAGCGTGGGATTAGAGTATTAGATGTGTGGGGTCACTACTTGCAAGGGCAAATAGAAGACTTTCCTGGTCTCTTTTGAGAGGCTGTCTCTCAATCTTCTTCTGCATTTGGGTTTTTGTTGTGATCTTGATTTTGTCGAGTTCGGTCTTTTGCTGGTTACCTGCCCCAATGACGCGAAAACAAATATGTTGCGGGTTTGTGAAAATATGTTGCACGACGTTAGCGGTGTACATCAGCTGTATTTCTATGTTGAATATAGTCGTCAAGTTTTTTTATTGCAAAGGCATATACTCAAATTAAGGCTACGAATTATAATAGCAGTTTTTCATTTTAATTTTATTTTAATTTTTCTTAACATGGCTAGAGGCCTACAGCTATATTCTTTTTTCTAACCTGTTGAGACTTGCGATGAGATGGTCAATTGTGCATTTGAAGGGTGTGATTCTCATAGGCTAGCCTTTAATAGATTGTGTCTTTTGTTTGTTTGGCCATTTTGGATCCAAATTAAAGTTGGATTCTTGTTTTTGTTTTTGTTTTTTTTTTTTTAAATAAATAAAAGAAGCTTCAAGAGTCGGTTGCACTTATTTGTTCAAACAAAAAACTGCATTTTAAGCGAAATCGAATTGTTAATTGCATGGTTGAATGATCTTTATCTATGTAGGACTTGGTGGACTACTTACTATAAACGACGACTTTTATATATATTTCCTTAAAAATGCACTCTTCGAAACCGACAATAAACTAGAGCATCAGAGAGTTTGGACGGTGCTTTTTGAAGCGTTTATTGAAAGAAAAATGTACCTAAGTAAGTAGGTTGGCACTGTTTCGCTACTTTGTTGCTTGTTCATTATATGCGTCCGGTGACCGGTAAGGGAAAACGAAAAAGGGAAAAAAGGAATATTTATATGATTTTCTCCCGTGCATTTCAAGATAAAGTAACCTCAAAATGTTTTAGATGCTCTGAAAACTGTATTCTGGAATTTCAAATCCACATCAAATTTGTCCATTGTTTAGGTCAACAGTTGATCTTAAACTCTGAATTTGGCAAATTAAACCCCTTTGTATTTTACACATAAACCTGTAATAAAACACTAATTGAAAATTTAAAGTTATAGTCTTGAGAACATCCAAAATGTAGGCTCTCTCTTTTTTTAATAACCTCCAAATACAAGGCATAAGGTAGAAAATCCCCCAAGAAACAAATGTAAAAGACAAAGGTCATGCTAAACATCATGGTCGTCCATAACTGATATCTGAAAACCAAAAAAATGTTGCTGTTATCGGAAATCTGGTAGTAGTAAGTATGTATTGCCAATTCAATATTAAGCGAAACAGATCATGAGGGGCGGCAAAACAAACGAAAACCAAGGTGCATGCAGTTGCAGAGCATAAGAGAGAGAGCATATATATTATATAATGAAAGCAGGTTAAAAAAAAAAAAAGGGCAGTACTTGTTTATAAAATTGGTCGCAGCAGCACATGAAGGCTACTTTGGATTTGGAGAAAACAACTGACACGCTGAAAGCAAGACAAAGGTCCAAGGATGGCTTAGATTCGGTTTCACGTTCGCATATTAAGGTTTTGAGGTTTAAATAACTAGGGAAATTTTGCATGTTCGCCTCCACTTCATAATGGCCTTGGACTTTTGCTAAACCTATACCACTCCAAGACGTATACTAACTTCCAACTGAAAAACTACCCACAATATTTCTAACTAAGAACACTGCCCCAGTATGTTTTTGGGATATGGATTTTATTTTATTTTCTTGCTCACGAGTTTTCCACTACTATTATGAACTTGTTAATATTTCAAATCAGACTTAATTTGAAAGACTTTATTCTCTTCTCTTTCTTTTATATTCCTTTATTTTTTTTTCTTATATGAGATTAGGAAGACACCGCTTTGTAATTAGGACAATAATTGTCCTTAATTAGTAGTAGTCTTGGCTTATAAGGAGGCATGAAAATGTATTCACAATATAAACAGTATTGTTTTAGAGACCATTGTTTCCTGGTATTGACCCATGCTGTGAAATATGCACTCAATATTTTTTACTGCGGGACTAGGAAGAGCTAAAAAATAAATTAATTAAAAATAAAAACAAAAAATAATCATAAAAAATAAAACAGCAACTTTACTTGAAATTAGATAAATATTTTCTGTTAGTATACTTTTACATAGGAGAAAGGAACTCGTTTCATTATTCATGAAAGAGAGGAAGTGAATCCACTCCCAAGCTTTTCAGCCCTTGTGATTCGAAACAATCCAAAAGGAATTGTTTCTTTAGTCTATAATTTATCTTCTTTTCTTTTTTTTTTTTTTTGGTGTTATTTTGTCTGGGTTTTCTTTCTTCTCTTTTGCCAACCGTATTCTTTTGGTTTCCGCACCTGGCAAAAAAACCCCCGCTTTAGCTCAGCGCACTCACTATTGAAACTTTGGCGTATTCAGCTATACATGTGAATACATTTTGGAGTTTTGAAAATGCTCAAGTATCCACGTGTTATCAGGTTATTAGTTCATTAATCTGCCTTTTACTTACTCTTATTTAAATTTATAATTCTTTTCCGATATATATATGTATATTTTCTAATCCTAATTAATTATTGTGGTATTTGAGAAAATAACTAAAACTTTATGATCAATCGTTCATTATGATACGTGAGACCTTTGTATTATAATGAAAGTTTGCTTGATATTGTAAAGTTTTATAATGGTTACGGTAAAAACTGTAGCCCAAACACCTTATATACCATATTTACATGCGTATTCTTGACGACTTCGGTGTGATCTCTAGAATACAGTACTAGTTTCAATTTCATTGTTTTTTTTTTTTGGCTAATTGTGAAGTTTTCAGTGTAACTTTCTTGCTTTGATGACAGCAACCCCCTTTAATTTTAATTTGAGTATTTAAATAAAATATTTAAATAAAATTTTAAATTTTTATAAAAAAAATATTATAATAAAATAATTTAAACTCTACAATAATTGAGATGTATATGCATACTCGTAAGATTCTTCGTGATTAAGCTAAGCAAATCAGCTCAATGACCCCACCATCTACCCCTTTAGTTTTTATTTTTTTTATTTTTAAAAAAAGCAAATAGCCCCACCACTACCGAAACAAAAGCTGCACGTAGTGCAAAAGACAATGAAAAAAATAATTTTTTTTTAGTAAAGGTGAATATTAAAAAATAGTTTTTCATATGGGATTGTTGTAAAATACCTTTCCCCGGACCAAAATACCCTCGACGCGCCAAAATCTTTTGCTTGGGTGGACCCCACGTATCCCTCCAACTCAAGTATAAAGACCAACCCCCCAGGCTTCCATTCTTCCCTTTTCTCCTCCTTTCCTCCCTCCGGGTCACTCCAAAAGAAATCTTGTCTTGTGAGCCATGTTTTTCTCCCAAGAAGACCAAGAAGCGGTCGAGTTCCAGTGCCCGGTTTCCGAGTCCGGTATGACGGTCGAGGAGCTCTTGTCGTTGCTCCAAGTACCGGGTGACTCCAACCACACGAGCCAGAACTCCGGTTCGGAGGGCTCGAGCCGGGCGGTCTACATCGGCCGACGAGAGGAAGCGCCGGCGCATGATATCGAACCGCGAGTCGGCCCAGCGGTCCCGCTGGCGAAAGAGGAGGCACCTAGAGGACCTCACGGAGCAGGCGAACCGGTTGAGACTAGAGAACCGGGAGCTCAAGAACCAGCTGGGCCTACTCTCCCACCGCTGCCACGTGGCGTGGAGGGAAAATGACCGTTTGAGTTCCGAATTCTTGTCCCTACGTTCCAGACTGTCGGATCTTTGCCGGATTTTGGTCGCCATGCAATCACAACAATAATCCCCATGAATGCACGTGATCATGATCATGACGTACGATGATATCATAAATTAGATTATTAGTGATCTCTCTAATAAAAAGCTCTAATTAAACTTAATTAGGGCAATTTGAGCTCATCCTCTCTTTTAATCTGGCACTGACACGGTCTAATTATTCTAGCTATAGGCTAGCTAGACCAATGAGAGTAGAGCGTGTGTTTACGACATGTGGGGTCCACTGTTGGTGGTTTGGAGAGAGAGAGGGAACCCCACATTGCCATGTAAAAGATTTGGCGAGAGTTTTTGCTTTTTTTGGTCAAGTTGGAGATCCCGTCTTTTTAGCAGCCTCGTTTACGTGTTTTGCTGCTGAACAAGTTAGGCCCCCCTTGATCAATACATGTTTAAAGAGCTTAAAGTTCAGTTTAGAAAACATATGTCATATATATATATATATATATATATATATATAATTACGTAGTTTGGTCTCCCTTTTCTTTTTTCTTTTTTTCATGTAAATATTTTTCTTTTAGATCTGGAGGATTTGTTGCTTAATGCAATCATTATATATGTGTTTGCTTCTCCACCGTCCACTCCTCAATATTAAATCATCTTTCTTTTAGATATTTGATACTGTTGTCTCACAAACTTGTCACATATTAACACTTTGTCCTTTGAATATTAATTTTGACAAGTTTTCTTTCAAACTTATAAATCTATAACAAATCACCTCATTGATAGAAATTTTATGTTTTTTACTAAAATTGACATGTAATTTTTATACGAATCATTAATTAAGAATAAAAAAAAGTTTTTCATATAAATGTTAACTCAAATTTATATTCAAAACAAAGTTGATTCAAAATTTTATATATTGATAAAAACTTGACTAAAGATATTACTCATAATAAATTTAAGTTACAAAATATAAATATGATCATGTATGTCAATAATTAACTATTTATGAACTAATTAAATTTTAGCCAAAAACTTAAAATTACTATCATTGAAAATTAATTTATTATAAATTTATAAGTTTATAAGGTAATTTATTAAAATTAAAATTTAAAAAATAAATTATAAATATGCTGATAAGTTTAAAGACAAATTTAAAGACAATAGTGTTAAATACTTTTTTTTTTCGCACAAAAAAACACTCATGTAGGTTTAATGTTTAGTGGTTGGTGCATGGACTATAATTAATAGCTACCGCTTTTTGGTAGTGTTGGAGATCCATTAGTTTTTCCCCGTCTTGGTGCGTGTGTAACTTTTCAAGCGTCGTGGTTAATTTATAGAAACCTTTTAGTTCAAGTAGTAGTACTATTATTGCTACTGCTGTCATGATGTGTCGACTTTATAACATATCTAGTTGCTAGTTGCTACGTTGAACGTATATAAGAAATGCTTATTCTCAATAATTAGCAATACTGCTTACTTTTTTCTTGTCTTATATTATGTATTATCCTGAACATACAGTTTACATAATATTTCGTATTTTAATTAATGGGATGTTTATGTGAGTTTTAAAGTCTAAAATAAAAACCATACGTAAATAATTTAAAATTCTTGTATATTACAGTATAAAGTAAAAATATGCTATAATATAAAGCTCTCATATATTATAATGTAGTAATGTACTATTCAAAATTTGTAATTAAAGCTCTTCTTTCAAATATTTATAAAAAAAGCTTCAAGGTTCTCGATTGACATTGCCAAAAAAAAAAAAAAAAAAAACCATGATACCAAGTAATGAACAACCCAAATTTAATTTGGGTCACAAATTAATTACTCCCACATAAGTAGGACCCAAAAAACGACAACACCTTCCCAAAAGAATGACGTACGTAATTAAAAAAAAAAAAAATTGACACGTAATTGATGAAGTATTACTTGTCAATGCCTGATCAGCATATTTGCGGGTTATATTTCGCTTTAATCTAATTAAACATTCTATAGTTATATTTGTTTCTTCTAATTAATTACTTTTGCCACAACAAATTAGTGGAAAGGAACTTTCTTTCTGAGAATCGAAACATATATATTAGAAGGCCTTTGCAATTTAGTTCACAACACTATGAGTCGAATTAATAAATTAGTCATTTGCAACACCCTATATGCTGCTGCTGGCTGGTCAATGTCTCTCATAACTCGTCATAAGCATTGTAACAAAACAAATAATTAATCCTAAGTAGCTAGCTACATACATACATTAATATCAGGGTGTGGGAGAGTAGACAATTTATGTTTGAGAATGGTAGCATATGAAAACTTTATACTGTAGTTTTTTACTTTAATATATAAGAGCTTTATATTGTTTACTGTTTAAACATTAGTTTAAACTACTCTTACAAATACCACGTGTGTGTCCTTGCCTATATCATATATAGTGACAAACTTCTTCTAGCTACAACAACAGGAGATTTTGACGAAAGGGCAAAAAAAAATTTTAAATTGGGTAAATGGTATTTTCTTTTTTTTGAACCAAAAAACATGTTTTTTTATATAGGTAAACTGTTTCAGTTTTTTTCAAAAAAATAAGAAAAATAACTGTAGCAAGATAAGAGACCTCAACAGAATGAAAAAAAAAAACTGAAACCGTTTTGATGTTTAAAAAACTTTTTTTTATGTCAAAAATTGTAAAAAAAAAAAAAACCATTTATCAAAAAAACTTTTCCCATAAGGCTATTTTAAACCCCCTCCCCCCCGATCTACTGGGAGATGGGAATGAGAGTTTCTTGCCATCGTCAAACAAGTACTCTTAATTTGCTTGAAGTAATAATCTCTCTCTATTTCTGAATCAGACTAAGGACGACGTCACTATTTAAAAGTTTCCCATTTCTTTAAATAGCTCGATTGTCAAGGGCTTTTTACTATGCATTATCTTCAAATTTAAAGTACCTGTCATTTCCCAAAAAAAAAGACAAGTAGAGTGCCTGTCGGCGACCTAATTTACCTATCAAAAATTGATCCAATAGCCAAAAAAAAAAAAAAAATTTAAGTACCTGTCGGCGACCTAATTTACCTATCAAAAATTGATCCAGTTGCCCATGGAATAATGGAAATTAATAGGGTTCATATCCTTCCTTGTTCAGAACATGATGATTTGAATTTTATGGTTTGAAAAGGCTGGTTTAATTTTTTTGCATGGTGATTTGAATTTTATGGTTTGAAAAGTCTGGTTTAATTTTTTAGTTTAAATCATTTGAAAATAAAAGAGGTTAAACTTAAGTTTTTGAGTTCTTCTTTTTCTTTTTTTTTTTAATATCAGATTAATAGTTTAAACTAAGTCTCAAAAGGATTACCAAAAGCTGGTTTGAACTAATGTGTCATTTGATGCGCGTGTTTAGAATATTTTAGTGATTTTAAACCTATAAGCCTAAAAAAAGAGGCATTTGGTAGGGTTAAATTTCAAATTGTTTAGATCAATGGGGATCGTTTAAAACGAGCTAAACTATCAATTTTGAAAACTTGATCTCTTTTTAAATTTTAATTGTTTTGAACTATTTTCTACAATAAAGACAATTCTTATTCTCATATTTCTTTATAAATCATAGTTTTTCAAAAGCCAGTTCTTATTTTAAAACGTTTATATTTTAAACGTCAGTTTAAAATTACTGTTTAAATTATATAGGGTCCGTTTGTTTCGTGATTCAAATCACGGTTTGAATCATTTTGCTACAGTATTTTCTCTCATAAAAATTTAAATATTCATTCAAATACTTTATTCAAATATCCGAACCAAGCGGGCTCATAGTTTAAAGCTATCGATTAAAAAAAAAGACACATCATTTCAAATTTATGGACCAAAAGAACCCGTACTCTTTGCTTCAAATCTCTGGTACTACTACCAAAGAGTACCCATCGAACTCAAAAATAAAATAAAACAACAAAAAGTCGCTTTCCAACTGTTAAGCTCAGAACAATCAATCTTTATTATCTACAATACTAGAAGCAACTGTACTTTAAGATAGGATAAAATAAAACTGTTGAAACACATCAAGTGGAATCGCCAAATAGAGAGTCTCCAACTGTTTGTATGGATAGTGATACGACTGAAATTCGGGGAAGAGGAGCAACACTTTGGTAAAAGGTCGGTATTCTAAAGAAGATTATCAATTTGTTCAAACATTTCTATCAATCCAAAGTTGGATATGGACTGGTTTGTTTCCGTACCCGTTACGCATGTGTATGAAGAAATAATCATGTCGTTTTCTTCCTTTATTAAATTTCTTAAGGTGTGGCTGATTGGTGTTCGCATGAAAATTTTCTAATAGACATAAAGTTGCGGAGTCGGCCGCGTCACTTGTCAACTTGGGTGTCCTCCTTATCGTGGCAAAAGTAACCTCAACTTGATAATGTTTGTTGCTTATTAAAGCTATGGCAGGAGCACTGTTGGTCCTGCAGTCAAACAAGCTACGTAGTTTTCTTCAACCTTTTTTACATGCTAAGTTGTTTTGAAGAGTTAAGATCAACATCTTTAAAAAATCATAGAATAAAAAGTTATATTGTTAAATATTTTATAATCTTGTGCTAAGTTATATTGTAACCACGCTGTAGGAAGATGGGAGTTTCTTGTCAAAGGACGGAAAGACTTGGATGGGACCCACATCGAGGTTGAAGGCAGGGAGTAACTCACCAATTTGCTGGGAGTTGGGGTTGGGGCTGCGAAAAAGAAGTCGCCGAAGTGGGGCTTTGATGTTTGGGATATTGCTAGAATGGAGGAATGGGGTTTGCAAAATCAATTCGATCGCTAGAGAGAGGCAGGCGATGGGGGTGGATATGTGGGTGGGTTTCGTGCCGGTGCTCCAAACGTGGTTGTAGCTCCGCTATGGGGATGGGTTTTCTAAGGTCTGATTTTTTCTATTGTGTGAGGGTTGTAGGGTTTCAAAAGAGTTTAAAGACACAATGAGAGGTTAAGTTTAATATATATAATATTCGATTAACGACTGAGATTTTTTTTTTTTTTTTACAGTTTTTACTTTTATTTTTGATGTGTTTATAGGGTATTTTTATAATGGTTCATTAAAAAACTATCATATGTAATGCATGACATACGCATTCTATTTAAAATTTAACAAAGTGCAACCCTTGGGTTCACTACTGCTACTAATGTTAATTCGGAGATTTTTGCCTATTAATTAGTTCAAGACCAAATTAACATAAACTTAAAGTTTAGTAACCTGTCATTGCTTTAAACTAATGAAGTATTTGGAACTTACACCAGGAACTTTCAAATTCATAACGAGACTAAGAATTTTAAACTTAATATAATATATGGTATATTACCGAACAAACATTAGTCAAATGGACAAAATGCCCCATAATTCTTGCATAAGACGCAACATGAACTTTTCCCTTGTCAGTAGGTTACACTAAACTTTTCAATTTTGACATGTGGCCATAATTTTTGTTTATTAATTGACGTTTGATTAGACTGTTAGGCATTGTCGAATTTAGGGTACTAAACATCAAAATTGAAAATATAAAGCCCAAATCGCCAAAGTTCAAATTGCAGCAGTACAAATTACTCTATTAACAAAATAATGTGTAAACTGAATGATGTGACAATATTATACGAGTTAAATAATCTATCAATTATAATGATACTTGCAAGTTTTTTTTTTTTTTGTTATTATTATTTTGATGCTGATGAAACATGCATTTTACAGAATTTGAATCCCTTGTATGCCTCTTCAAAAAAAAAAAAAGAACTAAAATCAAGATTGCAACTCAAGTTTCCACGGTTTGCGTTTTCTTGTTTAACCCTCTTCCTCAAAACTAATCCACAAACGTGCCCTATACGTACGTATGCTAGAAACATCCAAATCAAGCAAATAAAAATACTTGGGTTAATTACTAGAAATTTCCAAACAGCTTTCATAAAACATGAGCTGGATCTTGTGGTGACAAAAGCAGTAGGCATCGTCAAAAAGAGTATATGAATTTGGTTTGTATAGTATATCATGCATGCTAGATGTCTTGAAAAGAAAAGGGGGAAAAAAGCAGCATAAATAATAGAAATAATAGAAATTACTTTAAGTACATATGGACTGTCAAGTTTCAACCAAACAATCTCCTAGTGGATGGGACTTTTATTGATCTAGATTCACGGAATGGATTTGAGTTTTGGATTTGTAGTCCCCATAAGATCGCTAAAGCATTGATCATTAAACAGAGAAAATAAAAAAAAAAAAAAGATAAGAAAAGAAAAAAGAAAGAAAAAGAAGAAACGATGATAAGTCGATTATTTAATCAAGAGAGAAATTAAAAAGAGAATAAACTAAAGAAAAAAAGGTTACCAAGAGCTTATAATATAAGGAGTAACCCTAATCATCCACAAACGCAAAGTTGACCAATCACAACAAAAAAACCTCAGCATTCAAGGCCATATTATATCAATTACATGCAATATTCTAGTGGTTGGTAGGCAAATTATAAACAATGAATCTGCCTCTTGACCAAAAAGACTCAACAAAGTGGTTCTAACCAATTTTTTAGTTAGAAATATTGTAAAGTTCTTAGATGTTACAGTAAAAGAAAAAAGTTGCTACAATATAAAACTCTCATATACTGTAATATTTACAGTTCTAATAAATAGTTTTAACCAATATGCTAAACACTCTGTTGGCTTGGATACTTCATTAGCAAGTTCTTTGAAGTTTCAAGTTGTCGCCAACAAAAAAGAAAATTCGGTCATCACCTTAGAAGTTAAGCACGAGAAACATTGATAAATTAGTAAAGTTCAATCAAAAGGTAGTTGCAAAGTCGAAATTTTCTTTTTGACCCTTTGCCACAGACATAGGATAAAGTACAGCAAAGGACAGAGATATCCGATGGCTTTTGTTCAATATTGATTTGCAATCATTCAATTTATTGTTTCTAAACGGATGAGGGATGCTTTTCGTGGCTTTGGTAACACAATAATAAGTCGGCCGTCCCACGAAATTAACCAAAAAAAAAAATTCATGTAACTTATATTATTCTGATTTCAATGTTATGATTATTAGACATGTATGCCATAAGGAGTAAAAATGTAATACATTTTTGGAGACATTTTTAACAATAAAGAATTTATTCATACCAAATCTTGTCCTCTTTACGTTCATATTTGTTGAATGTATGTTAAGCAAACAGTAGTCTGAGACTGTCGGTCTAAACCTTAAGAATTGGGCATATGATGGGATGATTGTGTGGAAGACACGATTCTTAAGGTGACGGTCTAAAACATACGAATCCGCAATCAAGGGAATAAAGTTGGGCACTTTATTCATGTAAAGATTGTTATGTTGTCTATATCCCTTTTGGGAGATGGTTTGTCTTGACCATCGGATTGGACTCCGTGAATAGAAATATTGGCACCTTGTCATAGGTGACGATGTGTTGGATCGGGACATAAAGTGAATTGATTTGGATTAATAATTCTGTCTCGACAAATCGATTCACTTTAGACAATCATTTGTATTGTATCTTAATCTTGAGATGAATAGTAGGCCTGTTGTCTCGACTTGTGTCTTTTGATGTGCCAAAGGGTGACACCCACATCTCAATAGTGGTATGCATGCCGGTACGTTGAAGGCATGACTCTTAATAGTGTAGACTTGTTATTCATAGATATGGAATCCATAGCTCCTCTTAATAGATATGGATCCATAGCTCCTCTTTAGGAGTAATGATATCCTCTTATATGCATTGTCCTGTAATTAAAAAACTGAAGCGCTTAACCATTTAGATACATAGGTGTAACCGAATAGTATACTATTTTTAGATGGTAAGTTTTCTAATAGTGAGACAATGAAACGTAAGATAAAAATAATCGGGAAGGTAAGACAGAACTTGTCCTTAAGCCGATTATGGATGATCATATGGGGATACGATATACTATGATATGTCATGGAGACTTTGCTACACGAGCTTTATAATTCTATAAAGTTCGAGAGTGCAGCTCCAAGCTTTTAGTGGAGTAGTGTTGGAGTTGATAATTGTGAAATGTATATTTGGGATATTGGGTTTCATAATTATCATGAGCTTGAACTTTATAGGTCCATTTTGGTCCCATTTGCTAGCTCACAAAATCCTGTAACGACACGACATGCTTTTCCAATAATTGGTGACTTATGTTGGATTTATCAGATTAGTTTAAAATTTGGAAGAATTGAATAATTCATGTTTATTTATCGGTTGAATTAATTTTGTAAGAAATTAGTTCAAGATAAACTTGTTGAATTATTGCGATCAGATAATTCTTGTCTATTTATCGGTTGTTTTAATTTTAGACAAATTAGATCAAAAGAAACTTGTAGAATTATTGTGAATTGATTTATTTTCTTAGAGATTATCTTGATAAAGTTTGTTTTGATAAGATAACTTCTCTATTGGGTTATTTGAATCAAAACTGAGACTTTATCCTTTAGAATCTCAGGTGGAAAATAAAAAATTCGCGAAAATTTTTTCTTCGGAGTTCGGCCTACCGAATGACGTGTTCGGCCTGCCGATGGGGCCTGTTCAGCCTACAGATCAGGCTGTTTGGTCTGCCGATCAGCGAGAGATAAGATTACGTGTTTTCACGCTGATCTTATCAGATATTGATCCAGACTTGATTCTGTCTCGAGTTTTTGAGACCTAATCTGATAAGGACTGACCCTAAGACCAATAGCTATAAAAAGGTAGTGAGTCTTATGATTTACTCAGATCAATTGAGAGATTAAGAGTGATACTCTTCTAGTGAGCATCAGAAAACTCCCTGAGAGCTTTTGTTCACAAATCACGAACACTAGCTTTGGGTTCTCTCTATTGGTTGGAAGGAGAGTCACCGGTGGAAGAGCTGTACATGTGAGCCCACACTTACTCCGGTTGTGGATAGAGAATAGCAAAGAAGACTAGTTGGTTTAGGCTCTTCTGGAACGTTACTTCTCTACACAGGTTGCGAAGGTTCTTCGGCACACATAGGTTAGTAAGATCAGTCTAATTTATACATATAACATGTTAAACTTGTGTTTTAGAAAATACTCTGATGAAAAATTTTAAAATTTTCGCTGCGCACTGCGTTTCCAACAATTAGTATCAGAGCCATGGTTTTTATATAAAGTTACAAGTTTGTGATCATGTTATATGCATAAATTTTGTGATCTTAATCTCTCCTATGCTTGAATTGAATTTTATAGAGAGATGACACTCTAGGTTTTTATATAATATATATGTTGTCATAGATTATGTGGTGAACGTTTATTAACTAATTATAGTTAATTAAATTGTTATTTAATAATTAATTAATTAATTAATTCATACCTGTTATGGTTCCTTAGAGGTTAGAATATGTATCTAAGTTTTTCATGTAAATAGATGGCGGACTATCATCTCCGTCTAGGAATTGTTATTTAATTTTAAATTTGTAAGAATTTTGTAATTAAATGATTATTCGGAGAAGACGGAACGAGAAGTCGGATCTTAAAGATTGATGATGGCACACCCAGGTATTTCCTGAGTCTCTAATTTTATGTTTTTGAATTGTTGAAAATAAAATTGATGAATTGCATTAAAATTGTATTTTCTGGAATGAGGGATTACTGCTCGGTCGGCATGCCGAACGTCACAGTTTGGTAGGCCGATGATCACAGATCGGCAGGCCAGATGTATGGTCCGGCAGACCGACAGCGGGGTAGAAATTGGGGTGCTTTGCCGACAGGCTAAACTTTCAGTTCGGCAGGCTAAACCTTCATGAGTCAGCAGGCCGATCAGCATGATCGACAGGCCGATCACCCAGATTGGCCTACCGACCGAGAGCTGCCAAGTGTCCAAAAAATGTGCATTTTTTTGGTGCAGTTTTAATTTTATTTTTGAGATGATTCTAAGAAACATTAAATTTGGATATGACCGGAAATATGAAGTATTTGATTCATACGAGATTGAAGACTTGAAGATGGGTATTGCATGAAGAAGGATACAGCTTGAGGATTCAAGGATGAAGAATCGATAGATGTCTCGATTATTCTCTTGTAATCTTGGTTTTCTATTCTCTAGGGTAGAACCATAATATTATGGTTATTATTATTATTTTGCTTGTAGCTTTGCTTGTCTGCATTATAATATGATTTTCCATGTATATTGATAACATGTCATATAGAATAGGGAGTGCCGTTCATATTAAAATTGTTCATCCATAATTTTAAAATAAAACATTGACTTCAAAAGATTGAGTGGGAGAAGGTTTTCGAAGAGAGGACCTAAGGCCTCCATCGTTGGTCCATAGGAAGAACATGGTGGTCCCGACCCCTAGGAAGAGATTTTTATCATGTATCAGATTGGATCTCTGAAAGGATAAGGTATTTTAGTATGATTTATGGTTTCACACCCCTAGGTGGTGATTATAAATCATAGATAAAATATTGAAACGGTGGTTATACACTCACGTTAATTTTATTATTAACCTCCCCTATGAGCTCTGTTAATAAAATTAATGGCCAAAGAAACGATTATTAGTATATGTTGGATCATACGGATCCTGGATGGCATATATTAATCAGGAGGGGATTCGTGTTCCTGATTAAATTTGGCATGACTCCCCTAGGAGCTTGTTGAATTCTGAGTTTGGAATTATCATTTTAGGTTTGTGATATTTTCAAGGTTTTGACACATAAATGCATTTATATGATTTTACATGATTGTGTTATCTTACTAAATTATTATATATGTTTTCTTATATTTGGTATATGATTCTTTATTGTAGATTCAAAATGTCTAAAAACGCTTTATCATCGATACTTGAGAAAAACCAATTAAACGGTGAGAATTATAACGATTGGAAAAGAAACCTGGACATCGTCCTATCTTTTGAGAAACTGTAATATATACTGACAACCCCTTGTCCTCCCGAGCCTACGGGAGACTCAAGTAATGAGCAATTCCAAGCGTACGACCGCTGGAAAGATGCTAATGATCAGGCCCGCTGCTATGTTATGGCTAGCATGAACAACGTGCTGCAAGCTCAACATCAGGATTATGAGACTGCGAAGCAGATCTTGGATAATCTTGAGGACATGTTTGGAGGCCAGGCCATAACAAAGCGGCAAGGGGCACTTTAGAAACTCTTAAACTATAGATAGAGACTGGGGACATCTGTAAAGGAGCACATAATGTTGGTCATGGGTTACCTCGCTAAGGCTCAAACCAATGGAGCCGACATCGATGCTGAAACTCAGATGACTATGGTCTTTGAGACTCTGTCTAAGGAATTTATTCCGTTTAGAGCTACTTTTAATTTAAGCAATAGACGGGATATGACCTTGATAGAACTGATGAAACAGTTATAGGAGTTTGAACTGCTGATCAGGGAGTCTCCTGCTGGTGGTGAGGCCAACATGGTAGCTGCTTCTGGTTCCAATCCCAACTCAGGGAATGGAAAGAAGCAACGGGCCAAGAACGGGAAGTCTTCTATTCCTGCTACTACCAAGAGCAAGAAAAAAAAAAAAGAACCCAAAGAAGCTTAACTGCTTCTTCTGTGGTAAGGTTGGGCATATAAAAAAGTATTGCAAGGACTTCCTTTCCAAGAGAGGTAGGTGTGATCTTCTATATTTAGAAACTTGTTTGGTTGAGGAATCCAGTGACATCTGGGTCATAGATTCCGATGCAACTAATCATGTTTGTGTTTCTCTGCAGGGATTCAAAGAAACGAGAAGTCTGCTACGTGAAGACTTAACGCTTCAGATGGGCGATGGATCCTTGGTCTCAGCGGAAGCAGTGGGAGATGTCCATCTTTACTTTGATAATTATAGGAATTTAATTTTGCGAGATTGTTTTTATGTTCCTAAATTTAAAAGGAATTTAATTTTTGTATCTTCTTTATTTAAAGACTCCTACGTTGTATCTTTTAATGAAAAAGTAGTGATTCGTAAAAACAAATCTTTTATCTATTCTGGATGGATGCAAAATAATCTATATTTTATCAAACCTAAGATGGACTTATTGCTTAATGCTGAGATAAATGATAATGACTCAAAAAGACTTAAAACCTCTTATTCTAATAAGACTTATCTTTAGCATTTGCGCCTTAGCCATATTAACCTGAATAGGATTTAAAGGTTGGTAAGGGATAGATCTTTAAGTCACTTAAAGGTGGAATCTATACCTCAATGTGAATCTTGTTTGGAGGGTAAAATGACCAAAAGACCATACGAGTCTAAGGGCAATAGGGCCGAAGGGGTTCTAGAACTTGTGCATAGTGATGTTTGCGGACCGATGAACATCCGGGCACGAGGAGGGTATGAGTACTTCGTCACTTTTATTGACGATTACTCAAGATATGGGTATGTGTACCTGATGCACCACAAAAGCAAAACTTATGATAAGTTTAGAGAGTTTCGGACTGAAGTAGAAAAGCAATTGGGTAGACCCATAAAGGCACTTCGATCTGATCAAGGCGGGGAATACCTTTCTGATGAGTTCTTAGGACACTTGTTAGAGAATGGGATTTTATCCCATTTGACTACGCTGGGCACTCCGTAGCAGAATGTCGTAGCAGAGAGAAGGAATAGGACTTTGTTGGACATGATTCGGTCTATGATGAGTTATTCATCATTGCCTTTATCCTTTTGGGGATATGCACTACAAACCGCATGTTATCTTTTGAACAATGTGCCTTCAAAATCGGTCCCTAAAACTCCTCATGAGTTGTGGACAAGACGGAAGACATCCTTAAACCATATTCGCATATGGGGATGTCCAGCTCATGTCCTGTTTAAGGATCCAAATAAGTTGGAAGCACGTTCGAAAGTTTGCGTGTTTGTAGGATATCCAAAAGGGACTAAAAGGGGTTATTTTTATAACCCAAAGGAAAATAAAGTCGTGGTTTCAACTAATGCGACTTTCCTTGAGGAGAGTTACATGGACGACTTTAAACCTCGAAGCAAAGTGGTGCTTGAGGAGTTAAGGGGTGATCCGTTCACTCTGGAGGTTCCGAACGAAACCATTCCGATCGGTGTAGAAAAACCAAACAAACCTGAACAACAACCTCAGGGGCTTCGGCGTAGTGGGAGGATCGGGCATCAACCTGAGAGGTATATGTTTAATGGTGAGGCCTTCTTGGTTAAATCGGATGAACATGACATGGATCCTTATACTTATGCAGAGGCTATGGAGGATGTTGATTCAAAACTCTAGACAGAGGCTATGAACACAGAGATGAAGTCTATAGAGACTAATCGGGTCTGGGAGCTTGTGGATCTTCCCAAAAGGGTAAAACCCATAGGGTGTAAGTGGATCTACAAGAGGAAAAGAGGAGTAGATGGAAAGGTCGAAACCTTTAAGGCTAGACTGGTAGCTAAGGGTTACACGCAAAAGGAAGGAATCAATTATGAGGAAACCTTTTCACCTGTAGCCATGCTTAAGTCCATCTGGATTCTCTTGTCCATAGCTACTGCTGTCGACTACGAGATTTGGCAGATGGATGTCAAGACGGCTTTTCTGAATGGCTATCTTGATGAGTCCATTTATATGGAACAACCATACGAGTTCAAGGTACCGAGTCAAGAGGGTAAGGTTTGTAAACTGCTAAAGTCAATTTATGGACTTAAGCAGGCTTCTCGTTCTTGAAACATAAGATTTGATCAAGTGATCAAGACTTATGGGTTCTCACAAAACGTGGATGAACCATGTGTTTACAAACATATTAAGGATGGGAATGTGGTTTTTCTACTGCTCTATGTAGATGACATTCTGCTAATTGGCAATGACGTTGGGGCGTTGTCATCGGTCAAATTATGGTTGACCAAGCAGTTTGACATGAAGGACTTAGGTGAGGCTAATTTTGTTCTCGGTATCCAGATCTTTCGGGATAGGAAGAACAAAATGATAGCTTTGTCTCAGGCCGGCTACATAGATAAAATTCTCAGGAGGTTTGCAATGCAGGATTCCAAGAAAGGTAGGCAACCATCTAGGTCTGGAATTACTCTTTTTAAGAAAGACTCTCCAAAGTCTAATGAAGAAAGAGAATACATGAAGAAGGTGCCTTATGCTTCGGCAGTGGGTAGCCTCATGTATGCCATGCTTTGCACACGACCGGATATTAGCTATGCGGTCGGGATTATAAGTCGATTTCAGGCGGATTCAGGACCGAACCATTGGGTTGCGGTAAAGCATATTTTCAAGTACCTGAGAAGGACTCGAGGGTATATGCTTGTGTATTCGGGTGAGGATTTAACTCCTCTAGGATACACTGATTCATATTTGAATCCTGTCTGGATTCTAAGAAATCGACTTCAGGGTTTGTGTTTACTCTGGGAGGCGGTGCCATCAGTTGGAGAAGTGCGAAGCAATATTGCACTTTGAATTCAACGATGGAGGCCGAGTATGTGGCGGCTAGTGATGCTTCGAAAGAAGCAGTGTGGCTCTGCAAGTTCCTTGGGGATCTTGAGGTAGTTCCTGGTATGGATAAAGCGGTATCACTGTAATGTGATAACAATGCAGCGGTAGCTAATGCTAAGGAACCAAGATTTCACAAGAAGAGTAAGCATATTGATAGAAAGTATCATGTGATAAAGGACTTCGTTGAGGGCGGGCATGTCACGGTGTGCAAGATCGCGTCAGAGGACAATTTAGCTGATCCATTTACGAAGACACTTACTGGGAGAGTCTTCGAGAGGCATGTGGAAGCTATGGGGATGCGAAATTTGCTGTATTTACTCACTTAGTGCAAGTGGGAGATTATTAGACATGTATGCCCTAAGGAGTAAAAATGTAATACGTTTTTTGAGACATTTTTATCAATAAAGAATTTATTCATACCAAATCTTGTCCTCTTTACGTTCATATTTGTTGAATGTATGTTAAGCAAAGAGTAGTCTGAGACTGTCGGTCTAAACCTTAAGAATTCGGCATATGATGGGATGATTGTGCAGAAGACATGATTCTTAAGGTGACGGTCTAAAACATATGATCCGCAATCGAAGGAATAAAGTTGGGCACTTTATTCATGTAAAGATTGTTATGTTGTCTATATCCCTTTTGGGAGATGGTTTGTCTTGACCATCGGAGTTGGACTGCGTGAATAGAAACATTGGCACGTCGTCATAGGTGACGATGTGTTGGATCGGGACATAAAGTGAATTGATTTGGATTAATAATTTTGTCTCAGCAAATCGATTCACTTTAGACAGTCATTTGTATTGTATCTTAATCCTGAGATGAATAGTGGGCCCGTTATCTCGACTTGTGTCTTTTGATGTGCCAAAGGGTGACACCCACATCTCAATAGTGGTATGCATGCCGGTATGTTTGAGGCATGACTCTTGATAGCATAGACTTGTTATTCATAGATATGAAATCCATAGCTCCTCTTTAGGAGTAATGATATCCTCTTATATGCGTTGTCCTGTAATTGGAAAACTGGAGCGCTCAACCATTTGGATACATAGGTGTAACCGAATGGTATACTATCTTTGGATGGTAAGTTTTCTAATGGTGAGACAATGGAACGTAAGATAAAAATAATCGGGAAGGTAAGACAGAACTTGTCCTTAAGCCGATTATGGATGATCATATGGGGATACGATACACTATGATATGTCATGGAGACTTGGCTACACGAGCTTTGTAATTCTATAAAGTTTGAGAGTGCAGCTCCAAGCTTTTAGTGGAGTAGCGTTGGAGTTGATAATTGTGAAATGTATATCTGGGATATTGGGTTTCATAATTATCATGAGCTTGAACTTTATAGGTCCATTTTGGTCCCCTTTGCTAGCTCACAAAATCCTGTAACGACACGGCATGCTTTTCCAATAATTGGTGACTTATGTTGGATTTATCAGATTAGTTTAAAATTTGGAAGAATTGAATAATTCATATTTGTTTATCGGTTGAATTAATTTTGCAAGAAATTAGTTCAAGATAAACTTGTTGAATTATTGCGATCAGATAATTCTTGTCTGTTTATCGGTTGTTTTAATTTTAGACAAATTAGATCAAGATAAACTTGTAGAATTATTGTGAATTGATTTATTTTCTTAGAGATTATCTTGATAAAGTTTGTTTTGATCAGATAACTTCTCTATTGGGTTATTTGAATCAAAACTGAGACTTTATCCTTTAGAATCTCGGGTGGAAAGTAAAAGATTCGCGAAGATTTTTTCCTCCAGAGTTCGGCTTGTCGAATGACGTGTTCGGCCTGCCGATGGGGCATGTTCGGCCTGTCGATTAGGCTGTTCAGCCTGCCGATCAGCGAGAGATAAGATTACGCGTTTTCACACAGATCTTATCAGATATTGATTTGAACTTGATTCTGTTTCGAGTTTTTGAGACCTAATCTGATAAGGACTGACCCTAGGACCAATAGCTATAAAAAGGGAGTGAGTCTTATGATTTACTCAAATCAATTGAGAGATTAAGAGTGATACTCTTCTAGTAAGCATCAGAAAACTCCATGAGAGCTTTTGTTCACAAATCACGAACACTAGCTTTGGGTTCTCTCTATTGGTTGGAAGGAGAGTCACCGATGGAAGAGCTGTACGTGTGAGCCTACACTCACTCCGGTTGTGGATAGAGAATAGCAAAAAAGACCAGTTGGTTGAGGCTCTTCTGGAACGTTACTTCTCTACACAGGTTGCGAAGGTTCTTCGGCACACAAAAGTTAGTAAGATCAGTCTAATTTATAAATATAACATGTTAAAATTGTGTTTTGGAAAATACTCTGATGAAAAATTTTAAAATTTCCGTTGCGCACCGCGTTTCCAACAATGATCATGGGGGACCTTAAAAAAAAAACTTAGGAGACGTTTTTGTATACAGCATTTATACGAAAAGTTGTATTTTTTTTTTTGGTCTTCTTTAATAAATGCTAAAACACATAGACCTGTTTAGAATGGTTTCTTAAATGCTACTTTTGATTTTTTAAATTTAAATATTGCTTTTAAAAGTGTTTGAATGATCTGTTAGAAGTGTTTTGGCTGTCTAAAAATGTTTCATATACAAGCCATAAAATATACCTTCTCGAAAAGCAAACTTATATTAAAATATTAAAAATATAATATAACCCATTTAACCTCTTTTAAATAAAAATATAGTTTTATATATTTATTAAAAATCTGCTTCTTTTATCTTTCTTCTTCTGCTTACTAAAAACACACAAGCAAATATTGTGTCAAGTAGGCCTATAAATGGACGCTTTGTATAAGTTAAAAAAACACTTATTTATTTCTTTATTTTAAAACAAGGGGAGGTAAACGTTGGATTTAACTTGAGCATGAAATTACCATGAAAAAGAAAAAATTTGGCCATGATAATTTTAATCCATCTAGTTTGGCATTACTAGAGAGTTGCTTATTTATCATATTTATAAAATAAAATCATACCCTCAAAAAAATGAAAGTACAACTAAAGGAAGTAGTTATTTTCTTTCTAACTTTTATTATATTATAAGGTGTTTGACAAACATGGTTAGCACTAATTTTTTTATTAAAAAATAATATAAAGCTCTTATATATTATAATAAAAAACAAAAAATAGCTATAATATAAAGTTTTCATATATATTTTAAACTAAAAAAATTAGTTCTAATCATATTTGTCAAACACGCTATTAACGCAGAGAGTTTCATTTTCTCATGCTCTCAATTTTTTCTCCAATTAAAAAAAGTTATTTTCCTCTATTCTTCTTTGTATGATATAATGATGGAAAATCCAAGCGAACAATTCACGATACAAAACTTACTTGTCTAATGTCTGTTCTCTTTTTCAAGTAACATTTGTTTTTAGCTTCCTGCTTTACGTCACCGTTCATTATCGCTAAGCATATATCACCAGCAGGGGCACAATTGACAGCCAAATTACAAACCCCCCATTAATGTTTTCGTTGCCTCCATTATCCTCTCATCCTTTCAAAGAGAAAATCACCATTGGCATCACATCATGAACGACCACTACATATATACTACATATTTTCACTATTGCCTTTTCCCATTCTTTCTTCTCGTTGATAATTTTAATATTGCACTTATATGCCTCTTACGTTTTACCACTATCATATCATTATCACCTTAGACCTATTAATGGATCGGATATAAATGTGTCTATATATATTTCTTAATTTTTTTAGACAATTAGGGGAACGCCACTATAGTGACATTAGATTCTTGCTCCTCGTTTTTCTTTTTAATGTTTTTGTGCTGATTATAATATTGTTACTATTTAAGTTGCACATCAACAATGCTCGGAGTCACTCCTCAATCCTGATCCGATCCACTCATTAAATTAATTTTTCAAGTGACCATTAATTGTCATCGATAGCAATTGCCGGAGTCAACTAATGTTTTTAGTCATTAAATGGTCAATTATAACTTCTTGGCCTTTGGTTGATACGTATAATGAAAACCGGGGTTTCATCTGTTTATAATATTTTTTGAACCTATATTAATATAAAATAAAAGATCATTATAATACAGAATTCTTAGTAGTTATAGTATTTTACATCAATATTGATTCTAACTAAAGTTCACGAGTAACCACTAATTGTCATCGACGCTATACCTTTAAGTCATTTGTGATTGTCAGTCATTTATTTATAGGCACTATCTTGAGCTGCTAATTGGATATTTGCTTGTCACATATCATTATCAATCTTCAAAATAATTAGTCATTGTATGCCGCTAACAACCTAATAAATTAGTAGATGATGTTTCAAAACCTCGAATTGGTTGTTGGAATTACTCAACTGAAAAGGAGTAAGAAATTCAGATAGCTCATGACCAGATTAGAAAGACATAAAACAAAGTGAAGTTAAAGGGAGGCCTATTCTCTAATTTCTCCCCTTTTCTCCACTTTCTAAAAATAGTAGTTTAAAAAAAGAGAAAAATTTAACGTGTTAATTAGGTTTTATAGTATTTATCTATATCATATTGATGGGGAAGTTAGACTTAAGTTTTTTTTACAAAAGTCATTTTCATGAAATTCAACATTTTAGAAGTGATATTTTTCTCATGGACAATTATTACGGTGAAATTTAGATTCATCACTATTTTCTAAAAATTTTAAGAATAAAAAAACTATATAGTAATTATCATAATCAAATAAAAACATATCATATTATTGCAGTAAATAGCACTTTTTTCAAAACTAATTGTAGTAAATAGTAGTTTAAAATTTTTTTATAGTAGGTATTAATTTTGTGGTTAAATAATTTATTTATCCCTTACTTATAGTGTAAATAATAGTAAATATATTTAAGGTATACATAATTTATTTACCTGTTGTTTACAATAAATAATTCTTATTTATATAGTAAATATTTTTTTACATTATAAATTTACTATTTACTATAAATATTTTCAATACATGCTATTTATTTCAAAAACTTAAAAAAAAAATTGCTATTTTCTTAAATCTCTCTAAGTTTTTGTTATTATTAAAATATTCTAGGATTAATGAAACATGTCGCCCTTTTTTATCTGTAGAATTAAAATATGTATGTAGTTTATGAATATTCTTTATATGTCCTAATGTATATGTATAAATACATTAATGACCTTAATAATGATATTGTTAGTTTTAATTTATTTTTTTAGAATAACGATAATATATATATTTAAGATTTCAAATAGATTATCACATCGTTATATTTAAAAAAATCCTTGAAATTAGGATGTTTGATGCTTAAATTCAAATTGGTATCTAAAATAAGGAGTTTAAAATTCCTTAACAAGATAGAATTTTTTTACCGACAAGTTGGATTTACAGACAAATTAAAATTATGGTGTTGTAATTAAATTAATGATATAGTGTTATTGACAATTGGAATTAAGGTGTTGCAGCTAAATTAATGATATAGTATTATATTTTAAGTCTTTTATGTGTCTTCTTAGTTATATAATTGATATATTATAAAGTTAATGATACATAATGATAATGATGCAAAATGATATTCATTTTTTAAGACTTCAAGTGAATGATATTTTATTTTTTTTTGTGATATTTAATTAAATTAATGATATAGAATTTATTAAGTATTTTTGTGCATTTTATAGGTTATATAATTAAATTAATAATACATAATGATAACGATACTCAATGACATTTATTTTATTTTTTTTAAGACTTCAAGTGATGATGCAAGTTGTGCTCACATTATGGATCGGTAATACAAATAATAATTTTTTTTAAGTTATATTGTAATTAATTAAGTACATCTATATTTTTCCAATATCAATTTTTTTAACGACTCAACTATGAGAAAAATAAAGAGATTTGTTAAAAAAAATAAATACATTCTACTTAGAGGGCATTTTTGAATTCTTAATATATATAATTCAAAAAATACACAAATAAATGAATTTGTGCAATGAAAGATTTTAATTCACTTCTTAAAAAAAGATTTAATTTTTACAATATTCTAACTGAACGGGCTTACTAATGGCCCAAGCAATAAGAAGGAATTAGCCCATAAATTTTGGGATTATTCTGTACAACCTGTCCCGGCTTCAAGCGTCACAGACAAACTGTGGGTCCCGCGTAAATTTAAACGTTGGTAAAGGACATTTCAGTCAATCGAACAAATTTCAAATTGCCAGGCTATTGCCGCCTCCAAATCCCCGAAGTCTTGAAAAAAGTTCGAACCTCAGCAGTCGCAGAAAAGATCAGTAGAGAGACAGAGAGAGAGAGAGAGCAGCGAACGATGGAGAGGATCTGCGTGGCCGTTCGAGTGAGACCTCCTGTCTCGGAGGAATCTCCCCCTGGAACCTTCTGGAAGGTCGACGACAAACGCATTTCTCTCCACAGGTCTCATGGAACGCCCATCTCCGGCGTTTCTTACGCTTTCGGTACATCTCTAACTCCAAGATGGGCTTTTGTTTCGTTTTAATGATTTTGTATCGTTAGATCTCCTTTTGTGATTTTTAATTTCTTTTCTTTTTGTTTGTGAAGATCACGTATTCGACGAAAGCTGCACAAATGCTATGGTCTACGATGTTCTTACCAAGGATATAATTCGCGCTGCTTTGGAAGGATTTAATGGTATGATTTAGCTCTCTTCTTTTTGAATCTGTAATTTGTTTCTTTTTTTCGAAATGATATTTGAGCTAAATTATGGATTTTCTGTTTTGATCAACTATTTTGAATTGGATTCTGAAAAGAACATTTTTTTTTTTAATTAGGATTCTCGGTTTGTTTGACATAGTGTGGATTTTCTAGTATAAGGTCCCCGTTTAGTTGCCTAGGAAACTTGGGAAAAGAAATTGGGTTGAGTTTTTGGAATTTAAACTTCTAAGCTAAGCTGAGGACGCTTGTTGGCGAGGAAAATTTTATTTCAATTTTTTTACTTGGTAGACTAGCTAAAGAGTATTTGAATAGCGTGTGGCTAATTATATTTATTATTTACTAGGAACTCTGGTAGTGGGAGATTTTTTTTTTAATAATATTTAAAGTTGAATTAAAAGCCAGAAATAATGAGATCAAAGTAGTATATTGGTGCGCCACAGGGGTTCTGATTATTTTCCCCGGATTAGGAGAATTAAATTGATTACACTTTGCTCATTTTTATTTGACCCATGACAAATGGATACTATGATGAAGCAACATCATGTAATGTTTACAGGCACTGCATTTGCATATGGACAGACAAGCAGCGGAAAGACTTTCACCATGAAAGGCTCCGAAAGAGATCCTGGAATTATTCAGCGAGCAGTTGAAGAAACATTTGAAGGGATTCAAATGGTAACAAAACATATGGCTGTCACTACAGTTGATACTAAATGATAAAAGGTATTTCACTTAATTTTTGTTTTATTGTCGCAGATGTCAGACCGAGAGTTTTTGATTCGAGTCTCGTACATGGAAATTTACAACGAAGAGATCAATGATCTTTTTGTAGTAGAGAACCAGAAATTGCAAGTTCATGAGAGCTTGGAGGTACGGCTATTGACACTTTCTAACAATCTTCAAAGAGTCAACCTAAGGTGTATATAATAATGAATTGATTGGTTTTTTCTTTCCAGCGTGGGATATTTGTTGCTGGCCTCAGAGAGGAAATTGTTAATAATGCTGCACAGGTGTTAAAGCTTCTTGAATCAGGAGAAGGTTTGAAAGCAAAACTTATAGGCCTTGGCATTTACTCGTTCCTCTTTTTCATCAAAGCTTGGGCTTATATGTCTGAAATTTGTCTGTTTCAGCTAATAGGCACTTTGGTGAGACAAATATGAATATTCGAAGCAGTAGATCACACACAATATTCAGAATGGTCAGTCCTTAACAAGTGTTTTTTACATACGAAATTCCATAAGACAGCTTATGCACTCTTAATTTACATGATGTATCTTGCTCATATAGGTAATAGAAAGCAAGGGAAAGGATACCGATGCTTCTGCCGACTGTCTAAGTTCTGATGCTATTCGTGTCTCGGTCTTGGTAGGTATCGTTTCTGCCATTGTGGGTAAAGCAGATGATCTTCAAATAAACCATTGATTCTGTATTATTTTTGGCTACTATCACTGTTCTATGTTTGATTTACATCGTTTTGTTGTTGTTATTTTTATTGCATGGAATATAGAATTTGGTTGATTTAGCTGGGTCTGAACGGATTGCCAAAACTGGAGCTGGTGGAGTGCGGTTGAAGGAAGGAAAGCACATTAACAAGAGCTTAATGGCTTTGGGTAACGTGATTAACAAATTAAGTGATGGTGCAAAGGGCAGGTATTTTCTTCTCCTTAATAAATCATTTTGTTTGAATATGCAGCTATATGTTCATTAATAATGATAACTTCTGATGCAGGGGCCATATACCTTATAGAGATAGTAAACTGACCCGCATACTTCAACCTGCCCTTGGCGGCAATGCAAAAACTTCCATTATATGCACTGTAGCACCGGAAGAGGTAGCATATCATTTGTTACCCATGTTGTTCCAAAGAAAATAAAATGAGGGATGATTAGCTAAACTTTGTCACTGAAACATTTAGATACACGTTGAGGAAACCAAGGGAACTCTCCAATTTGCAAGCAGAGCCAAGCGCATTGCAAACTGTATTCAAGTGAATGAGGTGAGTATCTGTCACTATATTTCAGTATTTGATCAATAATCATCTTTAAACCTTGCCTATGGGATTGCCTGATACTATGATAAGTTTCATTAGTTACAACAATTTTAATTTTTGCATGTTTTATGGCGACATAAAACTTCTTGGAAATATATACATGACAAATTTAGTCATAATCAAATTTGCCGCAGATTTTGACAGAAGCAGCCTTGTTGAAGAGGCAAAAGCAAGAGATAGAGGAGCTTCGTAAGAAGCTTCAGGTGATGATCATATTTTATTTGTTCACACAAGAAACGGATTGAACTCAGGCTAATGTTGTTAACGTTTTACTTAGGGATCTCATGCTGAGGTGCTGGAGCAAGAAATCTTGAAATTACGCAATGATTTGCTCAAGGTAGATTATTCTTTCATAAAACCCCAAAAAGTTAATTCACGTGTGTATATACATGTACGTATTGTTGCCATGATCACTATTGACTATTCTATTTTTCCGTCTCCAGTATGAATTGGAGCGTGAAAAGCTAGAAATGGAACTAGAAGAGGAAAGAAAATCTCACAAGGAAAGGGAGCTACAAATGAGTAATCTTGTCACTTTTTCAGACATTGACCAGAGCTCTAGTCAGGTATAGCTCATACAAAACTATGGCTACGAAATATTTGTTACTATATATAGCTCTGTACGTAGAATGTTATTCCCATCCTTACTATTTACTATTTGTCCTTATCTTTGAGTAGGACCTTCCCACCACACGACTCACCTAAGCCTTACGGTAGCCTTGTAGGTTTGGCAATATGTATAATAAATTGAAAGTCGTATGAGGAAACCACTTCACTACATCTTATGGAAGATGTAGTTCATATTTTATTGTCATTTTTTGTATGTATGTTGCCATACATGAAGGATATTGTCTTGGACGTAACCAAGAAGGGCCCTAAGAGAGGATAGAATTTGGGTGTAACCTAAGCGGTTGGCTTTAGTTGATGGACCGTAGTAATTATAATTTACGCTCCACTGGAATAACCGTGTGCCAAGTCCTTACTGATGAATCCATGCTACAGTCAATAGCATGCTTGTCTAAAGGTTTCACCTGAAAGATAACTAGACTAGCATAAAAATCTAGTCTTCTTGCAAAAGCGAACATCTTTGCATTTAACAAATATATAGCTATAATATGCATAAATATCTAGTCTTCTAGCAAAAGTGAACACCTTTGCATGTAACAAATATATAGCTATATATGCTGATGTCAGTACTCATGCAAAATTTTATGCTATGCTTAAGTTTTATTTTAGGCAGGTTTCAGGTATTGGTTTGATGAAATGTTTATTTGAATTATTTCTCTTTCTATGTTAAATTTTTGTTGTAGGGTCAAGATTCTGGAAGATGTAATGACAGTTACAGCATAAGTCGAGGAGATAGTTTTGCGACGCCTTCTTTCAAGGCTGCTCCCAATGCCTTTGTTAGCGGACGATCTAATTATTCATTGTTGCCTGATTGTAGCCCTCTTCCACAAACTATAAGCACCGTTGCTGATGAGGATATGTGGCTGAAAATGAATGGAGGCTACATAGCTGACCTCGATTCTCTTCAAATTACTCCTGCAAGAAAAGTTCAATCTTTACCATCAAGTGAAACAACTCCTGTGAGTTCATGTTTCTCCTTACACTTTCCTGAAACTTATTTTTTTATGAAAGTTTTAGGTTCTTATTTTTTTTTTATTCAGCAGAAAGAAAAGATAAGACTATCAAGTCTAGGTTTTTTACTTGTTGGTGATTACGAATTGATGTAACATAGAATAAAATAAAATGCAAAAAAGTATAAGATCATTAATTGAGTACTGCAGTAATGTCATCTTCCTGTTGATTTTATTTTTGGAACATAAATCTTTAAAACATTGCCTTGGTTGGTCTCTTTAATGGTCATCAGGGTTGTTCAAATGAAGACTACAAAAAGGAGGTCCAAAATCTAAAGAGACAGTTAGAACTTGCCATTTACGAGAAAGATGAACTAAAGGTAAGTATAATGTCACGTTCTGCATCTGTTCTTGGATTTTGTTATTTAAACTACATGTATAGATTAAAGACTGCAAAATCCAAATTTTCGTTTGAATTCTTAATCCTTCTATTTATCGGTAGAATGTAATAAACACTCTTGAATCCTTCAAATTTTTGTGTACACGGTGCAATGTGCATTTCTTGCTTCAACCTTGTTTTTGTGCTGATAATATTAAGTTTTTAAATGATGCAAATGACTTTGTATATTGACCCCTTGTGCATATAGAGAAAGCACACGAAACAAATGTTATTGAATGATCAATTAATGGATGAGTTATCTGAACTTCAACGAGAAGCACGGCTAATTCAAGAAATTCCTCGAAAGCTTTGTGAATGTGCCGCACATTGCAAGGATGTTTACGTTGATGCTTTATCAATGACACAGGTTCTAACTGTTTTCGCATTCTAACTTCTCCTTCCTACATCTATTTGCTGATATTCAATCACATAACATGCTACTTTTCTTGTGATTTTGTCTTTACAGAGTTTTATATCTGATGGAAAATCTTCTACCTCAAAATTGCTATCAAGCATGAGCGAAATTGGTTCAAGCTTATTCACCGTTCTGGAAACTCATTTCTCAATGGCACTGGAGGAGAACGATCATTTAATTCAAGAACAGCACAAAGTTTTCAGTGAGAGAATGAAGACCATAATCAAATCATTGGTAGCATATGAAAGAGCAAGCCTTGAGGATGACAATGTGATGAATTCACTTTGCAGATGTGAACACAAGGTAGCTGCCTGTTCACGATTATCAAGATATTATCCCTTAGTTGTGATTTTCTTTTCTGCCATATTGTTGGGATGCTTTTTTTTCTTTAACTGTACGTGTCTTTAAATTTTTCATGCCTCATTCTTTTATACGCAACAAGATTAGGAGCCAATAAGTAATCTTATAGTCAGATTTCCTTCTAAGTTGTATTACTTGACGAGAAAAAGTTGAGGAATTAATCATTTCTGACAATAATGTTCCTGTATTGAACAATGGAAAAACAAATCAATGTTCCTCAGATTATCCTAAATGTTTCCTTCATAACAACTTCAACGTTCTATGTCTCAATTCTTATAGTACATATCAGTAGATATACTCACCAAATTTTGTGATTTTTTTAACTATTTACTGGAAAGGAATCAACATTTTAAACAGTATCATCGCTTATTTTGATCCACACAAATTCAAAATTTATAAATGTTTTCACATGCTTGTTTGACTTAAATTGACTTCATGAACATGGTTTCTACACAACAGGAAGTAAGAATACAAGTAGTAGCAGTGTTTTGGCCACTGCACACTACTACAATACAAAAATTCAGTTTATTTGAGGGAGCCTTTGACTGCTTCAAGTCAAGCCAGATGTTTACAGAAGAACCATGAACTCAGCAATATAATCAAACAACCTTGTATTTAAACCTCAATGTGTACATAAGCTGTTAGCAAAACTCTTTGACAGGATAGTGAAGTATCTCTTAAATTCTATTGCTATAGGTGATTCACTGCATGCCTTCTTTTCATTTTCATACTTATCATGGCAAGTGTTGGGTACATGTCGGCTTTATTAGATGATTCATAGGAGTATGCTGATTGCATAAACATCTCATTTTTTTTCCGAACTTGTTGGCTTTGACTCGAACATCACCAACCTTATATCTGAATTAACCTTTAAGCTATTTTATGTTATTATGGAAAAGCTACATTAGGCAGTATTTAGGTGTATTTCCCCTCTCATTTATAGGATTTAATTTGTGTGATAAAGGACTGTGCTCTGGAAGGAAGAACTGCCTGTTGGAAGGAAAGTTTGAGCAATGAACTCAACATTGTCAAGGAAAGATACCATGACCTGGAGAGAAAGTTAAACCTTGGTAACCAGCTTCTGGAGGAATCTAAGCGAAGATACAATAATTTGGAAAATGAGTATCAACGTCTGAAAGAAGAAAGAGATTCTTTATGCAAGACGGCCTCCGAATCATCTCAGAAACTTGCACTAGTTACTGACCTGAAGGAAAATGTTTTGAAGGATCTGAACACTGAATTTCGGAGAAGGAAAGATCTCGAAGAGAAGATCAAGCAGTTCAGTGTTGCTTTTGCCAGTAGAAAGACGTCACTTGTGTCTCTTCACAGTGAATTTAAGTCGAAAATGGAGAAACTGAGAGCTGAAAATTCAGTTTCAGCACCCAAAGGTTTCATGTATTAAAGACTTGTTACAGGAAATCACTCAACTAGTTTCCTTGTCTAAGGTTATTAGTATGCTTCACTTGTAAGCACATTCTATTTCAGTTGTACACTCACTTCTGGTCTTTTAAATGTTCATATACTTTTCCTGTCATTGGCTCATACACTAGACTGTTCCAGGACAGGCCCAGTACTCGAGCTCTTATTTCTTTGTAATAACTTATAACTTGATTCTTGAACTTTTACAGTCATCAATTAAGCAACTTGTTGCAAGTCGATCATTCAGGATATGTTTTTTATGATGATGTAAAATGGCCACGAACCATTCAAAGATATATATTTATTGGTTCAGAAATAAGATCAATTCAGTAAGGAGCCTCATTTCTTGTTGATTGGATAAACAGCGTGTTGATTAGAGCCTTTGATTGCAGATTTGGATTTTATTCATTTTTTATTTTTATTTTTACTGCATGCCTTGTGGCATTCCCTGTTAGACTTACATGATGTTTGAAAATACAGTTGAAATTATAAAAAATAATTCTCAATAACCTTTGTTGCAGTATATTTTTTCACATAATTTAAATAAAAAATCAGTTGAAATTAATTTCATTTACGTTCTCAAACTCCTTATCGGTGTTCAACGTACTATAAAAAAAAAAATTTGATGCCCCACATAATATTGTGACTATATGTATATATGATATATTTGCCTTGCATATTTTACTAAATCTGTCACTGTCTGTTACTGTTTGCAGGACAAGTCACTCTTATACTTTGAACGAAAGGTAGAACATAGCATTTGCTGGTTTGTGCTTAATTTGCTTTTGTTTGTGGATACAGCAAGGACGAAGGACGACAACATTTTGTGGCTATATCTTATATCTCAAGTTGGCTTTCTTTTCAATTGTGGGCACAGAAAAAAGAAATAATAAAAATACTAAAACTTACCATCACCGTGTCTCATTACCTTAACGTTGTGGGGCTCCTTGTGGCGAGCAAAAACAAAGTCGTCTTTCCGAAGGGCAAATAGCGATTGCTCGTAAAAAAAACAGAGGTGACGTGTCCTACCTATTGCCACACCTAGGTGATGGTCTAGATATAATTACTTTGTCTCATACTTTTTCCTTCCGAAAACGAGAAAAGTTGGACACTTTCTCTTCTTTTCTTTTCTTCTCTTTTTTTCTTTTCTTCTTTTTTTAATTTCCAACAAAGCGTAATTTTAAAAATTTGACAAGGCAAAGTTTTCGATTAACAAAAGTAATCGGGCACTATTAGTGCTTTAATAGAGTATATTAAAAATGTTGATAAGATCATGATGGAAATTGAAACCCATAACACATCCCATCAACATAATGCAATACAAACTGAAAGATGTAAACCCCACAACTCATAATCGATAACATTAAAGAATCCATAAAGTGCAGAGTATGAGAACAGATATTTAGTAAAGTGTTTCTAGTTAGGGACAACAGATGCTTCACATTCATTAGACTCCGTGATTTTGGCATAATTGGAGATTCAAGGGGACATGATCATAACAAATTAAGGACTAACATGAAAATTATATTAATTGCACGTATTTCCTTTAGTTAAACACATTTGGAATTGAATTTTGTCTCTGTCAATAAGGAAGACACAAAAAAAAAAAAAAAAGAGTTTTTTTCTTCTCATTTCAAAAGGACAAGGAGAAAGAATTTGCATCAACAACTTCATGGTAGTTTCAATTTTTGTATTCCTTAGTGAGATCCTCATGGGCAATGAGAATCTTTTACCGATATCATAACCACTACAAGAAAAAAAAGAGTTGAACCAAAGAGAGAGTGACTTTTTATCACAATTTCTGGTTGATTTTCTAAAGAAAATTTTAATGTACTTGTTCATCTTGACCATGACTCACAAAAATGATTTGTCACCTGAAACTCAGGAATGTCATGACGTTTCCTACCATCTCTTGAATCCCGAATTCCCATGTTATGATTATGCTTGCATTTACTTTTACCCGGATATCTAGAACCTGCCCCAATAAAGACATTTTATCTCCTTTCCCTTTCTTCTTTATAGGAACATAATAAAGAAATAAAAAAGAAATATCCAAGTGCCTTACGGCCTTTGTTGAAGGGGCAGAAGCCAGAAAGCCCGTTATCATGGCCCATACAAGTAGTACCATCTACATTACATGAGTTTACACACTCACAATAATACTTTCAAACAAATATAATTACATTATAGACGGTTAAGAATGTGGTTAGAACCGTAAAAAAATGGTCCCAATCATGTTTTTAAACAGGTTAAAAATTTCTCTCTCTACTAAAGATGAAAATGCACATGTCTTTTATGTTACGTAACAATAATAACATAACGGTAATAACAACAAAGATTTCCCCGCGTTTTTATTATAGTGTTGTCTATGGTTTTTTGGAATATTGTACTTATTTGTTGAACTCTCTCATACATGTTGCAATTCGTGAAAAATCCTCCCTCGGCATCTCCCAAAAATATAGCAGAGACGACATTTTTAACATGATTTGCGGAGCTTCGGGGATACGTGCAATATTCCGCACATTCCTAGAAGTTTAAGGCAAAATATAAAGTATTTTGATAAAATAATAAGAGAGGTTTGTGTTACTATCCTTAAAATATACAATAAGTTGTGGGGTTTGAGTTATGAGCAGAATCATTCAATTTGCCCTTGCTGCTCTGCTCCTCCAAGCTCTTTTTTTTTTTTTTTTTTAACTAATGTTTACTCTCCTCTCCCCCCCCCCCCCCCACAACCCAAAACAAGACAAAGTTTGTTGGGGGACCATTTTTATCTTCTGTCTCCATGTGTTTGCGTACACAGAGAGAAATAGAGTTTTGATGAAGAAAAGGTAGAAGCCAGACGTGCAATCAATTATTTTCTTATGCAAAAAAGACCAGAACCAAAGACAAAAGATAAATAACACACTTAAGTCTTCAACTTTTTCTTCCTGGAGGCAATCTTGGAAAGTTGTAATTAAGCTACCCCCAGCATTTAAAGAGGTACAACCAAGATTGTTTGGACTCTCTCTCTCTCTCTCTACAGCCTCAATAAATGCACAATCTTCCCTTTCTCGCTGTTTTGTTCAGTTCCCAAACTGACAGATATGGTTTAATCCTCAATTTACTCACCCACACCCAATAACCGTGTCCTCTTCCATTTGATCACATCACACTGGCAAAAACCAATATCCTCCATATTTTCTCATTCACTCAAGCTTACAATTTTATTTTTTTTTTCTAATGGCCACTTCCACATTAACCAAACCTGCTAATAAACAACTTGGAGAGCTTCTACAACAACAACAAGAGCCTTTTGTCCTTGACCTTTACTTGATTGAAAAAGGGTATGTGAAGAAAGGCTTGAATTTGAACTCAGAAGGCAGTTTTGGATGCTGCAATGGCATCTCAAACAAGTTCTCACAAAAGTGTATTTCAAGATTTTCAAAAATATGGAGAGCTATAGTCAACAAGTTTGCTCGCAACAATGCAACAAGGAACAACACCAAGAGTTGTGAGGGAAAATTGAGTGTCAATGATATTGGCCAAGAAGTTGCTGAACCATATTGGTTTTCTTCAGCTAGTAGTAATACAGTGTTTAATTCATGCTCCGAGAGTGATAAAGGTGAATCGCCAAATAATTCGTTGCACGAAATATATGATCAGTCAATTGTTGCAGAAATGACTTTGGAAGCTTTGAGATTCAGCAATGTAACAGAGAGCGAGGTATAGAATGCTAATTTTTCCTTAGTTCAATACCATATAAGATTATTTGTTTTTATGAATTGTTGAGATTAGTTCCGTTGTTAACAAAGCCAACAGGTTTCTGTAGGTGGAGAGTTTCAATGTCAATTCACGGCAAGCAATAAACAACATAGCCCCGTTTCAGTACTCGAACAAATTCCTTCACGTCAGTACTTTCTCTTTATGCAATATAACCTAATAAATTATTTTAGCTTTGCTTAATCTATGACATAATTATTTTTTTCTGAATCTGCATTGGGGTTTTTTTTTTTTTTTTTTTTAATAATAAACAGCCAAACTCAACATTAGAACAAGGCAAGATCAAGAGAATATTGGAATGACCTGTAAGGTCATTCTGCCAAACAAATTAGTCAGCACTGAAGATTCAAATTCAAAGTTCTCATCTTCTCTCTGTGAATTACATTTTACTTCTGATTCACAAAAGCCAATTGGAAACACTACTGGAATTATGGAGCTAATGAAGTATAATAAAACTTCACAGTTTCCGAAATCCAGGAGAATGCTTCATCAAACAAGGCAGCTCTTGTTTGACTGTGTGAGAGAGATTGTGGAAAGCCATGCAAAGAATTCGGAGAAAGCGAATTACAATTGTGAGGAGGGACTTTTGGGGACTGAGGACCTAGAAAATCTTCTTTTGGAGAAAATGAAAGTTTGGAGTCAACAAGTTGGAGAAGGTACCGGTAAAATAAGTCACTTGGTGGGTTTGGACTTCTTTGATTCAGCTCAAGAATGGTTTGGTTTTGACCAAGAAAAGAGGGAATTTTGTTTAGAGATTGCAGACTCCATTGCAGAAGAGATTGTCAAGGAATTTGTTTTTGAGTTATTAAGCAAATTTATTTTTCTGGCGCCTGTCACTTGTTAAGCAAGGGACTTGTAATATGGTGTCTATTCTTAGTAATATGTTTTTTTTTTTTTTATTGAATTTACCTAGTTATGTTCGTTCATTATTATGATTTTAATACATTCTGGTATTCAGAAACGCATTATCAAAGAAGTTTCTGTTGAGTAATTATAGACATTACATGAACATTAGAGAAAATAGTGACACTAATAATTAAACAATTACTGGCTTTTTTTGTCTATGTTATATCCCATTGATTTGTCAAGCACAATCGTTGTTGCTTAATTCGATGATCTAAATTGGATTTTTTTTTTTCTCATAAGACAAATGGTAAATTTAACGTTCAGTGCAAGAGTTATACTGTAATAGGGGAAAAAAAATAAAAACAAAGAAAAACTGTTCTTCATTGTCAAAGCAATAAGTCATTCCTTACTCTTAGCCTCAATTCCTGGCAGTGTCTTCTTCGCAAAAGATATTGGGTTTTGAGGGCATTTGCAACCTACTAAACTTTTTGCTTTTTTCTAATGTGGTACCAGAATTATTTTTTATGATAATTGAGTCCCTAAACTTAAATAAATGTTGCAATTAAATCCTAATCACAAACGTTCCTTAATATTGAGAGGAAAAACTAACGCGTGATTAGAAGACCTAATCACTTAATTTACTTCCAACAAAAATCAAATTATTCTATTTCACACCCAAAAACAGAACAAGCACACACACAAAAAGTACATATATATATATTTATGTTAATAATTTTTTTTAACAATTTCGTTGGCTTATTTGTGTATTTTAATTGCTGTAGAGATTGAATTTCTACACATGCCCTGGTCACATGCATTATATATGATCTTTTTTGTCTCAGTTTTAACAAGTATTTATGATTAGGACTTTATTGCAACACTTAGTTAAATTTATGGACCCAATTGTTATAAAAAAACAGTACAAGGACCACATTAATAACAAAAAAAATTAAGCAGTAATTTCACCAAAATCCCAAAGATATTATTCATCAAGTCATTGGTTGCGAGGCAATCGCAAACATGAGCACATGGCATGAAAAGAACGTCCATGTTGACGCATATGTATGGGTTAGCATATCGGCACGTTGAAAGGGCTCAATACAAGTTTGAACAATAAATATCGATGTTGATTTTCCAACTATATTTCCTTTTGCTCGTCCAAAAATGACAGGTCGTAAAATTTCTGCACTTATTTACGAAGCTTGCGATGTTACGACGCGTCTTAATTTTAAGGATTCATGTCTCTTGAATGTTATACGACATGTAGTTTGTTCTGTAAAGCCTTCTGGTCTGCCGCCAACTCCAGAATACAAAACTTTGTGTCGTTTAAAAAATCAGCAATGCAAAATTTTGCTACAGAACGTCATGTTCCACATTAAAAGTACCGAGTTAAGAGACGACATGCCATTTCTTTTCGCTTGTCTTTTCATCTTTTTATGCACAGAGACGACCTGTCGTTTTCATATTAAACAGACTTGTCATTTCCCCAGACAAACTTTGTCTAAGAAACAGCACATTTGTCTTCCCTTAAATGTTCGCCGTCGAAAAAATAAAAAAAAGGTTCGATGTCGTTCACTTTGTCGTCATGTCGTATTGCGACCACACGTACTTCCTTTGTAAAAACTTTTAAATTAAACATCGTTTAGATGTGTCCTTTATCAAGCAAAAGAATGTCGTCCACGTTATGGACTAACGTAAATGACCTCACCAGCCCTAAATTTGCAGATGTCATCCTCCGGCAAAAACACGAGGCACCTTCAACCAAACAACAATAATTATTAACAAAACATAAATAAAGACAACTTTATCCAGTTGTAATGCAAGGCATTTCAGTCAGTTATGTGATGATATATTTCTTGCCCTTTTTTTTTTTTTTTTGGTGGCTCTGAACTATGAAAATACAAACACAAGCTGGTGCAAGAAAAAGCACCACTTGCCAGCCACCGCAACATTTATAAATGGCCGGAAGTTGAAGACAACTCAAAAAAAGAGGAAGAAGATAAGACGACAAATATGCATATAATCAGAATCGCTCGAATTATTAGACCAGTGTGCTTTCCTACACAACTTGTTCGTTTTCAATTACATATCCAGTTGATCTTCCTAAACACCCACACTAAATAGAAATCCAACAGAATCCCTTGTCATACATCAATTTAGGAACAAACAATTTGTAACAAATTAGTCCTATTGTCATCATCAATAATGCACCATACCATCTCCGAAACCAGACCACTATATCTAGAAAGTAGGCCATGATATTACCTCATATTCTTGCACCAAACAACAGGACTACTGGATTTCTCCGTCCTCCCCAAGCTCCCCATCTTCAAGTTCATCGTGTCCGCCATTTCTGCGGGAGTCCCGGTGGTCCCTTCGGTGCTTTTTATGCCGGCTTTCACCATCCGATTCGGGTGAGTGAGCATGCTGCCAAGAAACGTCAGGGAAAAGGAATGTATGAAATTCCAGTACAGAAAGGATAAGAACTTTTTAGAGACATCAGAAATGGAAAGCTAGCTTAGAAAGTTATCAAAATACTTTTCTTGATTTTTTGCGGTCACTGCTATGTCTGCGTTTCTTAGAATCTTCTTTCTCGTCCTTATCTGAACTTATGTCATCTGTGGCACTTTGATGCCGCTTCCGGTGTTTCCTGTCTCTGTCTCTCTCTCTGTCTTTTTCCCTTTTCTTATCCTCTTTATGACCATGGCTATCGGTAATGTCCATGTTCTCGCTATCTGTATCATCCTTCTTAGATCGTTCCTTCCCTTTTTCCTTTTCATGCTCTCTATCCTTCTCCTTTCTCTCCTTCTCCTTCTCCTTCTCCTTTCGCTTCTCCTTCTCCTCCCTCTCTTTCTCTTTTCTGGCCTGCAACAATTAAAATATCACTCAAGACATACAAATAATCAAACCAAAACACATCAACCAAACAATAACAAACACAAAGGTATTCTAAAAGATGTTTACGAAAAAACTCTAATCTACAGAACCAAAGCAAATCCACATACCTTCTCTTCCTCGCGTTTCCGTTCTTTCTCTTTAGCCTTCTCCTGTAGGTGAGTAACGTATTCCTCAAAAATGTCCCTCGTCACACTCTCCTCACCAATTGCTCTAAATGACAAAATTTTCAAGAGTTAAGAAAACTTATCTCAATAGAGGATGCAAATGATAAAAATTCTCAATTTTGAGCGAAGAGAACCTGTATTCTTGGCTCTCTTCAAAGAGTTGTTTACAGTCCTCCCAATTAGAAGTTGTAGTTATTTCCTATAAGAAAGTACAACAATGAAAATTTTTATAGGATCTATCAATCATCATAAACTGGGATATGATCTTCTCTCCCTAAATAGCATGGTATGTTTCTATACCTTTTTAGTGTGTAATAGCTTAGTGAAGTCATCAGCAAAGCGTTGACGCTTTTTAGCTTCTTTTTCCTCTTTCTCCTTGGCTCTCTCTAATAACTCCTCATATACAAGCTTCACGAAAGAAACTACATGTTAGTGAAGCCCCAAAATACAGTGAGCTCATGGATACACCATGCCTCCCATATAAACGGTAAACACCTTATACCATCTCCAATGCAAATGCCAATGCTATATTTGACAAAAAAATGTGTGAAAATTATGTATTTGATATGTTATTCTATTTTGTGCTCCAATGTGTAATGCTATTTCAAATGCTATATCTACTTTTCGTCGTTATTAAGCTTTAGAACTTGTAAAAGTAAACTTTTAGATTTAATATAATTTAAAAATAGTATGTTGTAATATTAAAAGAAAAGGTCCATACAAACCAAGAGTAACCAAATACCAAATTTAGCACCAAAAATAACGACTATTCAAATCCCAAAATTTGGCATCGACACATTAATTTGACACTACATTGAAGATGCTCTTACATTGGAAAAGAGAGCATACCTTTAAGTTGATATCTGATATTGGAGGAGGACCAACGTCTTCCAAGATAGCTGCCTTGAAGTCATCAAGTGTCCAGCTGGATGCAAAGGAAACCTGAAGAGGCGGAAGTTATAAACTAAGCATGTTCTAGAAGTATCGGAGATAGTTCACGAAAACCAACCTTCCCCAACTTCAGTGCGTCTTTCACACGAGCTTTGTCATCATGATACTGTCAATAAACAGAGGGGTCATGTTACTCATTATGCAATCAAAAGCATGCTAATATAGAATAACACTAAACAAGATGACAAGATGCATTCTTAAGTCCAAGATGCAAAAAACTTGTAGCACAAAAATTTTTATAAACAATTCATGAAACTATGAAAATAGGAGAACCCACGTCTGAGGGAAGCTCAATAGTGGCATTCAAAAAATTCATAATTTCAATCTGTACCAAAAATATTGACTCAAGCAAATTTAGTTGAGATCGACAAGAACAAGCATCACACAAATCTAGAATTCTAAACATCACATGCAAGTCATTTTAAGCCTTTTAACTCCCAGGAGCGGAGGGGCAAAAAATTAATTCTTTTCATTCAACAGCCATCAAACAAAACAAGAAGATCATATCTTACTCGGGAGCTTCAAAGTGGATTAAGTATCAATAGGCAATGCCATGCAGAATACTTACCTGTTTCTCTAATTCTTCAGTAACGTCCTCAAACAGGTCTTTAGGCGTTGAACCAGAGGTATTTGATGCAACAGCTTGATACTGAGGACAAATCCTTAACCTACAATCCAGAATAGCAGCACTCAGATAAAAGATCCAATTCCTAATAAAGACTAATAATTTTTTTTTAATCCACTGCATCCCTTTTTTTCAAGTTTTCAGCACAAAAGTGAAGAGAGGTTAACTACCTTCACACAATAATCCCGCCACGGTGTTTTAGCAGTAAGAGCCCCAGCATCAACATGTTCTTCCATAAGCTTGCGAAACTCATCACGGTTTTTCCTCTCAACTCGTCTCAATTGTTCCTTAAAAGTTGGTCAAAATAAAATAACATACAATAGAAGAAATAAGCTTAAACAAAAGCTCATTAATATAGACTCTACCTTCTGTATCTTCTTTTGTTCCTCTTCTTCCTTCTCCAGGTCACGAATGTAGTCCTGCCGGAGACAACCATAAAAGAACAAACGTAAACAAGCAGTACATATTTTCCACTTTTTAACAAAGCTTTTAAAAAATGCACAAAGAAGAATATACCTGAAAAATAAGCAAACGGTCAATCTTCTCAAGGCGCAAGCATCTCTCATCATCCTCCAAGCGATCTTGAACTTTTCGCCACTGGCTGTTCACCTGCAAATGACAAATTGTGAGAGGTATAAATAAAAAGTTTCCACAATAAATAATTGGCTATTTCATTTATAGAGTATACCTTAATGAAGTCGCAAGATTCAAGAAATTTCCTGTATTCTGCTGAATTCCGGCGATGCTCTTCTGCAGCCTGTTCTTTTTCCTGTGCTCAAGTATACAATTACATTATAAGAAACAGTAAACGTTGGTATCAGAACATACAAATCCGGAGTTACTTATGAATCACTACTTCAAAATATGATATTTAAATGACCTAAGTAACAAAAGTAGAGACTTTTACCTTCCTTTCGAGTTCCACAATGTAGCTTTCAAAAAGATCTTCTCTGTCTCTAGCCCGTTCAACAGCCTTGAAACGTTCGTCATTTTCAAACATACTTATAGCTTTGCTGCTCAGGCACAAAAGTTCAATTGCAACATTTAAAACACTTTGCATGTTTGTTTTAAGCCGAGTTTTTAAAAAAATAAATAAATAAAATAAACTAAAACAACAACAACAACAACAATTCTTCTGATATTAAACTATTTATGATACATGAAAAGGAGAGCACCTCCATCTAGTGGATGATGTGAGTTCTTTGGACTCCTGAGAAAACATAGAAGCAAGAAAATGAGTTACAAAAACTGCTTGCTAAAGCGAGGAGATTTTTCTTTTTTCCCCAATGAAAACCATATGCAAACATACCTCCAACATTATCGTAAATTCTTCCCTAGCTTTTTTCTGCCTCATGCGCCTCTCTTCAGCCTCCAGCTTCTTCCTTTGACCCAAGTACTGAAACAGAATAGTTTTGTATAACTTTATGTCAAGACAAGAACGGAAACATCATTCAACATGACTTGAACACAGCACACGACAACGAGAGGGTACACCGTTCCAAGCACAATACCATCTATCTGCAACTCAGCTGATCTATAACAAAAGGAGTCCTGTAAGACTATTTAAATTAATACCTCATTAAATGCTTGCTTCCGCTCACCTAGTGTTTTCAGAGCACCATATCTTTTGTCATTTATAATTTCTCTCATTGCCTGATATGAATTTCAATGTCAAGTCATAAGCTTGTCAGAAAGATAAACATTAAAGGAATACAAAACGTATAGCAAAGCTACCTGTTCCCAGGTCCAATCAGACTGAACATTTGCAGATTCCAAAAGTGATTTGAACGCATGTTTTGCCTCCTATAGAAAAAGAATAATTGGTGAGGGGAGGAAACGAAACTTGTCATGTGCTGTACAATTAGTGGAAACAAATCAAACAAAGAGGTCTAGGTCTGTACCAGCTTATTGGCAAACAGTAAAGGTTCATCATCTACTGGTTTCTCCTTCACAGGAGTTACATTTATTTTTCCCGCAACTGCCATGCCTCCTTTTGCTTCCTGTCGGAATAAAAAAGAACGCACTTAGAAAAATAAAAATTGGGTATCTCAATAAGCATCTTCCTAATTCTATGAGCGGGTCTACTTTTAAGAGAAAAAAGAGAGAGAACAAAATAAATCAGCACAGCTTGTCGTTAATTTATTGTTACAAGGAAAGCCCCCTCTAAAACAAAAAAATTTCTCGGATTGTTTTTGTCGCCATACAGCCAATACGTGGACCATCTTTAATTTCATTAAAATATACTGTTTCACTTCAGACCTTCAAATTATGAAGCTAAAAAATACCTCAATATCCTGAATGGAAGCTCCATCAGCCGAACTTGCAATATTTTGTGATGCTCGATTGTCATATGTGCTCCTGAGATTGGCCAAGGAAGCATTCAAACTACCGCCAAGTTTCTCACTACAAAAGGATGAGCAGAAAGAATAGGTACTGGGAAGCGTAAAAGAAATACATACACTGGTACCATATTGGCATTTCCCAAGGCAGGTGATACTCCAGTACTTCCTGAAATAACAGGATTCAAAGGAGTCACGGATACCGTGGCAGGCTGAACTGCAACAGCACTTGCTACAGCAGACTGTGAACCAGGGGTGGCTGATGATCCAGACGTAGCCACTGAAGGCGGATTAGGCAAGGAAGCCACAGGTGTAACCGCAACCGGGCTTGATGCAACCCCAGTTGCTGCCAAAGGAGTGCCAGAGGCCACCGAAGTAACGGCACTGGGCGTTTCAGCTGAAGCAATAGCAGGAGGACCATGAGAGGCTGCACCAGTTTCTGATTGCACTCCCTGGCTAGCTTCTTTCTGAGCTTGTTCGCGAGCGAGCTAAAAGAAAGTATTTCTCATCAGAGCAGATGTATTAAAAAAAAATTCGAAAATTCAGGGAGTAATGATAACATTATGAAAAACCTTTAAATCCTCAGGAATCGTCCACTTGGATTGCTTTGTGACCTTGTTGTAATAGTACCTGAAATGCAAGCCATTCCCAAATTACAAAGAGCTCAATGAATCCTAAAAATCACCATATAGCATCATGGGAGAATAACATTATTAACGGAGGCAAAATTGTAGATAGGGTAGAATGAGAGAGCTGACTAACTTTCTTCCATCGGGAGAACTATACTCCTTCCATACAGTTGATGCATCAGCTCTCTGAGGCAGTGAAAACAATAAAGAACTATTAAAATTTAAAAGAAACTTCTTGAAAAACAATGAGCACGAAAAGTACATGTTTCTAAAATAATTAGATAAGTACCATGATTCTGCAGCAAAGAGAGAGAGAGAGAGAGTAAATGTGTCGTGTGTGTGAAAAGTAGTTAACTACAAAAGGATATATCACCTGGGCGTCTAAAAGCCTAACTTGCATTTAACAAAAATGTAACTAGAAATAAAGTGAAAATTTTGAAAGAAAACTTCTCCAATTAAAAATCCCTAAGACATGTATGGGAAAACAAATGTATGTGCCACTCAAAGTAAGAAAAATCTTAATAGGTATCAGATTAAATATACCAAAACAGTAGCATCCCTGGTAGAAGCAAAAAGGTAGCTTGGAGTAAGATATGTACATGTATCAAAAACTTCTCTCCCGACAAACCAAAAAAAAAAAAAAGAGTGAGTGCAAATGAAAGAAAGATATTATTAATTAAAGACAGGATCACCATGAAAGTCTGTCATCCAGGAACATAGCCCAGCCTAGACAAAACAAACGGAAACCAGAAAATTACTAAGTGCAGCAAGTGCCATAGGCGTAACATTTTTCATACCTCAAATTAGTAGCACTAGCATGCCTGTAGACTAGAACCTTCTAAAACTCATACACATCAAAGAAAGCATATACAGAAAACAACTTGTGCAAAGTTGACCCAAGAAAATACAACAGCCCTAAACAAGTTGAAAGCATTAAAAAATACATGTTGGGAGACAACATACATGTTTTGAAACAAATAAATATATGGTTAAATATATAGGGACATGCACGTGAATTTCCAATTATCTCTTCTTCTGGTATCATTAAAGAACACAAAAAGAGGGGAAGGGGGGGCGTGGGGGTGCACAACTGCACACGGCAGAAACATATAAATACAACAAAAATATATAAAATACAAGAGATAATTCCAGCCCCAGCAGACAGGCACATAAACACAATCCAAACTATCCACTGAAGAGAAAGGTAAGGAGAAAGCAAATATCATTTTTTAGTTTTAGATGGGAACAAAAAAAATGAGGCGGCAACTTTTACAACATGGCAATTATTAAGACATCCAACTACATGATAAATAAGACGTAAATAGCATTATTGCCTGCCTTGTGAAACTGAAACCCCGTCTTCAAAGTGAGCATATAGGAGCAGGCGTAAAATTTCTCCAGACTTGCCATGACATCTACAAACCAGTGGAAGCACATGCAAATAAAAGGAAACTTCTCATAAAACACTTCTGTTCGAGTTAGATGGCTACAATCATCAACGTCCATAAAGGCCCATACAAGAACAATCAATGAGTTCATGTCATGCAGGTAACTGGAGATACACGTAGAATAGAGCAGGTGCAATGTCAGCGTAATACCTCACCTCAATAGGCGTCATCAATTCCAAAGGCTTATCCCACACAGATTGTTTTGTTCTTTTATTGTAATAATATCTGAGGGAAAGCAGAACAAAGACATCAATTAGGGAACAAACTGAAATATAAACACAAAGATCCATGGAAGACATCGAGACTTTAACTAGAACTAAAAAGTAATTATCTAGTTATTATTCATAAGGAAGCATCTTCAACCGTTACCCCTAGAACATTTGTTAACATGATGAGCCTTTGAAGCTCTAAGTAACCAATGCTATCAGAGAAGAAACCACAAAAAAAGATGCCATAGAGAATAAGTTACCTTCTGCCATCGGAGGATGTATGCTCTTGCCAATCAGATGATAACTGCTGGGTAGCACTAGGAACATTTGATGGCTGAAAAATCCAAAAGTACAGACCACCAAAAAAAAAGCAAGTCAGCTTCTTCAAATCTCTAACCATAATGAATGCACAGTAATGCACATTGAATCACCAAAACAAAGATAGCACTTACAGGTTCTGCGGAAGAAGCAACAGAAGGCTGTTGGCCAACCTGATACACTGGAGTAACAGGCGGTGCACTGTGACTTCCAGAGGACAGCCAAGGTTGTCCGGGACCAGGTGCTGCAGGTGCCTGCATTTGAGACATTGGCTGGAACTGGGACACTGCGCTGGCATTATTCTGTGGCTGGCCAAAAGAAGATGGTGCATACTGAAACATGCAAAACTAGGTAAGTACATGTAATATAAACAGCACAAGCTTCACAAAAAATCAAGTGCAACTAATGTGCTAAAATATATTGGTCATATCTTACGGAATATGATGAAGAAAAAGGCATTGCACCACCAGATAAGCTAGGCATCTGATTGGCAAAAGCGGTAGCAAGTTGCTGAGACTGTGCCAGGCCAGGTGCAATAGGCCTTGTCTGAATGTACGACATTGGTAAGCCCTGCGACGAAGGCATAGCATGACCAGGCTGACTAGGCCTAGGAGGATACTGCTGCATCGGTTGAGAAAACTGCAGCGGCTGACTATGAGCAGGAGGCATTCCTACGTTCGGAGGTGGAATACCCTGTCCAACAGGCTGAAACTGTTGCGAAGATGGAATAAATGGCTGTCCATGCTGATTTGGGACCATCGGTTGAAACTGCAGTAGAGACATTCAAGCAAACAGCACAAATAAAGCTTATTTCAAAAAAGAGATGAAAACAAATGCACAAACATGAACAAAGAGGCAATTGTTGTACAGACAGTGGTAAAGACATCCCAAGAAACAGCACCCAATAAAGGCTTTTTTTTTTTAAAAAAAAAAGGATGAAATAGATATGCAAACATGGAGAAAGATGCAATTATTATACAGATAGCAAAGAAAACTTTGAGATCCCAAGAAAACAACCGAAGTACGCTAAAATGGCGAATCCAAAGAACCGTGGGGTTTTGTACAGTAACATTACAAGATTTTAAACAAATAAATGTAAACAGGTAGAAAAAAAAACTTATACTTGTTATTTTTCTCGTAAGTAGACACTGGGCATATATACATAATACACGAACCATTAACAAGCTAAAGCAGCAGTTGAACTGAGATTAAGCAAAAAGACAATCCAATTTAACATTTTTTTCTGAAAACTGAAAAGGGTAAGAAAGCAAAGTTATTCATGAAAATGTGTGGCCATTGTTAACATGTCATACTGAATCCTAGGGCTAGAAGCTCAATACCTGTGCAGCTGAAGTCTGAGAACTATTGTCCGTCTCAGCACATCAGCAAAGCCTCCAATGCAAATAGCTGCCCCCCCCCCCCCCAAAAAAAAAAAAAAAACAAAAACAAAAACACATTATTGGAAACCAATTCCCAATTTCTAGTTTGTGGCCGTAAGACCCAATATACCTAATATGCAATTATCAATTTTCTTGATTGTTTTTCTTGCTGAAAATCAATCGAACTTCGTTGCCGGGAAAATTTCAAACCTCGAAGAAAAGGGGGAAAACAATGTCGATAATTTGGGGAAAAAAAAAGCAGATTGTTGAATCACTTACAGAAACAATATAAGCTCCTGGAAAGGAATTTAAGGGAAGGCTTCTTGATTATGAAGAACGATGAAGTGATAGTGAAGTGTGAAGATGGCGGAGTAATTTTCGTCTTGCGCGCTAGGGTTTAAGAGGATCGGTGGGGAAAGTTCTCGGGGAATGGGAGAAAATAATAAAAAATATTACGCCGTTGGAGATTTTATTTTTCCATAAATAACCCCGGCTACTTTGGAATTAATTGTGGGTCGGTAATTACAAATAGGCATTTTCGTCTGTTTGTTTCGTGGTTCAAATCACGATTCAAATCATTTTATTATAGTATTTTCTCTCATAAAAATTTAAATCTTCATTTAAATACTTTATTTAAATATTCAAACCAAACGGGCCCTTCAAATATTGCACACTGAAAATTTTATTGCCCGTTTGGTTCATCGGTCACATATGAAAGTTAAAAAATTTTTGCTAGAAAAAACGCTCAATGTGAAATGGGAAAAATACTCAAAAACACTTCTTGTGTTTTGCATAAATGCTGCACTTTCTAGCCTATTATGGAAATATCCAAACCACCTTTTGAATTTCAAAGGATGGTAAATTTTTATTATGTTTTGTCCAAATTATAAAAATACATTTTGGATCAAAACTAGTCACATTGATACTTTCTAACTTTTTGAAAATATTATACAAAAACCATTTCTATTAGTTGACCACAAGGGTTGACCATTAATTTGTTCAAAATGTTAAAAATGTCTCTTCATTCATTAAAAATGTTTTTAGTTATTTTATGCGGCTGAAAATAACAATTTTACTTTTGTTTGACTCTAAAAATAAGTTTAAATAATTTGTATATACTTGTAACTATAAATTTCACTCTAATAGAAGATAAAATATTTTCTTTTCTTTTCTTTTCTTTTTTTCTCCAAATATAACAATTATATTCAAAATAAGATAAAATACAAAAACTAAAATTACATAGTCCAAACAAAAGCCCTCAATTAATTCCGAAAATAATCGCAACCACACAAACTAATTAAAAAGCACACTTCAATGTCAACAAAATATAAAACAAATTAATTGCAACAAAACCAAAACTAACTAATCCCAACAAAACAATATTAATTATAAAAAATGGTTTACTTTTTCATAAAACTAACTAATTCTAACAAAACCTAAAAAAATTCTTGCTCTTCTTTAGTGCTCTATTTTTTTATGAAAGATTTAAAAATTATGACAAAATCATAAAAACATAAAGGAAAAAAGCTTTTTTTTGGAAAACGTAAAACAAATAATAATGTACAAAAACTTTAAAGAATATAAAACTTTAAAATCTGAAAATAAAATTAATAATGTACAAGGGCAGACAGAGTTGGACGCGATGTAAGAGAGGCAAGTGGTGTTGGGCACTACGGAAATGGGGCAGGTGGTGTTGTTGGGCCCCAAGGTGGGCTCGTCGAGGGTCACCGACAAAGGGAGGGCGAGGTGGATTTGGGTGGGGGTGGAATGGGGTGGGGTTAGGAGACGGGGAGGGAGAGCCTAGTTTTTTTTTTTTTTCCTTTTGTTTTCAGATTTTGATTGTTTTAAGGATTTTGAATTTTTAAGTATTTTTTATGTTTTGTTCTTTTATTTGCTAATTTTGTTTTTTTGGTAAAAAATAAATAAATGGATGTGATTTAGTGATTTTAGATCAATTGCTAAGATTTAAGAAGTATTTTTTTCATTTTATATGAAAAGTTAATAGAGTTAAACGCAATGGGTTGTCATGCGACTAGTTTTGGTATAGGGTTGTGTTTATAATTTGAGCAAAACATAGAGGATATTAATATAATTAATCCTTTAAAGTAAATACTCAAAATACCTTGTGAACCAATTAAACTTTTTTTAAAAAAAATCAAGATTACCTTACCAACGTTTACTAAATACAATTTAAAACGTTATTAAACCAAAATAATAAATAAAACCAATCTTAAAAAGTTAAAAACTCTAAAAATAATTGAAGTATTTGCTTAAATTAAATTTTATTTGAACATCCTATATTGTGTTTTTATTTGTTAGTTAAGTTGTACTTAAAATGACATTTAATATGAATTGGGAATGGTATTCATAAAATTTAAGCAAAACATAAAGGTATTTTTGGTATTTTTCCTATAAATATGTAAAACATGGTGCTCTAAACAAAGTACAAGTAAAAAATTGTTCTTTGTTCTTGAAAAATAAAATATACAAAATAACTTTTAAGTTTAAACTTATTCTAATCCTTTAATTGTCCGAGCATTCCTTTGTGTTTCTAAAATCATACCTCATTTGTAATAGGTTAAAGAAAGTTGCTTTTAGCTTATTTAACCCAAAAATGCTTGACATGTTTGGATGGGCAAGATGTTTAAGCTTTTGGTTTTTATAAACACTTTTAGAACAAAACAACTTTTTGATGCTTATGATAAGCTTTTTTATTTACCTTTCGAACCTTATACTTGTAAATAACAAATTAAAGATTTCTCTATATCCTTATACTATAGTATTTTCTATAACCAAAAAAAAAAGTTTTAAACAAACTTGTTGAAAAACTCTTTTTGAAATCAAAAGCACATTTTCATGCACTATTTAAATACTATTAAAAAGCTTTAACTTATGCTTCATATTTTCTATTGCTTAAAAGCAAAAGCATAAGCTATCCTAAACAGACATATGCCTCAACACAATCTTCATTGACCACATCATTTTTTAAATGATGGTAGTAACCTTATGCACACCAAGACAATGAGGCTCTGTTACACTATTTTCCAAACGTTAACTTGGACCTTCATTTCATTTACGCTAAAATAGTATTATAAAGGAAAAAGGAAATCCTAACTCCAAAGTTTTGAAAGTGAAATAAGAAATTAAAGTTTCTTAGGGTGTTTTGCATTTCAGTTTCAACAAACTACAGTATAAAGCTCTTATATGCTACAGTGTTAAGAAAAAATATGCTATATTATAAAATTTTTACATGTTGTAGTGATTTTAACCAAAATTATTTCAAACTAATTGTTAGTTTGAACCAATGTCCTTAAACACTTTATTAGTAAATGGGAAGAGCAAATTGCCAACCAATGCAATAAAAAAATATGGTTAGGTTAGCTTGCTATGCTATTATGTTGTTGTTGTTTTGTTAATCTTTTATACTAGTAGTTAAAGTGCCACGTGCAATGCACATGAAAAAAGTTTATAGTTAAATCTGTGTGTTAAAGGTATGATTGCTTTGTTGTTATTTAAACAAAGTATAGGCACATTTGGAAAACTGTTTTAATAACAATAAACAAGAAAAATTTGTGTATATTTAAATAAAGTATAGGCACATTTCGAAAACTATTTTAATAACAATAAACAAGAAAAATTTGATAGTGCACAAATTCTCGAACAAAAAAAAAAAGGGAAAAAAAACTCAAAAAATTAAGATAGACATATATGAAATAATTTTTTTCAATAGGAGTAAATCAAGGAAAAAATATTTCGTAGAAGTGCATCATAAAAAGATTGTAGAAAAAAAAATTGGTAAGCTATGATTTTTAGGAAGGATAACGAAGAAGAAAGAGGGAAAAATTAAAAAAAAAAGTAGAAAAATAAAAAAGTAAATAATAAGACAAAAGAAATACAAAAAAACAAAATAGGTGAACCAAATATTTGAATGGTGTTTTAGAGAACTCCCACCTGTACGTGTGAGCATCACTTGTGATAATCTCATATTTATTACACATGTTTTAGTTATCTAATGTGTTTATTAAGCTTTAATTTTGGTATTTTAGATTTATTTTTGGTTAGAATAAAAAATGTCATTATACAAGTTACACTTAATAGAATAATATTTTAGATGATTGTAAGAAAAAAAAATATAAGATTTTAGAATGAAAAAATAATAATAAAAAAGAAAAGTTAGTAAAAATTAAAGTTAGATATAAAAAAATAAAAAAAAAGTCACTAAATGAAAAAATAACTTACCAAACTTTTGAATAATGCTTTTTCTTTTAGTATAAAAGAAAAATATTAGACCTTGGTGCCTGTCATAACGCAAGGCATTAACGTGGAAATTCTAATTATGGTGTTCCAACATCCGATTAGAACAAGACATCCTCTTGTTTATTTCAGAGACTCAACCAAGAGGTTTTAGTTCAAATCTTTTTGAGTAATATGTTTTCCTCACATAAATTTAAATTTCTATTTAAATTTTTAGTTTAAACTCAGGATGAATTATACTGACATTCTATGTATGCAACCGAGCAGAATTTCAAAAAACTGTCCATGTTGTCCTAACAATTTTGATGAGTTATACAACTTTCATGTTTTAGCTTTTCTCAAATTCCAATGTCTATGTGAACTTTTTGACTGATTTTCAAATCTGTCGAGCCTTTGTAAAACTTTACAATTTAGTCATTTTGAAATTTCACAAATTTTGTTCACAAAAATTGTTTCTCTCACTATGTTGGCAAATCCTAAGTTGGCTTTTAAGGCCCTAAAGACCTCATTCATTTGAAACTAGTTAAACTTTGTATTAAATTGTAAAGTTTTAACAAATTTTCTATTTTTTATGAAAAACCCCTACTTTTTTTCTTTTTATCATCATCAACATCATCATAGAAGCATAAACCAATCTTGCCATAATGTCCATTTACATACCATAAACCAAAACATTTCATCAAACAATTGACATGCATATAAATTTCAAGTAAAAAGTTTAGAGATTTACCTAAACTTCACTAAGCCTTTTAACCCTCCTTTGAAATACTTAAAAACCTTCTCAAAACCCTTGACAACATTCATAGCAACCCCATAAAAATCTCAACCAAATTATGAATAAAAACCCTTAAGCACAATAGGTAAAACTTAGATTTTTACCTTGAAACTCTTAAATCTCCATTCATGCCTTTAACTTTTGTTTCAAAATATGATTTTGGAGGTTTATGCTTGAAAAATTACTGAGAGATAATACTCATGGGAGGGGTTGGTTTTGGTGGAGGAAAATGAAGCATTTTTTTTTTCTTTTTTCTTTCTTTCTTTCTTTCCTTATTTCTTTCCTTTTTCATGTGCATCATGGAGACCAATTTTTTGGTCTATTATTTCTTTGGTTTCTTAGTGTCCAAGTTCAATGAATATAAGAATGGTTTTTTTTATAAAAATGATAAATCATCACCCTAATTATGATTACAGGTAAGTTGGCCTTTTATGGTTGGGCCACATCAGTAAATATGGTGGCCCAATCAAAACTCTTAAGGTGTCCCCTTGGTGGGTCCCACAAAACTTTTTACACGGTCTAAGTTTATACTTATAGTATTTGTTCTATACTGTTGGTGTTCTTTTCTATACTGTTCATGAGGTTCCACAACCTCATATACTTATTTACCTCCATCACATAATGTAATTCCAATATTATCTAACTTTGTACAGTTTAAATTTATACTGATAGTATTTTGCTTATACTGTCGGTACATTCTCTATATTGTTACAACATTTTTTATTCATCCATATTCTCCAAATAGTATTATTCCTATACTGCTTTAACTCAAGCAGTCCAATTTCTATACTGCATAACCTTAAACAGTCTAATTCCTACTCTGTGTTACTTTTACAGTGTAATTTTTATACTATATAACTTTTTTAGTGTACTTTCTTACACTATATTATTCTAATGCTATATCATTTTTCATATTATTATACAGTATTTTTCTTAAACTGTATTTTTGTCTTAATATTTATTGCAATACATTTTGCAATAATTAAGCTTTCCAGCTTATTTTCAAATCTTTCATTTCTCATATAAGACTATAGCATAATTTTTATCATTAAAATCCTTTTTTTTTTTTTGCTTTTATGGACCTTATTATATAAACTGTATTAAACAATAGTCCTTACATTGTTACATTTTTAACACACTATTACATTTTTAACACACTAAAAATGATTGGCTATTATAGCGTGTCACGGGTAGGGGTGGGTTGGGTTAGGCTGTGGGGGTGCTATGGTGGTCTACGGTGGGGTGGGGTGGGCAATAGGGGTGGGATCTCGTCGGGGTTGGGTGACAGGGTTTTGGTCTCATCGGGGTCGAGGTCGCGAGTGGGGGTAGGGTAAGGGTTGGGTCAGGTCGGGTCATCGGCACGAAAGTGGGGTGGCAAGTGCCTGGGCATGGGGGAGAAAGTTCGGGTTGGGGGGTAGGGAGGGGTTGTTTGGCTAGGTTAGATTAGGTAGGGTTTTTTTTGTTCACATCAATAGCTAATATTTGATGTTTTTAGATCAAGGTTAAAATTAACATGGGATATTTTTGTCATTTTAACTAAAAATTTAATAAAGTTAAACTCGTATTAATATGATTAGTTTTGATGTAGAGGATGTCTCTGTAATTTAAATAAAACACAAAAAAAATGCCAATCAAATTTATTCTTAAACTTATGAATGAAATGGGCCAATGCTAAATTCGTACGCGAAAGGAAAGAATGATAGAACACAAAGCAGAGGGAATTGATTCAGAGGCCATTACTATCGCCGAGCTTTGAACAACATGATGTGGATTTCCACCAAAGTAAAACCCCGTTGAAAGCTCTAAAAAGATATTAATTACGGATAAACTAGCCATTACAAAGTTGTGGCCAGAATTGTTCAGAAGGCCGGCCTGGGAAGTGGACTTTGATGAGTATTCTGTTTTAATTAAGCAACAAATAAATTACATTACATTACTTATTAATTTAAAATTTAAGACTTCTTTATCTTTTCTATACAATTTATGCAGGAGCTGGATACATTTGAGGACTCTTGTTGCTTCTTAGCGACTAACCGTAAATCGAATTATATTATGAACACATAATCTTTAAGGCCGGAGCTACATATAGACCAGGTAAATGGCTGCTTCCTTGAACTTTTTGTCGTTTAATATTGCATATAAAATCTTATAAAAATTACTTTCCGCTCCTTTTATAATCCTATTCTACCCCTTTTAAAATCCTATTCTGCCCCCTCCCCCTCCTAAAATTCTATATATGAATTATTTAATTTTTCTTGATAATATTAGCATACGTTTTGTCTTTACTGAATAAATTTTTGGTTCCGCCCCTGCTTATCTTTGAACTGAAATTCCCTTCCTAATTTTGGTATCCTAATTAATCATGTCCAACCAAGGATCATCATAGAGGAAAAAAAAAACGAATAAAATTGCAAATTGTGTCCTGACAATGCGCAAAACATTGAGATTGTGTTGAGACTATACGGACAAAGTCTCATATTTGCAAAAGGTTTATTTTATTCTTATATTATGGATCCAACCCTCAAAAATTAATCATTTTTTCCTTGTGAACCTCAACAGTGATATTTAAATCTTACACCACATGTTTGCTGGCTTAAGCTAGTCAACGAGTTTGGGCGATTTATTAGTTTTCCTGGACTATTCTAGTCCGTAATTGGGACTTAGAGATTGAAATTTGCAATACGGTGACTCAAATGGCACATTTAATTCGTGCAATAATGCTTAACACAAACCATTGTTTTTCATGCCGTAACATATGTTACTCAAAACCTGTATAATTGCCAGTTCAAAATTAACAAGTCCTAACTTTGTCACTACTATTGTATCTAAATTGACAACAACATCCCCACATAGTTATGACACAACACGAAATAGATCACAAACATGTTTGACCCTATAGTCTCTCTCTTTTTTCAATCATATCCATAGGGAAGTTGAGAGACCCTAACCATATTATCATCCCGGACGCTACAGTTTCCGGGGCTCTTGCACGGCACGGTGACGGTAAACAGACTCCTAAGGCCGGACCTCAAAGGAAAACTATGCGCCGATTTGCCTTTCTTGGTGCTCTTGGTGCACTCCTTAAACGCTGCCAGAAAAGGGTCCTCTTCATTTCGCTTTTTAAGGCCTTTCCCAGAGGAGCTTCTCGGAAGCACTCCGGGCGGAGGAGGGACTTGAAGATCGTGGACCGAAAACCTTGCATGGACCGGCGGAGGACAAGGCGGTGGCGGCAGCCTTTGCACAAAGCCTTCTTCCACGAGGCACTTTGTTTGTGTTGTTTCTTTAGAAATCCCGGGCTTCTTTTCCCATGAAAAGGGCACGTTCCCTTTTGAATGGACTTTGTTGTTACTCATAATTAGTAGTACTCCTTGTCCTGGCTTAATATTCTTTGTATTGGGGGTGTTAGAAAGAGGTTATATGCTAAGGAACTTTATATATAGGAATATTTCAAGTGATTGATGATTTTTTAATCGGCAAAAGTTGGTAAAGGCCAAACGAATAGAACTTGATCAAGAAAGACAAGGGGGAGGTGAATTAGCTTTTTAAACAATATATAATTAATAAGGTACTAATAAAGACAATGGAGTTGGGAAAGAAGACCAAGCAATTAATCAGGCTTTTGTACGTCACAACGATGTTATAAGATGAAGAATTTCAAGAGCTACGTGACAAAACTCTAATATTTGACTTGGTTCACATTATATTTAAAATTACTTGGGAATTTGGAAGATTATGTGAATTTCCATTCCCTAGATGATCAACAACGCGTCATGGTAAAATCTGACACATTTGGCTAAAATGGATTTGACCATTTTTTGGTTCAAAAAAGACAGTAACTTATAATTAAAATAAATCTTTGTCATGTAATTAAAATTAATATTACCAAAAAAAATGTTAGTTTAAAACTCTTTTTGACACAACCAAGGGACAATTGGATAAAATCTGATTTGTGAAAATGCAAAAGGCGTGTGACTGGAGCCTTCAGTTTTTTTTTTTTTTTTAAATAACAATAATTTTTAGCTGTCATAAGAACTACACCTACTTATCTTGTCCATAAGTCCCAAAAAAAGGGGAATTTTTACTTGTCAAAAAATAAGTTTGATCTAACAAGAATAATATTTATTTCATGACAATTAATTGAACCATACTTCTAGAGAAAGAGAGGAAAAATATTAATAAATTATGTGTCAAAAATGATCATCAGCGACCCACTCCAATCTTTTAATTTTCCAAATTTGATTTTTCAAAAATTGGAACAGGTGACTCAAAGTAAAGTACGCATAAGGAAAAAATACCAAAACAAAAACTTGTCTCTAGCTAGCTAATTCAAACCAACGGTAAAGCCTTGATTTTGTTGTCTGTTTTATACAAGATTAGGATAAGCGCTTTTTTTTTTTTTTTTACTTTAAAGAAAAAAAATAGGCTTATTGTTTTAGGTTACAAGATTTTGTATGGTATACCATGGTTTTGCTTAAAAAATTGCTATCAAAGTTGATTAGCACGGCAAAGAGTATCAGAAAAATACACACACGACACACTCTTGTTTCTTCTTTAGATGGAAAATATGCACCTCATATTTTACATATTTTAGTCTTTTTTTATATTTTTAATTAAAATATATGTGTATTGTTCAGTTGCCAAAGAAGCTGAGTCGCATGAGATTTGCAAAATTGGAATTGAATTTTGCCTCTTTTGCCGGCAGTTTGAGGAATTAGCGGACTAATTAGAAACGGAGAAACCAATGTTTTCACCATAAAAGAAAATTACGAGGAAAAAAAATCAATTAGACTGCCGATATTTCTTGTGAAGTTTCTTTTTTTCACCAAAAAAAAAAAAGAAATGAAAAAGCAACTTCGTGAAAGAATAGTATTATATTTGTTCTAAGATTGACCTATTCTTAGCAAACAAGCAGTCAAATTATTACATTGGCGTTTCAGACCAAAAAAAAAAAAATATTTGCACTGCTTCTTTAGCTAGCCGGCCAATATATATTAGACATACAATATAAATAAACTTAAAAGGAAATTATATTTTATTAAATTAATCTATATTAACTTATGACATGCTAGTAAATAACAATTAATGTTGCAGATTTAGCCTGAACATTAATAACCATACCAAACTTAATATATAATTGAGGCATGACTTTGTTTGAACAAAAAGTGTTAAATCATTAGACAAGGGCTCTTTTTGGGTGATAATTGTGGCGTACTTCCCGTTGTATTGTCTTTCATAAGATTGCAAGAATATATGCAAGAGAGGGTGAAAATGGTCTTCTTGATCAAGCCACATCTAATATCATAATTTTTGGACAACTTGTTGGAATTAAAACCGAAGGGGCTTCTAGTGCAACTCACAAATGCTGCAAGAAAAGGATCTTCTGTTTCTGGATTCTTCTTCGTCAGATGACTACCACCCAATATGCTCAAAGAACCGACCATAGGTGACAACTGAAGAGAGCATAGAGGAAGAGAATTTAATTGTTTTTCGATACTGTCTTCCACATTACTAATACTATGGTCAAACCTAGAACTCGTGTTGTGATCTGATACACAAGGGGGTGGCGGCAAATCGGAAAACGACGTCGTAAAATGCGCATTATGTCACGTCCCCGGAGTACGAGATGTGACGTGGCGGTTTATTTAAATTAATTAAATAAGAATTTAATTAAAACCAATGGTTTAAGGATCAAATTAAGTGAGAAATAAGAAGATTTCAACCACATTTTTATAAAATAATTTATAAATATTAAGCAAATAATAAAAATTAATAAAAAACCTCGAGTATGGGTCCCACAGACTCACAACTTGTGCACACACATGGTACTAACAATATCATATATACAATCACAGTCTAGGATACAAATATTGTTAAAATCTTACATGCCTTAATTAAATAGTACAGAAGATAAAATAATCCTTCTATTGCTCCTGAGTTCGGTCCGAAGAATCCTCTCCAAACCTAAATGGGAACCCACCTAAAGGGGGGGAAATTTAAAAAAAAAAACAAATAAAATGTGAGCGAAAGGCTCAGTAGGACTATAATTTAATTTAAAGAAACATTCCATGATTCAGAAATTATTTAAAAGAAACCTTAAATAAGTAAATAGATAAACAAATAAACAATTTTAAGTAAAACCATTCTTACCCAGAACAGTCTACTTGGATAACCAGAAATATCATTTTCCTCTCCTAGGCAAACCATAGTATCACCACTGTAGTGGCCCAGCTGGGTTTCGGGACCTGCCCCCAAGGTCGATCGCTACACGACCCGATCTCTGATATGTCATCATGCCTATGTGTTTATTATCATTATCATTCAAACCCAATTTCCGAGTGTTGTCATTTACATTCATTATGAAGTTCAGTTCAGATCACGGTATATTAAAATATAACCGATAAATTCATTTTCAAACAACCGTTGAAAACATTTTAATAGAAATTGTAACACCCCTATGTGGGGGTTAACAGTTTTAAATAAATAAAAATAATTTTAAATTTTATATTATTTAAATCAATTAAACAATGCCCATGGGTCTTTAAACAACAAGAAAAATAAAAATAAACGTTTTAAATACAAACCACAGTTTTTAGTGTAGCACCAAATATATATAATTACAGTCATCATCACTATAGTACAATCCCCAAATAACTTAACACAGCCATAAAAAAAATAATACAACTCTTACATGTTGTAGATAAGTTGTAATTAAACAGGGTCTTCTAACACGAAAACAGCAAGATTGTTTTTGCTTATTCCTCTTCAAATATGTTGCACTGAGTTCCACCTGAGATATGAAGATATGATAGGGATGAGCATCGACATGCCCAGTAGGGAAATCATGACTCACCTTATGGTTTATCCATTACCACATTAAAAACTGCATGGTTAGTAGGTTACATCATATTCCAGATTATGAGGTTTATTATGATCACATCTTATGGATACCGTAGTTAATCATTACCAAGTGTCATAATTACACATTTATACAAATATTACCAATCATCATTGTTCCTAGGTATCCATGTTAAATTGAGTATCACTCAACTCATCGAAACCCAAATGGGCGTACTTGATCACCCTATAAACATTTCAAGGGTGTTCCGGTGAGGGGACATCAAGCCCCGAGTCCTCACCAAATCGATTCCTGTACAGTGTGTTCTGGGACTTTCAACCCAAGGAAGCGTCATCACCTTCCCCCTATTTTTCCTTTTAGGGTATTCGTGCCCAAGGACGTAACCGTCACCCTTTTTACATCTCACTATTCCTTTGTATTCAATTTATATTTATAGAGTCAATTTCCTAACCATGCTTCTCAATTTATAACATATGTCAAATCATTATATTTATCGCTATACAATATACATATTTTACAATATAAAACAATCAAATTTAATTTACCAAAACCTCACAAAAGATGAGTAATAGAATCCCTACCTTCAAAGCTTAACAACAAACTTTTATTCTCGGAATTAATCAACGTTAGCTCCACACATCCTTGACCCTAAGGCATGCATAAGGACAATTAAAACTAAAGCACAACGTATAATCACATTCATAAGTGAATTATGTGTAAACCCGTCTACTAGTGCCATTAAAGTATTTTTATGCAATTGTTCTTTAAATACCAAGTAAACAATTTTTATCTTAAACGCAATATAAAATACATACAAGCAATTTTTATGTTTTAGTCTCTAATAAGAATTCATAAATCATTTAGGGTAGTATTGGAAAGGTTGTAAGACATTAAGAGACTAGAAGGTGAGCAAAATTGGGTTTTTGGTTCAAGTTAACAGCTAGTATACCATGGCAACTTGGTGGTATACTTTTGTAAAAAGGCGGGTTCACTATCTACAATTAACACACGGGTTAACAGGTGGTTTACTTAAGATAGACGGGTGGTTTATTACCACTGGCAGGTTTACTAGTTTCTAATCCGAAAATTGAAAAATTCATAGAAATTAAAATACAACTCCGATTTAGGGTCATGATAGCTCATTGGAAAGCTTAGGATGTCTACTTTTTAAATATGCAAACCAATTTACAAAATTCATTTTCATTTAACTCCAGAATTTTAAGAAATAGCCACTGCCCATAGAGGTATTATAAAGTTTATGGGATGTCAAATTTTTCTTTAACTTAAAGCATATTATCCTTGTTTAAAATCTCAAAACCATTCCAAAATATGCAACATGCATTATATAATCAGAATAAACATATTCTCATGAGTTTTATACCAAAATCATTATCAAATTATATCTCTAGCCTTTCTTGTAAATAATGATGAAAACATGCTTAAATTTGCTCTTTAAGCTCAAAACATTAGAACATCAATCTTAAAGTTATGGAAACCGGTTTTAAACATTCCTAACATGTTTCTAACATTGTCATCAAACCAAAATAAAAGTTGGTTGTGGGTTGTAACTCAAGACTCAAGTTTTTGTTCATAAATGTTTAAGGATGCATGTTAACTTAACTAGAAATTTGCATGAATTTTGAACACGAAAATTATGCATTAAACATGGAGAAAATACATACTAAAAACTAAGTTTAGATTAAAGAAAACCTACCTCAAAACTTCTTTGAAAAGCACCAAAGTTCGGGTTAACAATCAAGCTTGAATTAACTCTAAAACCGCCTCGATCATGGTTGGGAATTATAATTGTCTTGGCCACAAAGAGAGCTTTGTGCTCTATGTCTTTAGTTAGAAATTTGAAGTGAGAAAGGGAGAGAATGAGAACTAGAGAAGAAGGTGGTGATAGTTAAATAAAAAGATATCAAAATGCTTAAGAGGAATGGGATGTTTACGGGGGAAGTTGTAAGAAGAAACAAAAGAGTCTTAAAGGAAAATATCATCTTGTCTCCCATGAAGATTTTTAGCAAATCATGCTAACATAATTGAGGGGACAATTGGAGTGAATTATAGAAGAAGATAAGGAAATAATTAAAGAGGTGGTTGAGAAAATATCTCCATGTCTTTTATGAATTGAGGGAAAATAATTCAATGTCCCCTTCGGATACCTTTAGCAAAATAAGAAGAAGGCTATATAATTGAGCAATAATTTAGGGAGACAAGATTGGTAGAAGTGTTGGTAAATTTTGAATGTTTCTTAGGAAGACTTGGTAAGAAAATACTAAAGTGGTATTTTTTTTTTTAATGATCGTAAACAACTTAGTAATTTTAAATAGTCACATTTTATTCATTAAATTTTACAAAATCATGCCCGTTAAAAATACGGGTGTTACAGCTCTCCCCTCCTATAAAAAATTTCGTCCTCGAAATTTCTTACACTGATTACAATGTTAAAACAAATGTGGATACTTTTCTCTCATTTCAGATTCAAGTTCCCATGTGGCTTCCTCCACATCATGGTGTTGCCACATCACTTTCACCAGAGGAATTTCACGATGACGTAATATTTTTATTTCATGATCCAGTATTTGAACTGGAATTTCTTCATAATTCGTATCTCCTTGAATCGGCACATCTGTCCACATGATCACATGTGAAGGGTCGGGTTCATACTTTCTCAACATCGATACATGAAACACATTATGTACATGAGACAATTGTGGTGGTAGGTCTAAACGGTATGCCAACGTTCCAATGCGTTCCACAATCTCAAACGGTCCTGTATACCTTGGTGCTAACTTTCCTTTAACACCAAATCGAGATACACCTCGTTTTGGTTTCACTTTTAAGAACACAAAGTCTCCAATCATGAACTCTAAAGGTCGCCTCCTCTTATCTGCATAACTCTTTTGTCGACTTTGAGCTGTCTGAAGACGTTCGCGAATAATCTGGATCTTGTCCGTTGTTTCTCTGATAAACTGAGGCCCAAGTTCAAGACGCTCTTCCTTTTCAGCCCAACACAATGGAGATCTACAAGGTCTACCATATAAGGCCTCATATGGAGCCATTCTAATACTTGCTTGGTAACTGTTGTTATATGCGAATTCAACATATGGCAGCTGTGCAGCCCAATTTGTTCCAAAGTCCAGCACACAAGCCCGAAGCATATCCTCGAGAATCTGAATGACACGTTCAGATTGTCCATCTGTTTGAGGATGAAAAGCTGTACTAAAATTCAATTGAGTTCCCAAGGCCCTCTGCAATCCTCTCCAAAATTTCGACGTGAAACGTGTATCTCTATCGGAAACTATTGACATTGGCACTCCATGCAATGTCACCACCTTTTCCACGTATAATTGACATAATTTTGAGACACTATAACTAGTTCTGATTGGGATGAAGTGGGCTGTCTTAGTTAAACGATCTACAATTACCCAAACGGCGTCATGCCCTATTTGAGTCTTAGGAAATCCAGTAACAAAGTCCATTGTCACATGATCCCACTTCCATTCTGGAATAGGTAAGCTCCTCAACTCGCCTCCAGGCTTTTGATGTTCCGCTTTAACCTGTTGGCACGTCATGCACTTAGAGACAACGGTTGCTACATCTCGTTTCATTCCTCGCCACCAGTATTGTCGTTTTAGATCCATATACATTTTTGTGCTTCCAGGATGAATAGCAAACTTTGAACGGTGAGCCTCATCTAGCACCGCATGCCTGAGATATGGATCCTCTGGAACAACTAATCTTCCTTTGTAAAGTAAAAATCCTTCTGGCTCAATCTGCCATCCATCCAGTTGTTCTCCATTTTGTATTTGCTCCCAAACCCTACGTAATCCTTCATCGTGCCATTGTCCTTGTTTTACTTTCTGAATTAACGTAGGAGTTGCTATCACATTGAATAGGAAAGCTCTCTCGTCATTTTCATAATATTGCAAGTTGAAGTCGGCGATGGTGACTCGTCTCCAATCTTCCAATGCTAAACTGGCTATACGTCCGTTGTTCTTACGACTTAGAGCATCTGCCACGGCATTTGCTTTTCCAGGATGATATTGGATACTAAAGTCATAGTCCACCATGTACTCAGTCCATCTTCGTTGCCTTAGATTGAGATCCTTTTGAGTAAACAAATATTTCAGACTTTGATGATCTGAATATAGCTCGAACTTTGCGCCATATAGATAACATCTCCAAATTTTGAGTGCGAAAACCACAGCAGCTAACTCAAGATCATGTGTGGGGTAGTTCCTCTCATGGGGTTTCAATTGGCGTGAGGCGTAGGCAACTACTCGTCCATGCTGCATTAACACACAACCCAAACCGTTTCCTGAGGCATCAGTGTATACTGTGTAAGGTTCCTCGTTGTTAGGTATGATTAGCACAGGTGCACTAGTGAGTCTTTGCTTCAGTTCCTCAAATGCTTCTTCACATTTATCATCCCACACGAACTTGACATTCTTCCTTGTGAGTTTTGTTAATGGAGAAGCAATCTTTGAAAAATTCTCTACGAAGCGTCGATAGTATCCAGCTAGTCCGAGGAAACTTCGAATCTCCGACACGTTCTTTGGTCGTTCCCAATTTAGCACTGCTTCAATTTTGGAGGGGTCCACTGAGATGCCTTCTTCAGAGACAACGTGTCCAAGGAACTTGACCTTCGTCATCCAGAAATCACATTTTTCTCTTTTTGCATAAAGACCATGTTCTCTCAATGTTTGTAGAGCGATCCTCAAATGCTCAGCATGTTCTTCTTCGTTTTTAGAATAGATCAAGATATCATCTATGAAGACAATGATAAATTGATCTAAGTACGGTCGAAAGACACGGTTCATCAAGTCCATGAAAGCCGCTGGTGCATTAGTCAACCCGAAAGGCATGACAAGAAACTCAAAATGACCGTAGCGAGTCCGAAAAGCTGTCTTTGGAATGTCCTCTTCTCTTATCTTCAGTTGGTGATATCCGGATCGTAAGTCAATCTTTGAGAAATAGCAAGATCCTCCTAACTGATCGAACAACTCATCAATTCGGGGTAGAGGGTACTTGTTCTTGATAGTCAATCGATTAAGCTGGCGATAATCGACACAGAGCCTCAACGATCCGTCATGTTTCTTCACAAAAAGTACTGGAGCTCCCCAAGGTGATGTACTTGGTCGAATAAATCCTTTTTCCAGTAATTCGTCCAACTGCTTCCTCAATTCCACTTTCTCAGCAGGTGCCATTCGATACGGAGCGATAGAAACAGGCGTTGCTCCTTGAGTTAGGTCGATGACAAACTCAATTTCTCTATTAGGCGAAAGTCCGGGCAATTCATCTGGAAAAACATCTGAAAATTCGTCCACCACAGGAGTGTGAGAGGATAGGTCACTCTTCTTTAGTTCTCCATTTGAAGCAAAGATCGTCCCAAGATTGGTGAAATTCCTTCGTCCTCCAATACAAGCCTTTAGCACCGGGGCTGGTGTCACTGTTCCTGTTTTTGCCTGAAATTCGACGACTTGTCCATTCTTGGTGAATAAAGAGACACGTTTCCTATGACAATCTACTATTGCCTGGTATTTAGTTAGCCAATCCATTCCTAAGATTACATCAAACTCTGTCATAGTTATTACATATAGGTCAGCCGATAGTTTATGTTCTCCTATAACAATACACACTGATTTACAAATTATGGATACTTCAGCTATCCCGCCCATTGGTGTACTAAGGGTTAATGATGAACTACATGTCTCAGTTTCTAATTGTAGTACGGAAGCAAATAACATAGATATAAATGAATGAGTGGCACCAGTGTCAAATAATACATGAGCCCAAGAATGAGACACGTGAATCATACCGTCTACAACTGAGTGATCAGCCTGTTTTGCTTGTCCAGCTGTAGCCGTAATTGCATAAGCTTGTGCTGGTGCTTTTCCTTTATCACTTTTTCCTCGGTTTCCTTGGCTACTACTAGCCTTATTATTATTTCTCCCAGAAAAATATGGCCTTTGATTCATTGAGCCTTGTGGAGTCGGTTGGAAGTTCTGATTAGCATAAAAATTGGAACCCTGTGGCCGCTGTTGATAGTTGTACTGAGGCTGGAACCCTCGAGGTTGAGTTACTGAGACTTGGGAAGCTGGAGTGTTTTGCTGAGGCGCTCCACGATTTTGACTCCCTCCCCAAACAGTGGAGCCAAAATGACTTCCTTGTGGCCTTGGTGCAAAGGATGATTGTGTAGGGTGGTTAGGGCAATTTCTCCTCAGATGTCCCACTTGTCCACAGTTATGACAAGCATACGGTTGGAAACGACCACTACCAGAAGATCCACCACCAATAGTCACTCCACTATGCTGAATGACTTGCCCTTGTGACTTCTCTTTCTTACTTATTTTCCTTTGACGCCCACCAGAACCCTTATACTCTCCATAGGAGTTATTTAGTTCTGTCTCTGCCCGCTGTGCCGCAGCTACAAGATCAAGAAAATCTGTTGATGGAACAACAGCTATCATTTGTCTGATTTTCGGCCTCAGGTTATTTCTAAATTTTTCGCATCTCGCCATTGGATCCGATACAGCCCCGGGATTGTAGCGAGACAATTCTATAAATCGAGCATGGTATTCAGCAACTGTTGTATCTCCCTGCACCAGGTTTTCAAATTCTCGCATCATTGCTTGCCTATGGCTCTGAGGAATATAGGTGTTGCGAAAAATGGTTTCGAACTGCTCCCATGTAAGATTCGGCACGTCATAGTCGTCTTTCTGAAGATCCCACCATTCTTCGGCTTTACCCTCAAATATATATGTTGAAAAGCTAACCCAATACTCCCGTGGAATCCTCAAGGTGTCCAACTTCTTTTTGACTGCCTTTAGCCATTGTTCTGCTATGACCGGGTTAGGTTCTCCACTAAATGTGGGTGGTTTCTGCTTCATAAACTCCTTCAACAGAGTTAGATGTCGTTGTTCGGGATCACGAACCTCCACAGGTCTTTGCACATTTTGTAATGCTTGAAGAATTTGTCCTAAATTATTTACTTCTGGTGCAGCTGGCGGGGATTGTGTTGCATGTTGTAGTTGCTCATCTTCTTGAGCTTGTTCTATCGGTTCCGGTTGCTCAACTTCTTGAGCATGTTCAACCGGTTGTGACAGCTCAGACGATTGCATTTGACGTCTTGGTGGCATAGTTTCTACTGGCTGCGAAAATTTAACTGGGATCAGTACCAAATGATGATGACATTAACACCTAACTTTAAAACCATTCCCAAAGATTAATTTTTAAGGTGGTGCTATACCCCCTAGGTTAATCGAACCTAGGCTCTGATACCAAAAATTATGTAACACCCCTATGTGGGGGTTAACAGTTTTAAATAAATAAAAATAATTTTAAATTTTATATTATTTAAATCAATTAAACAATGCCCATGGGTCTTTAAACAACAAGAAAAATAAAAATAAACGTTTTAAATACAAACCACAGTTTTTAGTGTAGCACCAAATATATATAATTACAGTCATCATCACTATAGTACAATCCCCAAATAACTTAACACAGCCATAAAAAAAATAATACAACTCTTACATGTTGTAGATAAGTTGTAATTAAACAGGGTCTTCTAACACGAAAACAGCAAGATTGTTTTTGCTTATTCCTCTTCAAATATGTTGCACTGAGTTCCACCTGAGATATGAAGATATGATAGGGATGAGCATCGACATGCCCAGTAGGGAAATCATGACTCACCTTATGGTTTATCCATTACCACATTAAAAACTGCATGGTTAGTAGGTTACATCATATTCCAGATTATGAGGTTTATTATGATCACATCTTATGGATACCGTAGTTGATCATTACCAAGTGTCATAATTACACATTTATACAAATATTACCAATCATCATTGTTCCTAGGTATCCATGTTAAATTGAGTATCACTCAACTCATCGAAACCCAAATGGGCGTACTTGATCACCCTATAAACATTTCAAGGGTGTTCCGGTGAGGGGACATCAAGCCCCGAGTCCTCACCAAATCGATTCCTGTACAGTGTGTTCTGGGACTTTCAACCCAAGGAAGCGTCATCACCTTCCCCCTATTTTTCCTTTTAGGGTATTCGTGCCCAAGGACGTAACCGTCGCCCTTTTTACATCTCATTATTCCTTTGTATTCAATTTATATTTATAAAGTCAATTTCCTAACCATGCTTCTCAATTTATAACATATGTCAAATCATTATATTTATCGCTATACAATATACATATTTTACAATATAAAACAATCAAATTTAATTTACCAAAACCTCACAAAAGATGAGTAATAGAATCCCTACCTTCAAAGCTTAACAACAAACTTTTATTCTCGGAATTAATCAACGTTAGCTCCACACATCCTTGACCCTAAGGCATGCATAAGGACAATTAAAACTAAAGCACAACGTATAATCACATTCATAAGTGAATTATGTGTAAACCCGTCTACTAGTGCCATTAAAGTATTTTTATGCAATTGTTCTTTAAATACCAAGTAAACAATTTTTATCTTAAACGCAATATAAAATACATACAAGCAATTTTTATGTTTTAGTCTCTAATAAGAATTCATAAATCATTTAGGGTAGTATTGGAAAGGTTGTAAGACATTAAGAGACTAGAAGGTGAGCAAAATTGGGTTTTTGGTTCAAGTTAACAGCTAGTATACCATGGCAACTTGGTGGTATACTTTTGTAAAAAGGCGGGTTCACTATCTACAATTACCACACGGGTTAACAGGTGGTTTACTTAAGATAGACGGGTGGTTTATTACCACTGGCAGGTTTACTAGTTTCTAATCCGAAAATTGAAAAATTCATAGAAATTAAAATACAACTCCGATTTAGGGTCATGATAGCTCATTGGAAAGCTTAGGATGTCTACTTTTTAAATATGCAAACCAATTTACAAAATTCATTTTCATTTAACTCCAGAATTTTAAGAAATAGCCACTGCCCATAGAGGTATTATAAAGTTTATGGGATGTCAAATTTTTCTTTAACTTAAAGCATATTATCCTTGTTTAAAATCTCAAAACCATTCCAAAATATGCAACATGCATTATATAATCAGAATAAACATATTCTCATGAGTTTTATACCAAAATCATTATCAAATTATATCTCTAGCCTTTCTTGTAAATAATGATGAAAACATGCTTAAATTTGCTCTTTAAGCTCAAAACATTAGAACATCAATCTTAAAGTTATGGAAACCGGTTTTAAACATTCCTAACATGTTTCTAACATTGTCATCAAACCAAAATAAAAGTTGGTTGTGGGTTGTAACTCAAGACTCAAGTTTTTGTTCATAAATGTTTAAGGATGCATGTTAACTTAACTAGAAATTTGCATGAATTTTGAACACGAAAATTATGCATTAAACATGGAGAAAATACATACTAAAAACTAAGTTTAGATTAAAGAAAACCTACCTCAAAACTTCTTTGAAAAGCACCAAAGTTCGGGTTAACAATCAAGCTTGAATTAACTCTAAAACCGCCTCGATCATGGTTGGGAATTATAATTGTCTTGGCCACAAAGAGAGCTTTGTGCTCTATGTCTTTAGTTAGAAATTTGAAGTGAGAAAGGGAGAGAATGAGAACTAGAGAAGAAGGTGGTGATAGTTAAATAAAAAGATATCAAAATGCTTAAGAGGAATGGGATGTTTACGGGGGAAGTTGTAAGAAGAAACAAAAGAGTCTTAAAGGAAAATATCATCTTGTCTCCCATGAAGATTTTTAGCAAATCATGCTAACATAATTGAGGGGACAATTGGAGTGAATTATAGAAGAAGATAAGGAAATAATTAAAGAGGTGGTTGAGAAAATATCTCCATGTCTTTTATGAATTGAGGGAAAATAATTCAATGTCCCCTTCGGATACCTTTAGCAAAATAAGAAGAAGGCTATATAATTGAGCAATAATTTAGGGAGACAAGATTGGTAGAAGTGTTGGTAAATTTTGAATGTTTCTTAGGAAGACTTGGTAAGAAAATACTAAAGTGGTATTTTTTTTTTTAATGATCGTAAACAACTTAGTAATTTTAAATAGTCACATTTTATTCTATAAATTTTACAAAATCATGCCCGTTAAAAATACGGGTGTTACAGAAATCCTTTTCAAAGCCAAATCATTTCAAAACTAGGCTACCAAAGAAGTGGGGTAGAAGTCCTACCTCAATACTCGTGCCGGTGCCTCACACCGTAATCTCGGTCCGCTATACGTTAGCTCCGCGGAACCACGAACGATCCTAGATACAAACTAAGTTGATCAATATCTAGTTCGAGACATTCTATGTTACTACATCATTTCATGATGTCCTAGTGTGCCATTTGTACCTTTAAAATCATCCTATAAGGTTGAAATTTAAATCAGGGTTCAAAACAGTGAAAACGGGTGAAAATTACAAAATTTCCTATGCCTCGGTCGGCCTGCCGGACTCCCTGCTTCGGCCTGCCGGACGGAAGAACACCGGCCTGCCGATCCCTCTTCCGGCCTGCTGAACACGCAGTTAGCCCTGCCGAACTAGGAAAACCCAGAAATTTCAGCCACGGGTTTCGATTTCTCCAAAACCCAAATCTTGATTCTAACATGTTTTTCTCAAATCCCAGGCATAGAAAATAATCATAGTTGATAGAAAAACATCCTAGAACACATTTGGACTCATTTAAACCAGATTTAAACTCAAAAATCTCAAAAATCCAAAAATGTAAAAATAGGGAGAAAAATGAAAAATCTTGAATTCAATCCGTTTTTCTTCAATCTAAGTTTAGATTTTAGTTGTTCTAAGTCCATTTAACTCAAATCCAAGGTTTTCTAAGTTTAAACAAACCTAGATTTCAAAAATGCACAAAATTGAAAATTTTGAAAAAAAGTTTAGAAATTTCAAAACTAACCTCGAATCGAAGCTTCAATCCGCGTTATCGGTTGTTAAATCCGAAGCTTGGATTCGAATTTCTTTCAAAAATTTTGAGAGAGAATTGAGAGAAAATGAGAGAAGCCGAGAGAGAGAGAGTGAGAGATCTCACGGGTGGGAGAGAGGAGAGAGAGAGAGATCAGGGAGAGTGAGGAGAGAGGAAAGAGAGAGAGAATTAAATAGAGAAAATCGGTGGGCGGTTTTACTGTACGAAAAACATGTGCCGCCCACGGTTTTGTAAAACGGAGTATTTTTAACATTTTATAAATTGTTGTGTCTTTAAAACTCAAAACATCATTTTAAACAATAAGAAATCATTTGGATTCATCAAATTAACAAAACAACTAAAAATTTAAAATCCAACCAAATAATCTAATTAATGTTAAAACATTAATTATGGCACATTAATTCATCATTTATATTACAATAATATTAAATAAATTTCAAGGCGTTATACATTATTCCAATCCTCTGACCCCAAACCTAATTGACTTTGGCTTGCCATTATCTTGCGAATTCCGGGCTGAACTCCCATGAAAAGGCTACTTTCAGTTTAGAGCGGACATCGTGGTGACTTAATCTCCTTGTTGATCGGTGCATATTTGCCGTCGAGAGAAACAAAAAGCGTGTATGTGACAGAGAGGACAAAATAAAACGAAGTATGGTTATAACTTGGGAATCCCTCACATTTGCTATAGCTTTCGGATCAGGAGCTTTTTAAAGAGCTGCACAACTTTTTTTTTTGGCTGTGTGTTAGTTTTATTTAATGTTGTTATTATTATTTCCAAGCTAATTATTAGGAATATAGACAAATGAAATGGAGAAAAGATGCATCGGTCGTTAGCTCATAATTTGGCAGTGCCCGTCATGTGAAACGTTGGAAGTTTGTCCAAAAATGATTAAATTATATATAATCTCGATTAAAACTAATAAGCAATACAAAGCTCTCAGTAACTACAATAAAAGACAAAAAGTTATTATTGTATAAAACTCTCACATATGATACTTTTAAATCAACAATTTCAGTGTCAACCACTATCGCAAACATCCTAATAATATGATTAAACAAATTTTTAACTTATTTTTTCCATAAGCAACAACAAACCAAACTCGTTTTATTAGTGGCCATTCGTTCTCATTTTTGTTATTTTGCCTTCTAATTAGTACTTTGGAGCTCCATAGATGGTAGAGGTAAAGGCTTCACGAAGAGGTATATACGTGGAACATTATACGAGTTTCCAAGTTTGTTGTTATCTTATTTACAGTTATATAATGCTTGGGACCAATTAAACCATGTCTTGATCGTTGTTGGGGATGAAAAGTATAACTTAGGTTGAAATATATTTTGCGAGTATTAATAGGCTAATGGTCTCTTTATTGTTATTATTAAACAGGATATCATAGTAATTTGATAAGTAAATTATATAAATATATCAAGTTAATTTATTGCTGCGAACACGATTCAAAGATAGATATATATCTATATATGTATGCCCTGAACCAAGTAGTGCACTAGTGGTATTATTGGCAATCACCATTCAATGGTTTTTGCGCAGGAAGTAACCGAAAAATTATTATAAAAGGGAAAAAATAGTAGACCTTTCCTTAAAAAAAAAGACCTGTTCTAAAATTAAGAAACTAAAAGAATTTTAAAGAGAATTTTTAAGGAGAGAAAGTAGAGAAAAAATCTTTTGTTTATTGTGAAAGAGAGGTGTATTATGAATGAGAAAGGGAGTGAGTATTTATAGAAAAAGTTACAGTATTATTTATAGGTGCTATTTACTTATGATATCATTACTTATATCATCAATTATTACTATTTAAATCCTTATTTTTACTAAATTTATTAATAGACAACTACTATTTTTTTTAATAAGTTTTTAGCATATCATCCTTGAACAAGTTTATAACGTGACCCAATATCATGTATAGTACAATTCTAATTTTTGGTACAAGTTAGTCAACGTGTTGGCACGTAGGTCCATAAGTTGGGGGGTCTGCAACCACCGAACTTCAAATTGTCTTTGTCTGTATTAGTGTACCCAACAAACCAGCTTGCAAATAAATCCTAATATGTATTACTCAGTGGAAAACAAAAATTGATATATGAAGTATATTGAACTGGAAAGCGTGTAATACTTATCTTAAACAGTAGTACACAGATTTTTCAGTATATAATGAAATTCATACTTCTCTTTCATCAGCCGTGTACGTTTGTACCCCAACAATTATACACGCGTTTATTCTTCTCTTTCATGAGTAGGTGCGTTTCTTTAGCAGGCGTTGTCTAAAAGTAGCCTTATTCTTCTTTCTTAAAAAAACAAAAAAAAAAGAAACTAGAAAAAAAAAAAAAAGATAAAGCCTTACGCATTCTATGAGAACAACACTTGATCCCTAATTATATAAGTTGTTTGAGACAATAATTTAAATTTTAAAATTCAAATCGTAAAATAATATAAAATTTTCATAAGTTAAAAAATAAAATAAAAATATATTATAGTACTGTAAAACTTTCATGCGCTACAATAGGTTAATTATATTTTTATCTTAGACAAGAGAGACAATAGCTAGTAATTTTTATAATCATATAATAATGTTAAATGATTGACGTTGACTGTGTAGATCTATCTATTATTGTATGGGAGGAAATTCTATCTGTTGTTAGCTCATTTCTCGTTTGAGATCAGCCGTTTCCAGGTGAAATTTTGTCATGGAAAAGGGAAGGTTAAGTGTGCCCGGCATTGTAAAATTGAAGATTTGTATCACGATTAAATTGATGTTTGATGTTGGAAAATCATAGATGCATTCCCGATTAATGGAAATTGAGTGTGGAGCAAATAATTACAACCATCTATATGATTACTATTTGTATAATTATAACTAGTTAGCATTAATAACAGAACCAGAATTTTTTCGAGGGAGTACAATATGAAAGGATGAAAATTAATTTTTTAAACGATTATATAAACATCTAATTCTAACAAAAAAAAAATACATATTATTCACCAATTCCCTAGAATGATGAAATTCTAACATAAGATATTGGAGCGGCAAAATTCTTACCATGTCCTTTCAAGTAGCATTCTTGAAGGTTCCCCTCTATTTTATCATGCATAATGAAGCTAAATGAGCGTTGTATTGTAATATGTTCATTTTAAAACTATTTACAAAGTTATATAATTATAAATCTAGCTAATTAAAACGCAGTTTAGAAGAATAATTGAAACCAACAGTTTTGTTTTCAAAACCGTATCATGTGAGAGTTTATACTGCAGCAATTTTTTGCTTTTTACTGTAATATGTAACTGATGGTTTCAACCGTTCTTCCAAATGGCCTATAAATCAAGCCTTTATGACACTATTATCCTCAATTTCATCCTCATGATGACGACTTTATGCTAATGAACATAAGCTTATTTCCATGTAGCTAGCATTGCGTTTTGTTTCTAACATAGAGTTTGTTCACCTTTATGTTTATTTTCATAATGTTTCTATGGCTATAATAATGACGTTAAATATTTAACATGTTACAATCCAATTAAATATCAAGACATACTTAGCAGCAAAATATATATATATATATATATATATATATATATATATATATCAACACATATTAGAACTGTTAAGAATAGAAATTAAATATCCACTATAAATAGAAAAAAACTGAATTAAAAGCGAGAAAAAATAGTTTTTTAATGATATTGGGTGAGAAATTACTATATAACTTTTAATTTTTTATAATTTTGTAATATACCAGTGAGAAAACCAACGGTAAGCTGGTGGGGTGGGTGGCAACTAGTGACAACATAGTCGACTACTCCAACAGCATAACAAGCTATGGCCAGTGGCAATTATTTTCGATGTATGAAGGCCAGTTTATGCAATGCTTTTTTTAAGGACTTTTGAAACTTTACAGTCTGACATAATTTTTGCGGATAATATAAGTGGCTGAGTGATAATAACTTTTTCAAGTATAATATAAATAAAAACATTTGATTAAAAGTGTGGCATTTTACATGTAAAATTCTCTTCTTCTTTTTTTAATTATAAAAATTAAGTTGTAACATTTGTTTAAAGCCAGCTTCCCTATTTGACCCAAACTTCTGGCCCGTAGAGATGTTGCCCTGTTTTTTTTTCCTCCGAGAAATCTACAAGACTAGAGGACATGTTTATGCACTTTCTTAAGCTCTCTTGGTTTTTTGTCATCGCTTTCTCTAATTATGCATCGGCTTGAAAATAATAATAATAAAGAACGAACAAAACTGAAAAAACGAGTCATGGGAAGCAGCTTTCATAACTGTTCTTTTTCTTAGAAAGATATAACTTGGTCTTGACAACTTATAGCTTACCTTAAAAACACTTATGTCATGTTTTTTAGAAAATATGCCCCCCTTAACTCTCTTATTCATTCCCGTTCCATTCTTTTAGAATCGGGTCTTAATATAATATGTAATACGAAATTAACCTCTATAAATGATCACATGATCATTTTGTGCATTATAAATTTTTTATTTGAAACAAATTTCTTTAATCTAATTGGTTTGAACCAATTGGTTCAAAACACTATAGTATTTGAGAGCTTAACACTATAGCTTATTTTAGTTTTGTATTATAATATGTGAGAGTTTTAAACTACTTAAGTTCAAGCTAATTGGTTTAAATTATGCTCCAAACACCTTATAAATATCCACAGAAAAAATCATTCACAAAAAGGTTATTGCCATATATATATATATATATTTGCTAAATTCAACGTGTTTTGATTATATTTATGAAAAAATACCAATACATATATTTTCTCTCGCTTTTTTCTTTTCAATAAAACTAATAAAAACAAGTTCAATACTGCAAATTTAATTCTTATATAGTAACATCATCACGAGTTTCAAAGGCATCCTTTATGTTTTTCTTTTTAAATTTCTAATTTTAACATGGTGCTTGTGAATTGTTTATCCTTTTTATACTCGTTTCTTCTCCATTATGTTTTATGTAGTTGTCTTGTGCGCTTACACTTTTGATGGTTATATCGTAAAAAAATTTTCAAATTCACACGGCATCATGTGTATCTTCTTCTCAAACACAGTCATCGTTCCTCGTGAATAATGCGATTTCGGAAAGCATAGAATGGAGAAACACTGATAATGTGTATATCTTGTTGTGAACTACACGACGCAAAAATGCGGGAGAGAAAATTGAAAAAAAAAAGAAAAAGGAGAGTTTTTAAATAGAAAAAAAAAAAAGGTTATTGGATAGTAGGTGGGTGAAACAAGGAGAAAAAAATAGAATTTAGTTCCGGGGACATTTTTATAATAAGATGAGCGGTGAGAAAAGTGCGGTTCAGTTGTGGGGTTCTTATTTCTGAAAAGATAAAATAGTTTAGAGTTAAGTTTACGATTTTTCATTTAAAATTTAACACATGCACCCTTTATAAGACTCTGTTCAAGTTTAGGAACTACATATAAGAGAAAATTAATTATAAAAGTAAATTATACTGTTGCACTCGATTAATTATAAAAGTAAATTATATTGTTGCACTTTAAACTATTTATTCTTTACATAATGCATTTTAAACTTTAAATATTGACAAAATATATCTTGAATTTTAAAATTATTGACAATAAAAGTTTATTAGTTAATAAGTATTAAAAAACATGGATAATTTTGATCATGAAATTCGTACATGATTTTTCTTAAATATAGCTCTAGTCATTTTAAGAAAAAATTTGAAGCTCAATATTTGAAAAAGAATACTTGACAAAAGTTAAAAGTAACTATTAGCCTTTAAATGTAAACAATCTTAAAGTTCAGAGTGTATCGTTTTAAGATTAAAAATTCGAGATATATTATGTAAAAAGTGAATAATTAACCTTTGTTTGGCAATGAGTAGTTTTAACCACTATCTCAGTTATAAATGGTGTAAATCTCTCATATGCTACAGTAAAAAAAATTGTTATAATATAAAACTCTCACATACTATAATAAAAATAATTCTAACTAATAATTTCTACCACGATATCAAACCCCTTTTAAGGGTACAATCTACTCTATCTATAAAGACTAATTTTCTGATAGAAAAAAAAAATAAAATTGAGACACTGTTTATAATTTTGTTCGCAAATTTATTCACAAATAAAAACCCAAGTTCGCCTTTTACGCCCTTTGATTTGTTTGCTAGGGTTTTTGTTCCTTCCTTGCTTCCCTTGCCTATGTATTTACCAGACGGCCTCAATCATCAGGAGGCGCTATTCGCCACCTAAGAAAAGGAAAGCTCTCTTCTTCTTCTTCGCCTTTTGCTTATATCAATTTTCACGATTCATTGTTCCTTCTCGTTAGTCTCTAAATTCTTTGATTGTTCTTCTTGAATTCTACATTTGAGTTGTTTAAAGCGATTCGCTTGGGGTTGGTTGCGGTGATTATAAGAAATTCCTCGTTCTGAATGCTATTGCCATGGCATGACAGACACGTTTACACCCATAGAATATGAGCACCTCCCATTCATTCAATTTATTATTATTTTTTTCTGTATTTTTTTCTTCCAAAGTTCGTTCCTTTGTCCGTGTGATTAATCTATTTTCTCACGAAGTAAATATGCATTTTTGAGATTAATTTTAGATTAGGATAGTGTTTTGAAACATAGATTAATGGAGGTTGATCCTTTTGATCCACAGAGCATTTTTTTCTATGTAGTGCTTTGTGTTCGGACAACTCCTTAAAATGATTAAGGTGGTGTTTAAAGCCTTGATCCGATGGAATTAATAATTCTATGGATCATGGTTACGCACGCCTCCATATTATATGCACATATATATATATATATATATGCACTGTTGTTTAGAAACTCTTCTGTTTATGCTGTTCAGAACTATTAACCAGCTGTGATACTTATGTTCATTATGTCGTGGCTTGAAAAGGAGTGCACAGTTGACCTTACTATGGATTGGAAATCTGAAAAAAAAAAAATTAGGAACCGTTTTGGTATGAGGATAATGAGAGAGGAAACACTTTGAGTAGTTGACTAGGAGAAATGTACTTTGCAGGGATAATTCCTACAAGTAATCTTTACATAAAAAATGAAATGTTAAAATGTGCAAATATTGATTTATAGTCAGAAAATTTATCTAATCATCATTCACCAATTTTATCGAGCTATAAAATTTGGCAAAAATCACGACTTTGACATAGGAGATTCATAGGTATGAAGAAGCATTAAACAAACAATGTTGTCAGTCCTCTCAATTCTCCTCTTTGCCTTGTTTTTCTTTTTCTCACTTGGATCAAAATTTTTGCGTGGCTACATGTGCTAAGAGAAGTTTATAGAGAGACGATCAGTATCCTTGATCTTGAATTGCCATAGCGGCTGTAGCCAAATCTAACGGATGAGAAGTTAACTGGCCGGTTGTTGTGAGAGAATCTCTCCCGTCGACATATCTGCTTACCGAACTTCTCACGTTACTCATCATATCATTTCTGACATCCATGTATTTCTTTTTGTTCTTATGAGAAGGGGAGAAGAGGGAAATGACATAGAATTTAGCCATCTTCAGAGACCCTTCTCAAACATCAACTTTTCGAAAGAGTGTACCTTCCAGGCAAACTGCTTTGATTCCCCAGTTGTTTGCGTCTACCGGTACCTACATTTTTTTCTTAAGTATTTTTTTTTTTAATGTTCTAATTTTTTCTTCATCCTTGTTTCCATTCTGCTCTAAGAGAAAGGGAACTCAAAAATTTCCTAAATTTTTAGTTGAAACAAATGTAAAAGTATAGTAGAACACTATTCTTCATTATTCTTTGTTAATTTTTGTTTGGACTGTAAACTTAACTAATTGACAGAACAAAGAGTGTATCATGTTTTCAGAGCCAAATTAACATCATTCTAAAAGTAGTTTTGACTAGTTTCTTCTTTCTTTGTTGGAATAGACTGATTGTAAATTTATTGTGCATTTGGAGCCTCATAATCCAACATTTGAATTGCGGAATAATCTGTCTCAGATCTCGTCATAGACATACCAAATTGACAGATATAAACCAAAGGACTTGAGAAACACACGTGGATCGTATCTCATACAACTCGACTGATTAGCATTTAGCATTGCAAGAAGTATTGAAACTTTAGTTGCAGACATTTGCGTTGCACGAATAGCTAGTCTCTAGAACCTATGTACGAGTGTGAATTAAGGCTTTATGGCTCACATTTCTTTGTGCTTGCTTCGTCACATTTTCTCAATCTTCTAAAAAGTAGAAAGTACAAATTGGTGAATCGCTTGTGGCTCTTGCTGGGGCGTGCAGGTGCTGCTAGCTGCTCTGTGATTTTAGGGGATGCTGCGGATGCGGTTTGGACCTTGCTACTGGCGGTTGGAGTAGGTTGGCAGAGTGTGATTATTGAACCGATGCATAGATTGTTGTTGACTCCTTTTTATCGTTTGAGAATGAAGTAGATTGGGAGATCAAACATTATTGGGTCTGAGGTTGTAGATTTTGCACAAAGATTTCTTCTTTTGTTATTGCACTTAGATTTTGCTCAAGATCGTGAGTGTTTTCTCTTGGGTTTATTGAAGCTTATTAACCAAACGAAAAAAAGTACAAATTGACCATGAAAACCGGGTATATTTGATGTAGAACTACGATCTGTTATTCTTCAACCATGCAACTGTGTTTCATTCACATGCTTTAAAGTTTAAACTCTGAATGTGATAGTACGAATTGAAATGGCAAAATAAATAAATAAATAAAATTCTGCGATGAATAATAGACGAACGCTACCCGTCGGCATTGTAACACCCATCATCGAACATTGCCTCGTTGCAGGCCCAAACTCATGACTAGGACGTTGCTGTTTAGCTTAGGTCGTTGACTTTAAAGCCGAAAAGAAGTCCACAGTTTTTCAACGTGAAAAGCAAAAGCCGAAAAAGGAGCCAATATTTAACAAATCGCGTCTTGCCAAACACGAGCACATGAAAATCAAAAAGAAAAAGATCAAAACGTCACAATACACCGCGGAAAAAAAAAAAGCCCACAAATGTTATCCAAAATATCCAATTTGTGGGTTCCAGAGGAAAAAACATTACCAAATTCAAGTAAACAAAAGCAACAAACTAAAGCGAAACATTCAACAGTACATACTAGTCCGCCTAAATCGGCATTTTAGCGACTGGGGTGATTACAAGGCAGGCAAGGAAGAAGAGGAGTTCAAGTGAGCAGAGCCAAGGAGGTCATTGCAAAGGTTATTCTCCGCCCGTGGGCTACTTCCCGTGCTGCTATTCGAAAGCGATCCAAAACCCGTTTTCTGCAGAACCCCAGTCGGAGATGACCCTATCGGAGGACTAGTGTCCCAACCCTCCGTCATAAGATTTAGCACCGACGAAGCCGATGAGGAAGACCTCCTGTAATCACCAGAATTAGTATTGTTATTGTTGTTGGTGTGGTGAAGAACCTCGCCCAACGGACCCCCCAAGGAAGTCTCCCAACTTATGGGAATCAAATTCGCTTGCCTATGATGCTGCTGCTGCTGCTGCTGCTGCTCGCGGGACAGCCTTAGCGGAGATAGATTGGTTTCGCTGTTGAAGTCTGAGGAAGCCGCCTGGGCCATGTCGGGGATGGAAATTGAGAGCTGGGTTCGGTCCCATTGTGCGTCCACGAGTTGCCCAAGCGAATGTTGGGAATCTTGAGTCTTATGTGAAGTGGGGTTGAGGAGGGAATCTGATGTGACAAGGCCGAACTCCGATCTCGACGACTCGTCATATGGAATTTGGTGGTGCTTCCGAGCCATGAACAGTGAGCTCTCTTTTGATAGCAAGGAGAGGCCGCCTGGCGTGCTTTGAATTCTCTCACCCGCATTGTCCTTCACAAACATCCTGCAAAAAAGAGAGAAAAGAAAATTCAATGCCAATTGTAAACGGAAAAACAAAAAGGTTCCTTTTTTATAGACTTGTCAACATCGGTAATACAAAGATTATAAAACAGATTCTATGATTCTGTGAGAAATTGATGCTGTAAAAACTAAAAACAAAGGTTTCTTTTTTCGGAAACGCATAAGTTACAACATCTTTCATTTAATATTAAAGAGAAGATGTTAAACGCTATTTCATTTAATATTCTCAGATTTTTCTCAAAATAGAAAGGAAGACCCGATTCAGATAATTAGATTAATGAATGAAGACCTTGGACAGGAAACGAATTGATGCTGTAAAGATAAGGAAACTGGGGGACCATAAAGTACAAACTTTTGATGAGTACCTGTTAATGTGGGTTGAGGCTCCAGAGGAATTGGATGCACCAATATCCAAGTTCTGAATCTGTTGACGATTGCTGGGAATGGCGAGGCTGTTGGATGCACCACCGCCAGGCATCGTCGCCACTGAAGAGGGGGCGGTGGTGGTGACAGTGGCTCCGGCAACGGCTTGGCCGGTTTGGCCTTCCACAGGCTTTCTTGAACGATGGCGGCCTCTGTTTATGTGGCGCTCGCAGTACTTCTGGTCCGCGACGGCGTCTCTCGAGCACCGCCATTTCTTGCCGTCCGTCCGGCGACACCTTCCAGGCTCCGGATCGGCGTTGTTGGAGAATCCCAGATGGAATGAACCCCATCCCACTACAAACAATTACAAACACCCAAAAAAACAAAAAAGAAACCAAAGCCTGGTTATTAAATTGCCACTTTCTTCTACTAAAACGAATATTGAATTGAAACAAACTTACATGTGTTGGGTCTGAGAAGTCCAGGAGGGAAGGAAGGGAAGCCAGCGGAGTCAAAGGCTTTGCTGATGGGGATGAGGAGATTAGACGGAATAGGGACTTTGGCGGTGATGTATTTGTAGATCAAGGCCTGTTGTTCTAGCTCCATCCACTGCGATTGAGTGAATGGACCTTTCTCTCCATTAACCAAGTTAGCAGAGTTGAATCCTTCCAAAAAAAAAAAGGAAAGAAAAAAGGGAAAAAGAAACCAAGTTTTCAGTAGAGGAGACAGGATATTTTGGGAAAAGTTTAAAGATGTATGTGAAACAATCATGAGTGCTTCTTGAGTTTGATGAACAACAAGGACAAAACAGCCGTGGATGAAGGAAAAGTAGAAAAGGAACTATAGGTGTATAATCAATCAAAACATTTGTTTCTTTACCCCAAAAAAATCTAAATAGTTCAGAAACATTAAGAAAAGTCCATTTCCTAAAACCAGTGTTTTTTTTATATAATTATTTTGTTGATAAGACTCCAAGCAAACACCATTGATAAGTTTTTTTTTTTTTTTTTCATGAAAAGACCTCCATTATAACTGGGGGAATCAAAACCAAAATAAAACCACCTAATTAGACCCCACCCCTTCGGTAGAAGCTACAACAACACGTCAAATCTTTCCGACAAAATAAGAAAACATTTTACCAAAAAAGAAAAAGAAAAAAAAAAGAAGAAGAAGGGAAGCCCATCTCACAAAACCAAGATGGTTTCTTCATGCCAGCAAAGCAAGCACACACACGTTATCCATTATTCTTAAACACAATGATAGCACACTACACAAAATATCACTCTCATTTCTTCCCAAAAAAATAAAAATACAAAACATATGCTTAACTTTTTTTCCCATATATATATAGATATATATATATACACACACACACACACATATATACCTGTAATATTTCTACTGTTGTAAGCAGATAAGGCGTTGGGAAAGTAAGGCAATGTAGCGTTCTGAGTTCTATCGACCAAAAGAGCCTCTGATTTGGGAGAAGAGAAGCTCAGCATTTGGGGTTGCGGCTGGCCATTATCCAAGAAGCCGAGACCGGAACTATTAGATCTCAGCAAAGTAGAGCCTTTCTGCTGAAGCATTGCTTTAGAGGCTAAGAAGTCAGCCTCATCACCACTACTCTTGGCCAGCTTTGAGCTTCTCCAGTAATCATCAAGAGCGGCAGTACTGCCTTCAGATCTCTCTTGCTTGTTGGGAAGCCCAAATCCGTACAGAGTTTTCTGATTCTGAGTCTCGGGATCAGATGAGGAAGAAGAAGAAATGTGGGAAGCAGCAAAACCAGCTTCATGTTCCAAACCCACCACCCCAAAATCCATAACTTAAAAGAAAAAGATAAAAAAAATAAGACTTGTGAAATGTAAAAGCACTATATTGGCTTAATATTTTTGTGAACAAAAAAGGGAAGCATTTGAGTGGAGGAAAGAAACAAAGAGACAAGAAGGGAGTGAGGAGATGGAGAGAGAAGCATTTTTTTTTTGAAGGTTTTTGAGTGTGAGGGAGCGCAACAGATGAGATTGATCAGATTATATGATGGTTTTGTTAGGCCAAAGCTGAAACTGAAAACCAGACTGGTTTTTTTGTTAAGAAGTTGTTGCTTTTTTTAACTATGAAATATAAAGAAGAAAAGAAGAAAGATAAAATAATTGGAGAGAGAAAGAGAGAGAGGGGGAGGGTGGGGGAGGAAACTGACCGGACAAGCATTTACTAAATGGGTGTTGTATCTCGGACATATACATAGCTAGTTATATATCTTATGAGCCAACCTCATGGTTGAGACATTTCATTATGTATTTATTTATACTATCTTTTTTTCAATAAAAAAAATCTCTTTACGCTCACCGTGCATGTCATTGACCACACGACTAGGCCATGAAAAAGCTTTAATATAAAAAATATATATCTTTTTAATTGTCTTTTTTTTTCTAAAAACCTTTTACTGTTAGATTTTAGTTTTTTTTCAATGATAATATTGTTATATATTCACTGTTTATGTGAGGCATGTATTCAAACTAATTTTATTATAATAATTTTTCTCATAAAATAATTTATTTAAAGAGAAATTTTTATAAGTATTATTATTTGAAATTTATTTTTTATAAATGTCTCATATGATACAAATAACAATACAAAATAATTTTTTAATATAACATAAATAAATATATAAAAATATGATATAATATGTAATTTTTAAACTTTAAATTATTGTAGTGTTTTAGATTTAAATCTTTGTTTCTATCATATCTTTCTAAACGAGCTCTTTGCTTTCTTTTCCTTTTTCGAGATTTCAAACAAGCATTTTTAATTGGATGTTGTACTTTATTTTGTAATAGTGTTCTCGTCATTTTTCCTTTTTTCAAAAAAGTTACATTTTGCTTCAATTGGCACGGTTTCGAACTATTAAATCACGTAAAAATTTTACTAGCTTAAATATAAATAACAATTTAATTATTCTTAACAAAAGATGCTTTACCTTGCACCACAAATTAATTTTTTTCTGTAGGAAAAAAAGTAATTCATTAAGTAGTCATCATCCAAGTAATACAATAGCCCTCGACGGGGGAGTAAGAAGCAAAATAACCAAAATTACAAGTAGAGCAGGAATGAGAAGGATGTTACTATTAGTGTTAATAAGGTGTTTGAGAGTATTATTAGAACCAATTAGTTTAAACCAATTGATTAAAAATATTACAGTATATAAGAGATTTGCATTATAACACTTTAATATTTTGGTTGAAATTAACAATATCAAATACCTTTTAATGTGCTTTAATTCTAAATCTGCCTATTAATCATATTTGTGATTTTTGGATTAACGTAGATGTAGTTTTACACTTGAAGCTTATTTGACACATCGTATTATATTATTTTGTATTGTATTATATTGTATTTTTTGTATACAATACAGTACAATACACGGTGCCATTACATAAAAGCTAAGAACTTAAGCATGTATGAGAGCGTTGCAGTCTAGACAATTTTTATTTAAAAAATATCACTACAGCCTAAGTATGGTTAAAGGAAATTTTTAAACCATGGTCAACAAATTTTGAACAAGTAACCACAACTTTGCAAATTTTCATACCAAAAACAGTTGCCACATACTACATTTTTTAACCAATTTTTTTATTTAAACCAGTTTGCTAAATATTCTGTGCATTGTTAATCTTCTTCTATGGGAGGGTTGTCCTTTTTCTTTGCATTTTCAATTTTGCCCATGTTTTTGTTTTTTTTTTCCATAAAAATGTTAAAGAGACGGGGATGGTTAAAGACGAAAGTGGGTTTTGCCTTGCAACGTCCGCTAGCCCTAGCTGTTTAACAGTTTCTCACTCATCTTAAAAAAGAAAGGCCTAACGAACAACCGGTGGGCTTGACATGAACAGAGATAGACGGCCACGTGACATAGACGCCACTTGTGTTTTCGCCTCATCGTGTCTCATGTAGTCTCACAGGTCGAAGCCTCTCTCCCTTTCGTGTCTCTTAATTTCGAGCAAAATTTTGTCAAATTGGATACAGATCATCAAATTTTGTCTATGCTTAGGAATCCTATAAATGGTTTGTAAAATGGGTCCATGATCATTTAAGAAATCCTTTATTATGGTGTGCTCTTTGTTTCAGGCCAGAAAAAAATGAAAGAAATTAGAAAAAAAAAAAAACACTGTGGATTCAATTTTTTTTTTTTTTTGGGTTGACGGGGTTTACTTTAACTTACGTGTTAAAGTAAGGAAGAGTTAACGGTAATATTTTATTTTTCATTCTCTTTTATCCTCTTTATATTTATTATTTGATATGTAAAATCTACTGTCATTTTTTATCAAAATAATAAATTATTATATTAGTGAATTTTATATGCAGACTCGAAATACAGAAAGAAACGTAACGTAATGCTGGGAACATTCCTCTACTGCAGCTAACAAGCTTCAGTTGCCGGCATGGTGGAAGAAGTCACTTGGCATGTGATCATTGGCCATTGGTCCTCACCTGCCGGCCACACTCAAATGAAGAAAGTACATAATTGGATGAACCAGTAAGGTAAATTAGGGAATTTTTATCTCGCAATTTTTCCCTTTGAAATAAAAAATAAGATATTATTATTTTGATACTTTATACTAGAGAAATATTATTAATATTTTATTATTTAAAAAATATCAAAACATTAACATGGGATTTTCAAACATATTGTTTTGGTATCTTAAGTTTGGATTTTTAACATGCAGTTTTTTTTTTTTTACTTTTTTATTGTTGAATCCTAATTTAATTTTGTAAAACTATAATAAGAAATTAAAACAAAAGATTAAACAAAACTCATCAAAGAAAAATATATACATAGGCTTATTTATTTTTTTGACATTATTTGTGTTTATTTTCTTTTATAATTTTCACAAAATAATTTAAAGTTCCTTAATGAAAAAGCAAATAAAAAATTTCACATCACAAAACACAGACTCAAAATACGAAAATGATATTTTCAAAACTGTAAGATACTATTTTGATATTCAAGCAATAAGATATTAATGTGATGTTTTTTTAAAAATATATAATATCAAAATAATAAAAACCCTTAAAAAATAACACGAAATACCTCAGAAAAAAAAAAAAAAAAAAAAGAAGAAGAAAGTGTTGGGGAAGGGGGCACCAACTTCAAATCTGCTTCCCATTTTTCTAGCTCATTTCTCGCCTCTTATTTAGCTTAAATATTTTTTATAATTAATTTATATTTATCTGGCATTGATAAATTTAAACGACAAACACAGCTAATGAGACGGAAAAAGGAGGACGGAGACAACACCTCAAAATTACAAGTTACTAGTCTTAAAGACGAAGCAAACGTCACAAATGTACCAAGAAAAGAGCAACCCACAAATCCAAAAATATCCCATTTGTGATTTGTGAGTTCAACAAGAAGCAACAAATTAATTATGGAAATACAATTAGAACGAGGTAATAGCACTCGGCGAAATCCTCTCAAAAAAAAAAAAAAAACTTAGTGAAAATTATAACAAAAAGTACTTTTTTGAAAATAAAAAAAAAATCTCCTCGCCGTGTCAACTACAAAGAAGAATTAGAAGCATTCAAATGAGCTGCAGAGGGAAGAAGAAGGTCTTTATTGTTATGGGCTCGGGGACTACTCCCGGCACTGCTATTGGAAAACGATCCAAACGCAGTCTTCTGCAAAACCCCCTTCGGTGATGACCCCGTCGGCGGGCTACTGTCCCATCCTTCCGTCATCAGATTAAGCACCGACGCCGACGACAACGACAACGGCCTCTTGTTGTTGTTAGCGGTGTGGTGAAGAACTTCCCCAAGTGGGCCCCCCATGGAAGGCTCCCAACTCACGGGAATCAAATTCAAGGCTTGCCGATCATGACGATGAGAAAGATGATTGTTATCGGAGGAAGACATGCTTGAGATGGAGATCGAGAGCTGGGTTCGCTCCGATTCCAATCTAGACGACTCGTCGGATGGAATTTGGTGTTTTGGATTCGAAAACAATGAGCTTTTGCTTTGCATTTTGCAAAACACAAACGTGCATATCAATAAACAAATAAATAAACTAATTAAATAAATAAGAAACCAAAATTTCTGATTTTGGTTACCTGTTGATGCGGGTGGTGTCCGCGGAATATGAATTAAAGGCGGCACTGAGGCTGTTGGATACAGTACTACCACCGCCGACAGGCAATGCCACGGAGGAGGAAGAGGAGGACGTGGCGGTGGAGGCTAGAGAATGGCCGGTTTGACCTTCCACAGGCTTTCTTGAACGATGGCGGCCTCTGTTCATGTGGCGCTCGCAGTATTTCTGGTCGGCGACGGCGTCTCTCGAGCACCGCCATTTCTTGCCGTCCGTCCGGCGGCACCGGCCCGGCTCCGGATCGGCGTTGTTGGAGAATCCTAGGTGGAAAGCACCCCATCCCACTGCCCAAAAAACACAAGAGTTAAAACCAAAAATAATAATAATAATAATAAGTACTCTTCTTTTAATGTGAAGTATAACAAGAGAACTTACATGTGCTGGGTCTGAGAAGTCCAGGTGGGAAGGAAGAGAAGCCAACGGAGTCAAAGGCTTTTCTGATGGGGATAAGGAGATTAAACGGAACAGGGACATTGGCGGTGATGTGTTTGTAGATCAAGGCCTGTTGTTCTAGCTCCTCCCACTGCGATTGAGTAAATGGACCTGTCTCGCCATGCATGTTTCCACCGTTAACCAAGCTAACAGTGTTGAACCCTGAAACAGCACCAAAGAAATTTTCAATTAGAAAAAAGATTTAGCACAAAATCATCAAGTTCTTGACTTTGATGATTGAAAAGAAAAGTACTAATTGCGGAAATCACTCACAATCACTTTCTTTTTCTCTCACCATCTCTTGCCTTTTTTTCTTTTTTGCTTTGATGACGAGACTATAGCAAACGCCATTCGCAGATGGTTTTTTATGAAAAGACTATGCATTATCACTTTTCAATCCAACCCAAATAACAACCCCTGGTTTTGGTAACTGCTAGCTCAGCTGCTCAAATCTTTCCGACAACTTGAGCAATTTTTTTTTTTTGTTTTTTTATTTCTTTCACCAAAAATAAAAAAACCCACTTCGGAAAAACCAAGCTTGGCTCCATGCAAGCAAACCAACCACAAAAAAAAAACCTTTTTTACTCATAAACTAAAACACAACATTAAACTTGCTTCTTTTTTTTTCTTTTTCTATATATACCTGCAACATTTCTACTGTTATAAGCAGACAAGGCGTTGGGAAAGTAAGGAAGCGCAGCATTCTGAGGAATCTTGTCACCCAAAAAAGAATCTGGCTTGCGAGTTGGGGAAGAGAAGCTTAGCATTTCGTGCTGTGTGTGACCATTATTGTCGAAGAAGGTGAGGCTTGAATTAGATCTTGTGAGCAAATTAGAGTTCCTCTGCTGAAGCATTGCTTTAGAGGCTGAGAAATCAGAAATATCACTATTACTCTTAGCAAGCTTGGAGCTTTGCCAGTAGTCATCGAAAGCAGTGCAGTCGGATCTCTCCTGCTTATTGCAACAAATCCCAGATCCGTACAAAGTTTTGTGCTTGTTTTGAGTCTCAGGATCAGAAGAGGAAGAAACGTGGGAAGCAAAACCAGCTTCTGAAGAAGCTGAAGAAACCACCAAACCGTGATCCAAACTCACCACGGCCCCGAAATCCATAACTTTGAGACCACGCCAAACAAAAAAAGAAAAAGAAGAGAAGCTTGTATATGTAATGGAAACTGCTATATGGGCTTATAATTAGAGTTGGCGAAAAATGGAAGCATTGTGTTATAGGCGAACGAGACAGAGAGGTGGTCTTCAGGAGTTGCAGGGAGGCGCTTTTTAAGACCGGAATGGAATGCGCATTCCCTTTAAGGAAGATTTTGATGAAAGGGCAAAAAAAAAAAAAATTCTAATCGGGTATATGGTCTTTTTTTTTTAATCAAAAAAATATAAAAAAATATCTATATATGAAAAAGGAAATGCAATGATTCTCATTTTTTAAAACCGTTGAATTTAATTTAATGGTTTAAATCTTTAACTTCAGCCAATTATAACAGACTCTCTCTTACATAATCAAAATTAAAAAACTTAATAATTAAAAAAAATAAATTAAAAATAAATCCTTGAAGAACTGTCAATCGACGACAGTAGCTGGGTAAGGGGGCGGGGAACTCACGAAGGAGGAGGGGGAGGAGCTTCGCGACCCAATGACAAAGTATGAGCTCAATGGTCGCAATTGACCTTTGCAACCCATGGTGGTTGCGATAGACATGTGGGAATCAACCTAGGGGACCAAAAGAAAAAAGAACCACTGTGAGCATCGACCCAGGCGACAACATGAAGGAGGACTGTTTTCTCGTGATCGACCTTCATGAACCAAGCGACGGAGCGATGGACCCCTCGTCAGAGACATTGTCTACGATCGTGACCTCGACAACTTTTACGAGCAAGTTTAAATAGGATTGCGAGCCACAACCACAACTTTTCGACACCCACAATGGTATGAAACCATCGTAATCCAACCCATTGTGAGCATGGTTAGGTTGATTGCGAGCAAGGCTACCTCGCGAGGAAGATCCAGAATGGAATTGTGATCTCCATCACGAAGTAGAGGTCGTGACATTCGTTTCCATGGGCGCTCCAACGGAGGATGCATCACCACGGTTCTTGGCGATATGAGGTCATCAACGACTCCCTCTTCTCATTGACGGCGATAACGGCATGGGAGATTTGTTTTATTTTACATAGTTTTTTTTTTGTTTTCTAATGTATGGGTTTCTTATTCTTTTTTGTTCTTTTTGTTAGTCTTTGGATTTTTTTTTTTAATTTGGTGTAGTTAGACTAATTTGACTATCGGTGAGATTGTTTAATTTTAACTGTTAGATGTAAATCTTATGGTAAAAAAAAAACTCTTATTGATAAAACCTTTTAGAGGGTCTTATCACTGCATTTCTCTAAAAAATATATACTCGTAGTAAAACTCTCTATTTTAGTTTTTTTCTTTATTTAAAAAAACTTTTTTTGGACTATCTCTTTCTTTCCTATAAATTTTGCAGAGAATAAGAGTAAAGATATTTAAAAAAATAATAATAATTAAAGTATTTCTAGAATTTATTTAGGGAGTTTTGGAAGGAGCACATGAGTTCAAACAAAAAATTATAACATATAAAAGTTTTATAGTATGACATATTCATGTCTTAAACTATAACATATGATAACTTTACACTGTTTGAGTTTGCATTTATGAGCTCGAATTGTATTGACAAATACCCTATTAAATTGCCATAAACATCTCCATGTTTAAACTAATAAAAAAAACACCCTATTAAATTACCAAAAAAGTCCCCATGTTTAGAGCCTATTTGGAATGGCTTAAAAAAAGTAAACCTGGTTTTGCCTTATTTACTCCAAAACTTTTTTTTTTACATATTTAGATGGACTTTTGAAAAGTATTTTTGGTTTTATAAGTACTTTTAAGACAAACCAACTATTTAGTGCTTATAAAAAAAAGGTTTATGAAAAAAAATTATTTATATTTAATAAAAAATAATAAATTCTAAATTTCATTAAAGTTCTTAAATTACATTTCTTTTTATACCAATCAGAATTTTTGATTTTTTTTAACCAAACAAGTTCAAAAACTTATAAACTATCTTAAAAAACTCTAGGTCATGCTTATCTTGTTTCATTGATTAAAAGTAAAAGCACAAGTTATTTCAAATAAGCCTTTACAATAATAAAAAAATACACCTTTAGTTTTTTGAAATAGTTAAAAAAGCATATATTTGACCGGTCAAATTATAAAATGTAAAAAATGCCATCGCTAATGACCATTGTAAAAAACATTGTACATTGTTTAAACTTAAGTATTTAAAACAATTAAAAATACATTTAAAGAAATTTCACAAAATTATTTGAAAAATTAAATAAATTTAAACTTAAAACTAGACAAAATAATTTTATGCAAGATTGAACATCTAACTAGGCCTTGGATGGGGTTAGGTTTTGGCCGACTAAATAGGATCATTGAGGAGGGTGAGAGAGAGATACTTTTTCATTTTATGTTTTTTATTTTTAAAATTTTTTAATTTAGGATAATTTTATTTAATTTTTTAAGTAGCTGGTGCTTAAATACTGCTTAAACGGTGATTATGGAAGGTATTCATGTCATTTTTAAATTTTTTAAAAGTTTGACCAACCAAAAGAATATTTTTCACTCTTTCAAAAAAAACTTAAGTTTGGTTAATTTCTTTTATGTTTAAATTCGAAGAATACTTACGGTATTTTGAGTAAATAATTAAACTTTAAAAAATTTTCTTTTATTAAAATACTTATTGTGTATTGAGTAAATAAGTAAACTTTTAATAATTTGAGTCATGATTGAAATTGACAAAGTTTTTCTCTCTGTCTATTTTTTTTTTTTTTGGTGGGGGAATACTTGGTAAATTTTGCTAACTCTAGCCGTTAAAAAATCTTCTCACAAGTCTTAAAGTACAAAAGCCTAATAACTGATGGCCCTTACGAAAAAAATAGGAGAAAACTACATGTTATGCTATACTAAAAAAAAAAAATTTATTAATGTTATATTTAAAAAAAATTACATTACACTACCTCTTATATCATATATTTATATTATATAACACTTAAATATATGCGATATTTATAAAAAGTAAGTTTTAAACATACTATTTATGAAAATTCTCTAAAATGTAACTTTACGTGACCAAGAACGAAAATAAAAAGCTGTGGTAGAATTATATGCTCTACAACTAGGAAAATCTGGGAGAAGATATTAATATATGCGAAAACGGAAAATATAAAAAATACAACAGTTATGTATAAATGTTAATTTAGAATGTTGTACTTTTCCTTTGATGCTTAGGATTTTACAAATATGAACAAAATTTACATAAATAAACAAACTTTACATAAAACATGATTGCCACAAAAACTTAAACATGATTGTGATTTTATCATGTTCAAGCACCATTAAGCAATGATATGCTACTCGACAAGGTGTACAAGTATACTAAGTGACAAAAAGCTATTATTTGAGTGATAAATTGATAAAATGGAAGAACAATTAAAGTACATTGATTGCCCATATTTCTATTTTTTTTATAGAAAGTTTTCACTATTTTCATTCACATATTCCTAATTTTTTTAAACATTTTCTGAAATTCTAAAAAAGAAAATTACGCAGCCACCTCGTAATCTTAAAAAATCAAAATTTTTGCTAAACATTTAGAAAATATTGAAAAAAAAAATAGTCCTGCATGTGATATATAGATGCTACCAGTGTAAATTAATCATGCTTTAGATTCATCTCTCATGCTCTAGTCTAAATCTAACCAGTCTCTCTCCCTCTCTCCTTTTTTTATTTATTTTTTTTATTTTTAATAACGCTAACCAGTCTCTGTTACTTCTCTGCTAAAATCTAGAACTCTTCATTTAAGTCCATACCACCTCGTCAATATATTTTGCAATAAAACTTGTCTCTTCTAATAATATAATTGACAATTGATATATGATATATGACATCAGAAATATCGAAAGATTTATTTCCATTTAATATTGGCGTAAATGGTTGATCGATAGGCTCCATGGCCATTTGAGAATGTCTTTTATTTGTAGTTTGGCTCTTTTAGTCATCTTATAAAAAAAAAAAAAAAACCAAATTCAAGTTTAAATGAATGAAATTCGGATTTATTAATGTTCGTTGGGCATGTCTTTTCCAATAGCGCATGGTTTGGTCAAAGAAGTGAAATTGGTCATTTCATGTATATTCCAATCGTGTAGAGGCTTTAAAGAAAGGGATCCTAATTGCATGCCTATGGTATTTGTGTTACGTGTAATGTAATATGAAATTAGTATTTTTATTTAAAATTCCTTCGTTCACATGGCCACCGTATACACCCGGAATGATTCTTTTCTTATATTAGATATAGATACACCACTTGGGTAAATTATCCCTCTCTCTCCTCCAACTTGTCCTAATTAAACTAATGTCTTACTCACGCAAAGGGGGAAAAGAAATAGAGAGAGAAACTAATCTCACTCCTCTCTCTCTCTCTCTCTCTCTCTGTGACCACATGGGCTTTTGCACATGCTTCGAAGGAAAATATATTTTTTATTAATAAAAAATTTTACAGAATGCCTTGACCAAGTTTTGGTTTGCTGCAATTGTTAAAGCTTCACTCGTTATAATTCATGTATTAGACACTGTTGAAGAATAAAAATTTATAAGATGTTTAGTATTATAATGTAATTTTTAACTAAAATTTTTAGTTGTTAATATAACGCCTTTATATATTATAATATAAAAAATAAGCTACATTATAAAAATTTTGTATTAAATTGAACCAATGCAACCAGGCAGTAATATTTGAAAATGCGTCTCAGTAAATGTTGCATTTTTATTTGAGTGGCGAGAATGTTATAAAAAAAGTTTGCAACTTGGAACTTTTTTTTTTCAGCAAGGGATAAAAAAACCTCTCTCTACACCCACCACATATTTATTTACAAAAAAAAAGGCCAAGTATTTGCACAGTTTTCAGTTTCACGAGACCTTAAAAAACATTTATGAGTTCTCAGAACATGCAAAAGAGAATTTTGCTGTTTGAAGCTGGATCAGAAGAATTGTCTAATATTCTTACATTTCTCTACTTATCTCCCAAAATGGTTCGAAACAAAAATTATCATGTGGTACTGTTCCATAGGATCTAACCACTGCATGCAGAGCAGTCCAAGTTATTTGCCTTGACTGGCAAGCTCTGCACCCCACGACGAGGCAGTGTTTCAAAGTCACTTCCGACATGAGTTTTAATATATGCTTAAAATTTTTTGAAAGCCTAGCTAACTAAAATGCCCCAAATTAATACCGTACACTTATGAAAAATTCAGATTTTTTGTTTATTAATTATTATATTGTTCATATCCCGTACGTTCTCCTTTGCAATTATTTCCAATTGGTTTCTTTTCTTCTTTTTAGTTGCACCAAAAAATTCAGAACTTTTATTGATTATTATACTGTTCATACGTCTTACGTTGACCTTTGCAATTCTTTCCTTGGTTTCTTTTCACCCTTTCAGTTGCACCAAAATAATGTGTAATATTCTCTTTAAAAAAGGAAAAGAAAAACTAATCTTTAATATATATATATATATATAAGCTTGTGTAGTGCTCGTAGTAAACTTAAAACTTGAAACGTTTTGTTATTTATTTTTACGAAACATTTTTTTATTTTCCTTTAGAAACTTTTTTTCCTCTAAAAAACATTTTTTTTGTTTTTTATTTTTATTTTTATTTTTTGTTAATATATTTAATACACTCGCATAGATTGTGTGTTTCTCAAATAGTATGTAATAAAAAGTAAATATACTCGTATGCCCCTTGAACTATTGTTGTTGCTTTTGTCATAATAATAATAATAATAATAATAATTATTATTATTATTATTATTGTTATAATAATAGTTGTTGGCACGTGCAAATTCACAGCTTAAATAATAGCGATATCTTGACGGTGGCTGGCTCCCTCTTCCATTAAAGCCAAACATCATTAATGGCTTGTTTAATTAGTGGTGAGAATTATTGGTGAGAATCGTTTTTATTATAAGGTGTCAGAAAGATTTTTACTCTGTTTATAATTAAGCTTATAGTTCACACCATCTTTAGCCAAATACCCTTGATATCTCAAGCATTCGACCTCAAACCTGTACAATTAAGTACTTTAATCTCCTTTGAGTATGAATGTTTAATTCAATCAATTACAACCATACCACTGCCATTACTTTTTTTTCCTCTCTCTAAAGAAAAACATTGTCACGTGAGGGTAAAAGGACGCACTCAAATAACTCCAGCGAGATGTACATCCGGCGAGGCATGTGGATTAATACTAATGACCTTTCCGTTCCATTATTTGAGTCACAATTTAAATATTTTTTTCATGGTATTTTTTTTATAAAATTTAAATCTTTATTAACCTATAAACCATACGGACTATTTGCGGATATAGTTTTATCCTCCCGTTGAGGCAGGACTTGCTAAGACTTTAAAACATTGTTGAAAAGAATTAGTAGCCTTGTTACCTTATCAGATAACAAAACAGGTAACTAAAAAGAAGTTCATTAAAAAAAACTGCCATTGGGAAAAACGAATATATACGGAATGTTTGAAGTGATTGAAATGTCACAGTTTCGTCAGTTTATATATTTATGTTTTTACCCCCCCAACGACCCCAGTAGTATTTAAATGGATCCAGAAAGTTATATATAATGTGCCGTACGTCCCAGCTTGTAAATTTCTATTTATGGAGGCTCCGGCGACATTGGCCTGCATTTTTTGCAGACCCCATTTCAATGGTATAAATGTTTCCTTCATGCCAGGAAGCACGAACTACGTGAAGTGAACAAAAATAAAATAAATAGTCTTCGATAAAGTTAGTTAGAACCAATTATTTAGTTAGCAAACAATGAAAAATTTTTATATATTATAATAAAAAACAAAAAATTACTATAGTATAAAATTTTTATACACTATAATATTTTAAACTAAAAATTTAATTGTAATAATTTTGTCAAACACCATAAAAACCTTGTGCGTTGTCCAAAAATACTATGGCACAATTTTTTGTTGAATGAATTTAATGTTAACGAAGAAAAAAATGGGAAGCCTATACTCTATATTCTATGGTGAGCTGTCTTGACAGTAATGAGACAACCAAGAATGTTGACATATATAGTAGGAGTATTTTTCCAACTAAAAGAGTCGATCAGAAGAAAATATCCAGAGTCTAATGCGCTTACAAATACAATGAACCCAAAAAAAAAAGAAAAAAATTAAAAAATAAAAAAATGTAGGCTGAAATCGATGGTTTTGGAGAGGCATGCCCGATGTGTCACTTTCAAAAAAATAAATGTGTAGGCAGACAAGTTGAGCACGATTCATCCTTCTAGTCACGGCAGAGACAATTATTCTGTATTATAAGCAATATGTGTTAATTTTATATGCTTTTCCAAAATTAAGTTTTGACATTTTTCTATCAGCTTTTATGCTACAAGAAGATCTTATTTGGCTCTTTTGAAAAATAAAAGAAAAAACAAAAAAAAACCAAACAAGCACTAGAGGCTGGTTTGTGGAAGGCACGGAATTTTGTTTTGTTCTTATGTTTATTCCTTTTTATTATGGTTTTGTAAGTTTTTTTTTTTTTTTTTTTCCTTGTTGAGCGACGTGCCTAGGTATGGTCTAATTTTTAAGAGGTCAAAGATAAATTTCATTCTTTTTTTGTTTTAAGCCACCTCTTATCTTTGCATGCTATCCCTCGCTCCCCAACAAGGCCACCGTGAATAGATTGCCATTATTCCTAGAAACAAAAAGAAAAACAAAAGAATTAAATGGCATTGCTTGGATGGTCACGTGACTTGTAGACAAAGCATGAATAGGACTTCTTAGAAGCTCCTTCGGAAAGTACCTTGATAATTTATATAAAATAAAAATTAAAAAAACTGACTTTTTAGAAGAGTTTTTCTGTGAAATTTACAAACTGTAACTTCTTGAAAAAAAATTGTCTAAAAAATACTTTAAAATTTGTTCCAAAATTTCAGTTAGACATTTAGTTAGACATTATAAGTTTTATTATAATATTTGTATTGCTTATTTAAAAATTTGAAAACGATTTTAACTCTTATAAAATTTGTAAAAATATGATTCTAAGCATTCAATGAAAAGTTATAGCTTTTACTTTTCTTTTACTGACTAAATGCATAAGCAAAAGCTATGCTGAAAGGGCCTTTAGACTATCTGTAATTCAAATGTCAATATCAATATTATGGTTCAATGAAAAATTATACTTGTATTATTTTATTCTGTGCTTCAAAACACAATATTGTTTAAAAAGTTATACATTTTCTTGTCACAATTATTAAATTTTGAAATATGTAAAAGTAAATTTTTTACTTTGAAATAATATGAAAATGTTAATACTTTTAATGATTTGATGAAAAATGTTAATAAATTATCTAGCAGTAACCAATTGCTCAAAATTTGATATATTTTCTATTGCGTTAAATTTGACACCAAATAGGTTGTAGTATATGTCAACTCAGCACAAAAAACAACTGTCTTAAGAAATAATTTTTCTCCTTGATGTTTTCTTTTTTTATTTACTATAGAATTCTTCTTAATGTTTTAAAACTTCTATAAACATACTAATTTAGTATTGTATCATAACGTGGGTGTAGATGGTTAAGTGATAATTTTGCACTTCACTCTACAAGAAAATGTGTATTAGATATCTCATCTAAAAAAACACACTATTTTAGAGATGTTCTTAGCATGCGTAAGTAATAGTTAATTTAACCGAAAAATTTGAAAAAAAGTCCAAAAAAAATTTTCAAATGAGGAAATAGTCTCTCTTTTTTTTGCACTAAAAAATAGGTTTTTTATAAGAAAATTGCTTTAATTTAAAAAAAAAGAAAAAAACTTGTAATAAAAAAAAAAACCTCAACAAGATCGATTAGCACTTGTGAACTACGATGATGGCCAAAAATAAAAATACCAAAGCCCGCGTGGGAATGGGGCACGTGAGAGTTGTTAGCCCTTGGCATTCAACTATTGGCTTGGTTTATCTCTCGATTGCAGTTCTAATAATAATTAGTTATACAGGAAATAAAGATCAAAAGGAAAAATAAACCAATAACTTAACCTTTTTTTCATTAAACTAATTTTTTAAAAAAGAAAAAAAAAATAACAATACAAACAAAACGAACGTGATCTACATCATATCATCTCGGAATTCCCAACGGCCCTTTTCCTCTCTCTAGAAGCTTTATGAAAATAAATGAATAGATAGAACTTGTCTTTTTATTTTAATACTTTGTAATAGAGAGAGGGGCAGGTCAGAGGGTGAGGGACAATGACGTTGACGTGTCGAGAACAGGTGTGGTGGCGCCAGTGACAAGTGGGGCCACGGGAGAAGGACCCTCCCCTATTCCTAATCCTATTCACACTTTATCTTGTGAGTATGAGATTGTTTTTTTTTTTTTTTTTTTAACGAGGTTATATACATGCTAGTTATAAAACCATGGTTTCAATTTAACATGTATTATAGTTTTTTAGAGTGAATCTTGTTATTTTAGAATAACAAAGTTATAATATCATACGGTTATATAGAATTGTCTTTTTTTTAGCAACAAGTGTTTCTACAACTTAAATTTTATTAAAAAACACAATAAAATGCCAAGGAGTGCTCTTATGTTCTGTTGAAATGATTTAAAGTAAGTTATTTTTGACTTATTCAGCACAAAAGCTAGTTTTAGATATGTTTGAGTAGACAAGTTGTTTAAGCTGCTAACATTTATAAGTATTTTTAAAACAACTCATACTTTTGGTGCTATAAAAAAAGTGCTTATAAAAAGTCTTTTTATTTACTTTTAAATTTTATAATTTGGAAGAACAAATTTCAGGTCATGTCTATATTTTTATATTACATTATTTGTTATAACAAAAGGAGTTTCTGACTTATTTTACTAAGTATATTCAAAAACTCTTTTGAAATAAAAAAAATATTCTTTCATGAATTATTCAAATACTAATTAAAAAGGTTTAATATAAAAGCGAAAATACAAGCTATCTCAAGTGGGTTTTTCATCTAGTTTCATTCAAAGGGAATTCAGGCATAAATTAAATAAGCTATTATTCAATCAAATCTTTTAAAGCTTTTTTATAAAATAAAGTATTAAAATTTAATCCAATCTAATCCTCTTTAGTCCTACATACCAAACATTCTCTTATAGAATTAGAATGAACAAAAGAAACAATATAGCAAATTTTGAAACCGCTAATGAAATGAGAAGGTAGGAGGTTTATTCGTTTTTAAGTATGTTCATAACTCAACGAAAATTTTCTTTATCCGTCTAATAACTAATGAATCAAGATAAACTTTCATTTCGGTGCAAATAGTGATCATATATTCATTATATAGTAACACAAGAACACATGAAACTCTTTCAATTTCATTTAAGAATCAATGAACTTACACAGGTATTTATACCTTGGATCTATTTATTATATAAATAAAAATCATTTACACAATATATAAAAAATAAATAAATTATTTATATTATAAATTTATCATTATAATTATAAATAAATTAAAGATGCCATTTTAATATGGTGTCGGGCAGACTGTGTTGGCCTTGGGGAGGGAAACCAGTTGGCGGATAAGCTCGCTTCCTCTTCACCGACAGGCTTCAGCTGGGCCCCACACGTCTCAATGCTTTGTCCCATTTGCGTCACCCCCATCTGCTTTCCTTTTCGTACGTCTCTTTTTGGGGGGCCTTTCTCTTTGATATTTTTTGCTCTCGGAGAAGCGCCAATGTTGGCCATTAAGCCTGTGGACCTCACCTTGCTTTTGCGTTAGTACTACCACAACTGCTCAGCCACTCCCATTCTTTATATGTATATATATATATATATATATACACGCACACATATATATATATATATATATTGAGGCTTTTTTTAAATTCCGGTACCCTAACTAAAAATACACTTATAATTTTTTTTGTTCACAAATATAACTTTATTTACGCATTTATACAACGCTTAATTTGTTGAAACTTAATCTGACATTATATGTATTGAATTACATTATTAAGTATTATATACAAACAATTTAAGTATTGTATAAACGCATAAATAAAGTTATATTTGCAAACAAAAAAGATTACAAATAACAGACTAAAAACTAATCCTATAATTTGACTCAAGACAATTAAAAATATTAATGTTTAGAATTTTTGAAACTTCACTTCTAACTCATTGGTTACAACTATAAAAAGTGTAAAGCTCTCAATAGCTACAGTAAAAAAACAAAAAATTATGACAATATAAAAGCTCTTATATGTTATTGTTTTTAAATTGAAAACGTCAATAACAATTAAAGTTCTAAATGCCCTAGCTGTCGTCATGACAAAATTTCATTTGTCTTTATCTTAAATATTGGCAGGGAAATATATATCTATATATATATATATATATATCTATATATATATATATATATGTGGTGCATCTGAATCTTAAAAAAATATGACGACTGGTTAACAATCCTTTGTGCATTCCGCAAAAATAGTTTAGTTTTAATTACTAACGATCCTTTGTACTTGTATTGATTTTAAGTTTGCCGTAACTTTTTTTGTACCTGTATTAACTATATGTTTGCCGTAATTTTTGAATTGATCAGAGAAACTTTTTTGATTAAACACAGGTTGTTGGGTCTTCTACGAGATAATATTCTTTTTATTATACAATATACAAAAATGGAAAGAGGAACAATGTAATAGGAGATGTAAATGTGGAAGTAATTGAATTCAAATAAGTTGCCGCAGAGGAGAGAAAATAAAGGTAAAAGAATTAATATACGGGTATTAATGATACGTCCTTCGTAGGAACTCCATCGATATCATGAGATGATTTATGGATACAATTAAATACATATTAATAAATATAAATGTATTCTTTAAGATATTGTTATACGGTTGTTATCATTTTGCTAGCTTGTATTTTAGAAAAGCATTAATCTTGTATTTATAATTTTTATCGTCTTTAAATATAACTTTATTCATGCATTTATGCAATGCTGATTAATTTCTTGAAATCTAACATTCGATGTTATATGTACTAGACTTTATTAATAAGTGTTATATATGAATAAATTAAGCGTTATATGAACGCACAAATAGAGTTATATCTACAAACAAAAAAAGATTGCAAGTACTAAGACCAATTCTATATATAATATAATTTAAGACATAAAAAAATAATAATGTTGTCTCCATGGCAAAATGTCAATCGTCTTGATCATACATATTGGTAGGGAAAAAAATATAAATGATGCATTTGAATCTTTAATATATATATATATATATATATATATATATATATATATATAATGACTAACAATGCTTAGTGCATTCCGCGGAAATAGTTAAACTATACAATTCCTAACGATCCTTTGTACTTATATTAATTATATTCTTATCGTAACTTTTTTTTGTTCTTATATAAATAATACGTTTGCCGTAATTTTTGAATTGATCAGATAACTTTTGTTTTGAATTATTCACCACAAAACACAGGTTCTTGGATTCTTATGAGATAGTATATTTTTTTCTTTAATAGACATTATACAAAAATGGAAAGAAGAACAATGTAGCAGGAGATGTAAATGTGGAAGTAATTGAGTCCAGATCAAGTTGTTGCGACAGGAGAGAATTGACACACGTTTATAAAACGTACATAGGAACTCTGTGGATATTATAAGGGGATTTATAATTACAATTAATAGTTATAAACGTGTGCATGTGTTCTTTAAGACATTGTTATGGAGTTATTATTGTTTTGGTACACGTGTTTTAGAGGAACGTCGTCTTGCTTCTTACTATTTAAAAAATATCAAAATAACACTTGTAGTATTTAAAAAATATCATTCTGATGCCCTCAACATATGTTTTATGACGTGAAATTTTTATTTATCTTTTTATCAACAAACCTCAAATTAATTCTATAAAGCTATAATAAAAAAAAAACAAAAAATTAAACAAAACTTATTAAAGAAAATCATATATGTAAATTTATTTCTTTTTTAGGTATTGTTTGTAATTGTTTCCTTTTGTATTTTTAACAAAATAGTTTACGGCCCATTAATAAAAGGATATAAGTGAGAAATTTTATGTCACAAAATATGAATTATCATGATATCAAAATAATATTTTTGAAAGTTATAAAATACTATTGTGATATTTTTCAAACAACATAATATCAATATGATGTTTTATTAAAACATAGGGTACCTTGTTATATATGTACATTATGATTGTGATATACCCATGTATGAGAAGAACATGCATATTCTTTTTATATTGATCGACATGTCCTCCAAATAATTTGGAGAAAGGGGCAAGCAATGTATAGAGTGTTTGGTAGGGTGATTAAAACCGTTGATTAGAATTGTTTTTACTATCCGTTGATTAGAATTGTTTTTACTGTAGTATATAAAAACTTTACGTTATAGCGATTTTTTTACTTATTACTATAACATATAAAAACTTTATATTATTTATAACTAAAAAAATAATTTAGATCATAACTATCAAACCTCTTGTAATGCTTTTTTTACGTCGCAATTTATATTCTTTCCAAAAAGGGCAAAAAAATGCACACCAATGACTCATCTTTATGTACCAATTTCCTTGTACTACGTGCACGCGAGTATTAAACGCCGACAGTGAAAAAAATTAATAATAAAGGCAGTGGGAAATCTCATTTTCCATGCAAGAGTCAGCTTCGAATTAATTTGGGCGAATTAAAGGAGCAACTCCATTAAAATTCCACACTGTCTCTGTCTTAGCTAATAATTTTTTTTTATCTTTTAATTATTATACATCTGTTGATGCTTACCGCTGTTCGATGTCGGATCAACACCCATGTATGACTGAACACCTTCTAACCTCCTCTTAAGCTTGCCCCTGGTCGGGAGTGAGTACCTGCGAGAGTGATGATTCGGAGAAATGAGGTTAGTCAATAGACAAAGGCTCTCCGATGCTCAAGGCAAGTATTGCTCGGCAGAGGTCGGCAACTAATTAAGTGTGAAGAGGTCTCTCTCTCTAAAACGTCATAAATGCATCCTATTTATAGGCCACCAGCTGGATCGGGTGCAAGATGGGTTTTGCCCATTACCCAGGTGTCACATCAGAGTGTATCAAGCAATAAGTGACAAGTGTCGCGTACATTGTCTAATGGATTGGACTCTATCGGACGGCAGCACGTTTGCCTGGTGTTGGCCTACAAGGATGGGTAGTGACGTATTATGATGAATAACGTGCCCCGGCCCGAGCTACTGTACATCCCCGAGGTGGCAGCCTTCTTGGGGGCGTGCCCTCAGATAAATAGAAGGCACCTCGGGAAGAAGTATAAGTCGTCGGGTCGGGCGGTAGCCTATGTCTGCCGAACTGAGTTGCCGACCACCAAAAGTTAGTGTCCTCAGTGGCGGCACCGAGCTTACCCTCAACATTAGCCCCCCAGTTCACCTGGTCGGTGTTCGGCCGGGTGGACTATGCCGAGTGGGTGAGGTCGGCTCAAAGGAAGAAGACCAAGCGACACTTAGAAGCAGGGTGAGGTGAAAAGACGCGCGGATCAGACGGGGGACGCGTGTCGCGTCGTAGCCGTCTGTGCGGCTGTCAGGCGTATTAATTGCGCCTTTTGGGTTTTCGCGCTCGAATTTCTCGCTTAAAATGGCTATAAATAGGGTCCCTCCCCTCCGTAATTTGCACTTCATTTTCAGAAATTTTACGAACGAGAAATTTTGGCTGCCGAGCTCAAGTAATAGCCGAGGATTATATCAACCGAGCTACCAAGAACCCGAGCAGGTAATTTCCCGAATAAAAATGAGCGATTTGTCCGACTCGCAAAACGTGGAGGTTTCATGGTCGAAAAGTAGTGAGGAGAGCAGTAGCTCTTCTTCGACTCAATCCGACGCCAAGGTGGCGTCCCAAAGACGGAAGGGGCCAGTCGGCTAGAGCAGATCCTAATGGTCGATTCCCAGACCGTGCCCGAGCAAGAATTTTTAAATTTGTTGGGCGGGCATAAGCTTATCAGGCCGTCCAGGGAACAAGACCTTTATACTGGGGCGGCAACAGCTGGCCATTCCCAAGTTTTTCCAAGGGAGAGGACCGAGTTTCAAACCTATGAGGATGCTCCAAGCACCTCTGGTCGGAATGCCGAGGCCCCCGTCCAAGTTGCAGATGTGATTACGGTTGATGCCTCCGATGAGGAGCATGCAGCCGAGGATACGGGGGCAGAGCAGCCAGAAAATGGAGCAAGAGGTCCGGGCCACCCGCGTGCTAGGCGTTACAGCATATCGGATAAGCCGCCCTGGGCAAACCTCGGCGGCGGGTTATACAAGCGCGATCACGGAGCCGCGGTTAGAGGCCCTATGCGACGAGTATGGCATCCCGGCCAATGTGAATCTCGTCGTCCCCGGAGAGGGAGATTCACCTTTAGAGGTGCTGGAGGGATTTATCACACTTTACGCCGAGTTCTTCAAGGCCGGGCTACGTCTACCACTGCACCGTTTCCTTCGCCGGGCGCTTAATGACTTTAATGTGTGCCCGGCACAGTTAAACCCGAACAGTTATAGGTTGCTGATTCGGATGTACATTTTGTGGAAGTACCACCGGAACACCGAGATGCCGTTGGAGGCCTTCAAACAAGTATTTAAGATGAAGAAGCTTCCTCTGCAGTCCGGCTGGTACTACTCCACCGGCTTCAGAAAGGACTTTATTCTGGGCAACCCCGACTCGGACAAGCTGTGGAAGTACGAATGGTTTTACGTCGGGGGAAACTTTTTAGCCCGAGCCGGTGAAGCTGTCCCCGAGGATGAACAAGTGCCGGGGTCATTTGAGCTGGGGCACGTCTGGACCAAGCGCCCTTGGGCACCGAGCCACGTAATAAAGGCTGTGGACGAACTGTTCGAAAAGCCCGAGTCGTCCAGACAACAGTCCTTTCTTCTGAGAAAGGACACTCGGTCCAGATACGGTTGGTTTGGGGAGTCCAGCAGTCTTCCCCGAGCTAGGCGTCCTGCCCGGGAAACCGGGCAGGTTACTGTTGCCCGTCCGAGTGATGCGGATCTTCCAGGGCCAAGTACTTCCCGGTCCGGGTGGCCGACGAGGGACCCTTCATCGTCCAGCACCGAGGACTCGTCCAGTGGCTCCCTCGATGCGGTGCCACCTGTAGCAGACGAGGACCTCGAGGGCGTGATTAGGCTCCTGTACCCGTCGGGCCAACTCCGGATCGGAGGTCAGCCCAGAACTTTATTTATAGTCACCCTTTCCCCCCTTTTTATTCCGACCTTCGTTTTACTTTGATTTTCTTTGTGCAGAAATGACCGCACCGAGCTCCCGCGCTAGCAGGCCTGCCTAGATGACAACACAGAGGAAGGGCAAGGGCAAGGCCGTCGAGGCCAGCAAAAAGCGTAAGCGGACGCTGGCGCCCGAGCCCCCAGTACGCACCGGGCAAGCCTCCACATTAGTCTAAGTTCTACCGCCGCCACCACCGATAAGGGCCTCGTCAGAGGTCGACCGAGCAGACGAGGCGTCCAGAGGTTCTTCTGAGGACCAGCAAAGAAGGCGCCCGGACTACCGTGGCATGCTCCTCGAACGTCTCAGGGACGTAGCTCCCCCGGATGACTTCTTTATGAACATCCGGGGCGAGGACTTCCAGGACTTGTGCAACATGACCCTCCGAGCGACTGCCTCAGTAAGTATCCGAGCTGATCAATAGTTCAGGGGCTTGTAATAATATTGCCGAGGACTAACCCCTTGTGTTTCTCACAGTCAAGCGCCATGGTGCATATGGTGCACTCTATCGGGATGAGGGAGATCCACAAGGAGAGAGAAAGGCACAAGAAGACCCTCTTGATGAAGTTGGACTCCGACAGAGAGCTCAACGAGAAGAAGGGTGAACTAGATCGGGCCAAGGAGGAGGCCCAGAAAGCAAAGTCCGAGGCCGAGGACATGTTGAGGCAGCTCAAGGAGGCGGAGGATAAGGCCGCTCGGCAGGAAGAGAAAGCCGCTCGGCTAGAGGGGCGGCTAGCAACTCTACAGGCCGAGCACCACCGATTCGTAGCAGGGCTCCCCGACCAGCTGGCCGCTGCGGTCGAGGAGTTTAAGACATCCCCCGAATATACCGATCTCTACTTTGATGGAATGGCTGATCTCCGTGACCATCTAATCGAAAAGCATCCCGAGGCGGCTGCATTCGACTGGTCGGTCATCGCTGAGCCAGACCAGGGCGATGCCGAGCAACAGCGGGACGTTGGAGAAGAGATCGTCGTTGTGGATGGTGATGATGACGGGGATGTGCCGGCTGCCGAGGGAGGCCAAGACGACAACGCGGCCGGGGACGAGACTCAGGCTGGTGATGAGACTCGGGCCGATTGATCCTTTGCTTTTCTTGCTTTTTGTAATTGGGCTTGGTAGGTGCCCGAATTTCTTGTACCTCCCTAGTAAATAAAGTTAAAACATTTTATATTCTCCCGTTTTGCATCCACTTTTTCTTACGTGTAGTTTTATTTTACATCCCATGTAATGTTTAAAGTTAAATACTTCTCGGGGGGGTTCCCAGGCTGGGAGACAATTGACCGAGCAGAGGTAAATGGTACAATTCTTCTCGGTTAAGCTGAGTACCTCTGTCCTCAGTTAATCCGAGGACTTTTGTTCGGTTGTTCCGAGTAGTTATCCATTTTTGCTTAGTTCTGTCCTCAGTTAATTCGAGGACTTCTGTTCTCGGTCGTTCCGAGTAGTTATCCATTTCTGCTTAGTTATCCAAGCAAGTTTAGGTTTCTGGTCTCGGTCGGGCAGAATATAAACGGCGTATATCTACCCTTACCCTGTAACACCCGAGATTTTTAATGCATTAAAAATGCATTAAATTAAAGATTATATTGAGACAAAGTACAATTAAAGGAAAATACTGTATAATACGATGGAAAATTATACAGTGTTAGAGCAACGCAGTATAAGAATTGAATTGTGTGGACCACAATTTTATCTTATACTTTTTTATAAAAGAAAAGAAAAAAAAAATCAGAAATTTAAGCAAATTCGAGACTTTCTCTCTCTAGATTTTCTCTCTCTAGAATTTCTCTCTCTCTCCTCAAATCTCGTTTGAGATTCCGGCGTTATTTTTCGACACCTCCCATACCAGTGGGAAGCTCTCGTTGAGCTGAGTCCAACGAGGTGTCGTGCCACCCAAATAGCCGCCGGAGGAGGGCCCACGCGCCGCCCAAAGTGGCGGCGAAACCCATTTTTTCCCGACGTCGTTTCTCGACTGTCCGACCACCAATCGACGTGATTTTGGTGTCTATGGACTCAGTGTGATGAGAGGAACAAGATGGTACCAATTTTCCAGCTCAATTTTGGCTGGAAAGGCTTCGCCGGAGCTGCCCCGTCGCCGCCGTGGAGCCGTCGTCGGAGCCGCCGCATATGGTGGCGGTGTGGCACACCGCCGGTGCCAAAACGTTCAGAGGGCGACGGCGAGCAAGACCCCTCGGTCAATTGCTCCGTTCCGCCGCCCCTCGCCGGAGATCGACCTCCCCCGTCGTGCTCCGCCGCAAGAGAGGTCGAGGTGACCCATTGCGCCACCGTTGTGCCAAATTGAAGGCACAAACACGTTCAGAGGGTCACGGGGAAGCTTCCCAACACCTCAATTTTGGGGAAACACCGCGAGAAGACGGAGAACCAAGGTCCACCGTGGAGCGCCGCCGTGAGGAGGTCGGGCCGCCGTTCCACGCGATGTTGAGCTGCCCCACCGTAGGGGAAATACTCAGAGGAGGTCGGGGAACAATTCCCCCACCTCAATTTCACGGTACCGTCGCCGGAGGACCGAAATCGGAGCCGCCGGTTTCCGCCGAGAATTCCGTCTTCGATTTGCTATGTTGGAGGCCGAATTGGGTGAAATTGACCCCACCAATCGACTCAGGAGGGTCGAATTAGGGGGGGTAGGCTCGAGCTCAGCCCTCAACGGAGCCAACCGCCGCCGGTCAACGGCCGGTCAACGGCGGTCAACGCCGGTCAACGGCCGGTCAAAGGGCAAAATGGGATTTTGTGATCCGGACCTCCGATCGAAGATCCGAGACCGCCTCCCGACTCGTTTTGACGCTCTGAACGCAATGGTGACCTCCGTTCGAGCTAATTCCACTCCGATGAAAATCGTCCGGTACCGACTGCACGCGGATCGAGGCGATTCAAACAGCAGCATCGGAGTCCAGAATGACAGTTTCAAGAATGTATGATCTCCAGGAAGCATTCCCAGCTATTCATGGTCGCTCGATGAGCACTGCAGAGGATGCTTCGCATACTGTAGATGCAGCGAGATACAACTGGATCTGCTTAGCTTGGAGTTCAAGTAAGTAGGAATCTCGACTACAGTATAAACTGTTTTAGATGCTTTCATAGAAATTTATGAAATGCATGATCAGTGATTGTTACACTGTTTTATGTAAGAATAGGTTTTATAACATTATAAGGTGACGAAAAACCCGTTAAGGGTAAAATCGTCATTTTTAAGGAAACGGCTAGAACGGAGTCGAACACTCCGATTTAGCATAATGTTATTAGATGGAAAATGTTCCGATACGTTAAGTAACGTAACGGTCATGTGAGATCAAGATTTAACGAGAGATGTTTTAAGTAAACGAGAGGTAACCGATGGGTTACAAAGTTAAAAGAAAAAGTAACCCCGGTGGGTTACAAGGCTAAATGAAGGAAATATAAACTGACAGTTTATAAGGTTGAGTAACAGAACGGTAGACCGATAGTATACCAAGTTATGAATAAGGAATGAATGATTAATGTTTACGTTTTATTATCAATCGAGTGGATTGATAATAAAGAAAGTTAATTAATGAGTCGGCTGTCGTTTGATCAGGACACAAAAGCCGACCAATGGAAGGAAAAGGAACGAGAAAGGAACGGAATAGAGAACGCTAGAGCATAGTTTGGGTAAGTTTCAAACCTCACCTACAGCATGAAGTAAATGATTTTTAAATGCTCATTTATATGTTTGCAAATGTGTTTGCAAATTGTTAAGCAAGTTGTTTTTTAAAGTATGTTTGCATTATTTATGCAAAAAGTTTTAAAGTTCAAGAAAAAGAATTGCAATGAATTTGCAACCATTATGTTAAAGGTTTATTTGCATATTGATATGCATAACGTTATTTAAAAGTTTAAGTTATGATTTTTAAAGTATTGAAAGTATGTTTTGCATTATGATAATGCAAAATGTTTTATAGTTTAAGTTATAAGCTTTATGATGCATTTGTATGCAATGAGTTGCAATTGTGGTGCAATAAATTCCAGAATACAAGTTATGACTTACAAAATGTATTTGCATTATATGTTGCATTTGTTATGCAATGAGTGTTAAATTGCAAGTTATGATTAGTAAAATGTGTTTGCATTTTATGTTGCATTTATTATGCAATATGTTGCATCTGTTATGCAATAAATTTTATAGTACAAGCTATGAATTGCAAGTGTATTGCATATGATGTGATTGCATTTGAAATGCTCACTAAAGTTAATAAGAAGGTAACGTTAAGATAAAAAGAAAGTGTCGTACCAGCCTCTTTGTTATGAGGTAATGAAAGTGAAATTAAAGTTTGACCTCCTAAAGGTGAGGTACAAGACCTCAATGTTTGATGGTCTCAAGTCTTCCACAAGGGAAGCATCATGTTTATGATCTCATGATTAATGAGTTGGTACGAACACTAAAGAAAGTAAGGAAAATGAAAGTTATAAGATAAAGAAAGTTAAAGAACAAGAATAAAGGTTGAGAAAGAAAGGAATATTTAAGTTTATAGAATGTTCATAAAATGCTCATAATTGAAGTTAATAATTGAGCATAAATGAAGTCATGCATTCTAACGTTGCTTGAATGCCTTTAATGAAATGTTTATATGTTATGTTTATGGAAAACATTCTGAAAAATGTTTACGAAATGACAAATGTTTATGAAAAACATTTTCATGTTTTCAAGAAAAGGTTTATGAACGACGTTTTAAGAAAAATGTTCAAGAAATGTTTTAAGAGAAAGGTTTTACATTAAATGTTTATGAAAAACATTTCATGTTTGCAAGAAAAGGTTTACGAATGACGTTTTAAGAAAAACGTTGAAGAAATGTTTTATGAAAAATGTTTTCAGAAATGTTCTATGAAAGACGTTTATGAAGAACGTTTTTAGAATTGTTTAAGGAAAACGTTTATGGAAAATATTTTCATAAATGTTTATGGAAAACGTTCATGAAGAACGTTTCAAGAGAAAGGTTTTCATGAGAAAAGTTTTAAAGCATGTTTAAATGCTTTGTGAGAATATGTTTGAACTTGCTGAGCGAAAGCTCATTAAAAGTTTTTCATGCTGTAGGTAATGTATGGGTGACCAATAGGACCCGATAGAAGAGCTGGGTGCTGCGGAGGACAGATGCGAAGATTTGGGTATGGATACCATCACTGTTTGCTTCCGCTACGTAAAGAAAATGTTTTCTATTGTTTAATGTTGTGTTTTCAAAGTTTTAAAGAAATTCAGAGTTTTAAGAATTGTATTCAAAGTTTTAAGATACAGTTTATGAACTGTTTTATGTAATGATAAAGTAAAGTTTTAAACTATGATTTAATAAATGTTTCTTATTAAGTTTTAAGAAACGTTTTGAAATGATTTTAAAGACAAGTGTTGAGCGATGTCTCCACTTGAATGCGACGGAGGTCGCGTCAGTATTAAAGAAAGTTTAAGGAAAGAAAAAAAAAATTTTACTACAGTATTTTCTTACTAAGTAAGTAAGATTACTGTTTATGAAACGATGATTATGAAAGTAAAGTGACTGCCCGAAAAGGCGGGTCGTCACATACCCTGTTGCCCCCCATAGACTTGTTGAAGTTTTAAAGAAACTTTACAAGTATAGGATTAATCGGGCACATAGATGTGCCAAGCAACTTAAGGGTGTCTGCATGACAGACATGATACATATACTGACTAGCCCCCCTGTCCAGTTTGACGAGGATGACTCCCTTGATGGGGAGTCAACATCCTGTCTTCCGAGTTGGGGTTCTGGCATCTTAGGCATAGTCCTCCCTTAAAGACATTGCTCAGGTGGAATGAGTTTAGGGAAGTTGTGCTCCATTAATGTAATATTTACATTGATTTTTCCAGCCCTGCTCAGCAGGTCTAGTTACAAAAGAATTGTGGCCAGAGATCAAAAAAGGAATCTGGCTCTGATTTCTGTTCTCCTTTTTTTTTTTTAAATATAGAATCTTTTTAAAAGCTCGGCATTCCATGGATGCCCGAACTGATTCCCCTCTGTATCGGTCAGCCTGTAAGTGCCTGGCCGCACGATACCTTCGACTTTAAATGGACCTTCCCATTTCGGACCAAAGGACCCGAGACCGGGTTGTTGAACCGTGACCTTCTTCATCACTAAGTGACCAACTTTAAAGCTTATCGGCTGAACCCGTCTGTTGTGATACCGAGCTACAACCTGATTCCGGGCTGCATTACGAATGGATGCCCGGTTCCTTTTTTCTTCAAGTAGGTCGAGCTCGGTCATCATGAGCTTTTCATTCAGTTTTTCTTCGTATTGCTCGACCCTCAAGCTCGGTAATCCAACCTCGGCTGGGATGACGGCTTCTGCCCCATAAACCAGGGAGAACGGTGTCTCGCCAGTTGCAGCTCGTGTAGTTGTTCGGTATGCCCAGAGCACTTGGGGCAGTTCGTCGATCCACGCACCCTTAAGCGCCTCGAGCTTCTTCTTCAGATTGTATTTAATGGTCTTGTTCACGGCTTCTACCTGGCCGTTACTCTGCGGATAGCTCGGGGAGGAGAAGACTTTCTTAATTCCGAGCTGCTCGTACAGATGGCGTAGACCCGAGGAGTCAAACTGCTTGGCATTGTCGGTCACGATAGTGTGCGGGACTCCAAACCGGCAAACAATATTTTTCCATACAAAGTTGGTGCACTTGGCTTCGGTCATGTTGGTGCAAGGCTCGATTTCGATCCATTTCGTCAGATAGTCTATGGCGACGATACAATATCTGAATTACGAACGAGCCGGAGGGAGTGGTCCGATCAAGTCAATGGCCCATTTTGCAAATGGCCACGCCGAAGTCACCGGATTTAGAGGCTCGGCGTGTGAACCTAGCATCCTAGCAAATTGCTGGAATTTGAAGCATTTTTCGTGCAAAGCTCCCGCAGTCTTGCTGCATGGTAGGCCAGTAGTAACCCTGCCGCAGGTATTTCTGGGCCAAGGAGCGTCCACCGGAGTGATTGCCATAAAGGCCTTCATGAATCTCTTTCATTAAGTACTCGGCCTCCTGGGGATCCAAACATCTTAGGCATGGCGTCGTGTAGCCACGTCGGTACAGCTTTTCCCCAATCATCGAATACCGGGCCGAGCTGTTACGTATCCGACGTGCTTCTTCCCGGTCGTCGGGTAATTCGGCTAGGGTCAGGTATCGGATGATCGCGTCCATCCACGTGCATTTTGGTTCGGCTGCCAGGCTCATGACCTCCTTACTGATACTTGGTCCAGAGAGTCTTTCAATAGGAACGGACATCGGGTCTACTCCGCCTATCCCGGAGGCTAGTCGGGCAAGGACATCGGCTTCCATGTTCTCAGACCAGGGGATTTGTTTAAAAGTGTAGGACTTGAATTGTCCAAGCAACCGTTTCGCTTCTTTTAAATATACCGTCATCGATTCTGCTCAGGCCTGGAATCCTCCTATGACTTGCTGCACCACTAGCATTAAGTCACTATAGATGGTCAGCCGATCAACTTCGAGGTCTTGGGCAATTCGTAGTCCGGCCAATAAAGCTTCATACTCTGCTTCGTTATTAGAGGTTTTGAAGTCGAAACGAAGGGCATAAATGACCTTATATCCGTCGGGGCTTGTTAAAATCAAGCCTGCCCCCGACCCGTCGACGCAGGTTGAGCCATCGACGTGTAGTTTCCAGTTCAGCTCCGGGGAAAGGCCTCGCTCACTGCAGCCAGCTGTATCCGGCTCCTCAACGGGTGATTTCTCCACTAAGGGAGTCACTTTTCCAGCCTCTGTAAACTCAGCAAGGAAATCCGCTAAGACTTGAGCTTTTATTGCTGTTCTCGGCACAAAATTTATATCATACTGGCCCAACTCGACCGACCATTTGGCCATCCGACCTGATATTTCTGGGCTCTGTAAAACTTGCTGGAGAGGAAACTTGGTTGGGATCTTGATGGTATTGCCTTGGTAGTACAGCCGTAGCTTCCGGACCGATGTTATTAAGGCGAAGGCTAGCTTTTTCAATGATGAATAGCACTCCTCGGCACCTTGGAACGCGTGGCTAGTGTAGTAAACGGGTCTCTGGATCCCGTTTTCATCTCGGATCAACACCGAGCTAGCAGCCTTCTCTGAGACGGCTAAATAGGCAGTTAAAATCTCACCGGGCGAAGGTTTGGACAGGAGCGGGGGTGTGGCTAGGTAAGTTTTTAAGCCTTGGAAAGCATCCTCACACTCCCTGCTCCACTCAAACCTCCCCTTAAGTGCCTTGAAAAAAGGGTGACACTTGTCGGTAGCCCGGGAGATAAATCTTGATAAGGCGGCCACCATGCCAGTAAGCCTTTGCACGTCTTTCACTGTCCGAGGAGAATGCATGTCTATGATTGCCTGGGCTTTCACCGGGTTCACTTCGATTCCTCGTCGGTTAACCAAAAATCTGAGGAATTTGCCTGAGCCGACGCCAAAAGTGCATTTTGTCAGGTTGAGTTTCATCCCATACTCTCGGAGAAAGTCAAAGCTAGCTCGGAGGTCGGCTATGTGGTCCTTCGCTTGGACAGATTTTACTAACATGTCATCCACGTAGACCTCCATAGTTTTCTCGATCAGCCGAGCGAACATTTTGTTGACGAGGCGTTGATAGGTAGCTCCGGCGTTCTTGAGACCAAACGGCATTACAACGTAGCAATACAAGCCCTGGTCAGTAACAAATGAGGTTTTGATTTGGTCCTTTTCGGCCATTCTTATATGATTATATCCGGAGTATGCGTCCATAAAGCTCAGGAGCTCGTGTCCGGCTGTGGCATCGACGAGCTGGTCTATTCGAGGAAGTGGGAAGCAGTCCTTGGGGCAGGTCTTGTTAAGGTCGGTATAGTCGATGCAGATCCGCCACTTGCCATTCGCCTTTTTGACGAGGACGACATTTGTCAACCATTCTGGATATTTGACCTCTCTAATAAACCCAGCCTTTAGTAGTTTCTGGACTTCATCGTTTATCGCGACATATCTCTCCGGGTTGAAGGCTCTTCGTTTTTGTATCACCGGCCTGTGACCAGGCTGGACGTTAAGCCGATGGCTGATGACGCTCGGATCTATGCCGGGTATGTCCTCATGAGACCATGCAAAAACGTCACGGTACTCGGAAAGAAGGGATTCCAGGTCGGCCCAGATCTTAGGTTGTAACAGTGACCCGAGTTGGACAGTGCGTTTCGGCCTTTCGGGGTCCAAGGAGAACGGCACTAGGTCTTCGACCGGGGTACCCCTTACCTCTTCCTCGGGAAACCTGGGGTCTAGGTCCGCGAGTATCTTCGGCATCGGATCGGTTTGGAGGTCGGTCTCGTCGATTGCATACACGGCCAGGATTCTCTGTTGCTGGGCTGAGGCTGCCCGGACTGCGTTTGCATAGCAAGCCCGGGAGTCCACCTGGGACGAGCGGATTACTCCAACGCCACCATCGGTCGGGAACTTCATTGCCAGGTGATATGTCGAAACCACGGCCTTTAATCCGTTCAGCGTCGGCCGGTCGATGATGATGTTATACTGAGAGGGTTTATCGTCGACTAAAAAGTCAACCACCCGAGTAACCCTGGCAGCACCTTCTCCAAAAGTTACCAGGAGACTAACCTTCCAGGTTGCTCGGACACACTCACCCGCGAAGCCAAAAAGTGGGGTCCGGACCGAGACTAAAGGCGCGTTGCTGATCTTCAGCCTGTAGAATGCCTGCTTAAAAAGGATGTCCGTCGAACTGCCATTGTCAATTAAGACTCGCCGTACAACATTGTTGGCGATAGACAGTTCGCAAACCAAAGCATCGTTGTGGGGATGCATTAGTCAGTCTGCTTCCTCCTCAGTGAAAGTGATCGGGGTGTCCTCTTGGCAGCATATCTTATTGATGTGCTCGGACACATTCATGAAGTCACCCCGTTGGACCCGCCGAGCCTCTCTGACGTAGGATCGTCGCCCACTCGATGTGTCCCCGGCGACAAGCCCGCCAAGTATCGTATGTACGATATTTGGGGGTTCCAGGGCGTTCCCACTATCGGTCCTGGGTCGGCTTTGTATGTCTCGGCCTGACGAGTCATTCCTTATAGAGGTCGCCCTCAGGTTTATGGCCTTCTCCACAAACTCCTGCCATAGACCTTCTCGGACCAACCTTTCTATTTGGTCCTTGAGTTGGATGCATTCTCGGGTAGTATGACCCACATCTTGATGGAATTTACAAAACTTTGACTGGTCACGCTTCGCCCTAAAGCCTCGAAGCTTGGGCGGCGGTGTCAACAGATTCTTGTCGCCGACCTGGGTGAGCACCTCATCGATAGTTGCCACCAGGGGCGTGTAGTTTTGGAACTTGCCGGTCGGCCCCTTCGGCTTATCAGCTTTCTCTTTCTTCTGCTTCTTCGCATGCTCGGCGCTGCCCTGCTCCGGCCCTTTTTTCTGCTTCTTTTCCTTTTTTGTCCCGTTCGGGCCAGCCTCCTCCCGGTGGCTTTTCATGTACTCGGCAGCGTCAGCATGTCTTTGGGCGTACCCGAACATTTGTGGAAACGTGTTTGGCTGCTCAAAGGCCAGGGACCAGGTCAGCTTCTCGTCTCGGAGGCCTCCTACAAAAATATGTTTGAGGGTCTCGTCTTCGATGTGCTTGACCTCAAGAGCAACCCAGGTAAATCGGTTGACATAGTCCCTGACACTGTCGTCTCCTTGCTTGACGGTGTACAAGGAAGTTATTTCTTTCCTCCGCGTCCTGGTTGTAGAGAATGCGGCGGAGAAGGCGTCAGTTAAATGCCCAAAAGAAGAAATCGACCCTGGTTCGAGTCGTCGGAACCACTGCCGAGCAGGGCCTGTAAGGGTGAGCGAGAAAGCTTTGCACATTGCAGCATCACTGGCATTTTGCAACAGTATGTGCCCGCGAAAGAGTTCGGCATGCTCATCCGTATCGGTGGCCCCATCGTAAGACTTGATTTGTGGGACCTTAAACTTCGGCGGCATGGGTGCCCGCATTATGTGATCCGGGAAAGGCGTATCCTGAGCCCCGATCTCATCCAAACCGAACCTGCAATTGCGGATCTCATCGATCTGTCGCTGCAGCACCCGGAACTGGCGACTATTCGTGTCTTCGGGCAGTTCGACCCGATAGGGTACTCCGCCCTCAACACGGCCTCCAGCTCCGCCTTGGTGATTTATGTTAATCCCTCGGTACCCGAGCTGATCAAACACTGAGGCTCTGGAACCTTGTGGTGAAGGGACACGGTGTGGTTGACGTCCCATCTGATATTCATGAACCAGTCTATTGTCAAGTAGGGGCCCTCTGGTGGATCCCAGAGACTGCTCTGATCGATCCTTCCAATTGGTGGCGCTCTGCTCATGCCGACCCCCTACCTGGTCAACCTGGGCGGGGGGTGGCGGTTCCGGTGCAGCTTGCTGTTGAGCTTGTGCAAGCTGCCAAGTTAAGATCAGAACTGCATTTGTGAGCTCCCGAATCGGATCTTGTGCAGCTCGGGCCTGCACCGACTCGGCTCTTCCCGCGCTTCCTTGCCCTCCGGATCGAGATCTGGTGGTCTGAGGACGACCGCTGGGCCGTTCTGCAGCCGGTTGCTTATGCCTGGCATAGCCCGACTCCTGATGTCGGGCGGTACTATCTCTTGCGTTACCTCGTGTTGTCATTTTGAAAATCCGAGGTATAATAACTTTGGATTGGGGCGCGTTCGGCCCTCCTTCTAGCGCCAAAATGTTGATGCTTACCGCTGTCCGGCGTCGGATCAACACCCACGTGTGACTGAACACCTTCTGACCTCCTCTTAAGCTTGCCCCTGGTCGGGAGTGAGTACCTGCGAGAGGGATGATTCGGAGAAATGGGGTTAGTCAATAGACAAGGGCTCTCCGATGCTCAAGGCAAGTATTGCTCGGCAGAGGTCGGCAGCTAATTAAGTGTGAAGAGGTCTCTCTCTCTAAAACGTCATAAATGCATCCTATTTATAGGCCACCAGCTGGATCGGGTGCAATATGGGTTTTGCCCATTACCCAGGTGTCACATCAGAGTGTATCAAGCAATAAGTGACGAGTGTCGCGTCCATTGTCCAATGGATTGGACTCTATCGGACGGCAGCACGTTTGCCTGGTGTTGGCCTACAAGGATGGGTAGTGACGTATTATGATGAATAATGTGGCCCGGCCCGAGCTACTGTACATCCCCGAGGTGACAGCCTTCTTGGGGGCGTGCCCTCAGATAAATGGAAGGCACCTCGGGAAGAAGCATAAGTCGTCGGGTCGGACGGTAGCCTATGTCTGCCGAACTGAGTTGCCGACCACCAAAAGTCAGTGTCCTCGGTGACGGCGCCGAGCTTACCCTCAACAACATCTATTTTCATTTGTGCAGCTTAACGTACATTATAAATGGTCATGGTGCGATTCATTGTTAAAATGAAATCCCGATCACACGAATACAAAGTTCTCTAATTAAAGGGAGCCACACGAACTATTTAGAGGGTAAAAAAAAAAGAAAAAGAGGTTGAATAATTAAAAGGAAGAACACCGCGCGAACTGATTAAGCTAGATAGGGACAAAATGTCTTAATTGATTATAATTAATGGAGCAAACCTACCGCATCTTATTTAAAACTTTCAATATATGCGTAGGTTTCAGGCTTACAGCTATGTTTTAGTACTGTTGAATATATATATATATATATATATATATAACACGTGACACGAGGCCCAGTCAAAAGCTCAAGTATGTACGGTTATGTATGACCAATTTTTTAATTAAAAAAATATAAAGCACTCACATATTATATATATTATTACAACATAAAATTTTTATATATTATAATATTTACAGTTTTAATAAATGGTTCTAACCACTATATCAAACATCATATTAGAGATTATTTAGACTCAAAACCTAATGTAATATGTGACACTTGAGCATTTTAAACATAGTAAAAATACAATAACTTAAATATTATATTAAGATAAAAATACAGTTTAAGAAAAATACTACATAATAATATATAAAATTATACAATATTAAAATAATGCAGTGTAAAAAAATACACTGATAATATTATATAGTATGAAAATTACACTGTAAAAGTAATACAATATAAAAATTAGATTGTTTAAGGTTAAGCAATATAGAAATTAGACTGTTTAAGTTAAAGCAGTATATAAATTATACTATTTAGAGAATACGATGAATAAGGAATGCTAAAACAGTATAGAAAATATATCGACAATATAAGAAAAATACTATCAGTATAAATTTAGACTGTACAAAGTTATATAATATTAGAATTTCATTATGTGATGGAAATAAGTATGAGAGGTTGTGGAACCTCATAAATTATATGAAAAATAATACAAGCAGTATAAAAAAACACTATCAGTATAAACTTAGATTGTGTAAAAAAAAAGGGGTACACTTTGAAAAATTTGATTGGACCACCATATCTTCTAATGTAGTCCAATCTCTAAGAGCCACATTAGGGTAATCATCATTCAGTGGTGACTCACCACTCTAACCCAAATGAAACAAGCTTAGTTAAAAGCTTAAATAAGCTAAATTTTATTCATTTTCTTCCCCTATCTCCCACAGCAGCCATAGGTGGCTTCCTTCAAAAAATTTTCAAGCTTAAATCTTAGCAAATTTGCCCCACTCAAGTTTCAAGAATTGAAGTTCAAGAGGTTCCATCAATTTTTAAGGTAAAATCTAAATTTTTCTTATGGTGAACAAGGGTTTTGTTTAAGTTTTGATGGAATTTTTTTATGATGAGGTATGAGCTTGATGTCAAGGAAATTGGGAAGCTCTCAAGTGCTAGAAAGTGAGGCCAACCACTTTGCATATACAAGGTAAAATCTTAGCCTTTTTAATTATGCAAAAATTTAGCTTCAATATTTATATCAATGTTTGATGAAATGTTTTGGTCTACGACCTGATTGGTTTATACTTTATATTGATGGTGGTGATGAATGAAAGAAATAAAGTAAGGGTTTTGGTGAAATTCCAAAAGGAACTAAATTGTAAATAAAATTGTGTTCTTGGCAAATTTAAAAATCAGCCAAAAAGTTTCCCTAAGCTTGGAATTTGAAGAAAGTTAAAACACAAAAGTTGTAGAACATATCGAAATTGTTAGGATAACGTAGACAGTTTTCTAAAATTCTGCTCGATTTAGGAGCTACGAATTTTACGAAGTTTTGAGCACAAAATTTCAAGAAATAGAAACGTTATGAAATGTATTGAATTCGACCATGGTGCTTTTTTAACTTTTAGTCCTTGTGAAAAACTAAACATTTTGGCATAAAATGATTGTTTTTGGTACTAGGGACAAAAATGTAAATATTTTTGTATTTTGGGCCAAAATCCAAAATTTTATGAAAAATGGGGGTTCACCTAGAAATGTTGAGTTTCTGCATTGCTTTAGGCAGTGAGTACTCACAGATTCTAAGTTTTAAAGGATTCAAAGTTTATGCAATGAATGAATGAAAGAAAAACGTTAGGAGCAAAACGGTCATTTTATGAGAAATGGCCAAAACGGTCTTAAAACGTCTGATGCCGGGAAATATTCCTTAGTGGGATTTTTTTCGTAATATGTAGGTAATGACACGATAAAGTTAAGCAATGAGTTTTATAAAGTTACGAAATTAACGAAAAATTAAGCTTAAAAACGTCATTTTTGAGGAAAACAACTAAAATGGAGTCGAATACTCCAAACTAGCAAAACGTTTTTAGACGAAAAATGTTTTGTAATACGTTAGGTAACAAACTCGCCAGTGAGAAGGGAAATTTAACTAAGGGATGCTTAAGAACAAATGTAACCCGATAGGTTACAAAGTCAAGTAAAGAAAGAGGTAACCCAATAGGTTACAGAGCTAAGCAGAAAGAATGGTAACCTGGTGGTTATATAATTAAGCAAAAGGAAAGGTGACCCCGATGGGTTATAAAGTTAAGTAAATGAAGGTAAACCGATAATATATAAGTTAAGTTAAAAGGAAAGAATAGTTAATGTTTACGTTATATTATCAATCAAGTAGATTGATAAAAAAAAATGAAGCTAATTAATGAGTCGGTTGTCGTTTGATCAGGACACAGAGGTCGACTAATGAAAGGAAAATGAATGAAATAGAGAACACTAAAGCATAGTACAGGTAAGTTCAAATCTCACTTATAGCATGAAGTAAATAATTTTTAAATATTTATGTATATGTTTATAAATAGGTTTGCTATTTTTATACAAGTTGCTTTTAAAGTATGTTTGCATTTGTTATATAAAAATTTTTAAAGTTTAAAATAAGATTTGTAATGAATTTACAATTACTATGGTTAAAGTGTATTTGCTTTTGATATGCATAACATTTTTAAAAGTTCAAAGTATGATTTTTAATGTATTAAGAGTATGTTTGCATGTGTTATGCATATGATTTAAAGTTTAAGTTATGATATGTAACATGTTTGCATTTGCTAAGCTAAATGTTTAGAATACTAAGTTATAGCACTATAAAGTGTAAGCATTTGTTACGCTCACAGGTTAAAAAGAAGGTAAGAGTAAATATAATAAAAAGAAAGTGTCGTACCAACCTCTTTGTAATGAGGTACTGAAAGTAAAGTTAAAGTTGTGACAACCTAGATGTGAGGTACATAAGTAAAGTTAAAGTTTGACCTTCTAGATGTGAGGTACATGACCTCGGTGTTTGATGGTCTCAAGTCTTCTACAAGGAAAGCATCATGTTTATGATCTCGTGATTAATGATGCTAGTACGAACACTAAAGTAAAATAAAGAAAGTTAAGGAACAAAAATAAAAGTTAAAGTAAGAAATAAATGTTCATAAGATACTCATAAATGAATGATCATAAATGAGCATAAATAGAATTATGCATATTGATTATGTTTGTATTGCTTGTCACGAAATGATTATGTGTTATATTTATGAAAAGCATTATGAGGACTATTTTATGTTAAATGTTTACGAAAAACTTTTTTTTAATGTTTTCAAGAAAAGGTTTATGAAGGATGCTTTAAGAAACATGTAATAAAAAGATGTTTTATGAAGAACGTTTATAAAAAAAAAAAAAAAAAGTTTCAGAAATCCTTTATAAAAACATTTACACAAAACGTTTCAGAAATGTTTTATAAAAAAATGTTTATGAAAAACATTTACAAAAAACATTTTAAGAGAAAGTTTTTATGAAAGAAGTTTTTAAAGCATGTTTAAATGATTTGTAAGATTACATTTGAATCTACTGAGCATAAATTCATAAAAAGTTTCTTCATGCTGTAGGTAGTACCAAGGGTGACCAAAAAGACGTATGTGAAGAGCTTGGTGCTGCGGAAGACAATTGCAAGATTTGGGTATGGATACTATCACAGTAAGTTTCCGCTGTATAGACAAAAAGGTTTCCCACTATTTGATACAATGTTTTTAAAGTTTAAAAAAGTCAAAGTACTAATAAATGTTTTCAAAGTTTTAAAATATATTTTACGAAATGTTTTATATAATTATAAAGTGAAGTTTTAAGCTATGATTTAATAAATGTTTCTTAATAAGTTTTAAGAAACGATTTGAAATGGTTTTAAAAGCAAGTATTAAGCAATGTTTCAACTTAGATTGCGATAGAAGTTGCAATAGTTTTTAATAATGTTTAAAAAAATTATTTCAGCATTTTTCCTCATAAGTGATTAAGATTACTGTTTAAATAATAATTTTTGAAGTAAATAAAGTGACTGTCTAAAAAGACAGGTCGTCACATAACAACAATGGAAGAGACTCGAATATTTAAAGTTTGGATTTATTGTTCTTATTTTTTTGTTTTTTTGGCTGTCTTTTTTTTTTTATATATTTGATACATTATTCAAACTTCAACTAAACATATAAATAAATCTTAAATAAAAATAATTTTATAATTTATTTAAGTGTTAAAATTTAATTTAAAAAAATAAAAAAAATAAAATAATAGATCTTGATTCACGTATTTAATAGGCCATATGTTGGAAGTGAAGAACACTTGCAACTAAGCTCTACTCTTCATGCTCCATATGAGTAAGAAAGAAGACGAAAAAGGCGCAGAGATTTGACTGTATTGCGTTGCTACTTTAAAAAAAAATTAATTAAAAAAATAAGAAAAGGGCAAATACGGGACTGAAATTACAGGGAGCCTAACAGAACATCATAATATTTACAAATGCGCGGCAAATCATTGGTGTCCCCAGCATGATGCTGTTGTAGGTTTATAACTATGAGCTAGCAGGTCTTGGGTTTTCCCCACTTTTTTTTATACTCATTTTTTTACTCTTTTTGTAAGCAGGCAAAATTTGTCCCACAAAAAAAAAAAAAATCTCTATTTATTTTTTTCATTATATGCCGAGCTAGGCCTAGGAACAATTGGGAGTTGGTCCCCATTGTAATAATAATAATAATAATAATAAAGAATTAAACTCCTACGGATTTGTTTGGATGAGGGCATGCATGATGACACTTCTCTTTCTCTCCCATCCTCACATTTTTTTCTTCTTTTTTGATCACGAGTTCGAGGAAGAAACAATTGCGAGTTTCCAATTAAAACATGGAAATATTTATAAGTCCATTGCATTGGGAAGTGCCTTTGGGACCATATATATATAATATATAGGTTAGTTTGTTAGGGTTTTGTTCTCTATATAGGATAAAAGAGACACAAATATTGTCGTCAACAGAGAAATGCATAAATATTTGTACACACACACACATAACTAAGCGCTCTCAGTTTATTTAGTCATTGGGTTCTGAAAATAAATAAATAAATAAAACAATTGTTACCTAGGGCCATAAAAAGAGAGTAATAAAATATAAAAAACAAATAAAAGATGTAACATTTTTCTTGGGTTTGCAAGTCCAAAGGGTATGTAATCCCAAAGGCATGTCTTATCACACTTTCATTGGTCAAAATAAACAAAGAGTTTCCATAAAAAAAAAAATAATGTGATAAATAAAAGGATTGAAATATGATATTTAATTAAGGAGCCACCATGCTTGTTCAGTCCTCGTTATCTAGGCTCCTTCAAGGTCTTTCTAGGGCTGTACCTTTCACATTTTTCAAAGGTCATCCCCCCCGTCGCATTGGTATTTGCTCTCTTAATATTTCTCTCTCTTCGTGTTATCATCTTTATGGAAAAAGAAAAAATGTGGTTGGAACTACGCCAACGCTAGAATAGTGACGTTAATTGTTTTGTTTTTTTTTTTTTTCCCCTCAAAAACAAAAAGGTGTTCTACTGGACGTCGATCAAAGATATTTTGCAGCAGAAAAAATAGAAAAAACGCCTCAGCTGTTTAGAGAGTGTTTAGAAAGGTGGTAAATATTAATAGTGAGAATTATTTTTATTGTAGTATGTAAGAGTTTTATATTATAGTATATTTTTTTATTGTTATTATAATATATAAGAGCTTTATATTATTCATAACTGAGATTGTGGTGAGAACTGAGTGGTTCTTATCAAACACCAACTTAATGTCAAGCTCAAATACAGAGGGCAAGAAAATAATAAAAAAATCATAAAATAATATTAATATAGTGATAGATGGTAGTGTACTAGCATTTACATAGGTCGTCAAGTTAATTGAATTGGTGGACCATACGCAATTTTCACCGCTTTCAACCAAATGGAAAAAAACAATAATAATAATGATAATAAACGAAGAAAAACTGAAAAATTAAAAGAAAAAAAAGAGTGAAAAATAACTGACATCCTTTCATCAACAAACACCAATGTGAAAAGAGAAAAAGTTTTGCACTATGACGATATGTTAAACAGCATGTGCACGTCACATCAAACTTTAAAGTATGTGTGATTTTAATTCTTGACCACAACCAAAAAAAAAAAACAGTGTTTTAATTTATTTGCAATAATTCATTTCTTAATTCTTTCATCACATTTGTTTTGTTTTCCCGAAAACAATGTTGGTGGTTTTCTTCATTCATAATTAATGTACTAAATAATCAATCCTAATATTGACATTGATATTTAAATTTAAATCATAGATGGCCTAAGTGCTCTTTTTTTTGGCATACATGTTTAATGTTGCAAATTGAGATTAATTTATTACATCAAAAATTACCTTCATATGCTATATGTTCTACCAAAATAAAGAAATAAAACATTTGTGTTGATACTAAATTATAACTAATTTTTTATTTAAATTTTATGAAAAAATACTATAATTATACTACAAAATGTGACTTTAACTGCATTTTCAAACCAGCTTTGTGATTACTAATTTTAAAACCACCGATAATTAATGTACATTATGTGACCCGCCAGAGAGCACATATATGAAGCTTAGCTTAATTTATTAATTTTGGGATCAATCTCCAACGAGTTGATAGCTAGAAAATGCCGTGCACTTGGTAAGTATCATTAGATTATTAATTACTTGGAATTTGGGCTTCCACTCATGGCATCCACTGGCATTTGCCTTTGCTCCACTTTGACATGGCTCAAACCCCGAAGGTTACAGGAAAAAAGAAGAAGAAAAAGCTCTCTTGTGTGAATAAAAGAGCTCAATTTGGGTGTTATATGCGATGGTTTTGGCAACGAGAAGATGACAAGAATTTAATAAAGTATATAATAGCATCTGCAAATGAGATTTGGGTAAAACTCCCCATGACCATGACTCATTAAGGTCAATTTTTTTAATACACCAAAGATGCTTCTCACATCATCCTTAGTCACAAGGTTTTTATGTTATATAACCATTTTATTTGCATTGTTCTTTCTTTTTATATATATATATATATATTTTAGTTTTGTCCCCGCGGGAAATCTTTAAAACTTACTTTCCAGCTAACAAAGTCAACAAAAAGTCAAATTTTTGGTGTGTCTTAGAAAAAGGATAAAACGTGAACATCTTGCTAACAAGGGATTGGTTAGTGCTAATCAACATTAACACCCCTGAGAGTGTCATTATCAAGCAATATAAGTAATAAAGTAGGTAAATACAGACAGGAGATATTTGGAACCCCCCCCAAACCAATTCCTAAATGGGTAGGTTATTACCACATGATTCTACGTGAATTGATTATAAATATAACATTTTTCACACATTTTTAGGGTTTGCATTTTCTTAATTATATTTTTTTACTCATCAAACATAACATGACTTGTTCAAAGCCTACGCCACGTGCAGAATAATTAAAAAGACTAAAAAGAGATTGATTAGATAAATGATTAACGTGGATTCTCATGTTTATGTTCATATCTCTTGAAAATAATATTTTTAATAATAATAATAATAATAATAATAATTTGAACGCAATTATCGAATATTCGCACGCAGAGGCCGAAAACGATTATACTACTAAGTTTTGGGTCCCGCTTTAGCATTGAGCTACAAACCGAGCATGTGAGGAGATCTCGGGATTGTGTCCTTCTGTACGTAAGCCCTGCATCAGGTTTTCTTTTTTTGTACTTAATTTAATTAAGTCTTCATTATCAATAATATTAACTTAATCTTGAAGTATGCTTTAATTTATGAGGAATATCATTTATTTCGATAATTCACAATGAAATACAAAAGAGAGAGGATTTCATTTGGGAGCAAAATGCAAATTAATGGAATGCACTGCAAAGAAATATTAGTCAACTATGAACTTAACTAATAAAAAAGAATTAAAAGATATTCCTTGCTCCATTTAATTCAATTTTTTACATAATAAGTACTAGAAGTAATGCTAAGCAATGAAAGAACAAAACAATTACGACCAAAAAATCAGATATAAACATAAGTGTGTGCGTTATTGTCAAGTCCTATTTGCATGGCTATTCATGAGAAGTCTAACGAAAAATTAACTACGAATAATTAGTATACACACGAGAACTTCTTTAGCGTTAAAAATGAATGCGCCAAAAAGATAGAAAAACAAAAACATGAATATCAATGTCACATCTAAACTAAACTATATCTATGTGTGTGTATATATATACATTACCATTTCCAATAAGAGAACGCATTAAGGAACAGTTTTTGTTATTTTGTGACCCAAAACCTCTCAAATTTTTTGGCAGTAAGGCAGGGTTGCATCCCTTGAAAGCAGGGCCACGGTGCTACAATCAAGCGTTGCGGCGCTCTGATTTGGGAAAACCAGCGCCGCAGCGTTAGAAAGCAGCGCCGTGGCACTCGGATGCAGCCTGATCGTGTATTTTGCGTTTTTACGCTTTTTTGGGTTATTTTAAGCTAAGATTTGAGTCTCCATACATATAAATACATCATATTCTTTATAATTTAGAGAGACACATTAGAGAGTCACAAAGAGTTACAAAATTTCATAAAGATCATAGTGTTGAGAGTAATACAAAGAACTCAATCTTGTGAGTCTTGTGAGTTTGTGAGTGAATTTCTGTATTTGAGCGCTCTAAACACCGTTGTAATTTTTGTTTTGTGATTAGTGGATTGCTTCTCCTTTGCTCGTGGTTTTTTCACCTTTTATTAAGGTTTTTCCATAAGGTTTTTTTACGTAAATCTTATGTGTAATTTTCTCTCTATTTTTTGTTGCTTATTGTTTTGATTTCTAACAGTTTTGTTATCCAAAAATGGATGGGAAGAATCTATTAGATGTCTATGATTGGGCCCACAGTAACGTTATCTTTGAACAAGTAAATATTTGGATAGGTTTTTAGCAGCTTCACATGCAGTTTCGTGATGAAGAAGGGGCAGTTTAAGACTAAGTACTGGAAAGTGGAAACCAGAAAGGAAGGAAAATCAATGAATTCTTACTGTAACTGAATGCAAGAGCTAGGCCCAAAATACTCACGGATTCAGCATTGATTTCGTAATGCGAAATCTGGGCCCAGACAATTTAATGCAGTGGGCTGAGCTGGCCCTTTGTCGTTTTCATAGAATAAGGGGAACACAGGTCTTTGTATTCCCATTTCAAAAGAAAAACGCAACAGGGTCTTCGTGTTGGGGAACCAAGGAATTCAGAATATTTATTGAGTAATAGTTGAAAAACACGTTTTTGCTACATTGTGATAGTGAACTTGTGAAGAGATGAATAACTAGGCTTCAAAAGGGTAGTACATAATTATAATTATAAATTGAGTAAATTAGGTGGGATACCGCACTTTTCTTATCTGTAGGAAAAAAACCAAAACATTTTTAGATGATACATATTTACGTAACTCTAACTTAAAATACTTTAAAATATTTATTAGAAGTGTTATGTTGTAAATCCTTTTGAAAAATACGTAAAATTGAAAAACAATACCTCAAAGTTGTATATCTCAAATCGACCCTTGAAATTAACCTTGAGACTGAGTGATGGGCTTGAAAATAAGAGAGAATGAGGTCCAAAACCCAGGAGGGCCTAACGACTGTACTTTGACCCCGTAAGGGAATTTAGGTATATAACAGTTGGACCAAACAAAATAATGTTAAAAATTTTCATTGAAAAACAACACCACAAAGTTATATATCTCAGATCGACCCTTGGAAATTAACCTTGAGCCTAAGTGATGGGCCTGAAAAAAAGAGAGAATGAGGTCCAAAACCGAGGAGGGCCTAATGACTATACTCTGGCCCCGTAAGAGAATTTAGGTACATAACACTTGGAGCAAACAAAATAATGTTTAAATTTTTCATAAAAGTGATAGGTTAATGGAAGAATAAAAGAAATATCAGGTTTTAAATTTTTTTGAAGTAAATAGTATATTTTAAAAATATTTGTAGTAAATAGCAGTTTTGTGATGTAAATAACTTATTTGCTATGTAAATAATAATTATTTACATTGAAAATAAGGGCCTCAATAAATAATTTTTATCTCAAATCTATTTACTATATAAATAAGAACTATTTACATAACAAAAAAGGTAAATAATTATTTATATCGTAAATATAATATTTACTATAAATATTTTTAAAACTTGATATTTACTATAATTAATTTTAAAAAAGTTTATTTATTATAATTTTCATACGTTAAAATCCAGCTCTTTGAAAGTGCTAATTTCCCTAAATCACCCTCTAAAAGTTTCAAACTTTTTTTTACCTTTTTTTTTTTCTTTTTACACAATACTAAGTGTTCCCGAAACTTCGAACTTAGGATCTATCTTTTAACCCACCTCACCCTTACTAGCTTAGCTAACGCCATTTATTTTTCTTCTTTGACAAAGGATTCTGAACGTTCCTCCACAATCTAGTTTAAATTACACCACATGACATCTTTCTCATAGTGTAATTGGAGTATAATATATTATAATAATAGCAAAATTACGTAGTAATTGCAACCAACTGTACGAGAGGCGAGCCAAGGAAAATGTAAGACGAACGTCAAAATGCAAAAACACATATACAAAAAAAAGCAAATAAATATGGTGGTTGTCCTTGGTTAATTAGGGGCTATATAACGTCACTACAGAAAATATGAATTTTAATCACAATAATTTTTAACAAAATTTTTAATTACAACAAAATATTATGACTAGCATATATTTAATTATAACTTTAGTTCAATTTTTATTATGATTAAAATGGAAAAAAATCAATGATAAAACACTAATTATAATTACAGCAATGAAGTGGCATACCAGAAAAAATTACAATACGTGTCCAAATTATTGTTATGAAATTAAAATGTAATACAACATTCAAAATATCTTAAAAATGTCCTTAATGATGTAGTAGTTATCTTAATAATATTATATATTGTACTATATAATTATATATAAATAATTTTAATGATATTATTATAAGATGTTTATAAAATTTTTTATAAATTAGAGACATATTTTAATTTAATAAACTTAATTGGGCAATTGTCTTAAGATTTACGCCAAAAATGAAGCATCTAAAAAGCCCAAGTCCGAAAACTCATGGTACCGCTCGATGGCCCAACCTGTATCAAGTCAAAACTCACGGAAAGAGACCACCTGGTAGATCCCGAACCATCAGTCTACTCGACTAACGTCCCAAATTCATAAATTTCACGTCATCGACAGGTGAGGAAATTACCTCAAGCTCTCTTTCGAAGATTCTAACGATGGTCGGCCTTCGCTATCTTTTCAGAATCTAAACCTCTTTCACTGATTTTCACACTTTTTTTTTCTTGTCCTGAACGACGCCGCTCCAACCTTGGGCTCTGAGAATAAAACCCTAGGGAAGCTAGGGTTTTTCGAATAGTAAATTAGGGTTTTATGTTTTCTGTGCAGAACAGGGCAATTGGGGGTTTAAATTCTCAGAATGGACAGCGATCAAGCGAAGCTGTTCGTTGGGGGTATTGCGAGAGAGACGACGGAAGATTCACTGAAAGATCACTTCGGCAAGTATGGGACTGTTTTGGGATCGGTTATTACCAAGGACAGGATCACCAAAAACCCTAGGGGATTTGGATTCGTCTGGTTCTCTGACCCTTCTTCTGTTGTGAAAGCCCTTGATGATTCCCATGTTATTCTTGGAAGAACGGTTAGTTTTTGCTCAATTCTTTTTTCCTTTTTGGTTTGGTTTTTGTATTTTGTTTGGTTGCTGATTAAAGATTGATTAGGAAAAAAAAAATAAAAGAATGGAGATTTAGATTTTCAGGATTTTATCTTTAATTGGTGATTCTCTCCTGGTAAATTGTAAATATTAGTAATTTGTTTTTTTTTTCCCCGCTTTGTTCAGCTTTCCATGTATATAGTTTGAAGTTTTTAGAATTGAGAAAGTTTTAATAGGGTACTTTCTGTATGTTCTACCGGGTTGAACTCTCTCTCTCTCTCTTTTTCGTGTTTTCAAAATCTCAAATTCCTTGACTACAATTTCCGGAAACCGAGCAGAGGAAAGTGTGTGGCTTTTCTTTTTCTTTTTCTTTTTCTTTCTTTCTTTCTTTTTTTTTTTTTTTTGCTTGGTTAGGAGAGCATGTAATTCTAAAGTGTGATTCGTCATTAATTTTCCTTGATGTCATAGGTTGAAGTGAAAAAAGCAATTCCAAGAAGTGAACAACCCAAAAGTCAGCAGCAAAACAGTAGGTCAAGCGAGAGTAGCAGTAGTAACGACAATAGCAGCACTCAGATTAGGACAAAGAAGATTTTTGTAGGGGGTTTATCAGCTAGTCTAACTGAGGAGGAGTTTAAGAACTATTTTGAACGCTTTGGTAGAATAACAGATGTCGTGGTAATGCATGACAGCACAACCCGCCGACCTAGGGGCTTTGGTTTTATAACCTTTGATTCAGAGGATTCTGTTGAAAGTGTTATGCAGAATAGCTTTCACGAGCTGAACAATAAGCTTGTTGAGGTCAAGAGAGCCGTGCCAAAGGAGGAGAATAACAGCAATGACAGTTGTAACATGAAAAATGGAGGTGGAAGAGGTTCACCCAATAGCAATTATTATCCGGTCGATTACCCTTTCTATGGTCCTAGACATGGGGTTCCTCCTAGCTATACACCTTTTACGGGTTATACTGGTACTGGGTGGTTCACTAATATAATGGGTGTTTATGATGGTTGGTATCCTATTGCAGGATTTGGTGGAGCTGGTTATTATGGGGTTGCTCCAATTGTTCCTGGTTATGGCCCCCGGATAAACGGTGCTAGCACATGTGTTTTTCCTTATGGAGGTGTTCCCTTTTACCCTGCCTACACGAATGGTGCGGGTGGGGTTGTCAGTTTGACAGCATATGGTGACAATAGAATTGTTACGCCAGAAGTCAATGAGAAATGGAATCAGGTTATGGTCGGCATTGGACGTGCCTCAGCGGATGTTATGCATCATAGGATTGAAGGGAGTAAGCCGGATGTTGATTCTGTGAGTTTGAAAAGTAGCAATGGCGCTGCTTCTAACCAATGGAGTTGAAGTGGTTCTGATGGATAGATCTAGGCCTTGTAAAAAAAAAAATTATGGTTGACTACCCTGATGTGCATTGTACATGGTATTGTGAAGTATTAGATTCTTTGCCAATGGAGTTGGGACTGGTACATCATTACTGTTCAAATCATGTCTTCTTTTCTCTCCTCCCTTTTCTTCTTCTTCTTCAATCATTCCCTCTCGACAGAAAAGGGGAAAAAAATTAAAGTAGGTCCTTTTTTTTAAGTTTTATTTTTAGGCTGAAAATGAATGTCATAAACGTGTTGGTTGCATGCTCTGTCATTGGGTTTATGGATTCGTAAGAACAGGATTAGGATATCTGTAATATAATTGCACCAACATTAAGTGACTTAAAGTTGTAGTCTAAGTATCTGCATTATTGAAAACTTGTTTACCATCAACTTCTGCACGGCCGTCTTCATAACCTTCTACACTTGAATCTGACTAGTTTCAGTGCCTGTCAGGTATGTTATGTAGGTAGACGGTGATTGCAAGTGCAATTTCTCTCTCTCTCTCCCACACACACACGAGACTGTTTATGGCTTTGTTTCCATTACTGTCTGATGGCTTAAAGTCTTAACTAATTTTTGTTTCTCAAATCAATCTCGGCGTGCTCTTCCTGGTTCTCTTTCTTTCAATGGTCGTTTAATTCTAACCATAAACATTTGTTTTTCAATTTTTAAGTTACTTTTACGGTTTCATGCCATTTGGCTTATGGATGGCGTGTTATTTTAGAATATATCAATTTGGTTCTTGTCTCGTTCAAAGCATGTACTTTTGAATGTCTAATTGGCATATTTGTTTTGCCCCGTTATGCTTGGGATGCGTCAGCACATTGACCATGTTTAATGGCGTAGCCAAATGAAGGACTTATTCAATGTCTACTCTGCTACTATTTGATTTGCCATTGTATAGAAAAGAAGTACCCTGTTTATACGTGCAGGGTGTCTTAGTTTTTTGGAAACCAAAAAATAATTGCTTCTGCTGTGTTTTCAACTAAGTTGAAAAGAATTTTATTAGAGTAGTATTATGCATGTAATTTGCTCTAATAATCTTAATAAAATGTATCTAACATTGTTTCTCTCTCTAACCAACCTTGTTAATGCACATGATTATATTTGATAGTCCTGATCCATTCTGAATTCCTTCTCCAAGGGATGGTGGTTCTCTCTCGTTGAAGGGCATTTTGGTAAATTCCAAGAAACAAAATGGGTTCTGGCAAGACAGGATCTTGGCAGATCATGAACATTTTGTTCGGATTTGCATTCTCAGAAACTCTTATTTTGGGTATTAATTGTTGTCTATTGGCGCCGCATTTTTATTATCTTACGTTACGTGGCTAAGTGCTTTTTTTTTTATAATAATTTTCAATATATTGTTATTTCTTGAGATTGAAAGTTTCAAAGTCATATCCTATAATCAGGAATTCTACGAGAGCTTGCCTATCTGTCGAGAGTTGGTCCTCCATGGTTGGCCTATAATCAGGAAATTTTCACATCCCGCACTGACACCCATCTCCAGAGCATTTTCAAGACAATGCAAATTAGGGTGTAAATATTCAAATGCCAAGTTGATGTCAAATATAATGTGTTTTATGTGCTATATTTAACATGTACTATGATGTATGTCAGATTTTGACATTCAATTGTTATTATTCTTTTGAGGGAAAAGAAAAAGTCATTGATTGATGTATCGATTTTTAATTTGATAATCATAGTATTATTAATTCTAAATTATTTAAAATTAGAAATTTATATGTTTTAAAACTGAATGATAGATGAAATATTTATGAATATTTCCACAATTTTAGTGCCAAACGCAGCAACAGAAAGGAAAGCCTAGGGAATTGTTCTTCACGATAAGGAGGCTAAAGAAAACCACAAATTCTTGCGTACAACAAAATATAAGCCGCAGAGACAACAGGTAAAATATTCAATTATAGTGAAAACAAACAAATAAATAATGGCCACAAGCCAAAAACTCTCTGTTTCTTGCAAAGCGGAAAAAAAAAAGTTAAAAAAGAGAGGGGAAAAAGGAAAAAGTCAAAAACTGGTTTGTTTTTTTCCTTCTAATTTTTTTTGAAGGATCCTTATTTTTTATTTTTTACAATAAATAGAAAAAGGGGCGAGGGGTGGACTAATATAGGAGAGCAAGTAGAAAAAAGAAAAAAATGCTGGTGCTAAGCCAAGCTCCAAGCGGAGCTTCCTCGGCCAGAAGATGCTCTTTGAGGTCTTCTCCGGTATCCACAGGCCCAAATTCTCCGCTCTTCTCCACCCGCAAATCCAAGTCCCTCTCAACCTTAAACCCCACCAAACCTTTTCACCTTTCCCTCGCCAAATCCGACAAAGCCCTCGATTCCGCTTCCACCTCCTCCGCCCCCGCCAAGCCCTCTTTGTCAACACCTTCGGCTTCAAGTCCAAATTTTGATAACGACAAAACTGTTTTCGTCGGCGACGAGAATGTCCCTTTGGAGGGCGTGATTCAGCTCGACAAACCCGATTTCTCCGCTCGTTTCAAGAAATGGGGGTAACTTTTTTTTTTAGTTTGTGATTATTTTGTTCGGGGGTGATTTGAAATTCTTGATTTTGTTTGACAATTTGTGTTTGATTTTTGGATTTTTTTTTTACTATATTATGTGTAATTCAGGAGAGTGGCTCTGTTTTCCGGTGGTGATGTTCTGGCGTTGCTTTTGTTCGCTGCAATTGGGAGATTCAATCATGGCTTCTCCGTTTTCGATGTTGAAACCCTTCGCACAGCCGACCCTTTTATTGCTGGTTAGTTTACTTGTTTGGAAATTTACAATCTTTGCGTTGACTTTTTTTTTTTTTGGGAATCATTTGAAGAGGGACTCTAATTGGGGTTGAACAGGGTGGTTTTTGAGCGCTTATTTCCTTGGAGGTTATGGGGATGATGGCCGTGGAATGAATGGCACGTCAAAAGGTGTTGTTGCAACGGCGAAGTCATGGGCGGTCGGAATCCCAGTAAGTTGGAACTTTATCTCGTTTGCATTATGCTTTTTCAAACTTTTGATTTTGTCGAGGAAAAGAGAGCGCTTAAATTTGATGCTGTCTCCTTCCATATAGGACGAAACTGTTTGTTTCTGTTTTGTCTTTTGTAGAAAAGTTTGGAATGGGCAGTTTCAATTTAATGTTTTTTGACATTTAAGTCTTAGCATTTTCACAACGTGGTTTGATTTTTGGTCCATGCCTCTCCATGAAATGAGAAAGAGCTGGAGTGGATGAAAAACAGGAAAGTTCCTATGAGTTAATTAGGGGTGGCAAAACGGGTTCGCGGGTCGGGTTCGTGTCGGGTTGGAGTTAATTTTTACAAAATTAGGTCGACACTAACCCGACCCGTGACCCGAACGGGTTGAGAATTCTCAACCCTAACCCGACCCGTTTTGACACGGGTTGACACTAACCCGACCCGTGTCAACCCATTTCTTATGCACAGTGTCAAAAAATAATAACCCGTGACCCGATTTTGACCCGTAACCCAATTATGACCTGCAACCTGTCTCTAACCCGCCCACATTAATATATAAAATATTAAAAAAAAATAAAATTAGAAGAGTTTCATACCACTTCAACAAGAAGATGAGTGATAAGAGATGTAAGGTTTGATATTTTAAGAGCTTATATTATATATGAAATAATATTAATTTTTTAAAAGCTAATTAATTAAATACGGGTTAGAAACGGGTCATTTTCGTGTCAGACGGGTTGACCCGAACACGACCCGCTTTTTGACGGGTCAGTTTCGGGTCGACACTAAAATGACCCGTGGTCAAATTTTCCGACACTAACCCGCAAAAAATCGTGTCGGATTCGTGTCGTGTCGTTGTGTCGCAACCCGTATTGCCGGCCCTAGAGTTAATGTTACATTTTAGCATTGGCATAAATGTTTAAAGTCAAACGTTACATTGTCTCAGAAGTTAAAACCAGCCCTCTCAAGTTTCAAGCAATTGTTTATTCAACTTATCTAACTTTTGATAACTGCATCATTGCCTATAATCTCATTCTGTTTGCAGTTGCATGTTCTAGACTCATGGTTTCTTCTCTTCTGAAGTACTTTTTAGTTGAGATTGTTATGCTCTTTCTAGCTTGTAGTTCATGTTTGGAATTTCACATTGATTTATGTCTCCGAACTTCAACTTGTCTGTTCGCACTGAGACTTGTTTTTCGATTTTAGTTTACTGTTTTGAGGGCTGTCGCATTTCATTCCAGCTCTTTCTTATTTGAGCGAACATGTTCTCTAACCATTAGAACAGAGCTATGTTGTTCAGCTATGTTATTAAAGTGTACAGTAAGCTAACCTTAGCTCTTACAACACCTCTTTTCTTTTGCAGCTGGGTTTGATTATAAGAGCAGCAACAACGGGCCATTTTCCACCATATAATTTTATATTAGTTACCATGGGAAGCACCGTTGTTTTACTTATTGGATGGAGAGCACTATTGTACAGCCTTCTTCCCAGTGATAAAACCAAGAAGAGTGACGTCTACCGCCGTGGCAGCCCGTTTGAATTATTTGAGGTAAAAGAAAAATAATAGAGTTTTACTTGGTATCTTTTATTTGTGTTCAAATACTTTTGGAACCTCCACTAGTGTCAGCTTCTACTGAGTGTGATTTTCATACTTTGAAAATTTTAAAACCTTTTCATACTAACAAATGTGCATTCCTGCATTAGAATACTGCTCTGCTTCATTTTAGAGTTCCCTGTACTTTATGTTGCATCCTTGAAGCATGTGAGAATCCCATCTTTGGAGCATCAGAATGTTGATTTTCCCCCAAAAAAAAAAGAATTACCTTGTGTGCTTTTTGACCAGAATATTTTTACATGGTAGATAAGATACCTGCGTGACCGTGGAACAGTTGGATTAAACTCGTTAAACCCTCACCTTAAATACATCAATAATTCCTGATCTGTTTTTATGCCATAATTGTAACTGCAATGTCAACGTATTAGAATTTGATAGCTCTTCCTCCGTTAGAATTAGCTACAATCTATTTTCATTTAAACTTTTTCTTTATTAATGCAGTTGCTCACATCATTAGTACGAAGGTGGTGATAACGATGACAGTTTTACATTCGGTGGTTGTAGAATATTATACTTTTGATTCCAGGCACTATTTTTTATAGTTGCTCCGACTTTTCAGCTCGTGTGGCTGACGAGAAATGTAAGAATTTGTTTAGAAATGCTACCAGTTCTTATTTCTTCACCTCTGATTCTAATCTTCAACTTGCTGGTCTCTTCAACCATGCATATTTTCCCTTCCACTGTTAGGATATTAGAAGGATATTTTGGAATTGCAGGATGAATTGGAAGCCATTGCTCTTCTCTTGTTTTATTGCAATTACTCAGACGAAAGATAAAAAAGGTGTATAAAAGGCTGAGTACAAAACATGACTCCCAGCTCAATCACTCAAAAGCAAAGAAAAGAAAAACAAACTCTCTTCAAAAGACTATATTACCCTTGTATTTTCTAATACTCCCCCTCAAGATGGAGAGTGAATGTTAATCACTCCCATCTTGGAAAGAAGGAATGAAAACTGAGTTGGAAATAATGACTTGGTTAAAAAATCAGCAACTTGATGCTGTGAACTAATATGCGAAGTCTTCAAAATCTCTTGTTGAATTTTCTCCCTTACCAAATGGCAATCTATCTCAATGTGTTTGGTCCTTTCATGAAAAACCGGATTGGCTGCAACGTGAAGAGCAGCTTGATTGTCACAAAATAGAACAGCTGGTTTGGGGTGAGGAATATTGAGCTCTTTGAATAAGGCAAGTAACCGAACTAGCTCATTGGTGACATTGGCCATGGACCTGTACTCAGCTTTAGTAGAAGATCTCGAGACTGTCTGCTGCTTTTTAGACTTCCATGAAACCAAGGAGTCCCCATTGAATACACAAAAGCCAGAGATGGATTGCCTCGAGTCTGGACAAGCGGCCCAATCGGAATCAGCAAACGCTTTCAAGCAAGCCTTTGACTTAGAGCTATAAAACAAACCTTGATCGACTGCTCCTTTAACATATTGCAGAACCCGATAGGCGGCTTTAAGATGAAGAGTTCTTGGATTTGCAAGAAATTGATTGAGATAATGCACCGAATAAGACAAGTCTGGTCTAGTAACAGTCAAGTATAGAAGCTTACCAATCAATCTTCTATAGACAGTAGGATCTTCAAGGATTTCCCCATCATCTTTGGATAATTTCAAGTTGGGTTTTATTGGTGTTTTTGAAGGCTTACATCCTAGATATCCAACACTTGAAAGCAATTGCAGAGCATACTGTCTTTGCGACACCACAATGCCTTTACTTGATCGTGCTACCTCTATCCCCAAAAAATACTTCAATTTTCCAAGGTCCTTGAGCTTGAAATGATCATTCAAAAAACATTTGAGTTGTTCCACCTGGTGAGAATTATTGCTAGCTATAACTATGTCATCCATGTATACAAGAAGTGCTATGAAACAATCATTTCCAATTTTGAGGAAAAGAGAACTATCGGCTACAAATTATTTAAAGCCATTGTTCAACAAGGTTGTGGAAAACTTGGAAAACCATTGTCGAGAGGCTTGTTTCAAGCCATAAATGGATTTACGTAGGCGACACACTGTATTCTGTGGAAGAGGCTCCCCCTTTCGACAGTAACTAGGAGGCAAACACATGTAGACCTCCTCATTGAGATCCCCATGAAGAAAGGCATTATTTACATCAAGTTGAGTAAGACTCCAGCCATAAATGGCAGCCAAGGCTAACAAAGCCTTAACAGTAACTAATTTTGCTACTAGATTAAAAATGTCCACGTAGTTAAGTCCCTCCTGCTGTGTGTACCCTTTTGCTATGAGTCGAGCCTTGTAACGTTCCAAGCTACCATCGGCTCGATATTTTACTTTGTAAATCCACTTACAACCCACCGGATGTTTGGCAGGAGGAAGGGAGACAATAGACCAAGTCTTATTTTGCCCAAGAGCCTGTAGTTCTACAATCATCGCGTCTCGCCACTGAGGAATAGTAGCAGCTTGTTTGTAGCTGTCAGGTTCAACATGGGAAGAAATGGAATTGACGAAGGCCTTGTGGGAAGAAGACAAATGATCATAAGAGAGGACATTGGCTAAAGGGTGAGCTGTAGAGGACGAAGGAGTTGAGATAGTGGGGCAATGAAAATCTCTTAGATAAGAGGACGGTTGTCCAATTTGAACAGGACGAGAACTGGTTGAGAGATTTTGTATTATTGGTGTAACAGATCCAGGATGAGAAATGGGGCTAGGAGTTGTCATATCAACGTGGGAAGGATGAGAAGGGCGAACTCTATTAGAGAATAGCTCAATAAATTCAGTGGAAAATGGAATATGACCTGATTTGAAAGGAAAAATTTCTTCATGGAAAACAACATCACAAGAGATGTAAACAGAATTGGTACTCAAGTCTAAAAGTTTGTAACCTTTATAGCCAGCTGGGTAACCAAGGAAAACAGCAGGCGCTGCTCGAGGTGAGAATTTTGAGCGATTTCTTTTGAGTGTGGAGGTATAGTAGAGGCAACCAAAAGCACAAAGATGAGTGTAAGAAGGTTTCTTGTTCATGAGTGACTGGAAAGGACTTTTGTTATCTAAAACAGGAGTTGGTATACGGTTTAAGAGATAAACAACTGTTGAAATGCAATCAGGCCAATATCCTATAGGAATGTTGGACTGGAAAAATAAGGAACGGGCAACATTGAGAATGTGTTGATGTTTCCGTTCTACAATAGAGTTTTGTTGGGGAGTTTCTACACATGAACGGAAAGGGACAATGCCTTTGGCACAGAAAAAATCAGAAAAACGCAATTCAAATGCATTGTCTGATTGAACAGATTTTATGTTGACACCAAACTGATTTTGTACAAAGGTGTAAAAAGATGGAAATACAACATGAACATCTGATTTTTCCTTTAAAAAATAAACCCAGGTGAATCGAGAAAAATCATCGACAATGGTAAGAAAATATTTGTAACCATCAATAGAAGTATGAGTAAAAGATCCCCAAATGTCAATATGTAGTAACTGAAATATACAACTCGAACGAGAGACAGAAGTAGGAAAGGGTAATCTCTTTCGTTTTGCTAAAGGACATACTGTGCAATGAGTAAAATCCAAACTGGAAGTATCAAAATGAACATTTAAGTCACTTTGTAAACATTTTAATCTACTATGAGAGGGATGACCCAATCGATAGTGCCAAACTTCCTTTTGTGTTAGCACGGCACTGGAACAAACATTCTCACAAATAGTTGGTCTATTGAAAGAATTTAGAACCAATACATATAGGTTGCCAAATCTTTTACCCATCCCAATCGTCATCCTTTTGAGTAAGGTCCTGGATTATGCAAGAGTTAGGGAAGAAGTTAACAGAACAGCCATGGTGTGTGGTTAGACAACTTACTGAAATTAAGTTAAATTTGAAATCAGGAACAAAAAACACATTCTCTAGGATGAATGATTCAAAAATTTGAACAGATCTGATGTGGGAAATAGGAATTGAGAGACTATTTGGCAAAGTGACACGAGAATTTAGAATTGGTTTGTAGGATTTAAAAAGAGGCAAAGAACAACATACATGATGTGTTGCTTCTGTGTCCAGAATCTAGTTAGATTGAGGAGAAAAGAAAGGACAAATAGAGGAAGTAAGAGCATAGGTACCACTGAAACAAGAAGCTATAGGCTGCTGCTCTTCCACTGTGGTACGAGTCTCGAGTTGCAGCTGCGAGCTGAGGAGAGCAATGAGCTGCTTGCACTGATCAGCACTAAGGGATGCCAAGGAGCACTCAGGTGACACCATTTCAGAACCTGCCTTAGACCCTGATGAAATTTGGTTGATCTGAGCCTTAGTGCCTTTGAATTTTGACTTGTACCCAGGAATGTATCCTGGTGGATAACCGTGCAATTTGTAACACTTATCCACAGTGTGCCCTGGTGTATTACAGTGTGTGCAAAATGGGTGATTGTCTTTCTTGCTCTTCATAGACTGATTTGCATTAATGGGAGCAACAAGAGGGTATCGGCTGGAAAAGGTAAATCAGAAGAAGGAATAATACCTTGAGTGATGGTACGTTGGCATTCCACTTGGATAACCAAGGAAAATACCTTGGAAATGGGAGGAAGGGGCACCATCATCAGGATTTGTGCTCTGATCTGAGCAAAGGAGTCATTCAGGCCCATCAAAAATTGAATCACACATTTCTGTTGTAAGAACTCGAGCCAAGGCCTCATTGCTCCGCAATTGCAAATTCAAAGGGGCTGATATTCTTTCAATTCATCCCAGAGAATCTTCTGTTGTGTGTAGTAGCTACTCACATCCATGGAACCTTGCTGCAGAGCAATTAAGCTTTTCTTGAGCTGAAACACCCGTGGAGCATTGCTTTGATGAAAGCGTTCCCTCAAGTCAGCCCAAATTTCAACAGCAGTTGGAATATACAGTAAGCTATCAGCAATTTCACAAGTGATAGAGTTCAAGATCCATGAAATTACCATGCTATTGCATCTCATCCAAGCCCCACGAAGAAGATCATTTGGTTCTGGTGGTACAATGCTCCCATCAACGAAACCAATTTTGTTCTTGGCTGTCAACGCCATAGACATCGCACGGCTCCAGGTATTATAGTTGGATCCAGTCAGTTGATGAGTGACTAAAACCATACCTGGATGATCTCCATTGTGCAGGAAGAAGGGACTGCTTGAATCCTCTGGTGTAGAACCCACTACAATGCGATTGTTGGCATTGTTATTGACATTGGTGTTGACGTTGTTGTTTCCTCCGGACGCCATAGAAGAAAACGGAAGCAGCACTCAACTCTTTGATACCATATTAGAAGGATATTTTGGAATTGTAGGATGAATTGGAAGCCATTGCTCTTTTCTTGTTTTATTCCAATTACTCAGACGAAAGAAAAAAAAAAGGTATATAAAAGGCTGAGTACAAAACGTGACTCCCAGCTGAATCACTCAAAAGCAAAGAGAAGAAAAACAAACTCTCTTCAAAAGACTATATTACCCTTGTATTTTCTAATATAGGATAAATGTAGAAAAAATGTAATCTATCTCTATGTAGTTGGAAACATTTATAAATATTATAAATGAGGGTTAAGTTTATAAAAGGGCCTTTGAATTACAGCACTTGTCGCCGCACTTTGTCCCCTTATTTTCGTTTTTCATGGGCTACTTTGAACTAACCTTACGTTACAGAGTTAGCCCTCATGCTAGACACATTGAAAAATTGATGGAAAATGATCGTGTGACTCTTACGTGAGTATGTTTTGAGGGTAATTAAAGGTAAAACAAATGGCCTGAGCTATCTTCTCTACCTATGGATATATATATATATATATAGGGGATTTCTGCAGTCCATGGACTTTTGAAGTTTTAAACTTCACTCAATGTGAACTGTTTAGATCAAAAAGAACGGTCTAGATTGAGGCAAGGGTATTGATGCGACAATTTACTCGTCGCAGTGGTGAAACAAGTTTTGTGTGAGTGATTATTACACTATTATCGGCTGGATAAGACTTATTCCGTTGTTATTCCAGTATCACAGTTTCTTTCTTCCTTAAAAAACCTAGGCTTTAAAAATTCATCTTTTTCATTCCAATTCTAACTGAAGATTCTTGTTTCTACCCTTTCAGAGCGTAAAAGGGAACAGATTCAAATCCATATATCCTTGGCAGCTCTTTCATGAACATTAAGTTTAAGATTTGTCTTAAACAATTTTTCAAAACGGTTGTTTTCGATACTCTATGCAAATGCAAATTCAGATTTTATTCCTAATTCAAAGTATTCATGTATGCAAACGATAGTTCATACGATAAAATCTCCTCGGTTCAAGTAGTTGTTTAATAAGTATCTTATTGAAATATACATGACCAGTCTACCATCCTTATATTGTCTAACGGTTAATCATAATCTACAACATCAGAATATTCAATTCATAGTTCTATCCTTCAATTATTCTATTACGAAACTATGACCGCCAGCAATAGTAAATCATAGCGTCAACTAATTCATTGAAATGCTTGGCGAACTTGCGGAAATCTCTAGGCATGGTTTTTTGGCCTTCGATGTCAATAAAACATAAAAACCACGAGAAATGCTAAGTTCGTTCTCTCTCTCACTTTCTTCTATGTTCTCCTTTTGCCACATGTTATCTCAGTTTTCAATAAAAATAAAGCATAACAACAAATCTTCATTTTGTATTTTATTACAACTCTGCCATTTGAGAATATATAACTATTTTTTCTCTTTTAATCAAGTATTTATACATTATACGTTTTAACCATAGACACTTTTTTAAACGATAAAGTAAACGGTAATGATAAGAAGTTACTATATCTGAACAAAACTCATACATGTAATCATTAAATGATAAAAAGTAGAATAATAAATGGTAAAAATAATAAACAAAGTAATTAAGAATGGTTTCTGAAAGAAAAAAAATGAATATAACAGAGGCCACACAAATTAAGTAACAGTACGCGCATGGACAAGTAAATTCATGAGAACATTTTCGTGACAATGCTTAAAGTCATAAACGTTATATATAACATTTTTAACAAAAACGTAGGTATTATTGAATATTTATATATATGTATGTATCTGTGTGTGTATAAACATATATAAACATTAACGTATAACATACAAGTATATTATTTGATTAAAAAGAAAAGGAAACGTGTTCTAAAGAACGAAAAAGAAATCAATACATTTTGGAGTAGCATAGGTGTAATAAAATGCAGAACAATAGTTTGTTATTATGCTTTATTTTTTTAAAATTAAATGACATATGACAAAAGGAGAACATAGAAAATAACAAAGAGAATAATAAAAAGAGTAACCCTAACATTACTAGATAAGTTTCAATAAATAAGTACGTTACTTAACGGAATTAAATATCCATTTCATTGAGTGTTACGAACCATTTCAACATTCTGTTAGTTTAAGCACGCCTTGAACCTAAAAAACATCATTTTTTTTAATTGCTAGATAGTAATGAAATATACAGTGACAAGCACAACCAAACCTCGTAGAAAAGGAAAGAAGAACGAGGAAGAATGAGGTGGTCTACTTAATGGATTCAACAATAGCAAACTAATCGAAGGACAAAACCTTTTATCGCATATCGATATGTTGCATGCTACTATTATTACAAACTATTAAACAACACAATGCTAGTAAAATGCTCATATATTTCAATTAGGTACCAGATACGAATAAAACCATGTAGCATGTGGTCTTTATGATGATATAAATTATGCTACTATTATCCCACAGATGGACTTTGCCGCCGCCCCTCTCGCTTTCCGCTGGCACCCTCACGACCTCGACCTCGACCTCCTTTCCGTCGAGTTCTCCGACCACCGTCCCTACCTCGAACCCGTCCTTCACCTAACCAGAGCTTGCCTTCGCCACCATCGCCAGCGCCTCGTCGACGCTGGCGTTCTCTGTCCCCTTTGGGCCGCAGCCCATTTGTTCACCGACATTAGCCCTAGGGCTTTGAAGTAACTCATTCTCAGGTGGTCCCCATCCGGCAAGGCCTTCTGGCTCTCTGGAGGCTGGACCACCCCAACAGGAGAGGACGTGGACAGCCTAGCTGAGTTATCCTTCGAGGATGATAAGGATCTCGTCAACATGTCCTTGGGTCCAAACGAGGTTCTCTTGTTTGACCAGCTTCTGAAAATGACGACGGCGCTTAAAAACTTGGGTCGTGAGAAGTGTAGGTTCTTTCATGACAAAAAATGTTTTTCCCATGCACGCGGCAGCGGCAACATCGAGACGTGGATTGCCACTCTGCTCCCTATGCAATTTGGGCCTTGAAAGAGGACGACTGGAAGGTCTACCGCTGGGTAGAAGTGGCTTATATGCCGCATCTCGTTATGAGACAATTTGGGCTAGACCAGACGGGGCCGCATTGTTTCGACCTGGGTTTTTTGTCCAAGTCAAGATCTAAGCCTATGATCTCTCACTTTTTTCCGTATTTACAAAACGTCAATGCGGTCCCTCTTCCTGCCTATTCTCGTGTGGGTAGGGCTTCGTTGACGTTCATCAGCCGGTGGACTCATTTCTTGGGTCACTAGGGGACCAAGGAACACTTCCTATTGCTATTGTTCCTGTGCACCGGGTGTTGATCAAGTTCAATCGTCGCCTCAGAAAAGGCCACGCCAAGGTGATCATTCGTAGGGAATTTCTGTTGTAGATGTATCCTTAACTTTTACAATATTATTAATTGTTGCTATATATTACGTACAATTCTACATATGTTGTTTTTTTTTATTATTGTTTATTTTTATTATACATACAAACATACGTTAATCTTACTTTGATGGCTCATGATTAGATGAAGCAAGTTCCTCTTCTCCTCGGTCCCTGCCAAAGCTCCTTGAAGATCATTCGGCCAAGTTGGCCCTCATTGAGGCATCACTTCGGGAAACTCTTCATGGTGGACTTAATTTTCACTTTTTTTATTTTTATTTTTTTAAAGGAGATTGAGCACAAACCTTCCCAAACTTGAGTCTCATTCCTCCCCCACTCAATATCGTGTGTGACTTAGTAGTCATATTGGCACATTAATTTTCACCTTTGTTTTAAGTTTTATTTTATTTTATTTTATTTTATTTTTCCTTCACCCTCCAGCCGGTGAGCCTTCTTTGGCCATTGGAGGTTCATCAACAGAACAGGTAAATTTAAAATCTAAGCTTTTTACCTCAATTTATTTATTTTACTTCTTAAACAAATCATTTTAGCCATTTTTAGGCATATTGCAAAATCTCACTAGCGAAGTAAAAATATAGCAAAATTTTCAGAATATTTTATGAATAACAAAAATTTATATCATTAATAATTACTATGTAATTAAATAGTGTAAGACATTATTATAGTAAATTAGTAATTATTATGTGATTTTTGCTATTTTTAAAATATTCTAAAAATTTTGTTAAATTTCAATTCTATCATAGTAATTTTTATAATGTAGTGTAATTTTTACACCATTTTATCTTTTTGATTCTACGTATCTCAATTATCATCAATCAGCAAATAATTATAAAAGTTACCCAAATGAAGTTCAAAAAGAAAAGTTACACAAACGGCATATTTTTTAAGGTGGCTTCAAAATAACAGTAGATTTTACATAATATAATAGGATAAACAAGTTTATAAAATCAATTGAATAGTCTGCCAATTTTACTTTCATTTTTTTGAACGTGTAGATTATGTTTTTTTTTTTTTTTTTGATATAAGGCAGGGGAATGCCACCACTTTCAAGTGAGGTTCAGCGTAACTCAAACTCTTAATCTATGGTTGGGATGGAGGGACTTACAACTAACTAGACCGTCATCGTTCGTCAATGTAGATTATGTTATTTACGAACATATTAAATTATTTCATGAATATGTAATTATAATAAGTATTCATTTCACAGTGTGATAATTATAATGGGGGAGAAAATTAGGTCAAAACAAACTCATAAATATTGATAAAAGAATAAAATTTAAAATGATGATATTTATTGATATCATTATATTTATATGTTATAATGTCTCTGATGTTTTGCCTTTTTCATCTACCTTTTAAGGAATCATATATATTGTTAGCTCAGTAACTATTTATAAGCCGTACGTCATTATGAATTTACGATAATGGCAGATGATACGGGTAATTATGTCATTTAATGCTCAGTTTTTGTAGTTCTTTATAATATATTGATTTTTATTAAATTTTTAACTTGAGTTATATGGAAACCCGTTATTCGTCCAATTGAATTATTTTAAATGCAAATGCTAAAACAATGCTATATTGGACACAAAAATTACATAATAATATATTTAATATGTTATGTAATTGAGAAAATTATATATTATGTCACATTTTTAAAAGTTGTGTTATTTATGCTACATATAGAAAAGTTTATGCTATACTATCATTCATATTACATGTAAAGTTATATGACAAATGAACATATGTGATATTTATAAAAAATAAATCTTAAAGATGACATTTATAAAAATTCCTCTGTTTTATTTTATACTCAAATGCATAATTTTATTTTAAACTAAAAAATGCAAAATAATATTTTTAATATATTATTTTATTTTGTGCTCAAATTCATAATTCTATTTTAAAAATTGTTTATTTTTTGTGATAAGTTTTTGAGCATTGGAACCAGTGAAAGAAATTTTTTATTTTCAGATAATATGAAAATAGAAATGTTGCAAGTATTAAGTAAAAAAGTCAACTCTAGCAAATAATATACTTATACTAAATTTAGTAACATATATATATATATATATATGTATAACAGATGCTAAAATTTAATACAAAAATGGGCATTGTATCATAGATTGGTTTACTTATCAGAATACCAAATTTAGGAGAAAATACAAAAAGTATCCCCTGTATTTTAGCTAAAAATAATATTTGTCTTTAAGTTTTTTAAAATTTTAAAAAATCCCTTATGTTTTTCAAACCATCCAAAAACCATCTCTCATCTTAACTTTTGTGGTTTAATTTTTTTTACAATTACCAAACCGTCCGTAAAGCATAAACATAATCCAAGATATGTGTTAAATTATGCTAGCTTCCAAACACCCCCTCTTGAATTCACAATCAACATGAATGAAATTTTGAACATTCATTTGAATTTTTTTTTTGAAGGATATAAGTTTTTTTTTTTTTTTTTTTTTTTGAAGAAGAAAGTAAAAAAGAGTCAAGACTTAGTATTATTTGGTCACGGTGCTATTAAGCCCAAAAAAATTCAAAAGAGTGTTCAAAAATTTTTAATGCCAAGTTTTTATTCTTTTTTTCAAGTTTCACTTTCTTCTTCAAATGAAAAAGAAAAAAACCTTATATCCTATAAAAGAAAATTTAAATAGGTGTTTAAAATTTTCTTCATGTTGATAAATCCAAAATGGGGGTCTGGAAGCTAGTATAACCCAACATATATTTTGTGCTGTGTTTATGCTTCAAGGATGGTTTGGTCCTTTTAAAAAATTTCATCTAGAGAAGTTAAAAAAGGGATGGTTTTTGAATGCTTTGTAAAATATAAGGGATACTTTTTAAAATTTTAAAAAACTTAAGGACAAATGTTGTATTTAGCCAAAACATGAGGGTTTTTTTTTTTTTTTTTTTGGATTTTCTCCAAATTTAGCACCTCTCGTAAAAAACTGTATGTAAATGCAATGCTGTTAACCTTAAATGTTGTCTCGCACCTCTTGCTCCCTTATCTTATATAAACGGGTTTTTGTTTCATGTTGTTTGTAATTTGGGCCCAGAGTGTGATTCCAACAGCACTCAGTCCAACACAGGCCCAAGGTGTCATTCCTGCAGCCATCCCAATTGCTTCCCACGGCCCACGTGGGAGGCCCTTCTCAAAATTTGAATGCTGCCTAACTAAAGAGACCGTTCTTTGCCCCCTTTGCTTTAATCAGAAATTGTGGTAAGTATCGCTTTTTTTAAAATTGATTATAGTAAGATTCACGTTTTAAAAAAATATTTATAGTAAATAATAGATTTATTATATAAGTAATTTATCTACTTTTTTATTTATAATATAAATAATTCTTTCACGTAGTAAATATACTTAAGGTATAAATAATTTATTTATCCTATTGATTACAGTGAAAATAATTCTTATATATACAATAAATAAACCATTTACATTATAAATCTACTACTTGCTATAAATATTTTTAAAACTTGCTATTTACTTCAAAAAGTTTTAAAAATCTACTACTTTCTCATTCTCTTCTTTAATTATTTACCCCTTAATAAATAGTTCAAATGAAAACCTTCTTGCCAAAATCTTATTAGCAGTCATTTCTCTAAACTAGTAATTACTCCTAACCTTCTCCACGACAGGAAACTCTAGCTGGACATTTTCCACAAGTAGCGGTGGGTCTTGTTTCCAGTACTCCCAAGGTGATTAAGAATAAATTTTTAAGGCCTATATATAGGTTTTTTCACGGTCCTTTTAGAGATACCATCCCTCTAACATAATATTTAGAAAAAAAATAACACGACTCTCTTTAAATGTAACATCGATATTAGAAAGATGTGACACTAAGAAATTTTCTTTAAAAAAATATAACAAAAAAATATGTTATGCCTTTTCAAAATCAATATTACATATAATATTTAAAATCATTTTTTTAGAATTTTTAAAATCATATTTTAATTACCATCATTGTTACAATTTTCTAACATTTATATCTAATGTCATATTATGTCTTTTATTTCTACATGCTAAAACGAAAAGACCTGCACACACACACACACACTTTTTAAAAATACGTTTTTCGGTTCTAATCAGGACATAGTAAATATGGTCGATCCTACAGCAAGCACGGCCAATGCCATCTCTCCAAGATGGTCTCTCTCCCTCAAACAATCCGACGGTCAAGATAACTGGTCTCGATCACGTGCCAGGAGACACTTATGCAAGACGTCAAGTGCCTTCTCCAAGGGTCCGAGCTTTGTCTCCCTTAATTCACCTCCCCCACGAACTGAATCCCACGCTCCAGTACTGGTGCCATTTCTACCACACCAAGGACCCGGGCTTCCTCCCGATGCTTGACCGGCTTCACGACTGGTTCCGCTACACCGTGGCGGCCAACGTCGGCCAAATCTTGACTTGTTTAACGCGCCTGCTCCAAAGGATCATGTTCCGATCTCCCACCTCAGACGGGAGGTGCTTCAGCATTGGGCCGTGGTGGACAGGCCGGATGTTAAACTTCGTGTACTTCGGGAGATGATAGAGTCTTGCAGTGCATGCACCGAGCTGGTCCGGAAGGGAGAGGAGGGTGCCATGATGACACGGTTGGAGAAGCTCCGAGCTTCTTATGAGGTTATGCAGGAGAAATGTTGGCCACCCTCTACTGCTCATCACTCTATATAGGCTGTCTTACGTCCTAATATTTTGCGATGTATATCGTATTTACTAGTGTGGGATGATTTAATTTTACGGATCTAGTTGTTATATAACTACAAAAAAAAAAAAAAGGTTGGGGCACCAACAATCAATAGAAGGTACTGGACATTAATTATATTTATGTTTTGAAAGACACACCTCATATTAATATGTAGTACTTAACGCCCATGATTTCCTTACTCGTTATAAGTATTAGCTTATGTTTTTATGTTTTTAGCAATGCTTTGGGCAGTCTTGTACCTTAGCAAGATGCATGCGTGGCATCTCTTTTGTATTTCTTTTGGTTGCTATATTTATATATGTACTAAGTTTGAGAGTCCTCTATCTATGTGTTTTTGTATTTTTTTATCCCAATCCTTTGCCGAACAAGATAAGCTGCCTCATCATGGTGTTTATGCAGGACTGGGTGGTTCATATAACGTTGGTATGTGTTTGTGGTCGTTACGGAAATTTTGTGTTTATACATTTTGGTAGTGTATTGGGAGATGAAGATGATGGTCTTAAAAGTACTAAAATGTCTTCTTATATTTTTAAATTAATGACCTTTAGCGCTGTTTGAATACACCGTCTTAACCACGAAAGATAAAACAGAAGAATATTGTAACATTTAAATTTTGGTTACCTTATGGTTTATATATATATATATATTGTTTGTTAACTACAAAAGATGAAGAAGAGTACAGTAAGTAGTTCAAAATTCAAATAAATCAGTACAGTAGTATTACGTGCTGCTATGTATAGCGTACTAGTAGTGGGCATGTTTGGAACACATTAGTAGCCGTGCTTTTATGGTCCATCAATCAAACAGGGATGTCATTTTTTTATGGGTTTGGGACAATAATTTTTTTCAATTTAAAAAAAGCGTCATTACATATAGACAAATAGGGTGGGTTTGGAACAATAATTTCTTTTTTCTTTTTTTAAAGATCGTTACATATAAACAAAATAGGGTGTAATTAATACAAAAACATGACAACGAGGAAGTTTAACTGGATAGATATATTAACTTAAATGAGCGATAGGAAGCAGTTCTAGTACTTTTGTCGCTAACGGAAGTCAATTAACAACAAAATTTCATCTTGTACTAAACCTAGCTGGTTAATTATAGAAGCCATGAACAACTAATGATCTATTATATTAGACTCGTGCAATAATGAGTGTTGTAACTCCCTACAATGTAAAGCCATAGCATTCATCATTGCTTATATTTCCGCTTTAAAAGAAAACCTCCTCGATTAAAACCAAACAAAATGTCAAGTGCACACTACATGAATGTTACACTAATAGGGTGTTTGAAAGGGTGGTGGGAACCGCTTTTACTGTAGCATGTGAGAGTTTTATACTGTAACATATTTTTTTTATTATTATTGTAACATGTGAGAGCTTTACACTGTTTATAACTGAGATTGTGATGGAAACTGAGTGGTTTCCACCACCACTGCCAAAAACCCCCTAAAGCAGCTAGCTAGTTGTTATAATAAATTTCTGCCTCCATTAATGCTTTAAAAAAGTTCTCCCTCCGTTGTTAATCGTCATCTTGCAAAGGCAATTAATTTTTCCCTCCTTTAAAAAAATTGCTAAATAAAATTAGTAAAGTTTGAACATGAGAAAGAAAGAACTGATCGTCAATCTGGGGCATAATATGCCTGACTTAAAAAGGCTTGAACATCAATTGTTGTTGTGATGGCGCTATATTAATTTAAAATAGATCGAGACCATATACAAAGTCAAATTTAATGCTAATAATCTTCCATATAATTAGGAGTTCTTCAACCTTTAAATTATAGCCTATACGCTTTCGTATTAATTAATCAATTGTCACATGATCTTTAGCCAAATCATTAAATGGAACTTCTTGAAGAATTGGCTCGCCGCTACCAAATTCTATTTGAGTCCGGATGCCGTTCTTCTTTTTTACATAGACTTATAATTTAAATAATTGTATTTCAAATTTTTTGCTAGGTCCAGCAACAAATCATGTTAACAAGAAATTTCGTATTGAACATAATCAGGTTGTTGTCGTTTCTCAAGTTGGTGTCCTTCTCAACTTATCGTGGTTCTATATGCAGTCTCTTCCTTGTTTCAATTTAATTATGTGTAGCTTTTCTTTTTATGTCGTTACTTATTTCTTGGAGGGGTCTCAGATTGTTGTCGTATTATATGTAGTGTCGTTCTTACTATCTCTGTTGCGTTCCAAGTTTAAAGGATGGTGCGAACCGTTAGCTAGAACTACTTTTATTGTAACATATAAGAGCTTTACATTGTAGTGATTTTTTTTTTAATTGTTACTGTAGTATATGAAAACTTTACATTGTTTATAGCTGAAAATATAGTTTCGTGCGAACCACTTTTGCCAAACACCAGGGGGGGAAGACTTCTAGGTGGCTGTTCTTCCGGTTAATGTCTTTATCAATCTATGTCGTTTCATTCTGTGTCGTTTTTCTGTTTTTATCGTTTCCCTGATTGTTGCTGTTCAGAGGTTAATGTCGTTTACAGGGAAAGCGGAAAAATGATGTTTGCCCTATCCCTAAAGGTTATCTTATAGTTCAATCTATGTCGTTTGTGTCTTTCATAAACGAAAAACGATAAAAACCAGATTCTTGTTGTTTTCACTTTATGTTGTTTCCCAGATTATTGTCGTTTTTCAAGCTATTGTCGTTTTCCAGTTGGTGTCGTTTACCCATTTCTGTTGTTTTTCAGTTATTGTGGTTCAGAGGTTATTGTCGTTTAAAAGTTATAGTTGCTTTCCGTTGTGGTCTTGGTTTTTCAAACTATAGAAGTTCTTTTTCCTTTGTATCGCGTTGTTTGATATTGTTGTCGTTTTCAAGTTGGTGTCTGGATTATAGATCTTTTTTCCCCCTCGTCTCCCTTCGTTTTCCACTTTTGTATTTTTTATTTTAAAAATATTCACCCCGTTTGTTTTTATTCTTAAAATTTTTAGAAATATTTTTAGACATTTTTCGAAGTAAAAATTTTAAAAATACTATTAGCACAATTCTCAAAAAGTTTTCATTCTTCAAAATAAAAATATTTTCACCTATTTTAAAAACAATAACAAACGACACCGTTGTTTCTCCTGGATGCGTTTTCTAAAATATTGTTACTTTTGCGCTGTGTTTTCCGGTTCTCGTTTTAGTTGTTTTCAATTTGAGGTTATTGTCGTTTAAAGCTTGATGTCGTTTTTCCACCCATCGTTTCTCAAGCATTGTTTCTGACCAAAAAAAATTAAAACAAAAAGGAAAATTATTATTAATTACCTTCTAAACTATATTATTAATTAAATCCTCCGCCCATAATAATGTTAAAAGAAAACATAAAGAAATCAAATTATTTTTGAAAAACTATTACGGAGTATTTTGCGTCTTTTTTGTCCCTTTTATCAAAAAGCATGAGATGGATAAAAAATTGAAACTATAAGCTATATTATGTAATTAATGATTACTGTTACTTCAATTGTTGTCGTTTTCAAGTCCGTGTGCGTTCAAGTTGGTTTCTTTATTTTGGTTCATTTTATTGGTATTTTTGCTTTTCAGATTCTGTCGTTTCCTTTGATCTTTTTTGGTTATTGTCGTTTTTCATATTTTATCCGTTTTAGCTGTTGTTGTATAAGGTAATCTTAGGTTGTTAGCATCTTCAACATGTTTTCATTCGAGGTTGTGCCGGTTATCTAATCTGTATCTCGTTGAGGAGGTTGTTTTTCGTCGTTTCTGGAAATTGTCGTTTTCAAGTTAACTCCTTTTTAGCTTGTTGTCGTTTCTCCTATGCAAGACATAATTGAAATTGAAAAACACATCTCCAATGGTTTATTGAGGATCATAAATACTTATGCCCTTATCCTCTCATTTTATATCTTAAGAAGGGCATAATTGATAGTGATGGCACCCAAAACTTTTTTATCAAACGGAGTTAAGGGACAGATTTCCTAGTTTTGAGGAATGCCACGAAAAAAATCTCTCCTAATTTGTACCGTATTTTCGAGTTTGTGCACATGAATAAATCATTCAAATATCAACAAAACTTGTATAAATGCAGACTGGCAAAAAAAAAGTTGTACAAGAAATCTAAAGACAAAAATTGTGCAACCGCCACATAATTTTCTCTTTAGTTTTCCCAAATTTTCGGTAGCCCATTTGCGAGTTGAATTGGGTTGGAAAAAGGCATTTTGATCTCGTATTGTTTCACACTTTTTTTTTTTTTATCGTGCTAGAGAGTAGAGACCACAAGTGACTAGCAAATGTGCTGCTCTTAACCGCTACTAGTTGTGCTCATTTTACGGCTCGTTTGAATTCACTTAAAATAAGATGCTTTCGACTTATTTAGTTCAAAAATTACTTTTATATATATATATTTTTTTGTGAACAAGCTGTTTTTAAGTTTTTGGTTTTTATAAATACTTTTGAAACAAGTCATTTTTTTAGTACTTATAAAAAATACTTATTAAAAGTTTTTTTATTTACCTTTTTAACATTATATTTATGAACAACAAATTATTAATTTTATCTATATCCTTATATTATAATAAAAGCTTTTAACTTATTCAACTAAATAAATTTTAAAACTTTTTTTAGAATAAAAAAATATTTTATATTATCCAAACATTAATTAAAAAACTCTAACTTATATTGCTCTATTTTTACTGCTTTAAAAAGTATAAACTATCTCAAACAGCCTTTGTTCTTGTACTAAACCGAAAATTGGCTTCATTGTTTACATTAATTTGGAAAGTGTGCCCTCGTAGAAGTAATGGTCAAAGGCAATCTTGAAAGGTGATTAGATGAGAGTATCAAACATACAAGTATAGGATCCTATGAGCGAGTTAAAGCCCCCAAACCTATGTACTGTGGCTGAATATCATCCACAAAAATAAAAGAAGAGACTATTGTAACAATGTGAGAAAAACTGGCATATTTGCTAACCCAAAAGAAAAAAATTGCTTAGTTAGTCCTTAAATTACTTAAAAAATAACTTATTAATTCCTTTTTTTTAACTCAACTGACCTCAAACTCAAAAAAATGTCATAGAAGGTCTAAGATACCTGATAGTAGTTAATTCTCTCTTTTTTTCTCGGCTACGCGCCAAACACATGGCTCACTATTGGGGATATTTTAGTAAAATTATAACCTTTTATTACATTTTAAATAAAAAATAAACTAAACTAAATTAAATTAAAAAACATAAAAAAACCCACTATTCTTCTTCTTCATCTTCTTTGCCATCTTCGGTCACCCCATTCCAGCGACCCCCTCCGTCATCTCTCTCTCCACCACCACCACCACCATCATCATCATCATCATTTTCTTCTTCTTCTTCTTCTTCTTCGTCTTCTCATACCTACCACCAAGTCCTTCTTCTTCTTCTCAGACTCACCACCAAGTTCTTCCTCTCTCTTTCTCTGCTCATCCTCACTTCACACCAGATCCTGAAATATCACCTACGCACTTGAAGAAACTTTAGAATGAAAACACAAACCTGAAAATATCAAATATCAAAATGCTGGAAATTGAAAAAACAACGTAGCTACAATACCGATAATGAATCAATTATTCCTAACTCCAACGACTCATCTTGGGCCGTCTGATTGGCATTCGTAGATAAGATTCTCTTGACTTTTGATTTTAAATTGTTCAAATCGTTTTTGTATTCTCTTAGCTTTGCAAGAAGCATCGCCTTCAAATTTTGCTACAAACTTGTCGCTTTAAGATCCATTTTCTTAATCTATAAATTTATCGAATTGCAATCTTCAATCCAAACAAACAAGGAAAGATATATATATATATATACATATATATATAGATCAAATTAAAATCCGATAATTGGGTTATTTGTTTAATATTGATTTATTTATTAATTCTGTCTGAATTTGATAGATGATCTGCTCCTTTTTTTTTTTTTAAAGTAAATCTGAGATAGTTTTTTTAGTTGAATTCATATATCTAAATTAGAAAGATGAAGAAAGAGATGTAAAGGTTTTTTATTTTTATTTTTATTCTTTTTATTTTTGTTTTTGTTTTTGTTTTTGCTTTTGCTTTTGTTTTTGTTTTTGTTTTTGTTTTTGTTTTGTTTTGTTTTTTGTAACTTTAATGGGAGGTTTCAGTTTCGTTGGTTAGAGTTGGTGAAGATGAAAGTATTATAATTTGTTTTTGTTTTTTTCCTTCTTTTTAAAGTTTTTAAATAATAGTTGATTTAATTAAAGGTATTTTGGTTTTTTTAAAATAAATGACAATTATGTGACCGAAAAAAGCAAGGAAAGTAATATCCGTTAGTCAATTAAGTTATTTTGTATCCTTTTTTAAGTTCAAGGACAATTGAGCCAAAAAAAAAATGATACAAAGAGTCACATTTTAAAGAGTAACATTTTAAATAGTTCAAAGACTTGTAAAACAATTTACTAAAAAAACTAATTATTTATTTTTTTCCTTGTAAAATAAAAAAAATAAAAATTAATATATCATATATGAACCATTTCGGACCTGTTTGTTTCGATACTTGAATCACGGTTCGAATCATTTTGCTACAGTATTTTCTCTCATAAAAATTTAAATCTTTATTCGAATACTCTATTCAAATACTCGAACCAAACGGGCCTTCGAAAGCCCTAGAGGAATAGGTAAAAAAAATTGAATTTCAAAAAAAAAAAAAAAAAAATACTTCTCTTGATTTAATGACGAATTTCAATTTAGGATATTTTCTTATACCAAAATCAAACTGCTTGTCTTGTCAAGTACAGACACTAGTAAGCCCTTTTTTGAAATATAACCATCACTTATAGACACATTGATCCGCCATAAGGTGGCATTAGTGTGAACGAAATAAAACATTTTTCTCTTTACTTGAGTCCGAAGAATACCTCGACTAATTTGTGTCTCTTGACCGTCAAAACAATGGGGCTCTTGCAATTATTCTCTTCAGCAGCCGAAAAGAAGAAGAAAAGGGTAAGAAGAAAACAAAACAAGACATCAATTTTGCGACTGGGACTGGCCTTATATATTAGAATGGAAGAAAAAATTACAATAAGTGTGTAAATTATTATTATTATAAAATTAAAATTTAATATAATATTTAAAATATTTTAAAAATATTTTTAATAATATAATAATTATTTTAATAATATTATATATTATATTATATAATTATATATAAATAATTTTAATAATATTATTACAAAATATTTATAAAATATTTATAAATTAAAATTATATTTTAATTTAATAAACATAATTAAAGTCAATTATATGACCACCTTCAAAGAAAAGCGGACTAAAAGTGGGTGAAAAGACACCTCACTAAAGGCCCATTTCAAGGAAGTGATAGGCCTGGTTAGGTGGGACTAACAAGGAAAGGCTTAGCTCTTTGTAAAATGTAAATTTATTTTTGTTTTTTCTTATTTTCAATATAACTGTGCAAAAGAGCACCCTAGACGCCGCCGGCCTGTAATGTGTAGCCGTCGCAGGAGAACAGGTTTGGCCTTGTGCCTAAGATGTCCCATCAGCTATAATAGTCTCATCAGCCACCGTCCCATTGACATTCTGTACAGACTCAGCTGCGATTTTTTTTTTTTTTGCTCTAATCAAAGTTGACCAAATTTTGCCACAAAACCAAAAAAAAAAAAAAAGAGAGAAAAAAAAATTGGTGCTGAATACGGCACAGAGGGCTTCAATGAATATTATTGGATAATGTCGCCATGATCATGTAATTATCGCCTTGTACTTTGGGGTTTTTATGTTCACCGGTGACTGATGCATTTGTGGTCCAAAATCCGAGACTACTATCCTCTGCAAAAAAAAAAAAAAAAAACCCATACTTAACTTAAGCAGTCCCAATGTAACGATTAATCAGTTTCAATTTCGAATCTAATCTTTTATTTGGTTAATAATTAGTTCTTTGTTTCTTTTTTGGATATATATGGTTGCGGTCCAACCAAACACTTCAATAAGGATGGTATTAGGGTGATAACGAGCCTCATTAAATCCGACAGGATTATAGTCGGAACTAGACTGAAGGAGCATTTTAAATGTTTTTTTTTCTTTTTTTAAATTATAGGTGTATTGAATGGTTTTTAAAAATCAAACAGAAATTCGAATTATGGTACATACTTTAAGAGAGATTTAATAAAATAATCCAACTAAATATGGGTGCGATCCAACGAACTTATTCAACAAGGTTTATAGGGTACTTGACATAATAGTTAAAACTATTGGTTAAAATTTTAAATATTTTAATAGATGAAAGCTTTATACTGTAGCAATTTTTTTGCTTTTACTGCAGCATGTAAAAAACTTCACATTTTTTTATCTAAAAAGTTGATTATAACCATCTAATGTCAAACAAACTATTAGCACTAAAGTGATATACACATACCCCCTTTTTTGCAACCATCACGTGAAGGCTTTCTTTATCACCACATTCCTTGCAAAGTCAGGACATGTTCGCTCATAAAAAAGCCACATTTACTTCTATAAAAAGAAACATCATTCATGGTCATGACTCACTTCCTTCCGTTCACAGGCAAAATAAATAAATAGATGTATAGACAAATAAGAACAAACAGGATAACAACATGTTCCAAAGCAAAGTAGCATCAAACATTAAAGTCACTTAATGTCTCTATATCTGCGTCTTAGAATAATGGGGTGTGACAAGGAAATATATATATTGAAATTCTTTTCCTCGTAAATAAGAGCCCCACACCAGAACTTCCAACCATTAATAAAACTTGATGTCGTAATCCTTTTTCACCAATATGGAAACTAAGGGAGCTCCTAGGGGGTTTTAAGGAAACGTGCTATTTTAATCTAATTTGCTAATTAAGGTTTGTCTTAAATGCTCTATCTTTTATTTAAAGCTAATTAAGGAGTCCTAATTGTCGTTATCCTAATGGGGTTCTAAGAGAAAGGAATCCATCAGGCTTATGAGATAAAGCTAGTCTCTTTTGAACAAAGAAGAGAAGAATCTAAGGGTGATAGTGACGTGACAGATAGGCTTGGATTTTGACATGTCGTTCTCTCCTAGAGAGAGAGAGAGAGAGAGAGAGGACTCGTGACAAATCGGAAAGGGCGATGTAAGAAGGTCGACGGCGAAGTAAAAGGAACTTAAAGTCTCTTTGCACGCATTAATACTGATACAGTTAACGTAAGAGTGAAGACAGATAGCATCCCTATTCATAGATGATAATGCATGTTACGTTGTAATTTGTTTATCTGTATGTTTGTAGTTTCAAATTAAATGAAAAAAAAACTGATAAGAATATAATACATCTTTGACGGTCAAAAACAAAACGTTAGTAGTAAAGACCCTTACCGTTTAGTCTTTAATATATTATATATAAAGACAAAGTCTCAAACCTGATACTTAATTTATTTTAGTACCATAGTATATTCATGTGATATTTAATTTATATTAGTGTAATATTCAATATTATTAATTCTAGACGACATTTAATGTTGCATTAAAATGAGTCAAGTGTTACACGATGTACTAACAATGTTATTGTATCGAACAAAAATTGTTATTAGGCATTAGCACTGGTCTAATCTGAACGTTAGGTCGGAGATACTTTATGTTTGTGCTGTTTGAGAGAGGTATTAAAGTTTTATAGTTGGAACTGCGTAATATAACATATGAGAGTTTTATATTACAGTAAATTTTTATTTTACATTTTAATATTTAAGAGCTTTATATTGTATATAATTAAAACTATATAGTTAAAACTACGTCCCTAGTTAATCAATAAACCAATGAGAGTGAGAGGACAGAGAGGGTGGGACATTCTCAAGAGCCCTAGAAAGACAACAATTGGTGGTGTTTGTGTGGCGCAGTGTCACAGCTGCTTGTCCTTCTCAGTTGGGTAGCCATCATCCAGTGATCTCATAATCCACTTTCCTCTCTTCCCCGTTGGCCCCACTCATTTGCCTATTTCTGTGATCTTTCTTTGAATTTTGTTTGCATTTTGTGTTCCTCACGTGACTCTCTTAACTGCTTTCCTTTCATTCAATATTTCTGTCCCGCTTTCACTCTCTCTCTCTCTCCTCCCCTCTGCGTCTGACCCTCTCTGTAGCAGTGGGCTGGGCCTCAGTGGTCTTGTAGCATATATAGCTGTCCCAATTTTTCAAAACAAATGTTTACAAGTAAAAAACACAAAGAACAAACAATCGAACAAGTTTTTCCAAGTTGGAAGGAAAATCAGCAAATATAGGCATTGTCCATTGGATATGTAACTGCTACTAACATGTAATGATAACAAAATAAATAGAAAACCCCTAACTGGTCATGTAAATTCCATGAAACTGTTCAATTTTTGGTTAAAAAGGTTTGGTAACAGAACCGAATGACACATTAGAAGCAAAGATTGTGACGTGTATGGACAAAACCAATTTTAAATTTTGTTTATTTACTTATATATTATATATATATATATATTTGGTTAGTTTCCCTATGTAACAGTTTTCTACTGTTTGTCTTCCAAAACAGTGTTTTTTCCAATTTGGATCTGTCTCTCGTTAGATCAACATCTATTCTGACTAAAATTGAAGACATAAAATTACAAGCTGGACAAACACTGCAATATCTTTACTTCCTCACTTGCGGCAACACCTTTTTCCCCGGTTTCTTAAGTAATACATTAGAATCAATTTTAACTTTAATATAAAGGTCAAGATGAAATATAAAGGATCTGACAAGGGAAAATTAATGTTTGCAGCAATTTTGGGTACGATGGCCAACGAACGGCAATAAATTACCTATATTCTTTCGAATTTGGAAGTGAATACTTTCCTTTAATGTTTTTTGAAATTAAATTAAATCAATCCATTTTCGTATCAAGTAACATTTTTTCATTTCTTGATTTAAGATCTGGAGCTATTTTTGCCCGTTGAGAAAAGCTAATTAGATTAGTAACCAAGGATCATCACATGGTAATATATTAGCTTATTATATGACTGAAATTCTGAATGCTTATAACCCATTGTACTTGTTATTAAATTGTGATGAATTGGAAGAAAAGAAGCACTACTATGATCAACAGCCCATGTACATATGTTTCTCACAATGAAAAGGTTGGTGAAAATGAAAGCATGAAAGTGAATTATGAATGGCAGACCAAACTCCATGCATCATGCATTATTTAGGGAAAAAAAATTACGAAAGAAAAGATAAATTTTTTTATTAAAAAAAAAAGAGGAAAGGAAAAACAGTACACACAAGAGCTTTAGGTGGTCTCAGTTGGGTAGTGGTGATGGATGCACTCATGATTACCATATAATCAAAGAATGCGGCCCCCTCTTCCAAACACACACACACTCACTCCCTAGTACTTCCAATTTATTCCCTCGCGTTTCTTCCAAGGGGATTCAAAACAAAATCATTTCCATTTGAAAATCTGTCTCCTCTGAAAACTTTCATGCACATTTCTCATGCAAAAAGGGTGAACACTGAAAATGCATGCAGCAATTCTTCACTACCATTTTCAGCATTTTTTTTTTTGGTAAAGACAAATAGATCAGAGATACACATTAATTCATGCATGAATAAAATGGAATAAGAAATTATACGCCAAAAACAAGGGAAACAGGATAATTATTTCACAAATGAAGAGATTAATAACTGAGGTCCACAGTCCACTACTCATTATATGTATAGAATTGGCCCTCCTTATTTTCTGACATAAAATAATTAAAACGATGAAACTATATTATATTAATAAACGTATCAACTTGGGGCGAGGCAAAGGATAAGCTTATCTAATGTTCCGTAAGGGGTGTGCTTGTCTGTAAAATAGTCCAAGGAGACTGGGGAAGCTTTTTTACGTGGCATATACACGACAAGAACAGGAACTAAACGTAGCAACTTAATTGAATGTGTTTGGTTCCCTATTATAAGCTAAAAGTTGAAATTATACAAGGTGCGAAAACAACATGATAAACGGCGCAATAACGTAAATGCTGCATTTATATGCACACACAAATATATATATATATATATATATATATGTTTGTAAACGGCAGTACTTCAATCAAAGTCCAAAAGTTACGTCTTATATATATATACAGCTATATATGTTCATGTATTATAAGAAAATATTTTTCGCCTTAGTGCATGTGACATTACAGAATGAAAACAAACGATAAGGACTTAAATATATGGGAAGCAAATAAGGTTGCCTTTCCACAAAAATGCTTGTCTTTGGGGGGGCCTTTGCTCATCATTCCTGGAATATTTCAAGCTTATCAGAGACCCACATCCCACTTTCTTTGTCTGGGAGCAGGTGTTGACTATAATACCAATTTGCCTTACAAAAAGTAAATGGAATTCCTGTTCATCGTTTCTTTTTTTCATCAATTAAAATACCTTAGCTATGCGACGCGTTATAAAGAGCGTGATTCTGCCACAGTGCTCTAGTTCTTGTTGCCTAACCTTCTTTTTGTTTGTTTATTTATTTATGCCCTTTTGTTTTATTATTGACGGTTGTATACAGTCTTTTAGTACTGCAGAATTAAATGCATGAATTTCATACAGATCATGTAAAATGTGTTGTAGTTTAAGTATTAATTCTTTAAGCCTCCATGAGCATATGAAAGTATTTAGCAAAACATTTGAATAACATGTCAGAATTTAATTTAACAAATCTTACACGTCTCACTTTGACACGCGTTTTAATTTTAAGAGACCAATATCCTATCTTTAGATATTTCGAACCATAACAACTATTTTGGTGGACCTTTTTTCTTCCTTCTTTATTGTGTGTGGCTATTTGCATTTAAATGCACTCTTTTCACTTTGATGAAATAGAACCACTTTTTCATGCTTTTGTTTTTTAAATTCTTCTTACCCTTTTTTTACTCAAAATTTTGCTGTAAGACATGGAAAAAAGAAAAGTACTTTAGGAATCCAAACTTGTCTTTTATAGAGTGTGTTTGGCAACCTATTGGTAGTTTGACACTTCACAATTAAGTTGAAAAATTATTACATATAAAAATTTTATATTATAATATTTTTTTATTTTTTATTATAACTGTTTAAAATTTTATAACATTTATAATTAAAAATAATAAATTAAAATTAAAAAATCAAACATTTTACTAATTAAAATATATAAATCCAACTATATCTAATATAAAACTTTATACATGTTACATTAATAAAAAAAACTATAATATAAAACCTTTATATACTATAATATTTAAATTTTATCTCACCTTTTTTGCTCTCAAGCACTCTTATAAATCATAAATCATAAATCATAAATCATAGAGATATTTTATCCTCTTAAAATTACACGCAGATAAACTTTTTTTTAATTCTGTTGATCGTGCTTACAAGAATATCGCACTTGGATACAGATGGCAGTCACTGGCCACATCATCACTGTCAGGAAGAAAAATAAGGCTCGATTGTATGAGGGACAAGGTCAATGAAAATTGCCCACACAGCTACACCAGACTCTAAACTTGTACCCAAAACCAACGGTGGTGATGGGCTCTGACCGTTTTATGGTCACAGCTGTCTTGACAGTATAGTAATTTTCTTTAATCAATAACAATATGCGTATATATATGTATATACATATATATATATATATCTACTTCTGTGGGATTTTGATTTGAAGGCTGTGAACCAAAGAAGAGCAACAATTTTTAGACGAAAGGGTAAACCCAAAAAAAGAAAAAGAAAAATGGATTTTTATTAAATAAATTATTTAATAAGATCCTTTGAGTCGCATAGTGGTGCAGAAGGCTGCACAGTATGAAGTGACTGGATGGGCAGACGTCCTGCTCGTCAAATCTATCTAAGGCCCTGTGACTGTAAATTAAAGCACACTAGTTTTGGATATTTGGACATCCGCGTTCTCACTCTCATTGGCTATCTCAAACCCACTAGATTCATTTCTTCGTTTCAACCCACTGCATTCATTTAAGAGACGGAGAGAGGTTTATAAATTGTGTATATATAAATTCTATGTTATCTGGGTAATGAGTGTGCTTAAAGGTTTTTTGGTGGTTTATACTATATATATATGTACTGGATTGTGATCTGGGTTTTTGTTAGGGTTTAAGTAAAGAAAAAAAAAAAAAGGAAAAGCGGGGTGTGGAACTGTGGAGGCGAGAGAAACCAAAAAAACAAAAAAAGAAGCAAAGCAAAGGAAAAGCCGTGGTCTTTCTCACGTACACAGATCCCTATGAGCAAAACCCCAAGCATTACTTGCTACTAGTATTCATTCTTTTTGTTTAGTTTAAAGAGACCACCGATCTCGTTGTCTTTAGAGAAAGAAAAGAGAAGAGAGAGTTTTCTATAGTGATGAGTGAATAGGATATGGGGAGAATTTCGGTGGGTGGTGTTTTCGGTAGAGCTTCGTAGCTAGAAAACAAAAGAGCAAAAAAAAAGACTAGTGTTCTCAGAGAGGAAGACGAGGCAAGAGAGATTTTGACATGATGAGTTTATTTCCTCCCAATCATTGAAGTTGTTACTTTGCCTTTCAGTCGGAGATATTAGCAAGTTTATCTATATATATATAAAGAAAAATCTTGGAAGCAAGAAAAACAAAAGAAAGCAAGAAATGAAGCAACAAACCATGAATGATCAAAGCGGCGACAACAACAACAGCGACAACTGGTTGGGGTTTTCTCTTTCACCCCAAATGAAAATGGAGCTCAGCACTTCTTCTGATCTTCACCACCACAATCCCTATCGTACTCACCAAGCTGGTCATAATACTGCTACTAGCACTACACCTTCCTCTTCTTCTGCTGCTCTGCTCACGGCCAGCAACTTCTATCTCTTCCCTTCTCACCTCACCAACTGGGTCGGAGCAGAAACCGCTCCCGCTTTCCACTCTCCTCTCTCCGTTATGCCTCTCAGATCCGACGGCTCTCTTTGCATCATGGAAGCTCTCTCGAGATCACAACCAGAAGGTCAGTCCATAAAAAATAAAAACCCACTTTTTTTTTTTCCTAGTTCACAAAATGACTTCTTTTTAACCTCCGTTTAAGGAATGGTGCCAAGTTCGTCTCCAAAGCTTGAGGATTTTCTAGGCGGTGCAAGCGTGGGGGCTCATGAGTACGGAAGCCAAGAGAGAGAAGCAATGGCGCTGAGCTTAGACAGCATCTACTACAACAACAATAGTAACAACACCGGTACCAACAACCAAAACGGAGCAGCCGAGTCGTCTCCTCACGAGCCCAGCAGAGAGAACAACCCACACCCACTGGACCTTGTCCAACACCCCTTCAGACCAAACCACCACCACCAACAACAGCAGCATTATTACTCTGGAATCCCTTGCCACGGAATGTACCAAACCCAACTCGGGGGGGAAGAATCCAGTAAGGACATGCACACCATAGGGGAGTGTGATCCCGAAATCTCCACCAACTGGATGGTGGCGGCGGCAGCTGCGGCGGCGGCGGCGGCGGCGGCGGCGATGAGTGGAAGTAGTACTAATGTGGTTGAAGAGACTGGTGGAGTTTCTGGGTGTGTCGGTGGTGGGATTAGCTGTGGGGAGCTACAGTCGCTTACGCTGTCCATGAGCCCTGGGTCTCAGTCTAGTTGTATAACTGCTCCGAGACAAATCTCACCCACTGGAACTGATCAATGTATCGCCATGGAGACAAAGAAGAGAGGCCCAGGGAAGGTCGCTCAAAAGCAGACTGTTCATAGGAAGTCCATTGACACATTTGGCCAGCGAACTTCTCAGTTTAGAGGTGTCACAAGGTTCGTTCAATAAACTAACCTAATCCCCATTTTTATCATTATATTAATTAATTAAAAATTTTATTTTAATACAACACTTTTTTTTAAAACATTATTGGGTTCAATTTATAAATTGACCAGACATAGATGGACTGGGAGATACGAGGCACATCTATGGGACAATAGTTGCAAGAAGGAAGGGCAAACAAGGAAAGGAAGGCAAGGTTGGTTAAGAAGTTTCCTCTTTTTTTTAAAAAAAAAAATTCATTTACTTTTTCTTAAAGTAATTAATGAGAACCAAAGAAAAGAAAATGGCTCATAGTGTAAATGTTTGGAAGCATTTCTTTTTGTGACTGCAATTCTTGGTCCCTACCTGCTGATGATCTGACTTGTGCCATTTACTTCTTGCTTTGTCATGTTCGCTCTTCCTCTGGATGCCATTCAAATCAAATTATGAGTATCTCAGTTTATCTGGGTAAGGCTCGGTTTAAATCAATTAAGAAGTTTTGTTAGCGAAGCGTTTTTTTTTTTTTTTTTTGGTGTAAATTTCAATAAATTTAATTTCTTGTGTGTAACTTCAGGGGGATATGATATGGAAGAGAAAGCAGCAAGAGCTTATGATCTTGCAGCCCTTAAGTACTGGGGACCTTCTACCCACATTAATTTTCCGGTATGTTACAACTTCAACAATTCACTGTCTTTTTATTTCTTGATTTCTTGGTTGCTAAATATTTTTGTTTTTTTTTTTTTTGGCCTTTTCAGTTGGAAAATTATCAGGCTGAACTTGACGAAATGAAGAAAATGACCCGCCAGGAGTATGTTGCGCACTTGAGAAGGCAAGGACAATTAATTTATTCTCACAAATACACAGTTTATTGGCTCTACATTTTGGGGTCAATCTTAATGTGGTTTTGCTTTACAGGAAAAGTAGTGGATTTTCTAGAGGAGCTTCAATGTATAGAGGAGTAACAAGGTCCTTCTTTTTTAAAATAAAAAAATATCCCTATAAATTCTCCAATTTTCTAATTTTTTAATGAACAAGGTTCTTTAATTGTGCTAAATTTATTTATTTTTTTCTTTATTTTATTAGGCATCACCAGCATGGTAGATGGCAAGCTCGTATTGGCAGGGTAGCTGGAAACAAGGACCTGTATCTTGGGACCTTCAGTAAGTTTTTCCTCCTTTATTTGTTGTATCTAATTAAATAATAACATATAAATAAATTATCCTTTTGATCCTGGTTAATTATTTGTTCTCCCACGTACTTTTACCTTATTACCTTCAACATGTTACATGTGAAAAAGGGGTGTCTCACTGTAACTAAAGGAACCAACTTTTTAAGCACTTCAATTTCTTGTGTTTCCACTAGCGACATTTCTTCTTTTATAAGGCTGATCCATGTCCCCCTTTGGGACTCTGCAAGGATGAAACTTTTTTTTAAGGCTGCTCTTGTTCTCTCTGAATTACAATAACAATAATAAGATGATAAAAAGAAATAAGTAGATATTATTATTAATTAGCTAGCGTAAAATTAATAACCCCTAAAAATATAATTTAATTTCTCTTGAAATCAAATTCTAGGCACACAAGAGGAAGCAGCCGAGGCTTATGACATAGCCGCTATAAAATTCCGTGGCGTTAACGCCGTGACGAACTTCGACATTACAAGATATGATGTGGAGAAAATCATGGCCAGCAACACTCTTCTTGCGGGAGAGCTTGCAAGGAGAAACAAAGACACTGAACCAAATGCTGATCATAATCATCAACATCATCATCGTCACCATCATCAGGCTGTCGATTACAGCCCATCACCGCAGATCAATGGTGAAATCAACGAAAACCTGGAGAGCAACACCCTTGGTGATGCTACTGGTCCTGACTGGAAGATGGCTCTGTACCAGTCACAAAACCCCTGCGTTGACTCGTTTGACCAGAAACCAATTAGCTCTGGGAGCTATAGAAACGCGTCGTTTTCGATGTCGTTGCAAGACCTAATTGGAATTGATAATTCAGTGAGCTCAGGTGCACACCAGCCGTTGGTGGAACATCAGGAATCAGCCAAGCTAGGGACTACAACTGCTACTCATTTCTCTAACCCGTCATCTTTGGTGACCAGTTTGGGCAGCTCAAGAGAGGGTAGCCCCGATAAAACGGGCCCCACGAACTCGATGCTTTTCGCAAGGCCGCCCTTGGCATCGAAGTTTATCAATCCAACGAGTGGTGTTGGCTCTTGGTTTCCCTCACAGCTAAGGCCTACGGGTATTTCCATGGGACACTTGCCTGTTTTTGCTGCTTGGAATGACACCTAGAAGAAAGAGGGAGGAACCAAAAAAAGAAAGGAGGAGGAGGAGGAGGAGAAGTAGTTTTGTTATTTTTAAGCATGTAAAGTTTTGCGTGGAAAAGGCAAGGAATTGGTTATGGTGCTAGGGTTCTGGAGTGAAAAAAGGTGAGGGATGAAGATTTTGATTATTATGTTATTATTATTATAAAGGTGTTAGTGGAGAGAAAATTTGTGGCGGGTTTAAGGAGAGACAAGGGTAGGGACCACATATCTGTCTGTAACCAAAGTATTTAGAAACTTTTTTCAAACCGAACCTTTTGGCTTCATATTCGCAGTATGGAGGATTTTGCAAAATGGAGGGAAAGAAAAGAAAAAGATAGATTAAGGGGCACCTAATGATTAAACTTCTTGTGAAATGATGTCGGCAATATGGAAGTGACCTTCTTTGGCTTTGCATAATTGAATTTTTGCTTTTTTCGCTTTTTTTAGGTCCTCCTAAGTACGAGACCAGCTCAATGTTTCCCAATAATGCAAAAAGAAGTCTTGCTTTGACCGCACCATTTGTATAATATCTCATTTCATCGCCCAATCTGCTCCTCAACCCGCATAACACCATCATTGCAATGCCTTTCCCATCTGAGAGAGCTTTCCTCAAAGGCAACAGACATTCCCACTTCTTTATTCGAAAAAGTATAAATATATATGGAACAGATTTGTGAGCGATTAACACTTTTATTTGGGCCTTTTTCTTTAGGAATATATATATATATATATATATTTAATGGTCATAATTAGATCATATAGCGCTTTGTCCGCTATTTATGTCAAAAGTGGACGTGCGTGGGATTAAATTTTTCAATAGATTGCTTTTGTAGTTCCACTGGCGGTGTATACTTTTACTAATTAATCCAAAGATGAAAAAAAGTTATTCCATGTCCTAATGTGAATGATTATATATAGTCACTGTGTAATGTAAGTGATATAATGATTCCCACGATTACAACTCTCACCATGCACGTGTGAACTCCATTAACGCAATCTTGACCAGTCCTAGTACTATTTGCTCCAATGATCATGAAGAGGACAACAAGGACAGTATGCCGGAGGAGCTGGAAACTATCACTTCAATGATTGTGTAAAACCACCGAGGATCTTTTACGATTTAGCTGGTTTTTCCCCCAGAGAGCACCAAATTACAAGTATCAAGATGTGCACGTAAATATTTTGATTGAGCGGGAGCAGCGTAAAAAAAAAAAAATGGTCAGGAGGTGGCGCATATGCTAGAACTTTTTTTTTTTGTTCAACTCAATTTCAAACAGCCTATTCATATAAGGATAGATTTCACAGATTTATTAAGTAAAATAAATATATAATTTAAAAGTTTGAAACGACAAACTATAAATTTTATTAGATCTTACGTATAAAATTAAAAGAAAAAAATTTCAAGTAATAAGGCTGCCTATCTAAACTGTATGTAGCTCCGCGTTGCCAACGGTCTTATTATATAATTCATTCAAAATTTTGAATTAATATCTATAATACAGACTACATAGTAAGTTGAATACTGGTCGCTTTGATATCATAGTGTGAAGGAATCTATATCTCTTATCTTATTTGGTTAATTTCTTTAACTTAAGATAAAAGTGAAGTTATGTAATCTAGAAAGCTTTGCTTTGCTGGGTGAAAAAGAGTGTCGGGAATTTGGGGCTGTTATACATAGCTCTCCTTGTGTGTACACACTATTCATTATATGGAATCTTGTAAAGGATTCGGAGTTCTCATACATAAATAAGTAAATAAACATAGCTCTCCCAAAAAGCAACGATGATATAAATAAATAAATAAATAAACATAGGAATGCATATAATAATAAAACAAAGAATATGAAAAAAAAAAATCTAAATCTACTATTTCCATTAGCATTTCTACATGTATTGACACCCATCACATTCATAAATATATATTTTTCGCTTAAAATATGAGGAAGCTGACAAACGGGTTCAAAATGGGGCCAAGACCAAAGACAGCAAAACAACATAACATATATATCTCAGTTGTAAATACGTGATATTTACATAATATTAGAAATGCCCTAAAAATTGTTTATGATTGAAAAAAACAATATTTAATAATTATTCATCCGTGTAATTTTGATAGGGAAAAAAAAAATCAAGCGTGAGGTTGCGAGAGAGAGAGAGAGAGAAAAAAAAAAAAAAAAGGTACCTAGAAAGCGAAGAACCCCAACAACCATGAGATATCAAAGAAAAGTACTTCACAGTAACGAAATCGATCATTTGGTCAAAAAGAAATGCAAGTGTCGTAGAAAAAGATTGAAAAGCAAACAGGTACAGTCACATTTTTAACGAAAAAAGTTAGCATCACTTATGTGAAATTGTTTTTTTTCAACGCGCAACTTCGGGTTTTATAGTCAAACAAATATGATTATGTTTTGTTGCTTACAGGTTGGATTAGCGAAACCATATATATATATATATATATATATACAAAATTCTGCGTAAGACAGAAAAACTTGAAAAAAGTAAAATGGCTTCTTAGCTCTAATTAGTTGCACACGAGCTGTAGTGACATAAAAAAGATTGATTAACATATTTGAGCGAATACATATATATATAATTATGAAAGTGTTTTTTTTGTCGACGACTTTGAACACTGCGGAAAGCCAGAATCAAGGAGCAAGAAAATGCATGTTGGTGATGAGAAATAAATGGGAAACTTTAATATATGAGACCATGTGAGCGCGTTAGGTAAATAAGGTTCACCAACATTAATATTTGTGTGTACAGCGTGTGTGTGTGCATATATGTAGGTGTATGTAAATTGAGGGGCAATAGAAGAGACATAGATGGTGCCCTTTTTTCAACTGTTTATGGGAGATTTTCTGGTGGCCAAAACCCACCATTGAAATCACTTGGATAAATGCAAATTACTTCGTACGCCACCTTTGAAATATGGTCTGCTATGGTAAAATGATCTTATCATCATATTATTAATGTGGATAATCATGTTACATGAATTCAGATAGCTAGTGACCGTACAGACAAAACTGATTTTAGCACCCTTGAAGGGTGATAATTAAATTACCAGATCGATGATATGGCAGCAAGGTCTAAGAGATTGCTTCATTATGAGGCAAAAAGAAAACCAATTTTTCTTTTTTTATATAATTTTAAAAAATCAAATAAAAGTGGAAGGAAAAAAAAATTATAGTACTACAAAATGACGCACTAAAACAAAATAATCATGACACAAATATTCTGATTTGCTCGTTTAACAAAACGAGTGTATCGAAGTAATTTAAAATGTTTAAGCATATTTTTGTTTCTTATTATGTTCTATTTGTCAGTATGTCTTTATACAATCTCTCTTTAAGTGGTATTTTTCACCTTTTTTTTTTCCACTTCACGACTCCTAGCTCATAATTACAACAAATAGGAAACCTGTAGCCTAGTCCTGGTGGTGGAAATTAATTTTCACAACAGTTGGTAGACGGGCTTTCATGTGTAGTTGTTTTCTTTTTTCCTTTTTGGAAAAATGAAACGTTGCGCATGCTATTAATAAATCTAGTAATCAGAACTCGCATGAAAAAGGAAAAAAAAAAAAAAAAAGAAAGGAAAGAAGGGAAGCTGGATAAGCAATTTAACCTATTGTTTGTAATGGCGAAAAAGTTTTCAGCGACGAATTTCATCAATTGCCACATATTATTTTCCATACTTGAACTGCTTATCGATCAAATATGTCCACCACTAGAGTCTTTGAGGAGATGCCATTTATAAGGAGGCGTAGTTACTTACAATCTAGAATAGACGATCATTCTACCTAAATTTTTATTTTTATATTTTGTTAAAATTTTCCCACGTCAAAATCTAAAATAATATGTCAAGACGCGCTCTTATTTTCCTCGCTTCATCTCTACATGTATACAAGTAAAAGTCAAATTCTAACCGAAGATATTAATGTTCCAAACATTAGACCAAATAATTATTGGTGAATTTTGTGAGTAAGAAGAGATAATGGAGACTTGAATTTTTTGAACATAGGTATGTGTTTGAGGCACATATAAAACACTTTGCTTAAAGGTTTTATCTACCCTCACTTAAGCAAGTTTGATAGAGAGTTTTGTGACAAATTACCCTTAAGATACAATAAACACTTAAAAGCTATATTTAAAAATATATAGTGTTTTAGAACAAGATATGATTATATTATAATTCGAGAGTTTTTATAAAAGACATGGGTGTTTTTTGAGGAATAGTAACAACCTAATCAATCTATGCAATCTTTACAAAAGATATCTCATCAAATGTAAAGGTACCTCTTTTTTCGTAAAGGTGTCTATTTGTGTATCTATACATATATTTCAACCAATGTGTCTGTTGTTAATTGATGTTTAGGCTTGTATAGAAATAAACCAATGAGTACACCAATTTGGAACAATTCAAAAGACAAAATATTATCATATATTAGCTTATGAGAGTACCATGGTGCCAACTTTTCAATGCCACGACTCTAGATGCATAGCACCAAAATTGCTCATAAGAGCAACTGGGTGTCGCAGTGCCCAAAATTCAACGTTGCAAAGCTGATGCCTAGTCCGGCCAGCGCCGTAGTGCAGAACGTCATGGTGCTGAGCTTTCTGCCTTTTTTCATGTGCTGATTGCATGTTTTGGCACCGTGGCTTCAACTTTTGAGCGATGCAGCACCCATGCTAATTAAAAAAACATAAAAATGTGTTTTCACTCATTCTAACATGTCCTTTCAATCTTAATTAGGCTATAGAGATATATTACAATCTCTCCAACAATTCCCCACCAGATTATAATATTTCTCCATATTCAAACAATGATAAACTCATACATACGAAAAGGTATCTTTCAATTTTAACCTTCAATTAGTGAATATACTTCAAAGTATTCACATGACAATAGTATGCTTTGCATTGAACTTTGTCTCTTAAGCAAATACTAAAAATATATCACATATGAAACATCCCAGAATTCAAATTATGTCTCAATTATTTTGCACTATTCCGGCCCTGTACATTATCTTGGATTTATGAACGTTTACAAGACTAAGCCATAGTCTTGTTAGAAATGGCACTATTACTTATGTTCACTTAAGTGAAGTTTCAAATCATGTCTCTAGCTACTTTGAGACTTGGACTTCATTAAGAGTAAATACTCAACCTTAAGTAGGTAGCTACTTGCACTAAATATCCTAGAAGGGACAAATAAATTTTTGGTGCTTACTCGGTTACATAACAACGACTTGTTATTACCACATTTAACTATGGAATAGCGGTATAACTATTATATAGTTGGTTACCATCAACAATGACTCTTACATAAAAGGATTCGGTCCCATTCCACTAGATGTATCCTTGACTAAGTCTCTCAAAAAAACCTTTTGTTAAAGGATCTGCTAGGTTTTTGTTAGTCCTAACATAAACAACATTAATAGCACCATCAGATATTAATTGTTTCACATATTCATGTCTCAAACTAATATGCCTAGACTTTCTATTATAAACTTTGTTATGAGCTCTAGACAATGTAGCTTCACTATCGTAGTATAAAGAAATAGATGGCATTGATTGTGGCTACAACGTAATATCAAACAATAAATTTCTCAGTCATTCTACTTCTTTACTATAGCCATAAGTGGTATAGACTCACTTTCTATCGTTGAGTGAGTTATGCACATTTGTTTCATAAAAGCTCAAGGCACGGCTCCACCTGCAATTGTGAAAATCCAACCAAATGTGGATTTATTATCACTTGCATTGGTTATCCAACTAGCATCTGAGTACCCTTCTAATACCGCAGGATGATCATTATAAAGCAAACCCAAATTAATAGTCCTTTTAAGATAACCAAGTATCCTATCAATTGCATTCCAATGATTAATACTTGGGTTACTCATAAATCTTGACATTTTACATACCGCAAATGTAACACCTGGCCTAGTATAATGCATAGCATACATTAAGTTACCAACCACACTAGTATACTCAAGCTGTGCTACCGCGCGACTATCATGTTCTAGTAATTTAATACTAGAGTCATATGGGGTATTCACTTCTTTAAACTTCAAATGATTGAATTTAAGAAGCATCTTTTCAATATAATAAGATTGACACAATGAGTAAACACCATTATGCTTCCTCACTTTCACACCCAAGATAGCATCTATCTCACCAAGATCTTTCATCTTAAATTGTGAAGTTAGATATTTCTTAGTATCATTCACTACTTACATGTTTGTTCTAAATATAAGCAAGTCATCAATATACAAACTTATAATGTGAAAACCTTGGATTTTACATGAAGATAAAGTTTTATTTTGGGTTATTTGTCACTTTAAAAGCTTGAATGCCCAAAATATTTTAAAGTTCGGGTTTAGTTTGGGGATTTCAAAAAGTTTGAGGACTAAATAACAATTTTAGAAGGTTCTTACCTTCATTAATTGAAAAAAAAAAAACCAGTTGCACCCCCTTTTCCATGTTCTCTCTCTCCTTCTCTATCTCTTTCTTCCATGACAAAACAACCACCACAAATCTGTCGACCTCCAGCCATTCCCTGCCACCTTGCTTCGACGAATCTAAACTACTGTTGTTCAAAATCTCAGCCACCAAATTGTCGCGGTCAAATGCGTCGCCAGCCGTCCTGAACAAAGCAAAGATCATCTTGCCTTTATAGGCTTTCGTGGACGATTCTGGTGCCGTTTGGTTCCCTCTCTACTGGCAAGTTACACCATTGGGTTCCTTTCATCAAGAGGAACAAGAACCACCCCACCTCAAGCCTGATTGTCATCAAAAAATTCCAAGCCATCACCGCCCCCTTCATCAGTTTTGTACCTCTTTTTCTAGCAAGCCAAGCATCACTTGGAAGAGCTGGCTTTGGAATCATGCTCCTGACATCGAGAGCTTCATTTTGATGCCAATCTTTGCCATTAACCATCCTCGAGACATTGGTCAACACCAGTTGATGGGGGGGTTTAACTAATCAACACACCCTGATCAACGGTTGACCCCAACCACCAAATTGAAAAAGATGTCCTTTATGCATATCTTTGACATTTTGGATGCGTTCGTGATGTCAGACTTATAAGATGAAACTCCGAAGATCAAGTTGATAAGTCAAAGATTTAGCTGTCAACTTCATTTCCATGAACGACGTCTTTTTTGTTGTTAATACTAAGGACTAAATTGGTAGAGATTTTATTACTTGACTTTCGTGATATTTTGTTGAATTTTTTTGTGATAATTGTTATCATATTGATTGTTAATTTTTAGAGAAAATTGAAATTTGAAACAACTGTTTAATTTATTTGTTTGGTTTATCAACCCAAAAAATTTAATTAGAGCTTTAGAATTAATTTATTTATTTCGAAACATAAATTATGTTTGAGGCTAAATGATTAGGAAGCAATAGGAATTTTGACTCTGTAAATTTAGTTAGTTATTATTTATTTATTTTTGTTTATTTATTATCATCATCATCATCGTCGTCGTCATCATCATCTAAAATTTGTTATTGAATTGGTTTTCATATACATATTGATTATCAGTCGGTTTCTGTACACATATTGATTACTTATATGTTTATTGACGATTTAGAATTAGGATCAATCATATTATGTTTGAGTTTTGTCTTGTAAAATTAATGGTTGGATGAAATATATATTTGGCTTAAATAAATTGTTTTGGATGGCGCGTCTTGCAGTTATGGCACGTCAAAACATATTTATAGCTTGTTTTCTTATAGGTTTAAATTTTTGGTTTTAAGAAAATATGTCGTTATGCTGTCAAAATTTTGTCAAAACTAACCAGGTGTTTGGAAGGGTAGTGGGAACTATGGTTCCTACTACTTTTTCAGTTATAAACAGTGTAAAGCTCTCACATACTACAGTAACAATAAAAAAAATCGTTACAGTGTAAAGCTCTCACATGCTACAGTAAAAGTGGTTCTAACTGACGGTTCCCACCACCTTCCAATAACTAACATTTTTTAGTAGTAAGATGAGATATAACCAGATCCAATATATGTTGAGGCCTTACATGGCACCGTCGAACAACTTTTATCTAAAGTATTCCTTAAAGTTATATCTTAAGGGTTGCTCATTTGTTGGGCATAACAGACAATATAGATTATTTCTACCACCATTGCAACATGACCTATTCCACAGGGCGCTTATTTGGGGCACAATGGATACAGAGTGCTCATTTTGGGCATAATGGAACTTTTTTTTTCTAATTATTCCTTTCTTTCTTTCCTTCACTAATAACCGGGGATGTAAGTAAGAGAGTTTGAGTGATGAGTACAGATTTTGTTATTCATTGGCTTTGATAAATAGTGAACTTGATGAATTTTTTTGTTTATATTGATTGTTATTTTTTTTTGTTTTTTATATTATATTGTTTTAAGAACTCGTTTATCAACTTTGTAAAGATTTTATATATAATAATATTAAGAAAAATTGGGAGGTGAGTTATGGATTTCCTATTGGGCACTATGTACTCACTCCCCCACACATTTCTTTCAGGTTACTTAATAGTGTCATGATCAATGCTCTTCACCGCTTGATTGGCAATTTGTTTTACTTCTATTCTTGGCTGTGATTGGGCTTTGGTGCATGGATGTTACATGGAGTAATACATCCCAATGGAATATTTGTTATTGATAGATTATATATGTATATATATATATATTTGCAATATAACTTTCAAATTTAATTAAAGCTGTGCAGCTGTAGTTTATTTCATTTTACTTTTATGAGATTTAGTTTATTATTGGATATGTTTACTTTAGTTTTAGAATTTCATTTTATTATATTTTTCTTACCTTTAAAGACTCCAAAGTAAAATTTTATTTATTTCTAAAATTTTATGGGCCCGACTACGGTTTTCAAATTCTTACACTTATCGAAATCTTCAAAATATTTCTTCTAATTTAGTCACTACCCCAAATTTTAGGTCATGACATATAATCATACCAAAATCATTTATAAAACTAGAATATATGCATTTATCCAAATAACCAAATCAAATTTCTCATGCCATTATATTAGTGCTTGCTTCGATCTATAAAGCAACTTGACTAACTTGCAAACTTTATTTTCATTTACAGGCAATACTAATCCTTCGGGTTGTTCTATATAGATTTCTTCATCAAGGTCACCATTTAAAAAAGCCGTTTTAACGTCCATTTAGTGCACATTTAAATTGTATATTAAAGCAATTGTAAATAACATTCTAATAGATGTCAATCTAGCTACCAAAGCATGCGTATCGAAGTAGTCTATACCACGCTTTTGTTTCAGTGCCTTAGCTACAAATCTAGCCTTGAACGTTTCTATAGATCCATCGATGTTGTCCTTTCTTATAAACACCCACTTGTTGCTTATTGGTGTCAATCCCAGAGGAAGATCAACCAAAATGCAAGTTCCATTAGACATTATCAAATCCATTTCATCATTTATAGCCTTTCTTTAAAAGGAAGCATCTCTAGATAATATGGCTTCACTAAATGTCTTTGGATCATCCTCAACATTTAGCAACAATGGTATTTTATTAAGTACACTAGTTCTATCTCCTTTAACTAAGAAGGTCAAATCTTGAGATGAAATAAAATCCAATGTTAAACCTTTTTCTTTTCTTTCATGTTGACTTTTCCTTGGTTCAAAAGATGTCATAGACTCTTTCCTTTTATTAGTAGAGGTACGGAGAGTACAATCACATAGTTGATCAATATTAGATTCTCTTTTAGCAGTAGAATAAAAAACAAATTTATTTTCAATGAATACAACATCTCTTGATTCCGTTATCACATTAAAGTCTAGATTTAATAATATATATGCCTTGGACTCTCAGCACATCCAACAAAAACACTTTTAATACCTCTTGCACCTAACTTTGATGATTTAGGGTCATGCAACCTATAGAAAGCTAAATAGCCCCACATCCATAAATATATCAAGTTTGGTTTCCTTTCCTTCCATGTTTCATATGAAGAGACATGTATTCTCATGGATGTAATTTTATAATGAACACAACATGCAGTAAGTAAAGCTTCTCCTCATAAATTATTAGGCAATTTTGCAATAAGAATTATTGAGTTAATCATATTGATGAATACTCTATTCTTTCTTTCAACCAAACCATTTTGTTGAAGAGTAAAGGGGGCTAAATTTAAGTGAATAATACCTTGCTCTTCACAAAAGGCATCAAAATCATTAGAAAAGTATTCACCACCTCTATCACTTCAAACCATTTTGATTTTCTTATCTCTTTGGTTCTCAACTTCACCTTTGGAAAGTTTGAACTTATGTAAGGCTTAATCTTTCGTTCTAATTGAGTATACATGTGTGTATTTAGAACAATCATCAATGAAGGTGATAAAAATATCTTCTTCCTTCTTTTGTTAAAACTCCGTTATACTTGCAAATCTTGGTATGAATCAAATTCAATATTTGAGTATTTCTTTCGGCTTTAGGAAAAGGTTTCTTAGTCATTTTTGCTTGTATACAAATCTTACATTTATCATTTTTTTTATATTTGTAATTAATCAAACTATATTTAGACATTTATTTCAAAGATCTAAAGTTTAAGTGTGCTAGACGTGCATGCCAAACATCAAAAGCATCAATCATATAAGCAGAACATATAACTTTATTATTATTAATGCTAAACTTGTACATGCCACCACAAGAATACTCTTTTTCTACAAATGACTCATTCTCAGATACAATATATGTATTACCCTCTAATACAATCTTTAGACTATTCTTATAGATGAGAATAGCAGATACAAGATTTTTCCTAACATCCAAAACATGGAAGACATTGTTTAAGGTCACTTTCTTCTCAAAAGTAAAGTTGATCTCTACTATTCCTTTTCCGGCAACTACCGTTGCGTCATGATTTCTCGTGACAACTGTGTCTCCTTCTTTCTCCATTGTATATGATAAAAACATACTCTTATCATTGCAAACATGAATGGTGACACTAGAATTGAGCCACCAATCGTAGGACTTTATTGCAACCATATTGGTTTCGGTAAGTATGCTAATTCCAATCTCCAAAACCATAGCACAAATTTCTTTGAATTTCTCTTCAATAACATTGGCTTTATTGCAGTTCACTTCTTCCATTTTCTTCTTATACCTGCACTCACTTTGACGCTGGCCCTTTTTCTTGCAAAAGAAACGATTTTTGGTAAACTTTTTTGAGTCATTATTGGTTCTTTTTCCTTTTTTGTTACTATTATCTTTAAGTCCTTTGAGAACTTGCTAGCCTCAGCAATATTTACTTCTGAAAAATCCTAATCTTTCCCTTGGGATCACTAGACCTAGTCTCTTATTCGATCCTCAAGTGCTTTTGAAGTTCCTTCAAAGTTATATCATCCCTTCGATGAAGGACTTTCTTTCTATAACCATTCCAACTTTGGGGCAATTTAGCAATCATAGCCCCCACTTGAAAGGATTCAAAAATCTCTACCTTTAACTTTTTGAGTTTCGTAATAATGACTTACAATTCATGAATTTGATCTAGAACAAAGTTGGTGTCAACCATAGCAAATTCTAAAAATTTCAGGATAAGAAATTTGTTCGTAGCTTTTTTTTCGGTTTCATACTTATACTCTAGAGCATTCTATGTCTCCACTAGAGATTCCATATTGTGGTAGAGATCATAGAGACGATCCAAAAGGGTGTTGAGAATGTGTCCCCGACACATGACTTCATCATTTTCTCTTTTCTTCCTAATAGCCTTCACTTCGTTGGAATCGTCCTCCTTTGACTTCGGGAGTGGCTCTGCATTTGGATTAAGGACATAAGCAATTTGGAGTACCGTGAGAAGAAAGAACAACTTCCCTTTCTAGCGAGTAAAATTGGTATCATCGAAACGATCGAGTTGCATATTCGGATAGAGAAAAGACGCCAGACTTTTGTCGACCTCCATCATATACTAAAACCTTTAAGATTGTTAGTGAATTTTGTGAGTAAGAAGAGAGAATGGAGACTTGAATTTTCTAGAAATAGGAATATGTTTGAGACATGTATAAAACACGTTTCTTAAAGGTTTTGTTTGCCTTCACTTAATCAAGTTTGCTAGAGAGTTTTGTGGCAAATCACCCCCCAAGATACAACAATCACTTAAACAATATAGTTAGCAATAATATAGTGTTCTAGAATAAGATATGATTCTATTATAATTTTGAAAATTTTATAAAAGATAGGGATGCGATTTGAGGAATGATCACAACCAAATTGATCTATACAACCTTCACAAAAGATACCTTATCAAATGTAAAAGTATCTTCATTCGTAAAGGTGTCTATTCGTGTATCTATATATATACTACAACAAATGTGTCTGTTGCTAATTGACACTTAGGTTTGTATAGAAATATACAACTAATAAATACAATGATTTGGAACAACTCAAAAGATGCACAATATCATCACATATTAGCTCGGGAGAGCGCCATGGCACCAATTTTTTAGCGTCGTGGCTCTAGATGCATGGCACCAAAATTGCTCCTAAGAGCAATTGGGCGCCGCGGTGCCCAAAACTTAGTGTTGTAGCACTGGTGCTTAGTCCAGCCAGCGTCACAACGCCCAAAACCTAACGTCACAATGCTGGCACCTGGGCAAGCCAACGCCACAGTGCCCACAACTTAGTGCCATAGCACTGAGCTCTCTACCTTGTTTTATGTGCTGATTGCATGTTTTGGCGTCGCGGCTTCAACTTTTGAGCTCTACGACACCCCATACTAACTAAAAGACACATTAAAAATTTGTTTTTAACTCATTCCAACGTGTTGTTTTAATCTTAAACATGTTAGAGAAATATATTACAGTCTCTTCAACAATAATTACCAAAAATAGACAACGAACTTCCATTAGAGGACGGTTCAAACTTCAAGCTAGCTAAATGGTCCCGTTCTACATATATACACACACATAGGGCTTTGTGACGATATTGTAATGGATGAAAACCACCGACTTGAGCTAGCTAGAGCTTATATATATATATATATCTGCTTGGGGTGAATAATATTCTCAGGTGTACGTAATAATTTGTCAAGTGGTGGACACCATGACCAAAGATGGAAAAGGACCATCTGGGAAGGACGTAATTTGCACATTATAATATATATTACAGTTGATAGTGAAAGAATAATGGGTTGCTCCCCTCGGAGGAATCCTGTTTCTTCCCAGGTTACCTACATTTATACCATTTTATTTTCCCTCCAAATTAACCACTCATCATCACCTCCCCATATAGCTCTGTTGGGTTTGGACCACAATATCTCCTTGGAGTTTTCGCTAAATTTTGTGGACCTTTTTTGATATTGACTATACTATATAATATTTTTTCTATAAGCATTTTTTTTTAATTTTGATTTCCTCGTAAGACTACAGTTTTCAAATTTCTCATAATTGTTTACTTGTGGTCTATGTATTACAAATGTTGAAGCGTGTGGCATGATTGATTGTTATATTGAGGTTTTCATTAAGGTGTTTAAGAGAGTGGTTTGAAGTGTAGTTTAATCGTAAACACTGTAAAGCTCATATATTTTATTGTATAAAGTAAAAATATGTTATTATATAAAACTCTCTCATGCTACAATGTATCTCAAACTCTACTTAAAACTCTTCTTCCAAGAATGCTATTAATTACCAACCAAAACCATATTTATGAACGATGTTGACACTGCTGAAACTATATACTATGTATATATGACATTGCATCAAACTTTCTTATCTAGATGAACTGTAACTCAACCATATTTTTTATCACTTGGTTGAAATTTCCACAACAAGGATACCTTTGTCATGTTGGCTGCCATAAAATTCTACTGCTTCCAACTTAATACTTTGGGGGTGGAGGCTTTAGATGCGTTGCATTCACATTTGGTCCCATATCAGGCTTTTCAATTACAAATTTACAATCACATATGAACGTGATTTTTTTTTTTTTACTCTTTTGCTTTTTGTTTTCTTTTGTTCTTTCTCTCGGTTTTCCAAATAGAATGTCCCTTGAAAAATTCTTTTCTTTCTTTCTTTTCTTTCTTTCTTTGGTTTTTATTTATTTATTTATATATTTATTTTTTATCTGTGATAAAAAATGAGACAAAAATATCAAACGTATTTAAAAAATCAGTTGAAATTTAAACATTGATCAAAGATATTAGCACATATTCTCGTTGAGTTAAAAAAAAAAGAGGAAAAAGGGTAACCTTGACTGTGTACCACTCCTGCCAATATACAAATACTTTTAAATTAAAATGAAAAATAGCTGAGATGCCCAGAATTTTTTTCCCCTTATATGTGTCAGTCTGTGGACATAAATGATTTTAAAAAATAAAATAAATTGACGGAACAGTAGAATACATAAGGGGTGCAGAATTTGCAAGGGTCCCATCAGTTGCAGAGACGTACGCTTAGGCTTTCTGTGAAGTGTGAACTCTTAAATCATTAATTGTTGGAGGGGGTTTCGTCATTATCATCACAATGATTTTCCTATTGTTGTGTCTTTGGATTTGATTTTAAAATTGGTCTTTGTCCCTTGTCTTTCTCCGCCGATGATGATATCAGTGTTTCAGATCGGATATATATATATATATATATATATATTATTACTGTGCATGCATACACGGTGAAATAAATATATACGGCACCCCCATTTAACACTCCCTCAGTTGTCAGTACTTCTTGATCTACTATATTTATTACATTTTTATATATATATTAATTATTATGTGCAGTTCTTCAAATTCTAAGACTTTAACATTGAATCCCATCATTATAAGAATACTATTAGAACTTAAAATGATAACCCGATTAAGTGAAACTTGAAAGAAATTGTTTCATATATACAAACATATGTAGAGCTTTAAACAAAAAAATTACTAGGGCCTTTAGAGTTATACAAACCAATTTCACTATAATTTTTTTTCATAAAATCTAAATAGTTTATAGAGTATTTAAAACCTAAATTCTAACACAAAGTTTAAATTGTTAGTATATAAAACTTTTATATGTTACAGTATAAAGTAAAAATATACTTTTAAATTTTAACTTAATTCTTAAATATTTTAACAGTGTTTTATTTCTCGTTATTGATTTAAAATAAGTTTGCAATTGACCGATATTAAAATCAGCAATACCCAGAATTAGAATAAATTAAAAATTTCTAAGTATTTAAAAAAGAAGTACTGTCATAGAATTCTCAAATTTTGTTGCTATATATGAAAATTGAAAGGGCCTCTTGATCTCTTGTTTTAGTTAAAACCAAGGAGAATTCTGGGTGCGAAAAATGATACAAATACTCGGCATATTAAGTTAAATTAATATGAAGTTGGTGAGAGAGGATTTATGATGAGATAATAAGAAAGTACGTCTGACCTGAGAAGCTGACAAGACGGGAAGTAGAGAGGGTGTAGTGGTCGTACAAGTGCAGGAGAGAGGGAGAGTAAGAGAGAGAAAGGAGGGGGCCCAATGGGCCTTTAAATATAATAAAATAAGGAGAGGAGCTGTCAACGTCCCGTATCCAACTCAGAATCTTTGGACCCCTGACTTTTGTTTATTGTCTCGTGATCATCTCTCTGTCTCTCTCTCTCTCTCTCTCTCTCTCCTAATTACGTGGCCCTCTCTCGCTACTACGTTCCGGCTGTATCCGCCGTGCCTAGTGCCTGTCTATCCTAGCCTAATTTTCCTATTTTAACTCTGACTATTTAAAGACTTTTATTTATTTTATAAAAATATGTTTTTTATTGTTTAATTCTGTCGACTATGTCGACTTAGACCCTCATACCCGACGTTCAGAGGACATATATGGAGTGTGCCTATATGGAGTAATAAAGTATGGGCTACGTATCCTTAACTCTCTCTCGTAATAAACGGTCAAATCTACAGTTGTACGAAATTTTATTTGCATTGGCCAGCCAAGCAGCACCGCTAACCCACGTAAAGTCATGAATATATTATTGTCCAACCGAACCTTCAATCTTGGAGTTGTTTTTATCATTTCCAAACAAATTTATCACCATTTCGACCCAATATAAAAATATATTAAAAGCTTGGTTGAAAATATAGTTTGAACTAAAAATTAGTTCGAATTGAATTGATCTTGCTAGAGTGATTTTTTTAGTATAATTTAAATTAAATTGTTATGGTTCGGACTATATTTACAAACCGCTTAGTTGTTTTCTGGTTTGGCCCAGCTGTTTATGCTGTTATTAAAAAAGAATTTATTTAACTAGAGCCATTAATTGGTGCAAGAGAGTAACAACTAACAAAGTGAATCCCGTTAACTGGCCTAACCAAACCATCAAAACCGTGTATATATGTATATATATATTGCTCTGATCATAACCGTATATAATAGTGGCTTAAAAGAAAAAAAATGATTCAGTGCGTCTCTGCTCGAACGCTCTCTCTCCGTCTCTCTCGTTATTGTGCGAATTTGAGAATGTGGAGGCCCCATTCATGATGCAAACCCACTCGACAACGGATAGCAAATGCTATTGGACCTCTATGTTGGGCCAGAGCCTTGTTAAGTTGGGCTTACATTGTGAAAATTGTGGGCTTTTTCATGGGCTGTAATTGATGTGATCCAAAAGTTGTGGTGGTTATTCTACAGAACCAGTAGTTTTTTTAAGAGAGAATTAAATGTTATGTTCTGTTACGCTGCACTTAAAAAAATTATACAATACCATCGCTTATATTAAATATTTAAGCCATATCACACTTAATTCTAAAGCAAAATTTATATATAACAGTTTTACACTAAATAATTGAAGTAAATAAGAATTTTTAAAAATATTTGTAGTAATAGTAGCTAATAGAAAATTTATTCGATATATTATCTTTTTACTTTTAAATAGATCTTTTTACCACAAACCTTTTATGTACCTTTTAAATTTTCTGGTTACTGAAAGTATTTTTTTAACCTTTTATCTCCTTACAATTAATCTTTCAAAAGTGTAATTTACTTGGATTTCCGAATTCTAAATATATAGGTTTTCTATGATAGAAAAACCCACTTACTGACTTGACCACTTAACCATTAAGGTAAACAAGGCTGGTAGTACATAGCTACTGAATATTTTTAGTTAGACACTATAAAATAATTATAAATAATTTTTTAAAATAAAGACACAATTATATATTTCAACTATTAACTGTGAAAGTATTATAATTTTCTAACAAAATGAAAAAAATTACACAAAAATTAAAAATTAAAATTAAAATTTTAAAATATGGGTGGAGACACATTCCCCCACTCACATATATATCCCTCCGTCCCCAAGGATAATTATTTATCATCAACTTTAAGTGACAACTTTTTGAAAATTGTCATCACTAAAAGTTTTTAAATTTTTGAATTTTTTTTTTAAATTATGAAGCCGCTAAAAGTTTTCTTTATGAGTTTTTAGCGACATCGCCAATAGTCTTTTTAAAAAAATAATAATAATAACATATTTTATTACAGTTAAATAAATTTTTTAAAAAAATAAATATATATATTTTATTGCAATTAAATAAATAATTTTGGGTTTTGATTTTATTTAATTTTTTAAATATTTTTTATTTTGTAAAAAATTAGAAATGATTGAAATATAAATAAAGTTAAAAAATAATTAATAATGTAATACTAAGTGCGACATACATTTCATAAAACAATTAATTAATAATTAGCTATAGTTATTAGTAATTCTATACTTAATAATTCATATTAATTATTTACTATTAATTATTAATTTCTAATCATTAATATTTTTTATGTTCATAAAAATTTATCATTATTAATTACCACTTAACTGATTAATTTTTACTTAATAAATGATAACTATTATTAATTTCAATTAACGTTATTAATTGTAATTATTAATTCTTATTTTATCAATTATCAATTTTAATTATTGTCATTTTATTAATATTTAAATAAATTAATCATTAATAATTAACCACTTAACTAATTACTAATATTATTTAATTATTACTCAATAATTGTTAAATATTATTATTTACAATATTTAGTTAGTTTCTTATTAATCAATAAGATTTTAATATAAAATTATTTTTTATAATTATTTATTTCTAATTATAATAATTATAACAACATATTCAACACAATTAAATTATTTCACACTTTCACATATTCATATATTATAATAACTACATATTCAACAATTTCACAATTTCATATCTTCACATATTCACATAATACTTTAAACAATTTCACATAACTAATGAAAATTAAATTATAAACACTTAACAAAACACAATTAAAAAAACTTACATTTACACAACACACAAAACAAAGTGAGTGTAAAACGGCGATGTAGCGAGTGATGGGGGTCAAAAAATAGAGGACAAAAATAGGGGTAGGAAGAAAAGAGAGAGAGAGAAAAAAGAGAGGGGCTATGGTGAGGTTAGGGCGGGGAGAATCAGCAGCGGCGGGGGACAATGGAGGCTATGTGGAACTACTGGAAAGAGAAAAAAAAAAGGGAGAGGGGCGGGGAGGAAAACGGGGAGGCTGGGGCACAGGACTAGGATTGTGGGAAGGCTGGGAACTGTCGAAGGGGGCGGAGAAAGCTAGAGATTGAGAGAGGAGAAAGAGAAAAAAAAAAAAAAAAAGAATGGGGAACAAGATGGCCTTTAGTCTGATATAATCAAGACTTTTTAGCAACAACATAAAAGTTAAAAAATCATCTCTAAAACTCGTCCAACGACATCGTTTAATTAAACCCTTGTTAGCAATAACAATGTCTTTTTAACGACAATATGAGTTCTTAAAAAATATAAAAACCACCCCATTAAATTGCCAAAAAATTAAAAAAATTGAATTTTGGGATCTTTTGTCATTGCTAAAAGGTCCAGCTGTCATAATTGACTGGCAGGCTCTTAGCAACGACATGTTGTCGTTAAAAGCTATGTCCCATTGACACATTTCTAGCATGAATATTTTAGTGTCTCAATCCAGACTTTTAGCAACGACATGATCCTTTTTTTGGCACATACTGTATTAAAGTACGCGCCATAAATTTTCAAGACTTTTAACGACGACATGGGTCCCACTCTCAAAAAATGAAAATTTCTATCGGAATCATAGAAAGGCCTCTAGCGATGATGACAAATGTCATCGCTAAAAATTTTTTGGTAAAGGACTTTATTGTTGTAGTGAGTCCGCTCTATTTGAGTAATATAATATAATCTATCATATTAGACTTGATACAAAAAGTTTTGGATTGATAACAGATTGAGAAAACCTCCATTCCAGTAGATCTATATATATATATATACACACACACACATTCATAAAACCTCCATTCCAGTATATCTATATATATATACACACACATTCATAAAACCTCCATTCCAGTAGATCTATATATATCTATATATATATATATACACACACACACACATTCATCTTGAGTTTTATTTGATCTACTTTTTCATAATTTATTGGGTTAGGACAAATTGAATTTTATTGAACTATTTTATGGTATAATACATTTATTAAATTTTTAATTGTGAAAAAAAAAAGAAACATTCGATAAGTTGATTTTAAAGGCCTAAATCTTAGGTCTAATCTATGAAATTCGTGGACTTCAATCTATAAAATTTGATTTTTTTTGGGGTAAATTATATAAATACCATATTTTAAAACTTTTTATAAATACTACCTATGTTAAGTATGAGACAACTTCTTTAGGTGTGGCTTAAATAAACACATCTTTTAAAAGCGTAGCGTATTATGTAATTTTCTCTTGTTTTAGATTGAATCGCTTGAACTTATTGGTTGGTTTGAGATTTTTCAATTTGATAGTTTTTATTTAATTACGGATTAACCCTGATCTGTGTGAAGTTCAATCCATAAACACCTCTAACTCAAATCTTCCGGAAGAAGTGTATGTTTAGCAATCTTTTCCTTTAGTGTCCTCCAACACACTCTTTGCATATGTTCTTAAAATATTAAGAAAACATGGAAAAGTATTTTTCATTTTTTCCTCTTCTTTCTTAAATTGAAAAGAACAAACCTGTGTAAATGATGACATTGATGTCCAATTTATTTTTTAGTAGATTGGTGGGTTAGGTGGGATTGAAAGTACACTTCCATTAAAGAGTATCCAGAGTCCAGACAAGAAGGCAACGCTCTAAGGAGTATGAACATTAATGCTTTCATTGCCGGAAGAAATACTTCGCTTTCACTGCATTGCATATCATTTGTGACTTAAAGTCCCCAAAACTTAAGTGGATAATGGGCTCCAAAAACCGAAAATCGAAATATAAGTTCAAGGGTTGAAGATAACTTTACAAATGAATAATTAATGTATATTTCAATCAGCTACAACGAATACGTATATATATGTAAATAGTTCAAAAGGGTGACCGACATTGTGATCTTGACATTACCAAAAGAGTTATCTCCTATGCTAACAAGAACGTTCTTTGAATGCGCTAACAACAGGCCTTATCACTTGACAAGGAGAGCACATGATTGGATATCAAGTCGAGGATTCATAATTAAAACCCTTTAAGTGAGAATCTAATACTCGAACTTTTAATCACATACTCAATTAAGTTTTTGTATAGTTAGTTATAGGATCTCTCCAACCTACGTCAAAATTGGAGAGAAAACGCCAAAATAAAGTCGGGAGCAACTCCAATTGCAAGCCTTTTTTTTCCCAATAATATGGCGTGGAGTTGGGGAATGAACAATAACATGTCAAATCTGGCGTGTCATTGTTCACATAATACCATTTCCTTTTTTTTTTAAAAAAAAGGAATAGAACAGAATCAAATAGCAAAAAGTAATATAAAAATGAGATAATATAAAATATACTAGAAATATATATAATTTTTTGTATTAAAAATGGTATAATAGATTAGTGACGAAGTTATATTGTTTAATATGACAGTTACATTATTTTAGTGCAAAAATTTCACCATTTTAAGGATATGGATTAAAGATGCCTTAGACCACCATAGTCGGTGGCATGCGTTAGGAATATTGTTCATATTATCTTAATTGTCAATTCATTATAAAAAGCACTAACTTTTGTTATGTAGCAAGGTGAGTGCTTAGTGATACTCATAATTTTATATGCTTTTTAACTGCGATTCAAAAGGTTAATATAGTTCCATCTTTTATGGTGGCATGTTCATCACTTATACCCCATCTTTGGTTCGTGTGGTCCAAACTCATAATATCCAATTTGAAACTAGCATGTCACTCCAAATTGACTTCTTTTTTGTAAACTCAAGCTTTAAAACTTTATAACTTTTTCATCCAACATTAATTGAGATGATTCTTCTTATAACATGGTTATTTTATATTTGTTTATTACTACGATTTATTTGTCTAACTAAATAAATTAGTAGTCTTAATCGATTATATTTTCATTTAGACATGATCAAAGAATTCTGTTGAGAGTCTCAAGACTAACTCTGTGCAAATTTTTATTCTTTTGATTCCGCAAACGAAACTACTTTGAGCTACAAAGTTGGTCAAAGACACTATAGGTTCGTTTGTTTTTGTTCTCAAAATTTTTTAAAATATTTGTATACGTTTTTCGAGAAAAAATTTTAAAAACACTCTCAGCACATTTTTCAAAAAAATTTTATTTTTCAAAACAAAAACATGTTCCTCTATTTTGAAAACAATATCAAACGGCTCCTGTAATTCTTCAAAGTTATTTGGACTAGGCCCTCTCAATTCCAATTAGATTAACATTATAAAGCTTTTATTGGTGCAAATACGATATCCAGAGTATAGCTATGGAGGTCGCGGAGATTATATTCTGATAGGTGATATGATATGATTTCCCAGAATCGACATGGGAAATGCCAGAGGTCAACAACTTTGAGAATCTTGACCCAATCTCGGACATATATATATATATATATATATATATGTGTGTATCAGAATAGTTTTTGCACCACAAAACAAAAGAAATGGAACAAGCTAATCTAGCTGGGAGAGGTTTGTCTATGAAGTCAATCGATTTTCCACGAATCCTAGTGCACCTGTTTATATGCATATACGTAATATAAATCATTTGGTTTTGGACTTGATATTTTCTTGAGGGACATTTCGTCCTTTTTCAGGTGATATATATTTAGGCATTAAAAAAATGCAAAATATTATCTCTCTCATCTAGGTCTTATTCTGACCTTCAGTATTGGAGAAGTACTTGCCTCTGTATCTTTTCGGTTTCTGAAATTATCTTGTTGGGTTTAGAACTTAACCATCATGCTTAAGTACACGCCCGAGTACAAAGTTTGATTCACAGCACAAAGATTGATACGCTGGCTAATAGTTTCATAAGCAGCCTTTAGTAACATAACAAATACATATCCTGCATTTTTTTTTTCTCCTGCCCATAGATAGAATTTGAACTGATTTTGCCACAATTAAGCCTTTTTGTCCAATCGCTACATAGACATAATACAATGTCTTGCTCTCAAAAGTTGCCCTTGAGTTCATTTGATTTTGGTTTAATGTGGTACAAAGAGCAATAGCTATTTTTTCAGTTTTTTGATCCTCGATTATAAGTTCTCGTTGAACATGGCCTATAGGAACCAGGCTATCGATTGTTTTTAACGCTCTTTGCATAGACTCATGCATGGAATTACGCAATTCGGTTTTTGTTTTTTTTTAATGTTTTTAGGGTTCTTCAACAAAAGAGCCTCATACTAATAGTATCTATTGGATTTGGTCAAAACCACGTCAAAATTGTTAATACATATTTAATCATTATAAAATGAAAACCCGGTTGATTTTTTCAAATCATACGCTAGGAATCTCCTTATTGTTTGTACAAATATACAATGATGCATATTATACATAACCACCAAGTTCATGAATAATTGGGTAATGGGAAGAAACTTTTCTTTCTTTTTTTTTTTTGGCAATGTCATTGTCTTAAAAATACAATGATTGTTTTTGGCACTGAGCCGTCATGGGCTCGATGAGTTTGCACCAAACAGCAAAGCGGGCATCGTTGGCCCTTCTTCAGCTTCCTAATCAACAGCAGCCTTTTGTGTGCTTGCTTTAGATGTAAAAGAACTGAATGATCATTACTACTCTCCTTGCGCATGCATTGCTCTTTCCTTTTTTTATTTTTAATTTCATTTGAAGATAATCAACGGGTCTTAAGGGAATTCCTTGTATCTGGTATTGATTTATTAATTTCTTTAATTAGCCCCCCATTATGGACAAGAATTTTTACTAATTATGAGATGCTTTTTGCTTAATGCCCTAAATGAACTGTATATATACTGGCTTTCAGATTCCAATCCAGCCATTAGTATAATTAATATCAACTATTTTTAGGTCCTCTTTGACTGGAAGTGGAAAACAGGAGCTTACATTATAAATGGATGGGCAAAGAAAAGAAGAAACTGGCAATTTTTTTGTAAAGAAGAGGAAAGGAAATATGTTATATTTTTCAATTTATATGCTCCTGATGTGCCGTTTAAATCTGTGTTCTACGTTTATACCTTACTAAAAAAAAAAATCAGTTTTATTAATTTTATGAACGGAGAAAAAAAAAATAAGGGGAGGGAGTTATAATAAGCAAGAACATGAGTTTCTTTTTTTTTTTTCCTTTCTTTTTTTTTTTAAATCTTATAGGGTGTTTGGAAAGACGGTGAGAATCAGTGGTGGGAACCATTTTTACTGTAGCACGTGAGAGTTTTATACTATAGCATATTTTTTTATTGTTACTGCAGCATATGAGAGCTTTATACTGTTTATAACTGAGATTATGATAGGAACTGAGTGGTTCCCATCACTGTCAAACACCCCCTTACAAGATCTATTAATTCTATAAGGTATCATCATCATCATTGCCAATCAGGGCAGGACCACATTGTAAGGACTAGATGGACTGGGCCTACCTCAGGCACAATGCGTGCCTCTACCGTGATCGTGGGCTATCTTTTTGTTGGGCTTTATTTGAGCATAATTATGTTGGTTCTTCATAAACAATTTCCGTTTTAACACATGCAGATTGCGTGTTGAATATACATATATACATATAGGTGTGTATATATTTATGTATCATTAATTTTTCTCCGGAAAGAAAAGCAACACATGCTTGCTTGTTTAAAGGGTCTAACTTGCTTGCTTCAGTCTGATTGGTGTGAGTGAGTCAATTATCGTGCGCTTCAATAGGACAATGAATAATGATCTAGTTTGAATTATTCTTTTATTTATTTCCTGAAAGTATTGTTTGAATTATTTTGACATTGTTTTTTTCTGTTAAAAAAATAAATTCCTCCTTGTGGCCTTGTGGGGGTTTGGAATTCGGTAAATGTTTTTTTTTAACTAAAAAAAAATAAAATGTTTTCAAGCTACTTATATATCCATTCATTCTTTTTATTATTATTATTTTTAATGCCAATAGCTCTTAAATTTTAAGGTTTTTTTAACTTTACTTTATAAACTTTAAAATTTTTTTCTCTTAACTTTAAAAATCACCACTTTATTCATGAACCTTCAAAGCTACTCATTTTGTCCCCAAATCTCTAATTTTTCATCCAAATAAATGAATTAAGCATTAAAAATTCGTACGTAAGTCACCTGTAAGGGCAAAAATGAGATTTTATAACTTTCAAGTGAACTTAATTCTGTCTATTTGAACAAAAAATAAAAAATTTAAGGGGCAAAATAAGGAGTTTTTAAAAGTTCAATGGACAAAAAAGGTGATTTTTAAAGTTTTAGAGGCAAAATGAAAAGTTTTAAAAGTACATAAAATGTAATATAGTAATTTTTAAAATTTAAAAAACAAAAAAAAGATGACCCAATTAGTGTTAGTAACTTTTTTCTTTTCTTTTTTTTTTTTTTGAAGGATGTATCTTTCCTTGCAGGATAAAAAGAAAGAAAGAAAGAAAGAAAAAAAAAACCATACCTAAATGTTTTTTAGTAAGAATGTGGACAAAGCCAAGTGACGAGTCGAGACTTTTTTTTTTTTAAAAAGACAGATCATGCGTAATGTAGAAAAATTCTACAAAAGTAGGTAGCATATATTTTTGTTTTTTAAGATTATTATTATTATTATCATTATCATCATCAAACAATACTGTATTACCACATTCACAATAGACTAATTTCTTAGTGCTACACGTATATAACTCTCATTTGCATGAAAATTTATTTTCGAAACAAAAATGGTAAAAAAAAAGGGGGACTCTTCCTCTCTCTTTTTAATTTTTTCCTTATCATCTATTTGAAAACGACTTGAGCTTAATTGCTGAAGGACAAATCGGGTTTTGTTATTTCTTGACCCCCCACCAATCCTTTCAATTTTGATTATTCTGTTTTAGAATTAGAATTATCAGTCAGTCACTTCAATCCCAAGTTTTTTTTCAAAACAATCAATTTTGGGGCATCGTTGATCACTTCCTTTATTTTTTTTCTTTTTAACATAGTTTATCACAATTAAGACATGAAGACAAAAGAATGGAGGGTAAAAAAAAATTTCTATATAAGAAGGTGTGCGTTTTAAAACCATTAAATTTAATTAAAATTTTATTTTATTTAAATCTAACAGTTAAATAACATGTACTCACTAAATCTTTTTTCTTACCAAATTGCAAAAAAAAAAAAAGAACAAAAGGACTTCTTTGGTCGAAAAACGCATGTTTTAAAACTATTAGATTTAATTAAAATTTTATTTTTTTTAAACTTAACGGTTAAAAAACAAATATTAACTAGTAAGTTTTTTTCTTAAAAAAAAGGACTTATTTGATAGAAAGACGTATATTTTACTGTTGTTAGATTTAATTAAAATTATATATTTTTTAAAATTTAATAGTCAAAAAATAGATACTCATTAATAAGTTTTTTTTTCTAAAAAAAGAGAGAAAAAAAATGCACCCTTTAAAAAACAAATGCAAAATCAAGATGGTCTTCATTCTTCGATCTGTTATAAGGTTCTATCTAGAGTCTAGACGATATCTAAGCCCCCACCTTGAATCGTACCGAGGGGAATGATTTGCTGTGAGTACCCACGTTGATAAGTTTGGTGTACCATCTCAATCATCGTGTCTGCAATAATTTAATGGTTGCCCGGTACTTCTAATGGGGTCCATCCAAAAGTTTCTCACATTAGACCCAATTAAATCACATAAATCCTTCAATTATTAACGTCACTTACTTCCAATTCGTTGAAGGATTTTAAAAATATTCCTGTATGACGCATATCTACAATAAGCGTCTTCCACCGGATCATGAACCTGGAACCAAATTAGCCGTTATTTCCGGAACAACTACGTTTGTTCCAGCAATATCACAACCGGGCTTTAGGTTGATGGTTGACCAGATAATTTTTGTTTGACCGGTTTCTATTTTTATTTTGAGTTTTCTTCAGGGTCTACAGCTGGAAACCCGTACAAGGACAAGGAGGTAAATTGATGATTAGATTCCATTATTCCTTATGTTCCTCAGACCCAAAGACTCCAAAGTTAAAAAAGAAAAAGATTTCATCTAGTACTAATAGCTAATATAAAACTTGTTAAAAAGAGGTCGGGTAACATTACTCTGTTTTGCATTCCAGAGTTTGTTAAGTGAGTTCTATTCATCAGATCCATCCACTTGGCATTCACCCACATCGAGGAACCATTTACTAGGAAGAGATCAGCGTATGTGGACCCACGGAGGCGGTGGGCCCAGTTTAGTTGCTTGATGGACGATGATGTGCATGGAGGGTGATGGAGGTTAGAAGCATGACGAGCGTTTCTCAAAAGAAATGAAGAGGGTTTAGTTGGCAGTGAGAGAAATGAGTGTGTAACAGCCAAGAGAGGTCTGTTAGAATGGTTGGCAAATGTATCATTAAAAAAAATAATAATTATTCACCAAAAAAAATAATTAAAAAAATGATAATAAAGTATGTCAAAGAAGGAAGCAAGGAGGAAGCTTGAGCTTCAAGAGAAGAACCTATTCTACAATCTCCTCTTCTTTGGGGACACAAAAAAAAAAAAAGACAGAAAATGAAGTTGCAACAGTAAAGTGTGGAAGGGAAAAAGAGATTAGGTTCTGGCAATAATTTTTCCAAACAAAGGCAGGTGGCTGTAGTTAGTCTGTCTTTTAAAATCATACACGTCACCTGTTAACTTGAGCAGGTAAGCAACGTCTCTCTGTCTCTCTCTCTAGCCTTGTGTGTATTTTGTATGATGGTCTGTGATCTATTAAAGTAAGAACGTGATGCTTACTTTGCTGTTTTTGCAAGTACCTAATTGGTGAAAAATATTTTATTTTAGTTCCATTGTGAGATAATAGCAAGTCATTTTTTATGCTCTTTTGAAGGGACACTCAAAAGCCCAAATACTTGGGACTGCTCTAAGACCACTGCCCAATTCAATTTTTTCCATAATTCAAGTTCCAAAATTTGATTCCTTTTGCTGCTTTTCCGGTACCCATTTGAAAAATATCTCAAAAGGGTTTCTGCAACTTTTTTTTTTTCTCGGTCTTTGAACGATAACAACTAGTTATTTTCCTCGTTGGAGATTGTAGAGATACTCTTCAAGTGGTTCACATCAGTCACATTGGTGTTCTTTTGTATGATTGAATAGAAGAGGCTATGAAAATTTAGTCTCTCACTAACCCTCCAAAACAAAAGGGAAAAAGGGTATCTGCTTTCTTTTTGTTACTCTGGTGACCCGTTACTTAGCCAATGTCATTGTTTGTCCATGTCTACTTCATGCTCTGAAAGGTTCACCTTCTTGTCTCTGGGAGACCATTTTACTCTTTTTCCTTCTGTGTAGTAGTAGTGGAGTTTAAGCTTGATTCTAGGGTTTCTGAAAGAAAAGGAACTAGGTAGCAGGTTCTGCAGATTTTATGCCTGATATATATAGATTATACAGGATTCATCCTTTCACTTTCTTTGAGTCCATTGGGATGCTGTAATGAGAGGCTTCTTTTGCTTTAACACCCCATCAGTTGTATAAAAAAGCTGCCAAGGTTGCTTGTTCCTTGTTGATTCCTGCAAGATATCACCCCCTCAACTTTTAGTCAAAACTCACTTTGCCTTTCGTTTCATATATTAGTTTTCCTTCATACCTCTAGTTTTTACCCCTTGTCGTTGTGTATTGACCAAGTTGTATATCTGTTTACTTGAGGTTTCCTAATTCTTGGGGTTTAGTTTTCAACTTCTGTAGTTCCAGAAAATGAGTGGTCAGGAAAATGAGGATGTAAGGTTTCAAAGTAGAAGTGAGGGTGGCTTTCTCAATTGTTCATCTTCAGGGATGACCATGACAAACCCCATGCCTGAAAAAGCTTCAGGGATGAATATGAGGAGCTCATTGTCCATGGTTAAGCCTTCAACTGGATCAGACCCTTTCTTTGCTTCTGGTTGGGATCCACTTGTTTCATTGAGTCAGAGTGAGAATTTTGGAGCTTCCTCAATGGTTTCTCAGGGTGAATTTGGCAACAATCCTTCTTATAATAATAACCCAGTTGTGTTGGAAAGCCAGGGAATGAGTAGCACCTCCCACCTTGGTCAATACCCATCCGATTCGAGTTTCGTTGAGATGGTTCAGAAGCTTCCTTGCTTTGGAAGTGGGAGCTTCTCAGATATGGTTGGCTCTTTTGGCTTGCCTCAGTGTGCAGGGATTGCGAGTACCGGGTGTCCTTCGAATTACGCCCCAAACAAGGAAAAATTCGGCGAGAGGACTTCGACAATTGGTGGACAATCTCAGGATGGTTGCCAAATTTCAGATGGTGGCATTGGATCTTCTTCACCTAATGGGAAAAGAAGAAAACGAGTTCCTGATTCCAATTCTCCCCTGAGTCCAGATAATAAGGTAAAATTATCCATAACAATATAACATGAAAATGTGATGCTAGTTGTGGCTCCCAAGTAATTGAATTTCATTGTTGTGTATGTGTTTGTTAGAATGCTGAAGGAGAACAAGTACAACAGAAGGACGCTTCTATTTCTGATGTCTTGAAAGAACAAGATGAGAAGAAGCCCAAAATTGAAGAGAATACGAGCTTAAATACGCGAAACAAGCAAACCGGAAAACAAGCCAAGGACAGTTCTAACAGTGGAGAAACTCCTAAAGAAAATTACATTCACGTGAGAGCCCGAAGGGGTCAGGCAACAAATAGTCATAGCCTTGCAGAAAGGGTAATGCAGCTTCTCCTACAATTTTCCATGTATGAAGAATATATGCGCCTTTTAATTTGTGTAATGAAGCAATAGCTGTTTCTGTTTGCAGGTGAGAAGAGAAAAGATCAGTGAGAGGATGAGATTGCTTCAAGAACTTGTTCCAGGATGCAATAAGGTAATTAGATTCAGACAAGCTTCTTTCTGACTGGTCTGTTGTGATATTGATGTGAAAATATTGAATAATTTTGTTGCCATTTTTCACCATTGTAGATCACGGGGAAGGCAGTAATGCTTGATGAGATTATCAACTATGTGCAGTCGTTGCAACAACAGGTCGAGGTATGTTTTTCAGTCGTCTAAATTCCCTTAAAAGATACCTAATAATAAGCTCTTTTTTTTGTTTTTATCATGTCATTAACTTATGGTTATATTTCTATTTCAAAATTGTTCCTCTTTAGAATTAGATGCTGGTCTCATCACAGGATAATTAAAAAAAATACAAAAGAATACAAAATTGGGGAATTATCATGATTTTTTGCAAGAGAGAGAATCTTTTTTCTGCTTACCAAATTGAGACTCCTACTGGCTCTTATATAGTATGCAGTTGATTAAATTTTCTATAAATTTACCTGAATCGCTGAGGTAAAATTTTTAAACAAAAAGAGCTAAGTTCGAGAACAACAGAACAAGAAAATAGTATCATATCCATATCTGGAAATTTAGGAAGATGGATAACATTTCCATGATGAATGTTCATAATAGTCTCTTTCCTTTCTTGTTGTAGTTCTTGTCAATGAAACTAGCAACTGTGAATCCAGAACTGAACATTGACATAGAACGCCTTCTATCCAAAGACGTAAGTCATGTTGTTATTCAGAAGCATAACTTGTTAATTAAGCCATTTGAAGTTTTAACACTTGCTTTTAATTATATCTTGAAACTTCCTCATTCATTTTTCCTTTGCACAGATTCTTAACTCGCGAGGTGGCAATGGAGCTCTTTTTGGCCTCGGCCCTGGTATTGGCTCATCTCAACATTACCCGCCCGGACTTTTTCCTGGAACCATGCCAAGTATACCGAATACAGCTCCACAATTTGCTTCTTTGCCTCAGGCAAGCAGTAAAAGCCTATTTTCTTGTTTTGTGCTCTACTATATCACCCCATTACTTGCAATAATGTTAGTAAAGTATGTTTATATTTTTTTTATGTGCAGAGTGTACTAGATAATGAGCTCCAAGGTCTTTTTCACATGGGATATGATTCTAGTACGGCTCTTGAAAATTTGGGACCAAGGGGTAACGCTAAAATCTGTTTCATGATATAAACTACAAAGTTTCTTTTTTGAAAAATACTTTCCTCTAACTGTTAATGTAATTTTTATCACCAGGACGCTTGAAATCAGAGCTATAGTTGTGGAGATGATAAATTCTCCGGTTGACTGATTTGACTCAATCATGGGAAAAGAAAAAAAAAAAGATGAGTTGTATAGGCTCGCAGTTTCTTAGTTCCTAATTGTTCTTCGAATTTTTAGCAGAAGAAGATGACATTTTGAGAGTTTTCAGAATCCATGTATATTTCAACAACAAAGTGAACGACTTTGATTGGTGAAAAATGATTTGTTTTGTTTTGTAATTGGTTTTGTAGATTCTTCTCCATGTATGATGAAGCTTTGAGAGGTATTATTTTAAAGAGAAGCCGTGATGTTGGAAAATGATTTTTGTAGAGTGCATCAATTCACGGAAAAAAAAAGATAGGTGGACTAAATTATAGTTTGCTTTGATTTGTGCACAAGTGTACAATAAATTGTTACATGGGTTGGTGTGCCTTTTCCTTTTTCTTTTTCTTTTACTGCTTTGGATTTCTTTACCGCTTAGAGCTTTACTCTGAAGCTGTTTCAGCCCTTTTGGCGTTGTCGGGCAAAAGGTGGTTGCATAATCTTGCTTTTGTAAAATCTGTTGAACGCTTGGAAGATTCTTAGTACCTAAGTTTTTCCTTCTTTTATTTTTGTGTTATTTTCAATATCAATATTCATAATGTAGATTAGGAACACATACTATGTATGCCGTATAAAGTTATTGCTGAGGAGTTTTATAGAAATGTATTCTTGCCATCCCCCAACCAAGTCCTTGATCTGCTCGCAGATGCTAATTTCTTATTCACCTGTTGCATTACTTATTACGGATAGCATACTGAATTCTTTTTTCTTTTATTTGACTGGCCCCGACTCGCTTTCGTCTTATTGGAAAAGGCCCATCATCTCTGACAATGTTTGGGAGCCACCGTGAAGCACGGCCCAGATTATAATTGCGCCCTTTTTTTCCTCTCTCGTTTGACAGTTGGGTGCAGTTACGGCTGACTGGCCAAATTGATTGGTTTGGGGACCGACCGATGCCATTGGTTGCTCGGAAATGGGAAATGATTGGTGGTGTCGCTAGGTTTCTCAGCAAGGAGAATAAGAGTAATCCTACTAGACTGGGGCTCATGGTTTTATCAGTAATCAGGTTATAACTCCATGAAAATGAAAAGGGTTTTTAGGAGAAGGATGCTCCCATTAATTAGGGGGTTCGGTTTTGGTGACCACACCTGTTGGTTTTTCCAAGCAGGCTCAGTTGATCCCTTGATCCACCATTTATTTCAATTATTTTGAAATGGCACCATTACGCCTACAGAAAATGGCACTTTGGTTTCAATTCTTCCCCAAATATGAAACAATGTACTGTTTGGTTTAGTGCTTTAGCTGGTTTGAACCAAAAATTTCATCCGAACCAACGATTAGTCAAAAAAAGTTAAAAGCTCATTTTGAGTCATTGATTAGACATTTAAAACCAAAAGTGACACAAATTTGGAGCCAACGTACCTCTATTTTCTACATTTTGAACCAATTTTTTAAACTATGTTTTAAGACTGCGGTTCTATATATCCTCCTGTGTGCCTAAAATTATATGCCAAATTTTGCTTTCTTATCTCTATACAATTATAGTTGTATGTAACTTTCTCTTCTTTCTTTTTTTTTTTTTATAAACAAAGAGAGGAAAATTTTGCCACCAACTGCGACCTTTTCTGTTAGATATGACCTTTTTTTTTCTAATCTCTACAAACAGTTTTTTTTTTTTTCTTTTTCTTTTCCTCTGCTGACCAGGAGTAAATATATAGGTAGTACTTGGAGGGGTCGCGGTAAATTCCAATTTCACCCGGATTTGGTTTGACTGGAATAGCCGAGGAATATATGTTTTGTCTCCACGAACAAAATATCAGCAAAAGAAACAACGATCATCATAATGTGGTCCAAACGGCATAGCGAAAGTCCAATTAGGGACCACCACCATCTTTCAATTATTAGCTTCCAACACATTTTTTTTCAAGCAAAGAAGGAAAAAAATCCTTGCATAGACCTACGACAGTAATGTGAATAACAAAACCCACGTCACATTCTGCTAGTTGGAACTGCTATGTGTAAGGTTATAATAAAACTGGTCTAATTTTAAGTTCAAATGGATGTAGTAAACACACTCTAGTTATGAACCGCTGTGGTATTTGTTGGATCAAAATCCAATATATGAGCTAATATATTAAATAATCGTGAATTAAAGGCTATCAATAAGGTTGTCCAATTAAAAGTGATCAATTTAGGTTTTGAGTTTTTAATGCATCATTAAGTATAGGCCTCCTATGTGTAGAGACAAAATATAATTACTAATTTTATGATGGGCTAAATTGGTAATTAAGGATAATTGCTAGGGTTTAGCAATTATATAAAGGGGTTGTGGTCCCCAAGTCAGTACGTACATTATTTTTTTGTTACCCATCTACAGAGAGATTACAGAGCATTCTGATAAGGAGGATTTACGTACTAGACTTAGAAGATCCTCAATCAAAAGACTCAAGAATCACATTCTATTAATGGATTCAGGTTAGCTTCCGCATCTTATTAATATTCTTGATGATTTAACATGAGCGATCCTGAGTGATGATGATTTTCATCACAATTTTATTCTAACAAGTGGTATCTAGAGCCTCTTCATGTTGAATCATTGGGAATTAATAATTTTTTAGATGTGATTCTCATTAAAAATTCTCCAATTTAACAATCTACAATTTCTTTAAAATTGTTGAATTTGAGAACAATTGTTTGAATATTTGGTTGAATACAATTCGGTTTCTCAAAAAAAAAAAAAAAGCATAACTCTTTCCAATATACGGCACGCTTGTCGAAAAGAAAAGAAGTTCTGATGCTTTCAATTGACGTTTTCAATCAGTTTTGGATTCATTATTCAAGCTCTGTTGCCGAGAGAACAGAAAAGAAAAGGAAAAATAAAATAAAATAAAACGTTATTAATGTTGAATGCTTGGTTTATATCGTGATTTACTTTTCTGGGCTCTAAGGATTTAGCAACAACGCCGGCGGGAACCTACGTCTGCCGGCGAAGCACTCCGTGCGCGGCTATGAGGCTGCGCCGGAAAGACACAACGGCGGCCACAGAGGCCGTGGCGTAGCGAGAAAGCGGCGGCCTCTGAGGAATTAAAAAAAAAAAAAAGGGGGCTTTCGCCGGTGGCTGGCCCCACGACTGCCAGCGTCGGCCGTGTCTGGGCGCGACCTGAGTAGAGAAGCTGCGGCCGTCTGGCCTCAGCACAAGGGCAGCCGCCGTTACGCCGCCCGTCATCTTCACCCAAGGGTCGAAAGACCCCTAGGGTTGCTTGGGGCAGGTCTGGGCTTCGGCCCAGACCTGAGGCTCTTTACACGGGCCCATGATCAGTCCAAACCCAGGGATTCAAACCCCTGGGTTACTGCAAAAAAAAAAAAAAGGAATACACGGGCCGGGCTCGTGACTGGACAAAGCATTCAGACACGAGCTGGGCCCGTAACCGGTCAGTCCCCAGGGGTTCAACCCCTGGGTGACCCCAAAAAAAAAAAAAAAAGGAAATAAAGGTGGGGCTGGGTTATGATCCAGGTAGGGTTCTCCCGACCCGGTCCAGCCTCGACCCTGTCAATGTTGACCTTGACCAAAATTTTTATTTATTTTTATTTATTTTTTTATTTTTAATTTTGGTGTAATTTTAAATTCAAATATTGGTATTTTATATATATTTTGAGATGAATTAATTGAAGCAACATGTCACCAAAGTGGCCTCTCTTGTGGAAATTAATTTGTTTTGAAATATAAAAGGTTGTGTTTATGTAACTTATGTGAATATTGACCGACCCAAATGAAGGCAATATTTGACAGAATTGCATGTACACGTGTGGTGATAAACATGTGATGATTATTCGGTTTTACATGTAAGCAATAAATCAGCCCAAAGGAAGATTTATTGTTTGACATGTTCTTATTGTCAGTGTTTGATTACTACACCAAGATATCACTTACAAGTTAATATTTCTGTCCAAAGACTAAATATTAATGCAGTGCCCGATATCTTGAGATGGGGTTACCTTTATTTGGATTTATTATTGTTATTAAGGATTCTTATGTGAGCTTATTTTGGTTTTGTTTATTTTGTTCTCTGTTTCAGCTACTAGTTCTGCCTCTAATATTACTGCCAACATCAATTCAATTCCTATGCTGAATGGTAGCAACTTCAAATCATGGCAAGAGAACCTCCTAATAGTTCTCGGAGTCATGGATCTCGACCTTGCGTTAAGGGTTCCTTCTCCCGCACCTCTTACAGATAAAAGTTCCTCTGATCAAAAGAAGGACATGGAAAGGTGGGAGAAGTCAAATCGCATGTGTATGATGATCATGAAGAAGGCCATTCCAAAAGCATTCAGGGGCACTATATCGGAAACGATAAAGACAACCAAAGAGTTCCTTGAGGACACTGAGAAGAGATTTGCCAAAAATGAAAAGGCTGAAACAAGTACACTTTTGGCAAACCTTATCTCAATGA